>CM038679.1:534368491-534968491 GCA_021605205.1 Aegilops longissima | reverse complement strand
ATGCCATGAACACCACGTATGCTACCTTCTGATAGTGTGGGTAACGGGACTTGCAGGGGGTTAACACAGTGGATACGTAGTATACTGGTTTTTGAAGAGGGAATTTATGCCCTTCTTTTTCTCGTTCGACGACGAGTACCGCGCTTACAACTTGGTGCGTAGCTGCGATGTATAACAACATTGGTTCACCCAGGTTGGGCGCAGCCAGGACCGGATTTGTTGCCAATATGGCCTTTATTTCTTCGAGCCCGGCGGTGGCAGCATCCGTCCACTCAAAGTGTTCGGTGTGCCTAAGGAGGCGATAGAGGGGTAATGCCTTTTCTCCTAGATGGGAGATAAAGCGGCTTAGAGCCGCCACGCATCCAAATCAATTTTGTATTTGCTTGAGGTCTTTGGGATATCTAGCTGTGACAGAGCTCGGATCTTGGCTGGGTTTGCTTCAATTCCTCTACCGGATACAATGAAGCCCAAGAGCTTTCCGGTGGTACGCCAAAACGCATTTTTCCGGATTCAGCTTGATGTCATATGCTCTGAGGTTGTCGAATGTGAGCCTCAAGTCGCCTACTAGAGTTTCGACGAGTTTAGTTTTGACGACTACGCCGCTCACGTATGCCTCTACTGTTTTGCCGATCTAGGTAGCCAGACATGTCTGAATCATGCGCTGATATGTTGCGCCGGCGTTTTTAAGTCCGAAGGGCATCGTGTTGAAGCAGAATGGTCCATATGGAGTAATGAATGCCGTTGCAGCTTGATCCGCTTCTGCCATCTTGATTTGATGATAGCCAGAGTATGCGCCCAGAAGCACAATGAATCGTGCCTTCGGTGGCATCGATGATTTGGTCGATGCGGGGGAGGGGGAAGGGATCCTTTGCGCAGGCTTTATTTAGGTCTTTGAAATCGACACATAGGCGCCAGGATTTGTCCTTCTTTGGTACCATTACCAGGTTTGCTAGCCAATCCGGGTGCTTGATGTCTCTGATGAATCCGGCTTCCAATAGTTTGGCTAGCTCTTCTCCCATTGCCTGTCTTTTGGGTTCGGAAAATCATCGAAGGGCCTGTTTGTGTAGCGACCTGACCCAAAATCGGTGAAATCTCTGTGTCTGTACCATCCCAAGATCATACTGGTACTCACAGTACATCGATAAAGTAATCAAAGTTCAATCACACCTGAATATCATTACACGATTCTCATATAGAGTCTTTATTACAAGAGAATAAATTTGGCTCAAGGCCAACTCATGAGAAATAAACTACTAATGCTGCGGAAGCGTCGAAGTAAAGTGAGTCCATCCGACTCCAAAGGGCAATCGCCAAGCGCAGAGCGTAGCCTCACCTCGATCGAAAATACCTCGCAACATAAGACGTTGCAGCCATGTAGGTCAGCTTTTTGAATAAGCGGCAATTCATGAAGAATAACAAAAAAATTACTAACACTATATGCATTTGGTGTGGAGCTCTAAGTTTCATCATTTTGCTAAAAGCAAATTTTTCCCTACTACAAGTGGACTTGCTTGCAAAATTTCTACAATTATTGGTAGTTATTGAGATGGTTCCGCCAACCAATATCTCATTCCCAAATTATTAAGTCATAAACCCTCAAATTAATTCATTAGTTTTAGTGTTGAGATTTCGAATACTTCCAAGTTCCAGAGGCTCAAATTGTCCGTGAATCGGGACACGGCTAATCGATTAGATCTTTAACTCGCAGAGGTTTATGACTTTTCCGCAAGAATCATTCCTCCTTTAAAGTCTTCGACTTCATGGTGTTTGAAGACGGACGAATGAAACAGGTCTTCCAAAGAGTTCTTCCGCTACCGCCGTACCCATCCAATCCTACCGTTCTTCTACATCTCGTAGTACCGCCCAGCCAGCGCCACTACTAAGGTTGACCCAGCTAGAGCCCATAATGGCTTGCGGCTGCTGCAGTAAGCTTCCGGTCATGGGGCATCCATCCTTCTCTTCGTGGCTGGGTGAAGCTTTCCGCAAGATGTCATGGCACTTCTCCATGCATCCCGCCAACCACTGGTTCTCCAGGTGCCCACAACCGTCCTCCACCCAAAGAGTGATTTTCAAGTCCATCTTGATCATTGTAGTTCATGGGGTTGTCATCATCATTAACTCTCATATCTTGCTTATGAATTTCACTCAACCAAAACCCGCTCACGAGCATAGCAAAGTAAACTACTTAAATCCGGGGTCATGGTAACAAGGGGATTGGTTCATCCTACCACATGATACTACTCAAGATTAATAACTTCAAATTTCAACTACTGCATGCATGGTGGGGTGGTGACAATTCTAATGCACAAAAACATAGGTATCGAAATAACATGATCAAAACTTGCCTTGCTGATGATCCTCGTAAGCTAAAGATTCGTAGTAGCAAGCTTCGCACTCCGGAAACTCTACCGAGACAAACAATAATCACAACAAGCATATAACATAGGATCACATAACACAATAGCATAACAATAGCAACATAACACACCAAAACAACCAAAACAAAATCCAAAGGAAAAACTCAAAAAAAAAACCCATTCAAAGTTTTCCTACTTCAAACAACAACTAGAATAGTTTTATATAGCAAAATTTCTTAACATAACCTAATCATGGTTTTATGTTAACTAAACAGAAAATATTTCATTAAGCAACTAGGAGCAAAAAGAATTAATTAAAATCTATTATGAAACTCCTATTAGGCCTAATTCAATTTCTATTAAGAAAATAAAATAAAACTTTTATTTATTATAAATAAAAGTTCATCCCATAAAGTGACAGAAACTACCCTAGAATAATCAATCACATGATAAAAATAAATTTATTTACTACTTAAATTAATAGGAAAACAGTAGCTAGTTAATTAATTGGGATTAATAAGATTCTGCTTAAAACTATTTATTTATTAATCCTAAAATACCCAATTTAATTCCTATGGTTTGGCAATGTCAAAATAAAGTTGGGACAAAAGAGTCATCCAAAATAATTTTTCTAACTCAAGTTATAGCAGATTTACTATTCTGACTAAAACTAAATTAAAGCAATTTAAAATAATTTTCACATAGATAAATATATATTCTACAGAAACTATAGAAAATTTGCAAACCAACAAAAAAGAATCACCTAAAAATAATAAACAGAATAAAAGATATGAATTTTTCAAAACAGAAACTATTCTGTTAAAACAGAAAAACAAAATAAAAGAAAAGGCCTAATGGGCCTAAATGTGGATCATGTAATATAATCTAAAAGGGCCTTGGGTTAATCTAAAACGGGCGGCTAAATAAAAATAACCTAACTAAAATAAACCGTAACGAACCGGCCGCTTTTTATAAAACATACTCTTTGGGTAATCTAATCTAGCCGAGATCGTGCATCGGACGGGAGGAGGTCTCCGCGGCTTACCGGAGCTCGGCGGCGGCGGCGGGCGGGCGACGAGTAAAGCCGAGGGCTCCGGCGTCGGGAGGTCTGGGAGTGGCCTAGGGGTGCGGACGAGGTCGGGATGCGTCTGGTGGAGTCGGGGTGACCGGGAGTGGCTAGGGCGGCGACGGCGACGAGAATGGCGGCGGGCGACTGGTCTCCGTGAGCTCGAGCGAGAGGAGGAGGGAGTCCGCGAGGTGCTAGGGGGAAATAAAAGCGGAGGTCCGGCTTAAACAGGTGGGGCCTCGCCCATGCTTCGGGGCGATCGGGGCGGATCGGGCGGATCGGGATCCGGATCTTGGGATCCGCGATCGGGCGGCGGCGGTGTGGCGTGGGGCGGGGTTGACGAAGAGGGGTGGGGCCTGCTGTCGAGAGAGAGGGAGGGGGTGGAGCGAGCGGGCGACCGCGCCAAGGGTTTTCGGCGAGGGGCGAGTGAGGCCGGCTCGGTCGGGCTACTGGCTGGCCTTTGGGCGCTCGGTGGGCCGCTGGTGGGGTTTTTGTGGCTGGGTGGGCAGGGCCGGGCGCCTTTGGGGGTTTTTTTTTTTTGAATTTTATTTTTTTAAACAAAACAGAGTATATCTTTTAAAATATAAATATTTTATATAGGGTATATATATACCAAAATGATCAGGGGAATATTCCCTATCATTTGAACATTTTTCCAAAAGCAAAATCCAAACTTTATAAAAATCCATTTTTTTCAAATTCAAATAAAATTCAGATTTGAATCCAAATCTTTGGCAATGTTTTCCTCTGATATTTTTGGAGTGTCATGTTTACTACTCTCATACTTTTGATCAAGTATTTATCGTGCTTAGTTTTTGAAATGTTTCCCACTTGCCAAAGTTTGAATTCAAATTAAAACTCAAAATTCTCTGAAACTTCAAATGGCATTCAAATCAAACAGATGCATAGGATGCTTAACTACAATTGTAAAACATTCCAAATAGGAAATTTGGGATGTTACAAACCTACCCACTTTAAGATGAATCTCGCCCTCGAGATTCGGGTTGGCTAGCAATAGGTGCGGGTGATCTCAAGAAGGTCTTCTTGGCGCTCCCTGTGGCTTCTTCCTTGGTGTGGTGACTCCACAGACCTTGCAAAATTTGATGACCTTGCTGCGGGTGACTCGCTTGCAGTCTTGAGAATTTGGACGGTTTCTCCTTGTAAGTCGATCACCGTCAAGCTGTATGGCCTCTAGGGCACCGGTCTCTCAACGGAACATCGGCCATGTCGGCATGACACTTCTTCAGCTAAGAAACATGGAAGACATCATGAACTCCGGACAATCCTTCCGGCATTTCCAATTTGTAAGCAACTTCTCCACGATGTTCGAGGATTTTGTAGGGGCCAATGAATCGGGGTGCTGACTTTCCCTTGACACCAAACCTCTTGATTCCACGAAGTGGAGACACACGAAGATATGCTCGGTCTCCGACTTCGTAAGTTAGTTCCTTGCGCTTACTGTCGGCATAACTCTTCTGTCTCGACTGTGCTATCTTGAGTCTGTCTCGAATCAGCTTGACTTTCTTCGAATCCTCGATAAGGTCGGAACCGAAAAGTGATCGATCTCCAACACTATCCCACAAAGAATGGTGTTCGCACCTCCTTCCGTGATAGAGCTTCGAAGGGCCATCTTCAAACTGGATTGATAATTGTTGTTGTATGAGAACTCTGCAGATGGCAAATTATCATCCCAGCTAGACCCATAGTCTAGTACACAAGCTCTCAACATGTCCTCCGTAATCTGATTGACTCTCTCGGTCTGTCCATCATCTGCGGATGAAAAGTTGTCTTGAATTCCAGCCTCGCACTCCAAAGTTTCATGCAATCGCTTCCAAAACTTTGAGGTAAACTGCGTTCCTCTATCTCGACACGATTTTCCTTGGAACTCCATGCGCATATACGATCCTGGTCATGTATATCTTGGCCAACTTTGCACTGGTATAGGTAGTCTTCATGGGAATGAAGTGAGCTACCTTGGTCAAACGATCAACCACTACCCAGATAGAATCATAACCTGAACGGGTCCCGGTAATCCTGTGATGAAATCCATACCAAGTTTCTCCCATTTCAAATCGAATCGGCAAAGGTTGAAGTAACCTCGCTGGCTTCGATGTTCTGCCTTTACACGTTGACAAACATCGATATCGCTACGTACTCGCAATATCCTTCTTCATACCGCCCACCGTAAACTTCCTTCAAATCCGGTACATCTTGGTGTTGCCGGGGTGAATCGAGTACGGTGAATCATGAGCCTCGTGAAGAATTAGCTTCCTGAGTTCGGGATCATTGGGCACATAGATACGATCCTCGAACCATATAGTTCCGTGTTCATCCTTACGAAATCCTTTAGCTTTCCCTTCATCCATCTTTTGCTTTATCTCATCAATTTCCTTGTCCGACTTCTGGGCTTCACGAATCCTTTCGGCCAAAGTGGACTGTACTTCCAGAGTTGCAACAAATCCTCTCGGTACTATCTCCAGTCGGAGATCTCTGAGGTCATCGACTAACTCCTGGGGTAATCCTCCTGCTGTAAGAGTATTCACATAACTCTTACGGCTCAAAGCATCTGCTACAACATTTGCTTTACCTGGGTGGTAATGAAGTCTCATGTCATAGTCCTTTATCAACTCTAGCCATCTCCTCTGCCTGAGGTTCAACTCCTTCTGCGTGAAAATATACTTCAAACTCTTGTGATCTGTGTAAACATCACAACGGTTTCCGATGAGGAAATGTCTCCAGGTCTTGAGTGCATGCACCACGGCTGCTAACTCCAAATCATGAGTGGCATAATTCATCTCGTGAGGTCGTAGCTTTCTGGAGGCATAAGCTACAACTTTTCCTTCCTGCATTAGTACTCCTCCGAGTCCTTGACGAGAAGCGTCACAATAAACTTGGTATTCCATGTGTATGTCCGGCAAAATCAGTACTGGGGCTGTGACCAATCGTTTCTTCAATTCCTGAAAACTGGCCTCTGTAGCGACCTGACCCAAAATCGGTCAAATCTCTGTGTATGTACCATCCCAAGATCATGCTGGTACTCACATTCCTCGGTCCAAACATACTTGGCTTCCTTCTTCAACAGCTCAGTCATGGGTTTGGCAATCTTAGAGAAGTTCTCAATAAACCTCCGATAATATCCTCGCGAGTCCGAGAAAACTGCGGATCTCCTTGATCGAGGTGGGGACCGCCAATCGGTGACTGATTCAACCTTGGCGGGATCAACTGCTATTCCTTCCCTGAAATAACATGTCCGAGGAATCCAACTTCCTTCAGCCAAAATTCACATTTGCTGAATTTGGCATACAAATGATGTTCTCAAGTTTCTCCAGACTAGACGCAAATGTTCCTTATGCTCTTCCTCGCTCTTGGAGAAAATCAATATATCATCGATGAACACCACGACAAACTTGTCCAGATATTCCATAAATACCTTGTTCATCAAATTCATGAAGTATGCAGGAGCATTAGTCAATCCAAATGACATGATGGTATACTCATATAAACCATACCTGGTAGTGAATGCTGTTTTGGGTATATCCTTTTCACGGATCTTCAACTGATGATACCTCGATCAAGATCGATCTTAGAGAATACCTTGGCTCCAACTAGCTGATCAAACAAATCGTTAATCATCGGCAGAGGGTACTTGTTCTTGATGGTTACTTCGTTCAATGCACGATAATCCACAACCAGCCTCAAGCTTCCATCCTTCTTCTCCGCCAAAAGAACTGGGCTCCCAAGGTGATGAGCTTGGACGAATATATCCTTTCTCCAATAACTCATTAATTTGATCCTTGATCTCTTTCAACTCATTTGGTGGCATCCGATAAGGTCTTTTGGATATTGGGTCTGTGCCGGGCAATAACTCGATCAGAAATTCAATGTCCCTGTCCGGTGGCATTCCTGGTAATTCCTCCGAAACACATCGGAAATTCTTGCACCATCGGCACTTCCTCTGAACAACTCCCGTGAGGGAATGCACTGATTCTTCATCCGGCTGTGCCTAGCTACATACTTGATCCTCTTCGCGCCCGGTGGTGAGCAGAATAGACTTGCGGGCACAATCTATGTTCCTTCAAACTTGTCAACCAATCCATGCCTAGGATTACATCCAAGGTCCGGGTTTCCAACACTATGAGGTCTCAAGGGAAATTTATGGTTCCCGATGTTGAGGGTTGCATGACAGCCTAAGCCTCGCCATCATTTTTCCTCCGCGAACCGACGCCAAGGGGCTTCTAAGGGTTTTAGTGGGCAACCCGCATTTTCCACAACTACCCTTGATATGAATGAATGCGTTGCACCGTAATCAAAGAGTACCAAAACTGAACGTGAATTCAATAAAACTTACCAACCACAATGTTCCGGCTGATCATAGACGCCCTCCACGCCGATGTGGTTCACCCGAGCACGAGGGAACGGATTGGGCTTCTTCGCCGAGCCTCCATTGCCGCTTTCCATTGCTCGCTGGCCTCCGGGCAGTCGGTGGCGAGTGCCTGTCTTCTCGCACTTGAAGCAGGTGATGTGGCTCAGATCCTTCGGAGCCGGGGCAGAACGGTGCTGATTGCCATTACCATTTCCATTGCCATTGTCATGGCCTGACTTGTTGTCCTGGCTGCGCTTGTTCCCATTTCCTCCATGGTTATGACCTCCATGGTTATGATGGGTGTGCCCTCCTGAGTATGGTGCATAACAGGGCTTCTGCTGAGCTCCCGAGTTGTGCTTCCCCGGCTGTACTTCCGCTATGCTTTCTATCTGCTGCTGCTTGCCTTCAAGTATGGTGGCCTTGTCTACCAGCTCCCGGTAGTTGTTGAAGGTAGCCACAATAAGCTGCATGCTTAGTTCATCATTGAGTCCTCAAGGAACTTCTCCCGCTTTGCGGCATCTGTGGCCACATCATCCGGGGCATAGCGAGCGAGCTTGTTGATTCATCCACGATCGTGCCACAAGACGGTTCCCCGGCATAAGTTGCGGAACTCACGCTTCTTCGCACTCATGGCTCCATTTGAGACATGAGCGGTGCGGAAGGCTCTGCTGAACTGATCCCAAGTGATGGCACCAATGGGATAGGTGGCGTGTAGTTCTCCCACCAAGAAGCTGCAGGTCCATCAAGTTGATGCGTGAAAGCGCACCTTCTCAAAGCACCAGTGCATCCAACAGTGATTAGCTCTCTTCCGACTTTATGGAGCCAATCATCAGCCACAATCGCTCGGTGCTACTAGAGAACATCGCGGATTCAGCCTCGTGAATCGAGTCAAGTTGTCCACATGGGGTGGTGGCGGTGGATTGTTGGTATTGTTGTTCGATTCGGATGAGAAGCTGCATGAGTGCATTCTGCTTTGGAGCAGCTGGGTGAGCTCCGCGAAAAACCGGTGTCACGCCCCGGAGGCATCCGTGTTTTGGAGTGGATGAGAAAATTAGAATAGAACAATGGTCTATGAGGAATAACACTACCCATATGAATGCACAAACATAAACACACCAATCATTTATTCATTCCACTCAAACATGGTTCAAACTCGATTACAAAAGCTCATGACTAATCGAAGGAAAATATCGGCCTAACTGATCAACGAAAAAGTAAAAGAACATGGTGGTCGACTAAAAAGTCTTCATCTATAATCCTTGCGTCCTCTGTTGTGGCGCCTCCTCTTGTGGCTTCCTTCAGTGGAACTCCCTTCATAGTCCTGATCATTACTCACGAGGGGTCCTTCATCTCCACTCGGAAAAAGATCCTCTCCCAAGTCCATCTTTTCCTCTATCGCGGCAAGCTTCATCTTCAGGTCGTCGACTGTCTCCATGAAGTCCGCGACTTCTTCCTCATGATTAAGGAAGTCTCGCGGTGCCTTCTCCTCCAGTTCCATTCATGGAACAAAAGCTTCCGTGTGTCTTTGAGTTACGGCGAGTCTGAATCTCCTGCTTCTCGAGAAGACACTCCAAGTCCCGGATGTAAGAGAGTGGAGTCGCCATCAATGGTACGTATGATATCTCCATTCCTTGCCCTGCGTGAAACCATGGCGAGGTCCGAGGATCGAGCTCGGCCTCAGTACTCCTCTCGAGATGTCCAAGTGCTCGATAGATCGCCACGCCCCTTCCGATGATCCAGTTGAACTCGGTGAACTCAAAGTCTATCGGCTCCGTGTGTCCTCCGAAGGTTCTCCCTGGGATATGCACTTCAATCCTGTAGGAGGTGTCCGTCGGAAGTGCATTGGTTGGCTTCCCGGTGATCGAGGGTAGAGCAATCTTCAGCTTCTTCACCATCTGGACCAGCTTCCTGCCGAAGGGCATTGTCTCATCGGGCTGGCAAAACTCCGGTAGCAAAACTGGGGTGAACTCGACGGCCATCTAGAATCTTGAAAATCGGAGAGGAGTTAGAAGTGAACAGGGGGAATTACGGAATGATAAGGGTAAAAAGTAAATGGTCTCTTCCTATGGCTTTCCGATCCTAGGGGTTACGATCCTACGGTCAGCGTGTGCTCTGATACCATCTCTATAGCGACCTGACCCAAAATCGGTCAAATCTACGTCTGCATTCATTCCAAGATCATGCTTTGGTACTCACAGTACATCGATAAAGTAATCAAAGTTCAATCACACCTGAATATCATTACACGATTCTCATATAGAGTCTTTATTACAAGAGAATAAATTTGGCTCAAGACCAACTCATGAGAAATAAACTTCTAATGCTGCGGAAGCGTCGAAGTAAAGTGAGTCCATCCGACTCCAAAGGGCAATCGCCAAGCGCGGAGCGTAGCCTCACTCCTGATCGGAAAATACCTCTGCAACATAAGACGTTGCAGCCATGTAGGTCAGCTTTTTGAATAAGCTGGCAAGTCATGAAGAATAACAAAAAAAAAATTACTAACACTATATGCATTTGGCTGTGGAGCTCTAAGTTTCATCATTTTGCGAAAAGCAAATTTTTCCCTACTACAGTGGACTTGCTTGCAAAATTTCTACAATTATTGGTAGTTATTGAGATGGTTCCGCCAACCAATATGTCATTCCCAAATTATTAAGTCATAAACCCCTCAAATTAATTCATTAGTTTTAGTGTTGAGATTTCCGAATACTTCCAAGTTCCAGAGGCTCAAATTGTCCGTAATCGGGACACGGCTAATCGATTAGATCTTTAACTCGCAGAGGTTTGCGACTTTTCCGCAAGAATCATTCCTCCTTTAAAGTCTTCGCACTTCATGGCGTTTGAAGACGGACGAATGAAACAGGTCTTCCAAAGAGTTCTTCCGCTACCGCCGTACCCATCCAATCCTACCGTTCTTCTACATCTCGTAGTACCGCCCAGCCAGCGTCACTACTAAGGTTGACCCAACCAGAGCCCATAATGGCTTGCGGCTGCACAGGTAAGCTTCCGGTCATGGGGCATCCATCCTTCTCTTCGTGGCTGGGTGAAGCTTTCGCAAGATGTCATGGCACTTCTCCATGCATCCCGCCAACCACTGGGTTCTCCAGGTGCCCGTCAACCGCCCTCCACCCAAAGAGTAATTTTCAAGTCCATCTTGATCATTGTAGTTCATGGGGTTGTCATCATCATTAACTCTCATATCTTGCTTATGAATTTCACTCAACCAAAACCCGTCACGAGCATAGCAAAGTAAACTACTTCATTCCGGGATCATGGTAACAAGGGGATTGGTTCATCCTACCACATGATACTACTCAAGATTAATAACTTCAAATTTCAACTACTGCATGCATGGTGGGGTGGTGACAATTCTAATGCACAAAAACATAGGTATAGAAATAACATGATCAAAACTTGCCTTGTTGATGATCCTCGTAAGCTAAAGATTCGTAGTAGCAAGCTTCGCACTCCGGAAACTCTACCGAGACAAACAATAATCACAATAAGCATATAACATAGGATCACATAACACAATAGCATAACAATAGCAACATAACACACCAAAACAACCAAAACAAAATCCAAAGGAAAAACTAAAAAAAAAACCCATTCAAAGTTTTCCTACTTCAAACAACAACTAGAATAGTTTTATATAGCAAAATTTCTTAACATAACCTAATCATGGTTTTATGTTAACTAAACAGAAAATATTTCATTAAGCAACTAGGAGCAAAAAGAATTAATTAAAATCTATTATGAAACTCCTATTAGGCCTAATTCAATTTCTATTAAGAAAATAAAATAAAACTTTTATTTATTATAAATAAAAGTTCATCCTATAAAGTGACAGAAACTACCCTAGAATAATCAATCACATGATAAAATAAATTTATTTACTACTTAAATTAATAGGAAAACAGTAGCTAGTTAATTAATTGGGATTAATAAGATTCTGCTTAAAACTATTTATTTATTAATCCTAAAATACCCAATTTAATTCCTATGGTTTGGCAATGTCAAAATAAAGTTGGGACAAAAAGAGTCTTCCAAAATAATTTTTCTAACTCAAGTTATAGCAGATTTACTATTCTGACTAAAACTAAATTAAAGCAATTTAAAATAATTTTAACATAGTTAAATATATATTCTACAGAAACTATAGAAAATTTTCAAACCAACAAAAAATAATCACCTAAAAATAATAAACAGAATAAAAGATATGAATTTTTCAAAACAGAAACTATTCTGTTAAAACAGAAAAACAAAAATAAAAGAAAAAGGCCTAATGGGCCTAAACTGTAATCGGGCGTAATATAATCTAAAAGGGCCTAGGGTTAAACTAAACGGGCCGCTAAATAAAAATAACCTAACTAAAATAAACCGTGAACGAACCGGCCGGCTTTTTATAAAAACATACTTCTTGGGTAATCTAATCCTAGCCGAGATCGCATCGGACGGGGAGGAGGTCTCCGCGGCTTACCGGAGCTCGCGGCGGGCGGGCGGGCGGCGGTGACGAAAAGCGAGGGCTCGGCGCCGGGAGGTCGGGAGTGGCCTGGGGTGCGGACGAGGTCGGGATGCGTCTGTGGAGTCGGGGTGACCGGGAGTGGCTAGGGCGGCGACGGCGACGAGAATGGCGGCGGCGGCGACTGGTCTCCGTGAGCTCGAGCGAGAGGAGGAGGAGTCCGCGAGGTGCTAGGGGGAATGGGGTGCGGAGGTCCGGCTTAAATAGGCTGGGGCCTCGGCCATGCTTCGGGGGGCGATCGGGGGCGGATCGGGATCCCGGATCTTGCGGGATCCGGCGATCGGCGGCGGCGCGGTGTGGCGTGGGGCGGGGGTTGACGAAGGGGGTGGGGCCTGCTGTCGAGAGGGAGGGAGGGGTGGAGCGAGCGGGCGACCGGCGCCAAGGGTTTTCGGGCGAGGGGCGAGTGAGGCTGGCTCGGTCGGCGCCTGGCTGGCCTCCGGCCGCTCGGTGGGCGGTGGTGGTGGGGTTTGGCACTGGCTGGGCAGGGGTTCTGGCTGGCACTGGGGGTTTTTTTTTTGAATTTTATTTTTAAAACAAAACAGAGTATATATTTTATAATATAAATATTTTATATAGGGTGTATATATACCAAAATGATCAGGGGAATATTCCCTATCATTTGAACATTTTTCCAAAAGCAAAATCCAAACTTTATAAAAATCCATTTTTTTCAAATTCAAATAAAATTCAGATTTGAATCCAAATCTTTTGGCAATGTTTTCCTTTGATATTTTTGGAGTGTCATGTTTACTCCTCTCATACTTTTGATCAAGTATTTATCAGGCTCAGTTTTTTAAATGTTTCCCACTTGCCAAAGTTTGAATTCAAATTCAAAACTCAAAATTCTCTGAAACTTCAAATGGCATTCAAATCAAACAGGATGCATAGGATGCTTAACTATAATTGTAAAACATTCCAAATAGGAAATTTGGGATGTTACAGTTTGACTGGCTTGAATCCTTTTAGGATGTTTAGGCTGTGTTCTGCCAATCTGCGTGGGATTCCGGGCATATCCGAGGGGTGCCAGGCAAAAATGTCCCAATTTTCCCGAAGGAATTCTCGCAGTGCGGCGTCTACATCAGGGTTCAATTGTGCCCCGATGGAGGCCGTCTTTGTCGGGTCCGTTGGGTGGACCTGGAATTTTACTATTTCATCTGCTAGTTTAAAGGAGGTGGACTTGGATCTCTTATCGAGTATCACATTGTCCCTATTCACCGTAGAGCGCAGCGTGGTGAGTTCCTCTGCCGCTAGGGCTTCGGATAGTGCCTCTAAGGCTAATGCGGCTGTCTTGTTTTCGTCGCTGAGTGCTATGTCCGGATCACTAACGAGAGTGATTATTCCGCCGGGCCCAGGCATTTTGAGCTTCATGTACCCGTAATGGGGTACGGCTTGAAAAATTGTGAATGCCTCTCGTCCTAATATACCGTGATATCCGCTGTTGAACGGGGCCACTTGGAACATGACTTCTTCGGATCTGTAATTTGCTGGCGAGCCGAATACCACATCGAGTGTGATTTTTCCTGTGCAGCGCGCCACCCGGCTAGGGATTATTCCTCTAAAGGTTGTGCTGCTTCGCTCAATACGGCTCCAGTCTATTTCCATCTTTTGAAGGGTTTCCTCGTAGATGAGGTTTAATCCGCTGCCGCCATCCATGAGGACTTTTGTAAGTCGAAAGCCGTTCACTATTGGACTAAGTACCAGTGCGGCTGGAGCTCGGGCTGTTCGTAATTTAGGTTCGTCGCTGGCGTTGAAGGTGATGGCTGTGTCGCTCCATGGATTGGTTGTTGCTACTTGGTAGACTTCGGCAAGGCTGCGGATTGTTCGTTTCCGCATATTATTTGATACGAAGGTCTCGAAGACTGTTGATACCTTACCGATGTTGTTGGAGTGGTTTTCCGGGGCTAGATGCTCCTCTCCACTTTTGGCCACTTGCCGTAATATCCAACATGCTCGAAGGCTATGTGTTGGGACGGCGCCTTCTGTACTGTGAATTTTACAGGGTCCGCTAAGCCATCCCTCTAGTATGGTTCCGTGCCCTTTATGGGGTTTTTGCTTTTTGGTTTTTGTATCTGGTGCCTGAGTGTAATGCACCCTTTTGTTGCGGACTAGGGTTGTATTCGGGGCCGGATTGTCCCAAAATTTATTTTCGGTTGTCCGGAAACTCTCCATCGCACAGTACTTTCGTACTATGGACGCCAGGTCGGCGAAGCGTGTAATTTCACGACGGCTGACGACGTTCAAGATTCCCTCGTCCGTGCAATTATTGCAAAAAATTGAGATTGCGTTTTCCTCTCGGCAGTCCTTTATCCTGTCCATAACCAGGAGGAATCTGGCCCAGTAGTGATGTACTGTCTCAGTGGGCTCTTGCCAAATTAGAGATAGATCGCATATGTCTGGGCGGGTGGGTGGAACTAAGTCTAGAACCCTACCCATCTCAAGGCTCGAAGGCCGAGAAGTTTCCAACTTTGGAAGCTTGGATTTCTGGATGTTGTCCAACGAGTCTGGTCCGATGCCTGACTTTAAGTTCAGTGTTTGATCGAAGCCCGTCCCTCCGCGGGAATCCGGCATGGGGGGTTCGGGGGTCCGGACATGACTAGTTTTCAATACAGGAGAAGCGTTGCCGCATTGTTCCTCTACCACTGCAACGTGGTGGGTGACCTGGGGAGAGTTAATCTCTCTCAGATCGGTTTTAAGCCCAATCTGATCGTAGTCTGTAGCGACTCCCAGGGCGGCGATGCTATCCAAGAGCTCGTTTATGGACGAGAGCTCTATTGGATCCAGCCGCCGGCGAATTCCGAGCTGACGTGAAAATTGCTTTTGACGACTTGAGAGGTCATTGTCGAAGCGATGGCCGGACAGGCGGTCATGAGAAAACCACCTAGCCGGATAGTTTGGCCGGCGGCCAAGGCTCCTTTGGCGAAAATACCATCCTTGAAGACGGAGGAGGCATCCTTCCTATCGGTGACGGCACGAGGAACTCTCAATGAAAGCACCAATGTCGGTGTCAAACCGCGGATCTCGGTAGGGGTCCCGAACTATGCGTCTAGGCGGATGGTAACAGGAGACAAGGGACACGATGTTTACCTGTGTTCGGGCCCTCTTGATGGAGGTAAAACCCTACGCCCCGCTTGATTGATATTGATGTTGTGGATGTTTACAAGAGTGGATCTACCACGAGATCAAGGAGGCTAAACCCTAGAAGCTAGGCTATGGTATGATTGTAAGGGTTGTTGTTGTGTCCCACGGACTAGAGCCATCCGGTTTATATAGACACCGGAGAGGGCTAGGGTTACATAGAGTCGGTTACAATGGTAGGAGATCTACATATCCGATCGCCAAGCTTGCCTTCCACGCCAAGGAAAGTCCCATCCGGACACGGGGCGAAGTCTTCAATCTTGTATCTTCATAGTCTTGGAGTCCGGTCGATGATGATAGTCCGGCCGATGATAGTCCGGCCGATGATGGTAGTCCGGCCATCCGGACACCCCCTAATCCGGGACTCCCTCACCCCCTACCTCGTGGCCCCCCTGGTGGCCCTCCGGTGCCCATCTTCTGCTATATGAGGTCTTTCGTCGAGGAAAAAAATCATAAGCAACCTTTTGGGATGAAACTCCGCCGCCACGAGGCGGAACCTTGGCGGAACCAATCTAGGGCTCCGGCAGAGCTGTTCTACCAGGGACACTTCCCTCCGGGAGGGGGAAATCATCGCCATTGTCATCACCAACACTCCTTTCATCGGGAGAGGGCAATCTCCATCAACATCTTCACCAGCACCATCTCCTCTCAAAACCCTAGTTCATCTCTTGTATCCAATTCTTGTCTCCAAGTCCGATATTG
Source organism: Aegilops longissima (assembly GCA_021605205.1). Classification (NCBI taxonomy): domain Eukaryota; kingdom Viridiplantae; phylum Streptophyta; class Magnoliopsida; order Poales; family Poaceae; genus Aegilops; species Aegilops longissima. The sequence goes on along the minus strand of CM038679.1, from coordinate 534,952,346 downwards.
GTACTAGTAGGTTGCTAGTAGTGTTGATTACTCCTTGTAGTTGATGCTAGTTGGTTTATTTGGTGGAAGATCATATGTTCAGATCCGATATGCATATTAATACCCCTCTGATTATGAACATGAATATGCTTTGTGAGTAGTTACGTTTGTTCCTGAGGACATGGGAGAAGTCTTGCTATTACTGCTCATGTGAATTTGGTATTCGTTCGATGTTTTGATGAGATGTATGTTGTCTAGCCTCTAGTGGTGTTATGTGAACATCGACTACATAACACTTCACCATTATTTGGGCCTAGAGGAAGGCATTGGGAAGTAATAAGTAGATGATGGGTTGCTAGAGTGACAGAAGCTTAAACCCTAGTTTATGTGTTGCTTCGTAAGGGGCTGATTTGGATCCATATGTTTCATGCTATGGTTAGGTTTACCTTAATACTTTTGTTGTAGTTGCGGATACTTGCAATAGAGGTTAATCAGAAGTGGGATGTTTTCTCAAGTAAGAACAACACCCAAGCACCGGTCCACCCACATATCAAATTATCAAAGTAACAAACTTGAATCATATGAATGTGATGAAAACTAGCTTGACAATATTCCCATGTGTCCTCGGGAGCGCTTTTCCTTATATAAGAGTTTGTCCAGGCTTGTCATTTTCTACAAAAAGCATTGGGCCACCTTGCTGCACTTTATTTACTTTTGTTACTTGTTGCTCGTTACAAATTATCTTATCACAAAACTATCTGTTACCACTTGTTTCAGTACTTGTAGAGAATACCTTGCTGAAAACTGCTTATCATTTCCTTCTGCTCCTCGTGGTTCGACACTCTTACTTATCGAAAGGACTATGATAGATCCCCTATACTTGTGGGTCATCAAGACTCTTTTATGGTGCCGTTGCCGGGGAGTGAAGGGCCTTTGGTAGGTGGAATTTGGTAAGGAAAACTTTATATAGTGTGCTGAAATTTACTGTCACTTGTTACTATGGAAAGTAATCCTCTGAGGGACTTGTTCGGGGTATCTTCACCCCGACCAGTAAAAGCAAAGAGTTTCTCCTCAACCTAATGAACCTACTGAAAATTAATATGAAAATGTTCCCTTTGAATTCCCTTCGGGTATGATGGACAAACTGCTAGCTAATCCTTTTATAGGAGATGGAAAAAAGCATCCTGATGAGCACCTAATATATGTGGATGAAGTTTGTGGACTATTTAAGCTTGCAGGTATACCCGATGATGTTGTTAAGCAGAAGGTCTTCCCTTTATCTTTGAAGGGAGATGCATTGACATGTTATAGGCTATGTGATGATACGAGATCATGGAACTATAGAAGATTGAAATTGGAATTTCATCAAAAGTATTATCCTATGCATCTTGTTCATCGTGACCGCAATTATATATATATTTTTTGGCCTCGCGAAGGAGAAAGCATCGGTCAAGCTTGGGGGAGGCTTAAATCAATGTTGTATTCATGCCCCAATCATGATCTCCCAAGAGAAACAATTATTCAAAATCTTTATGCTCGGCTTTCTGAAAACAATCGCGCCATGCTCGATACTTCTTGTGCTGGCTCTTTTATGATGAAGACTATTGAATTCAGATGGAATTTATTGGATAGAATTAAAGCAACTCTGAAGATTGGGACCTCGACGAAGGAAAGGAGTCAGGTATGACACCTAAGTTTGATTGTGTTAAATCTTTTATGGATACCGATATTTTCCGTAAGTTTAGCACTAAATATGGACTTGACTCTGAGATAGTAGCTTCTTTCTGTGAATCTTTTTCTACTTATGTTGATCTCCCCAAGGAGAAGTGGTTTAAATATCATCCTCCCATAGAAGTAAGAGTAGTTGCACCTATTAAAGTTGAAGAAAAGATTGTCACTTATAATGATCCTATTGTTCCTACTTCTTATGTTGAGAAACCACCTTTCCCTGTTAGAATAAAGGATCATGCTAAAGCTTCAACTATTGTTCGTAAAAGTAATATTAGAACTTATACACCTCCTGAGCAAATTAAAGTTGAACCTAATATTGCTTTTGTTAAAGATCTCTTGGCCGATAATATCGATGGGCATGTTATTCAATTCTGCGGTGAAACTGCTAGAATTGCCAAACCTAGTGCTAAAGATAAACATAGACATGTGGTAGGCGTGCCTGTTATTTCTTTTAAAATAGGAGATCATTATTATCATTGCTTATGTGATATGGGTGCTAGTGCTAGTGTTATACCTTATGACTTATATAAAGAAATTAAGCATGAAATTGCACCTGCTGAGTTAGAAGATATTGATGTTACAATTAAACTTGCCAATAGAGATACTATATCTGCAATGGGAATTGTTAGAGATGTTGAAGTCTTGTGTGGGAAAACTAAATATCCTGCTGATTTTCTTATTCTTAGCTCCCCACAAGATAGCTTTTGTCCCATTATATTTGGTAGACCTTTCTTGAATACTGTCAATGCTAAGATAGATTGCGAAAAGAATGTTGTTACTATTGGTTTGGATGATATGTCCCATGAGTTTAATTTCTCTAAATTTAGTAAACAACATCGTGAAGAGGAATTGCCTAGTAAGTATGATATTATTGGTCTTGCTTCAATTGCCGTACCTCCTAATGACCCTTTAGAACAATATTTGCTAGACCATGAAAATGATATTTTTATGAATGAAAGAAGGGAAATAGATGAAGTATTCTTTAAACAGGAACCTATTCTGAAACACAATTTTCCTGTTATAATTCTAGGGGATCCTCCTCCACCCAAGGGTGACCCCGTGTTTGAGATTAAACCGTTGCCTGATAATCTTAAATATGCTTATCTAGACGAAAAGAAAATATATCCTGTTATTATTAGTGCTAACCTTTCGAGCATGAAGAAGAGAGATTATTGAAAACTCTGAAGAAGCACCGTGCAACTATTGGATATACTCTTGATGATCTTAAGGGCATTAGTCCCACTCTATGTCAACATAAAATAATTTGGAAGAAGATGCCAAACCGGTTCGTGATCATCAACGACGGCTGAATCCTAAGATGAAAGAAGTGGTAAGAAAAGAAATACTAAAGCTTCTGGAGGAAGGTATAATTTATCCCGTTGCTGATAGTCAGTGGGTAAGTCCTGTCCATTGTGTCCCTAAGAAGGGAGGTGTTACTGTTGTTCCTAATGATAAAGATGAATTGATTCCGCAAAGAATTATTACAGGTTAAAGGATGGTAATAGATTTCCGCAAATTAAATAAAGCTACTAAGAAAGATCATTACCCTTTACCTTTTATTGAAAATGCTAGAAAGATTATGCAAGCATACACATTATTGCTTCCTAGATGGTTATTCTGGTTTCTCTCAAATACCTGTGTCGGCTAAGGATCAATCAAAGACTACTTTTACATGCCCTTTTGGTACTTCTGCTTATAGACGTATGCCTTTTGGTTTATGTAATGCACCTGCTACCTTTCAAAGATGCATGATGGCTATATTCTCTGACTTTTGTGAAAAGATTTGTGAGGTTTTCATGGACGACTTTTCCGTCTATGGATACTCTTTTGAAGATTGCTTGAGCAATCTTGATCGAGTTTTGCAGAGATGTGAAGAAACTAATCTTGTCTTGAATTCGGAAAAGTGCCACTTTATGGTTAATGAAGGTATTTATTGGGGCATAAAATTTCTGAAAGAGGTATTAAAGTTGATAAAGCTAAGGTTGATGCTATTGAAAAGATGCCATGTCCCAAGGACATTAAAGGTATAAGAAGTTTCCTTGGCCACGCCGGATTTTATAGGAGGTTCATTAAGGACTTCTCAAAAATTTCTCGGCCTCTTCATTTGTCTTTGATGATGATTGTGTAGAAGCATTTGAAATACTTAATAAAGCATTGATCTCTGCACCTATTGTTCAGCCACCTGATTGGAATTTACCCTTTGAAATTATGTGTGATGCTAGTGATTATGTTGTAGGTGCTGTTCTAGGGCAAAGAGTTGATAAGTAATTAAATGTTATCCATTATGCTAGTAAAAATCTAGACAATGCTCAAAGAAACTATGCTACCACTGAAAAAGAATTCTTAGCAGTTGTATTTGCTTGTGATAAGTTCAGACCTTATATTGTTGATTCTAAAGTAACTATTCACACTGATCATGCTGTTATTAAATACCTGATGGAAAAGAAAGATGCTAAACCTAGACTTATTAGATGGGTTCTCCTGCTACAAGAATTTGATTTGCATATTGTTGATAGAAAGGGAGCTGAGAACCCCGTTGCAGACAACTTGTGTAGGTTAGAAAATGTTCTTGATGACCCACTACCTATTGATGATAGCTTTCCTCATGAGCAATTAAATGTCATAAATACTTCTCGTAGTACTCCGTGGTATGCTGATTATGCCAATTACATTGTTGCTAAATTTATACCACCTAGTTTCACATACCAGCAAAAGAAAAAGTTTTTCTATGATTTGAGACATTACTTTTGGGATGACCCACATCTTTATAAAGAAGGAGTAGATGGTGTTATTAGACGTTGTGTACCTGAGCATGAACAGGAACAGATCCTACGCAAGTGTCAATCCGAAGCTTATGGAGGGCACCACGCTGGAGATAGAACTGCACATAAGGTATTGCAATCTGGTTTTTATTGGCCTACTCTCTTCAAGGATGCCCGTAAGTTTGTCTTATCTTGTGATGAATGTCAAAGAATCGGTAATATTAGTAGACGTCAAGAAATGCCTATGAACTATTCACTTGTTATTGAACCATTTGACGTTTGGGGCTTTGATTATATAGGACCTTTTCCTGCCTCTAATGGATATACACATATTTTAGTTCTTGTTGATTACGTTACTAAGTGGGTAGAAGCTATTCCAACTAGTAGTGCTGATCATAACACTTCTATTAAAATGCTTAAAGAAGTTATTTTTCCGAGGTTTGGAGTCCCTAGATATTTAATGACTGATGGTGGTTCACACTTTATTCATGGTGCTTTTCGTAAAATGCTTGCTAAATATGATGTTAATCATAGAATTGCATCTCCATATAATCCACAGTCTAGTGGTCAAGTAGAATTGAGTAATAGGGAGCTCAAATGAATTTTGCAAAAGACTGTCAATAGGTCTAGAAAGAATTGGTCCAAGAAACTTGATGATGCGTTATGGGCCTATAGAACTGCATATAAAAATCCTATGGGTATGTCTCCGTATAAAATGGTTTATGGAAAAGCATGTCACTTACCTCTCGAACTAGAACATAAGGCTTATTGGGCTATTAAAGAGCTCAATTATGATTTCAAACTTGCCGGAGAGAAGAGGTTATGTGATATTAGCTCACTTGATGAATGGAGAACCCAAGCTTATGAAAATGCCAAGTTGTTTAAAGAAAAAGTTAAAAGATGGCATGACAAAAGGATACAAAAGCATGAGTTTAATGTAGGTTATTATGTATTGCTATACAACTCTCGTTTAAGATTTTTTGCCGGAAAACTTCTCTCTAAATGGAAAGGCCCCTACGTCATCGAAGAGGTCTATCTTTCCGGTGCCATAAAAATTAACAACTTCGAAGGCACAAATCCGAAGGTGGTAAACGGTCAAAGAATTAAACATTATATCTCAAGTAATCCCATAAATGTTGAAACTAATGTTATTGAAACCATAACCCCGGAGGAATACATAAGGGACACTTTCCGGAATGTTTCAGACTCCGAAAAAGAATAGGTATGTGGTACGGTAAGTAAACCGACTCCAAAACAATTTTTAAGGCAATATTTCTCCGCTTTGGAATATTTAGAAAAATAGAAAAATAAGTAGCAGTCCGGGAAGGACACAAGGGCCCCACGAGGGTGGAGGGCGCGCCCTACCCCCCTGGACGCGCCCCCTACCTCGTGGGCACCTCGTGTGCCTTCCGGACTCCGTTTTCTTGCACGTTACATATTTTGGTCGGTAAAAATTCATTATATATTCTCCCGAAGGTTTTGACTCTCGTATCACGCGATTATCCTCTATTTTTTTTGAGCTGTTGTTGCTGCAGATTAGAGCAAGATGTCTTCTCAAGAGTCAGTCGGGGTGTCAGGAACCCGATTCCAAGTCACATCGACCTAGCCAGTAACACCTCATATCACTTTGCGGCCTCACGCACGGTATTCCCACGGGTGTCGCCATACCATGGCTCGGGACCGTTTGCGCCTTTTGGCTCACGTATATGATAGTGTTGCTAGCATCCATATGACAGAGAACCCGGGCCCACATGACTAGTCGTGAACCCAAAGTGGCACTAACTTATAGGGACAGGCATACATGAATCAACATCGAGCATGTCGGCCAGCAGCGTGCGAATCCGGGCTGTACCACTGGGCTAACAGGACTCCGGGAACCCGGGCTGTAGCAGGCTAGGCAGGACTCCGGATGTCACCGCGTGACATTTCCCCCAAGGGACAGACACAGGAACGAAGTGAATCACATAACGGCCAGTCAAGTGTTCCGGAGCAATAGTGCTGTGCTAGCAGGACTCCGGTGAACCGGGCTGTAGCGGACTACTATGGCTCATGGAAGCACAAGACGACATTTCCCCATAAGAGAGGCTACCAAGGATAAACAACTAGGTTGTCGGATCCCACACATACCAAGCATTTCAATCATACACACAATATGCTCGATATGTGTAAATACAACATGGCACCACAACATAACTCTATGACTCAAGTATTTATTCATTAGGATCCGAGGAGCGAGATATTACAAACATGGGTCTCATGACCCAACATTCAGAGCATACAAGTCAAAACACAAGCGGAAGCTTAACATGTCTGAGTACAGACATCAACAAATGAAAAGGCTGCTAAGCCTGACTATCTACCAGATCCTGCCGAGGGCACAAGATCGTAGCTGAGGTAACAAGCTAAACGTCGAAGTCCACGCGGAACTACTAGCGAGACTGACGTCTCTCTGCAAAAACATAAAATAGGCAAACGTGAGTACAAATGTACCCAGCAAGACTTACATCAGAACTAGCTACATATGCATCAGTATCAACAAAGAGGGTGGTGGAGTTTGACTGCAGCAAGCCAGCTTTGACTCGATGGCTATCCTTAACTACGACTGCAAGTAACTCTTTGAGGTGGCGCACACGAGTCCACATATTCACCATATCAATACACCACTATGGATCCGCTCCCGTCTCCCTACGAGAACACCATCCATAGCACTCACGCTTATCTTGCGCATTTTAGAGTATCCACTTTCACTTGTCTATGAACTGTACAGGCAACCCAGAAGTCCTTTTCCGCGGACCCGACTATTAGAATAGATGATGTTAACCCTGCAGGGGTGTACTTCTTCACACACGCTCTCGCCACTTACCACCATGTACACGTCGTGTATCTCGGCAACCTTCAAGCGGAAGCCTGGCGAGGGAGTTGGCCACGACCTGACTAACCACACAAGTCTCTAGCCAGGTTTATTGCCTATTCGGGTTCCATCCACAAGGAGATCCGGCCGGGGTGTTGCTCACGGCCCCAAACGATTTGTGCAGGTTTCCCAAGTCCACCATCCGGGTGCCACTTGGTACACCGGGCCACTGTGCCTAGTCTGTCCCAAGCCCACCTGTACCGGGTGCCACCTGGTAGACTACTAACACTACCTACAAACACCAGAAACTAGTTGCAACTCCTGGACAAAGATCATGTTGATTAATAAGTCGAGAGGGGTCGAGTTACCGGAACCCAATGTGTGGTAGTAACTGTTCATGGATCACAAACACAGAACTCAGTTCCTGAGGACGGTTTCAATGAGACAACCCACCATGTACTCCTACATGGCCTCTCACCGCTACCTTTACCAAATCGTGTTCACACACTTAGCTCTCAACAATAGGACATGTTGACAACTTCCCAATTCATCCCCGATGAATCAGACCTGACACAACTCTAAGCAATAGCAGGCATGACAAACAAGCATGAATGAGTAGGCACATCAGGGCTCAAACAACTCCTACTCAGGCTAGTGGGTTTCATCTATTTACTATGGCAATGACAGGTCATGCAGAGGAAAGGGGTTCAACTACCGCAGCATGTATCAGTTGAAGCATTGTTGTCCTAATGCAGTAAAAGAGAGCAGGAGTGAGAGAGTGGGATTGTATCAGAATAAAGAAGGCGGGTTTGCTTGCCTGGCACTTCTGAAGATATTATAGTTCTTCATCGGTGTCATCGAACTCATCGTCGAATCACGTCTATCGAGAGGGAGCAAATACCGGCAACAGAGAAAGAAACACAATCAATTCAATGCGCAATATGATGCATGATCATGACATGGTAAAATGAGTGTGTTGGGCTAATGCAACTACAATCAGATGGGTTTGAGCTAATTTGAACCAAAGATTCAAAGTTCAAACTCATTTGTGATCTTCAATAGTGCTTTATCATGTTTTTCACTAAAAAGCAAGTTAACTTGTTTAAACATGCATGAAACCAGTACAGATGGATACATTGGATTTTTCTGATAATTTTTCATATATAACTTATTTGATTTGGAGCTACGGTTGAATTACTATGATTTTTAGAAGTTTAGGCAATTTTCTGGATTTTCCTGAATAAGAATAAATCCAGAAAATAATTAACTGCGTCACTGTGACGTCAGCGGTCAACAGGGCCGGCCAGGTCAAACCTGGCCTATGGGACCCATACATGAGTGTCTCAGGCTGGTTTGGGTGGATGAAGAGGTGGGACCGGTCAACGCCACATCAGCGAGGTCAACTCCGACGCGTGGGGCCACTGTGGTTAACTTAAACTAAACAAGGGTTAAACCGTGGTTTGTTAAGGGCATGGGGCCCATTTGTCATCGACACACGACATTGACTAAACGTGATTAGCACCTAAACTAATGGTGCCACGTCAGCAACCAGAGACCAGCCGGCGCACCACGTGGCACACGGGGGGGGCGCCGGACTTGCGCTAGAGGCGTCAGCTTGGCGTGCTGAGGGCACCAGGGGATAGCCCTTTCTCTCGCGCATCCAGAGGACCAAGTGGGAGGTCGCGGGGTCGCCGGAACTCATGCCGGCGACGAGATTTGGCAACGGTGGTGTTCGGTGGTGCATGGGCGCGTTGCTACAGTGCATTAGTGAGCAAATGGAGAGGCTGGGCAGCACCTGCTAGACACGGGGAGCACCAAGAGCAGCACGGTGAAGCCAGGGGAGCATGGAGGCTATGCGTGCAGTAGCAATGGCAGACGGCGGCTTCGGTGCTCGTGGGGAACGGCGCTACGGCGTGGGGGCGAGCATGCTGAGTTAGGGGAGAAGGTCAGTGGCTCACGGCGATGACGAGGGGACGCTCGGCGAGGTCGAGGACGGCCCGGAGCCGACGAATTTGACGAAGATGGCCGGTGGTCCCGAGGTTGAAGAAGGCATTGATGGCGGTGTTGCGGCGCGTCCGGGGCCTCGTGGCTCGTCGAGGAGGTAGAGGACGAAGTGGCGGAGCTTCTGGGCGCGTCGGTGAGGCGTGGGGTGGCCGGTGGCCGTGGTGGAGCTCGTCGGCAGCGACGACTGCGTTCGGTCGCGCTCGGGGAAGGAGTAGAGGGCGAGGGAGAGAGCAGAGAGTGAGGGATAGGAGCGAGGGCCCACGGGGCGTCTCCATCGCGTCGCTAGAGGGCCCGGGAGGAAGCAGGAGGTGGCCAGGGGCGAGCGCGCGCGCGGCGACACGCCTATGCCTACTGGCACAGGTTGAGGACGACCGCTTTGGCCAGTGGGCTGGGCCAGCTGGAGGGGATGGGCCAGGTGGGCTGCCAGGTAAGTCAGGTGGGTCTCTCTCTCTCTCTGTTTATTTGTTTCTGTTTTCTATTTTTCTGTAATCTTTGTGGCTTTTCTAAAAATACCTAGACCCTGTCAAAAATCACCAAACTGTACATGCCCACTGTATAGAATATATCCAACATGGAACATTTCTGTTTAGGATTATTTGGGCTTTTGAAATATTTACTAGCATTTAAAAGCCCAAATTCAAATAACATATGATTTAATTCAGAAATCCAGAATGGCCTAGAAATATGTGCATGACTTTTGGCAGAGGTTTTCACCTTTGACAAAAATCATGAACTTTTCTAAAGGGCATTTGGAATCATTGAAAATATATTTTTATGGAACCTAGTTGAATTCATTTGGTGCTAGGGCTTAGATCAATCCCCATTTCAAGTTTCATGAAATTTAAACATGATGCATGGATGCAATGCCACTAGTTACAAGCAAACTCTAGGGCTGTGACAACTCACCCCCACTAAACAAGAATCTCGTCCCGAGATTCAAGACATGAGGTAAGAAGACAGAGGGGGCACAAGACCAACACAATCTTCACGATCCAAGTTGCACCTCATAAGATTGTTGATTCGTTGCATACATTGATCTTGACATCCTCGCTTTTGAGATCTTCATCCACGCGATGACGACGGAAAGAAACTCTACTAGGATTGAGCTTCTCAAAGATCAAACTACACAATCTCAACTCGCCAAATGAGATGTTGAAACATCTCGAGTTGAGACTCAAAACACATCAAGAGGGATGGAAGAACAAATGACGGGGTTTGATTTGGTAGGCAACAATTCAACGATTAGAAAGATGGTGGATGGTGTCAAGGTGGCGAGGAAATAATTGCCATGATTCCGTAACGGGGCACCTTGGAAAAGGTGACTCGTTGAACTGTTCCTTTAGGTGGAAAAAAGAATTACTTTTGATCCATAGATCATTGGAACTCTTCATACCAGCTTAAGGCAATTTACGATTGATCGTTTGAAAGAGCTCGAAGAAATGACATACTCGAACTAGGATGGATGATGTGGACTACCTTGTTGAAGACAACGCAATGGATGACTTTTGCTTATCATTGGAAACGGATGGGACCCATGGTAAGTCCACTTTTGAAGATGATCTTGGACAAGAACTGCTGAGAAGGGAAGCCCATGGGAAATTGGCACAATGGCGGTGCAAACTGGGAACAAATTGCAACTGTTGGGAATGTTCCAACCATCATATCTGCCTGAGATTCAGATCTGATTGGTGATAGGGTACTTCAGACTCAACATGTCTGAAAAGAAAGTTTGCAACACAATAGACGAGATGACATTGCGAGATTCTCGGGAAATGAACTACGATAGTAAGCTCCAAAACATGAGCTGGTTCTGCTAAACACATGTGAACACGCTGTCCCAGACAAGCATGATCACATGGTAGTCTTGCAATAAAACACTACCGAGTTCTGATTGGGAACCATCATTGAGATAACAAAGTCTTGTGCATATCCGTCCGGGCCCTTCAAGATTAGCGCATGAACTTCTTTCCTTTGAACAATTCAATCAGTGGCTTGGGGTGCTAGGAATTGCATATGGAATGAAGATGATCAGTCTCTCAGACCATAGAATACTTTGCACAGGCATGACTAACTTGGGATGATTCCAGAGAAAACAAAACAAACCTTTCTCAAATTCATGGCGGCAACTTACACCTAAAGCACATGAATTCGAGGAAGTCACTTCTTCCATCCAAGCATAGGCTTCATGAACGGAACACGAAGGCATTGCTTACAAAGTTTCCAACACTAGTTTGATGTTCAACATGAATCATGGGGGAGACAAAATGTTGCTAATGGGCTCAACAGCAACTCATCGGAATTTCCATATCACTTGACTTCCACCATCATGTGAACACGGTGATAGCATTGGTCAGACCAAAAGATGTAATGGTGTATGCTCGAGGGATCACCCACGAGTAAGACAACATTGCGAACAGCATTGGTTCTTATTTGACTTGACAATAGCCCATACTCAAGTCAAGTTTTGACAAGGCACACACGCACACTCAAGGATATCCCTTAGTGATGAACTAAGTTGGACAAGCTTTTATCTTCCAACTCTCCAAGTTGTTGTTTAGCTCAACCAACTAGCTCAGGGGTATCCAACACAGATTCTTGGAGAAAGGGTGGTTCACAAGAAACCAACTTGATCATGAGCTCAACATATCAGTCAGGGGACAACCTGGTAATACTTCCGAGAAGATATTCGGAAAATCACGAACCACCGGTATGTCACTAAGCTCGAGAACAACCTTGCTTTTCAGGGCAAGATGATATGATCAAAAGAGTGAGGGATTGACACAATCCTAACTCATTGATCAAAGAGTGCACCAGAAATAAGGACTAGGTAGCACGATCAATCTTAGGATGATGATTCAATAACCAACACGCTAAGAATGAGAATATTGTCCATTTACTACCAAGCAACGAGGTTGCTAGGAGTATCGATTTCACACATCACAGTTCACTTGTCGGCATTCCGGTTACAACAACACGGGACCGAGGAATGAATAATGATAGCGAGAAGTATCACTACGTCAAGAATTCATGAGAAATGGTGCAATTCTCATGGCAATCCTGACATAAAGGGGGTAATACTCCGAGGTAGAACAGAATCAAAAGCTGGATTGGCATTTTGATCTGCGGAATACAACTGCTTTGACCAAATTCTAGATATGGATGAGGTACTGGAGTTTGTTTCTCCTAGTCATTCCGAATAGAACGGCTTGACGGACCACAGAAGTAAAAGGCATTGATGAACACGAATGCACGACTACTCCTGACTATCAATTGATAGACGAGGGTCAGAATACAACTAAAGAGAACAACTCAAAGGAACATATAATTTTATGAGTTGTGGATGCATAGATTAGTATGTCGAGCAAAGCTCAACATTTCTTCCGGATAACCCATGCGGAAAGGTAGAACTGGCAGATTCACAATTATGAATGGAGAACTCCTCAAGAGTACTCTGATTGTGACCCTTCGGTTCAGCGAGGAACTTCTGCCATATGCAGTTCATAGTATTTGGAAGAAGGAAATACCACGGACCTCGAGGACTATCGCAAAGTTATTAATATCCTAAAGGAACTAGCAAACACTATCAACAAGAGGTAAGTAGGGTGAATCTCGGGTTCAAGAACCCAGGAATAGAATACCTACTAACTAATAACATCACGGGATGCTTTCGAGAATGATGGCAAGAATCATCACACGGGGAACACAAAACATGGCTAGTTTACTAGGTGACTCTCTAAAACACCTAGGTTCATAATAATAGCTCCAACATATATGCCGAGGCAGCGGAGTACCTCACCACACTAATTTGTGTGATTAATTTGGCCCAGATGAACATTAGAAATGGAGAGAAGGGACTTGCAAATGCATCAGACTATTTAGAAATCTGGGATGACTCAGACAGCATAACGGCTGTAAATGCTCAAAATGATTTGAGACATCCTGCAAAATGGTGGCATAACCACTCAACAACATCATATCAAGGTTCCGAGGCCAGCTATGAACATACGGAAGTAATAGAAACTGAACTAGGGCTTAAATCCAACAATCTAGCAAGTCTACAGATTAGTAACAAGTGATCTTGATAGAAAGATGAGAAGCCTAGTTCTTAATCCCCGTAGAACAGGAGAGGATGACTCAGATCAGAAGGCCATAGGGTAAAGGAGTAAAAAGAGTCTTACGTTCCCTCCCACAATCAATTCCCTTATATAACTACAGAATTTCTAGACTCAACTTCAACCAGTTTGGCTTGGTAATCCTACAGGCAGTCATGCTCTGATACCAAAGCTGTCAGGACCCCGATTCCAAGTCACATCGACCTAGCCAGTAACACCTCATATCACTTTGCGGCCTCACGCACGGTATTCCAATGGGTGTCGCCTTACCATGGCCCGGGACCGTTTGCGCCTTTTGTCTCACGTATATGATAGTGTTGCTAGCATCCATATGACAGAGAACCCGGGCCGACATGACTAGTCGTGAACCCAAAGTGGCACTAACTTATAGGGACAGGCATACATGAATCAACATCGAGCATGTCGGCCAGCAGCGCGCGAATCCGGGATGTAGCACTGGGCTAACAGGACTCCGGGAACTCGGGCTGTAGCAGGCTAGGCAGGACTCCGGATGTCACCGCGTGACATTTCCCCGAAGGTACTGAACGTGAACGAAGTGAATCACATGCCGGCCAGTCAAGTGTTCCGAGAGCAGTAGTCTTTGGGCTAGCAGGACTCCGTGAACCGGGCTGTAGCGGACTACTATGGCTCATGGAAGCACAAGACTACATTTCCCCATAAGAGAGGCTAACAAGGATAAACAACTTGGTTGTCGGATCCCACACATACCAAGCATTTCAATCATACACACAATATGCTCGATATGTGTAAATACAACATGGCATCACAACATAACTCTACGACTCAAGTATTTATTCATTAGGCTCCAAGGAGCGAGATATTACAAACATGGGTCTGATGACCCAACATTCAGAGCATACAAGTCAAAACACAAGCGGAAGCTTAACATGTCTGAGTACCGACATCTACAAATGAAAAGGCTACTAAGCCTGACTATCTACCAGATCCTGCCGAGGGCACAAGATCGTAGCTGAGGTAACAAGCTAAACGTCGAAGTCCATGTGGAACTACTAGCGAGACTGACGTCTCTCTGCAAAAACATAAAATAGGCAAACGTGGGTACAAATGTACCCAGCAAGACTTACATCAGAACTAGCTACATATGCATCAGTATCAACAAAGAGGGTTGTAACGCCCCCGATGCGGCTATATCTCCCACGTGTCGAGGCACGACTTAGAGGCATAACCGCATTGAAAGCAATGTCGCAAGTGAGGTAATCTTCACACAACCCATGTAATAATTAAGGAAAGAAACATAGTTGGCTTACAATCGCCACGCCACACAAGACATAATTAAACATACATCATTCGAGTACACTCAAGGTCCGACTACGGAACCAAAATAAAGAAGATACCCCAAATGCTAACACAGATCCCGAATCGTCCCAACTGGGCACCACTATCGATCATCCGAAACGACACATAGTAACGACCACGCCTCGTCGAACTCCCACTTGAGCTCGGTGGAATCATCCGCTGACCGCCTCATCGGAACTCGCAATCGTGTTTGAAGTATCCGTGAGTCACGGGACTCAGCAATCTCACACCCGCGAGATCAAGACTATTTAAGCTTTAGGAGGACAAGGTAGTAAAGTTGAGCTGCAGCAAGCGACTAGCATATATGGTGGCTACATCGCAAAAGAGAGCGAGAAGAGAAGCAAAGCACGGTCGTGAAACTAGTAGTGATCAAGAAGTGATCCTGAACTACTTACGCCGACATAACTCCAACATCGTGTTCACTTCCTGACCACGAGAAGAGACCATCACGGTTACACACGCGTTAAGGTGTATTTTATTTGAGGTCATCTTTGTGTTATCTACAACCGGACATTAACAAATTCCCATCTGCCTCATAACCGCGGGCACGGCTTTCGAAAGATATTACCCGCAGGGTGTCCCAACTTAGCCCATTATAAGCTCTCACGGTCAACGAAGGATTATTCTTCTACCGAAGACCCGATCAATCTCGAATCCCGGACTACAAGACATTTCACAAGAATAAAACAAGACCAGCAAAGCCGCCCGATTGTGCCGACAAATCCCGATAGGAGCTGCACATATCTCGTTCTCGTGGCACATCCGGATGAACACTACGACGGCAACCGAAGATGCCCCAAGTTGCCTCGTGGTGGCACCGCAAGTGGTTTAGTTTGGACCAACACTCGAGGAGCATTGGCCCGGGGTTTAAAATAAGATGACCCTCGGCTCGCGAAACCCGGGGAAAAGGCTTAGGTGGCAAATGGTAAAACCAATGTTGGGCCTTTTGGACAAGTCTTATTCAAAGCGAACTGTCAAGGGGTCCCATAAATCACCCAACCGTGTAAGGAACGCAAAATCAAGGAACATAACACCGGTATGACGGAAACTAGGGTGGCAAGAGTGGAACAAAACACCAGGCATAAGGCCGAGCCTTCCACCCTTTACCGAGTATATAGATGTTTTAAACATAGCAGATATATTCATATATTGTGATATCCCCAACAAGTAAACATGTTCCAATAAGGAACAACATCTCCATGTTCCAACAAGGAACAGATTTCAGCTTCACCTGCAACTAGCAACGCTATAAGAGGGGCTGAGCGAAGCGGTAACATAGCCAAACAACGGTTTGCTAGGAAAGGATGGTTAGGGGCTGACATGGCAATATGGGTGGCATGATATAGCAAGTGGTAGGCATCGCAGCATAGGCATAGCAAAAGAGCGAGCAACTAGCATAGCAAAGATAGAAGTGATTTCGAGGGTATGATCATCTTGCCTGCAATGTTCTCAGAGTTGTCGAAAGCTTGATCCTCGAAAACGTTCTCAACAGGTTCCTCGTTCACGTACTCGTCTCCCGGCTCTACCCAAAGCAACAACAAAACAAGGAACCACAATAAATCACGGTGCAATGCACAATCAACATGATGCAACATGACATGAAATGCATGAAGTGATATGCAAAGCGTATGTGCACTCCGGAAGGTGAATGGAGAACCAGGCATCATCTTGGCAAACCAAGCATGCCATCGGAAAGATGAGATGATTTCGTTAGAAATCGATATAGAGATCACCGGAAACGGATGCACGGTTGGATATGACGGGCAGAATAAGAATGGTGAGAAACCTACGATAACAGCATGAAGAAACAAAACCATGCATGTGTGCAAACTACCTCATAGCACAAATCAATTAAATATGCCCATAATAAAACAACACCTAATGAAGATGCAAAAGACATGAACACAAACTTGCCCAAATGCAAAAACCAATGACACCACTGAGTTGGTGGGATTTTTCTACCCCAAAAACATATATAATATGTTAGGGTTGCATTAGGGAAAACATCACAAAACAACAAGTTAAAACCTGCCTAAAAAGGAAACTAACAGAAGTGGCAATTTCCATATTTGGAAATGTCCAGATTTGGACTTGCCTAAAACAGAAATGATACAATGCTGAAAATGGAAAGAAAAAATAAAATACGCATGGAGGAGGGTGCCGAGAGGTCGACAGGGTAGGCCCACCGTCATAGAGGCAGAGGTTAACAGTGTAAGAAAGGGGAAGAAAAGAGCCCTGTGGGGATTCAACCCGGTCTCCCGGTGGAAACCCTCCCTGCTACCACCGGGCTGGAGCGCGCGATCGACAGAAGGAGAGGCTCGGGCTTATCTATCGACTCTGCAGAGGAGGCGCACCAAGGACAGCGAAAACAAAATAAAAAAAGGGGAGGGCGCTACTGGGTTCGAACCTGTGTCGCCATGTGTGAGAGCGGGCAGTCGACCAGCTCGGCTAGGGAAGGGAGTTCGGTAAGAAACGCGAAGCTGGCCACTTGACCAACACTGCCAGGCTGATCTAAGAACAGAGGCGACAACCGACGACGCCGGCGAGGCAACGGCGGCCACAGGGGGCTCTGCGCCCTTGGCCACGACGGGCACGCATGAGGGGGCACCACGGGAACAAGACGGAACAAGCCAGAGCGTGGCTAGTGGCATCTACGCGCGGCCAAAACAAACTGAACCTAAACTACTACGAGCACGCCGGAGCACGCCGGGCGCGATAAAGACATGGATCGGACCCTACTCATACGGGGATCTACCGACGGCAAGAAGGAGCAGGGAGGAAGGGGTTTATACCTCCTTACCCTAGGACAAAGAAACGGCGACGAGACGGGCCGACGGCGACGAGATCGACCTCAAGTTCGCCGGATTTCTGGCCGAGAAGAAGACTGAGCAGTGGCGTCGGTGAACTTGTCGATCCGGGCCTCCGTAGATGACGTCGTGGTCGTAGTCGACGACGAGGACGATGATTGACACGGTGCGGAAGGTTGGGGTGGCCGGAGAGCGCGCCGGCGACGAGGCCACGCCCTCAGATGCGCTCGGGAACCGAGCGGGGCGGCGATCTTGGGGGTTTCCTTACCTGGCGGCGGCGGCGAGAGGGAGAGGGGAAACCCTAGGCTCGATCTTGACGCGGCGAGGGGATAAGTAGGCTAGGGCGACGCGGCCGAGCTCGTGCTCTCTCGTGCTCCGGGGTCCCCATGGCGATGGCGACGAGAGGGAGAGAAAAGGCGGGTGAGGAGCACCGGGCGCTCGCTGCCAGGCGGGGCCGGCGATGCCACGTGGAAGGGGACTAGCGGGGGTAAGAGCGGGCGCGGGTGAGCGAAGGCAGGAGGAGAGGAAAGCGTGCGGGCTGCTGCGCCTCACTGGGCTGCGGGCTGCTGGGGAGAGTTGGGCCGGCTCGGGAGGCCGGGGCCCAGGTGGGGAGGTGGAGCTGGGCTGCGCTGCTGCTGCTTCCTCCTCTCTCTTTCCTTTTTCTAAAATAAAAGGGAAGAGAAAAAGAAGTACAGGGAGAGAAGAAAAGATTTAGAGTGAAAGGAAAATATTCCCACACTCCTGGAATTCTCCTCTATTTAAATAAATTGAAATGGACATTTTTAAAGGTAGAAAAATAATGCAAGTTTGGAAATGCTTCAAACTTGTGCCATTTTTGAACCTAACCATAACAACTTCAAATGAGGAGATTTTTTGGCAGGGAGTCTTTGTGCAACAAACAAGATTTTTAGGGAGGAGATGAACATTAATTGAAGGAGGGAATTATATGGCACTTGAGAGAGAAAGAAGTAGAGGGAAGGAGGAGATGGCAAAGCAAGATGAGAAAGAAGCATGCAACCACATGACATGCAAAAGAACACCACATCCACATGATAAGAAGGGAAAGCAAAATGACAAGAGGCACAAATGCAATATGGCAAAAAGGAGCAAACAAAGAAAACCCAACATAATCAAACCAAAGAGGCCAAGCATGACAAGAACCCCCAAGAATTGGATGAGGTAAAAATGATATATTGCCCAAAAGGGAAAGTTTACATCCAGGGTGTTACAACACTCCACCACTACAAGAGGATCTCGTCCCGAGATCTAGGACTGAAAGAACTCCGGATACTCAGAACGGAGGTGATCCTCGCGCCCGTGTAGCTTCTCGGTCGGAATGGTGTGACCACTTCACTTTCGGAATTTGATTGACTTGTTGCAGTCTTGCGCCGGTTTCTTCAAGAATAGCAACGGGTGCTCACGATAAGAGAGATCTTCTTGAAGGTCAATCTCTTCAAGTTGATAGTGCGCTCAGAGTCTTGAAGCACTTTATGGTTGTGACACGTGAAACACATCGTGCACGCTTGCAAAGTTGGATGGAAGCTCGTTGATAGGCGAGATCGCCTCTTTTCCCAATGATCTTGAAAGGACCCACGATCTAGGGGCAAGCTTCCCTTTGATACCGGGCGACGAGTACCTTTCATTGAGAGACGCGGAGGTAGACATGGTCTCCGATTTCAAAAGTCACATCACGGTGCTTATCATCATAATAGCTCTTCCGCGCGATTATGCAGCTTTGAGATTCTCACGAATGACCTTGCACATTTCTTCCGCTTCGTGATCAAGTCATTGCCAAGAAGTTGGCGCTCACCTGCCCTGCACCAATTGAGAGGAGTACGGCACTTTCTCGCCATAGAGAATTTCAATGGGGCCTTGCCCAACTCGCTTGGAAGCTGTTGTTGTAAGAGAACTCGCATATGGAAGACAATCTTCCCACTTCATACCGAAGGAAATGACACAAGCCCCGAGCATATCTTCAAGAATTTGATTAACTCGCCGACTTGGCCACTTGTTTGAGGATGGAAAGCTGTCTGAAACGAATGTTGGTGCCCATGGCCTTCTCAAAAGAATCCCGAACTTGGAGGTAAAGATGCTGCCACGGTCCAAGAGATCACTTGTGGAATGCCGCAAGGAGACAATCTCGAGGTGTATAGCTCGCCAACCGAGCTGCAGTGATGGATTCTTTGATAGGAAGAAAATGAGCCACTTTAGTAAGCTTGTCAATGACAACGAAGATAGCATCATTTCCACGCTTGGACTTTGGAAAGCCACCACGAAGTCCATTTCAATATGATCAAACTTCCATTCAGGAATAGCAAGAGGTTGAAGGAGACCAGCTGGTCTTTGGTGTTCTCGCTTTCACTCTTCGCAGACATCACACTCATTCACGAATTGAGCAATTCTCGCTTCATTCGAGTCCACCAATATGACTGCTTGAGGTCATGGTACATCTTCGCATTTCCGTGATGAATGGATAGAAGCGAATTGTGAGCCTCGCTCATAATGACTTTTCTCGATCACCCTTAGGAACCACAATCCGTCCTCAAAGAACAGAGTGTCTTTGTCATCAACATGGAAGCACTTGTACTTGGAAATGCCCTTGTCGATACCACGCTTCACTTTCTTCACCATGGCATCCGAAGTTGAGCCTCACGAATCTGATCTTCCAAAGTAGGAGATACTATGAGGTTGGCAAGAAAGCCTTGAGGAACAACTTGAAGATTCAGCTATGTAAAAGATTCACAGAGATCCGGCTGAAAGGGCTTGAGGATTAGATCTGTAAAGAAGCTTTCCTGCTCAAAGCGCTCAGAATGACATTGGCTTTGCCCGAGTATACTCAATACTTGGGTTGTACTCTTGAATCATTTCACCCATCGAGTCTGCTCGAGGTTGAGGTTAGGCTGAGTGAAGATGTACTTGAGACTCTTGTGATCGTGAAAATGTCCACTTTCCTTCCCAACAAGAGATGTCTCCAAGTAATCAATGCATGGACAATCGCCGCCAACTCAAGATCGTGAGTGGGGTAGTTCTTCTCGCTGGGCTTCAATCAAGTAGAGGTATAAGCCACAACTCTCTTCTCTTGCATTAACACAGACCGAGACCTTGAAGAGAAGCATCACGTAACACTTCATATGGCTTGGATTCATCAGAGGAGTCGTAACAGAGCTGTGACGAGTTTCTCTTTGAGAGTCTTGAAAGCAACGCCACACTCGGGAGACCGTATATACTTCACCGCTTCGAGGAGGTTGGAAAGAGGCTTTGCAATCTTGGAGAAGTTCTCAACAAATCTTCGCAATAGCTTGCAAGACCAAGAAAGTCATGGAGTTGCTTGACATTCGAGGAGGTTCCCAATTCACAATTGCGGACACCTTCTCGGGATCAACAGCGATGCCCTTGGCAGAGATGATATGACCAAGATAAAGCACTTCATCAAGCCAGAATTCACATTTGGAGAACTTCGCATAGAATTGGTACTCTCTGAGCTTGTCTAGCACCAATCGCAAATGTTTGGCATGATCCTTCTTATTCTTGGAGAAGACCAAGATATCATCAAGATAGACCAAGACGAATTCATTGGTGTAGGGATTGAATATGAAGTTCATCATCCGAGAGAAAGTTGGAGGAGCATTGACGAGGCCGAAAGACATGACAGTATATTCATAAGAACCAAAGCTTGTTCTGAATGCTGTCTTGGGAATATCTTGTTCACGAATGCGAATCTGATGATACCCCATACGAAGGTCAAGCTTAGAGAACACCGTAGCACCTTTGAGTTGCTCGAAAAGCTCATTAATATTGGGAAGTGGATACTTGTTCTTAATTGTCTTCTTATTCAATGGACGGTAATCGACACAAAGTCGGTCGGAGCCATCCTTCTTCCGGACAAAAAGAACACCACAACCCCAAGGAGATGAACTCGGTCCGATCAAACCAGACGCTCTTGTTCATCGAGCTGCTTCTTCAATTCCTCAGCTCATCAGGTCCAAGCTTGTATGGACGCTTGCAAACGGGTTCAAGGTTCGCTCAAGATCGATAACTAACTCGATGGCCGATGAGGAGGCATACCCGAAGCTCTTCCGAAAGACATCTTGGTACTCACAAACGATCGAATCGAGAGATGGCATTCAATTCGCCCTTCTCATTGAGAGAAAACAACCAATAGTTTCATCACGAGAGGCATAGATGATCACATCATTAGAAGAATGAGTCAATTGAATTTCCCGGCAGCACAATCAAGTGAGCTTTAGCCGATAAAGCCACCCATTCCGAGAATAAGATCAATGTCCGAGTCACCAAGAACCACTGGTTTAGAAAGAAATCTATAATCGCCCATCTTGATAGAAACATCCGGGACATAAACATTAGATGTCATTTGCTTGCCCGGGGACACAATCTTCAACGGAATAGGAATCTTTTCCGTCACAAATTCATGCTTGGCAACAAAAGGTCTCGAAATGAAAGAAAGCGATGCACCAAGTATCAAATAAGACTTTAGCAGAATATCATTAACTGAGAGATTACCCATTAGCACATCTGAAGAATCCTCTGCTTGAGCTGCATTCATCATATTGACCTTGGCATACTTTGGATTATGCTTGACCACTGCATTGCTGGAAGATTTCACAGGAGGAGGAGGCGGAAGACGCCTCGTTGAAACACTTGTTCAAGATAGTGACCCTTCTGCCGGCACTTGTTGCAAGTGACCTCGAGAGCGGACGGTGGTAAGGAGCACTTGACCTTGGAGCTTGAGAATTAGACTTGTTCGATAGCTTGGGTTGGGTGGGTGGGAAGATCCACGGCCACCGAGTTCTTCTCTTTGGTAAGGCCGACGGAACGGAGGAGGGGCAGATAAAACTTCGCTGCTTGGCTGCCACTTGAGAGGACGAGGAGGACTGAATCTGCATCCCCGATTCTCTTCTTAGAAGCCTCGATTTGAGCTGTGCTGCTTCTTGCTTGAGTGCCATGTTGTAGAAATCATCATACTTATCTCGCTCAAACAGCACAAGAGGTAATTGCAGATCTTCTCTCGCACCACACCCCGAACCGATAGATCATACTCCTTTCATCGTGTACATCTTGCTTAGCAAAACGAAGCGAAGCTTCGAACTGGATATTGTATTGATAGATGACAAGGTGCCTTGCTTGAGATTGCGGAACTCCTCACGCTTGCTCTCAACAACACTCTTCGAATGTGATGAGCTCGAAATCACGGCGAACTCATCCTGTAATGACACGACCTCCTCTCGAATCTTCTGTATTGTTGGAACCACTCAAAGAGCTTGATCCTTGAGTTGAAACGATGCAAACTTGACAAAGTCCTCGTGTCCGACATTGCTACAACCAAAGTGCTTGCAGATATCCACTAACCAATCATCGCCGTCTGTTGCCTCAACACGTAAACCGAAAGACTTCGCCGATTAGCGAGAAACCGATCGAGAGTAGCAAAGTGTGGCTGATTGTTGCCTTGACCTTGATTGCCTTGATTGCCTTGATTGCCTTGCCCTCGAGTACGCTTCTTGCAAGAGCTGCAAAATCATCTGAGCATTGGCATTGGTGGCTGCCATAATAGCTTGCCAGGCCTCTGGAGGCGGAGGTGGAGGTGGAGGTGGAGGATTCGACTGATCCCCATCATTGCGATCCGGATTCAGACGCGTTGGCGGAGCCATCCTGAAGAGGGTGACATCCGTTAGTCCTTTGATAGACAAATGATAAGTAGCATCAACGGATAGAAATTGCAACATATAGTCTTCACAATAAACATCCGAACAAGAATGAACGAATGAATTCCAAAGTTAAGCATCACACATCCATTAAGGTGAGAAGCCACTTAGATAAAGATATGGAAACAACATCTGACTTAGAAACAAATCGAATAACACAACTGAAAACAAAAAGGTTGGCTGCTAAATGAGCCGAACAAACACATGATAGAGATTTCGCCAAAGTGTTCGTGGTGGGGCTCACACGGACACGACGATAGCGGACGTCACGAATGACTAACAAGACGCCCCGAATCAGCATAGCCAAGGATTCTTTAAGACGCCTCGCGACCATCAGAATCGACCGTGAATGGGCGGACCACTAGACGTTGAACCCCAATCTCAAATCATACATCCGTCGGAAAGAATATCCGTAAGCTACTAGAATTCCCACCTATAAACTCCCGAAACTTTCTGGTTATGCAATCCGGTGTTGGGGATACAGGGACACAAAATATATCACCCAAACTAACAATACCTAGATCCAATTGTATCCATCCGTCAACACATAACCAAGAAATCCTCGAAATCGTGTACCTCGACCTTCAAAAACATCCGTTATACAAGTCATGGCAATACTCCCGACTCGCCACAAGATCGGGCTATCAGGTTATCTCACCAACAACCGCACAAAAGAGATTTCGATGTCGGCAAAACTCGTATTCCAGAATCGCAACGATAAAATTGTGACGACAACACCCGGAGCTCAACTCCCGGACACCGCCACAACCCCTAAATGTCGAGGCACCAAGAACAATGTTCTCGCCACAAAACCATCGAACGATTCCAAGATACCCCGTGATCCTAAAAAAATTTTAGTGAAATTTGAGAAGAGAAGAGTCAAAACTCTACGTCAGGAGACCTCACAGAGCGATGAAGGGACTGAGGAGTAAAAAGAATCCTACTCTCCGATATATATAATCCTAAGACTCAAAACATTTTTCCATTCTAGACTCAACAACGTCAGCAAACAATCTAGTAGGGGCTCCTAAGTCGGGGAAGGCTCTGATTACCAACTTATAACGCCCCCGATGCGGCTATATCTCCCACGTGTCGAGGCACGACTTAGAGGCATAACCGCATTGAAAGCAATGTCGCAAGTGAGGTAATCTTCACACAACCCATGTAATAATTAAGGAAAGAAACATAGTTGGCTTACAATCGCCACGCCACACAAGACATAATTAAACATACATCATTCAGAGTACACTCAAGGTCCGACTACGGAACCAAAATAAAGAAGATACCCCAAATGCTAACACAGATCCCGAATCGTCCCAACCGGGCACCACTATCGATCATCCGAAACGACACATAGTAACGACCACGCCTCGTCGAACTCCCACTTGAGCTCGGTGGAATCATCTGACCGGCCTCATCGGAACTCTGCAATCGTGTTTGAAGTATCCGTGAGTCACGGGACTCAGCAATCTCACACCCCCGAGATCAAGACTATTTAAGCTTTAGGGAGGACAAGGTAGTAAAGTTGAGCTGCAGCAAGCGACTAGCATATATGGTGGCTACATCGCAAAAGAGAGCGAGAAGAGAAGCAAAGCACGGTCGTGAAACTAGTAGTGATCAAGAAGTGATCCTGAACTACTTACGCCGACATAACTCCAACATCGTGTTCACTTCCTGACCACGAGAAGAGACCATCACGTTACACACGCGTTAAGGTGTATTTTATTTGAGGTCATCTTTGTGTTATCTACAACCGACATTAACAAATTCCCATCTGCCTCATAACGCGGGCACGGCTTTGAAAGATATTACCCGCAGGGTGTCCCAACTTAGCCCATTATAAGCTCTCACGGTCAACGAAGGATTATTCCTTCTACCGGAAGACCCGATCAATCTCGAATCCCGGACTACAAGACATTTCACAAGAATAAAACAAGACCAGCAAAGCCGCCCGATTGTGCCGACAAACCCGATAGGAGCTGCACATATCTCGTTCTCGTGGCACATCCGGATGAACACTACGACGGCAACCGAAGATGCCCCAAGTTGCCTCGTGGTGGCACCGCAAGTGGTTTAGTTTGGACCAACACTCGAGGAGCATTGGCCCGGGGTTTAAAATAAGATGACCCTCGGGCTCGCGAAAACCCGGGGAAAAGGCTTAGGTGGCAAATGGTAAAACCAATGTTGGGCCTTCTTTGGACAAGTCTTATTCAAAGCGAACTGTCAAGGGGTCCCATAAATCACCCAACCGTAAGGAACGCAAAATCAAGGAACATAACACCGTATGACGGAAACTAGGTGGCAAGAGTGGAACAAAACACTGCATAAGGCCGAGCCTTCCACCCTTTACCAAGTATATAGATGTTTTAAACATAGCAGATATATTCATATATTGTGATATCCCCAACAAGTAAACATGTTCCAATAAGGAACAACATCTCCATGTTCCAACAAGGAACAGATTTCAGCTTCACCGCAACTAGCAACGCTATAAGAGGGCTGAGCGAAGCGGTAACATAGCCAAACAACGGTTTGCTAGGAAAGGATGGTTAGGGCTGACATGGCAATATGGGTGGCATGATATAGCAAGTGGTAGGCATCGCAGCATAGGCATAGCAAAAGAGCGAGCAACTAGCATAGCAAAGATAGAAGTGATTTCGAGGGTATGATCATCTTGCTCGCAATGTTCTCGAGTTGTCGAAAGCTTGATCCTCAAAACGTTCTCAACAGGTTCCTCGCTCACGCACTCGCCTCCGGCTCTACCCAAAGCAACAACAAAACAAGGAACCACAATAAATCACGGTGCAATGCACAATCAACATGATGCAACATGACATGAAATGCATGAAGTGATATGCAAAGCGTATGTGCACTCCGGAAGGTGAATGGAAAACCAGGCATCATCTTGGCAAACCAAGCATGCCATCGGAAAGATGAGATGATTTCGTTAGAAATCGATATAGAGATCACCGGAAACGGATGCACGGTTGGATATGACGGGCAGAATAAGAATGGTGAGAAACCTACGATAACAGCATGAAGAAACAAAACCATGCATGTGTGCAAACTACCTCATAGCACAAATCAATTAAATATGCCCATAATAAAACAACACCTAATGAAGATGCAAAAGACATGAACACAAACTTGCCCAAATGCAAAAACCAATGACACCACTGAGTTGGTGGGATTTTTCTACCCCAAAAACATATATAATATGTTAGGGTTGCATTAGGGAAAACATCACAAAACAACAAGTTAAAACCTGCCTAAAAAGGAAACTAACAGAAGTGGCAATTTCCATATTTGGAAATGTCCAGATTTGGACTTGCCTAAAACAGAAATGATACAATGCTGAAAATGGAAAGAAAAAATAAAATACGCATGGAGGAGGGTGCTGAGAGGCTGACAGGGGTAGGCCCACTGTCATAGAGGCAGAGGTTAACAGGTTAAAAGGGGGGAAGAAAAAGAGCCCCAGGGGGGATTCGAACCCGGGTCTCCCCGGTGGAAACCCTCCCCTGTTACCACTGGGCTGGAGCGCGGCGACTGACAGAAGGAGAGGCTCGGGCTTATCTGACGACTGCAGAGGAGGCGCATCAAGGACAGCGAAAACAAAATAAAAAGGAGGGAGGCGCTACTGGGTTCGAACCTGTGTCGCCATGGGTGAGAGCGGGCAGTCGACCAGCTCGGCTAGGGAAGGGAGTTCGGTAAGAAACGCGAAGCTGGCCACTTGACCAACACTGCCAGGCTGATCTAAGAACAGAGGCGACAACCGACGACGCCGGCGAGGCAACGGCGGCCACAGGGGGCTCTGCGCCCTTGGCCACGACGGGCACGCATGAGGGGGCACCACGGGAACAAGACGGAACAAGCCAGAGCGTGGCTAGTGGCATCTACGCGCGGCCAAAACAAACTGAACCTAAACTACTACGAGCACGCCGGAGCACGCCGGGCGCGATAAAGACATGGATCGGACCCTACTCATACGGGGATCTACCGACGGCAAGAAGGAGCAGGGAGGAAGGGGTTTATACCTCCTTACCCTAGGACAAAGAAACGGCGACGGAGACGGGCTGACGGCGACGAGATCGACCTCTGAAGTTCGCCGGATTTCCTGGCCGAGAAGAAGACAGAGCAGTGGCGTCGGTGAACTTGTCGATCCGGGCCTCCGTAGATGACGTCGTGGTCGTAGTCGACGACGAGGACGATGATTGACACGGTGCGGAAGGTTGGGGTGGCCGGAGAGCGCGCCGGCGACGAGGCCACGCCGGATCGCGCGGGAACCGAAAGGGCGGCGATCTTGGGGGTTTCCTTACCTGGCGGCGGCGGCGAGAGGGAGAGGGGAAACCCTAGGCTCGATCTTGACGCGGCGAGGGGATAAGTAGGCTAGGGCGACGCGGCCGAGCTCGTGCTCTCTCGTGCTCCGGGGTCCCCATGGCGATGGCGGGAGAGGGAGAGAAAGGCGG
The DNA here is from genome assembly GCA_021605205.1 of Aegilops longissima. NCBI lineage: Eukaryota > Viridiplantae > Streptophyta > Magnoliopsida > Poales > Poaceae > Aegilops > Aegilops longissima. The sequence goes on along the minus strand of CM038679.1, from coordinate 534,924,576 downwards.
GTGAGGAGCACCGGGCGCCGCTGCCAGCGGGCCGGGCGATGCCACGTGGAAGGGACTAGCGGGGTAAGAGCGGCGCGGGTGAGCGAAGGCAGGAGGAGAGGAAAGCGCGGGCTGCTGCGCCACCTGGGCTGCAGAGGGCTTTGGGAGAGTTGGGCCGGCTCGGGAGGCCGGGGCCCATGTGGGGAGGTGGAGCTGGGCTGCGCTGCTGCTGCTTCCTCCTCTCTCTTTCCTTTTTCTAAAATAAAAGGGAAGAGAAAAAGAAGTACAGGGAGAGAAGAAAAGATTTAGAGTGAAAGGAAAATATTCCCACACTCCTGGAATTCTCCTCTATTTAAATAAATTGAAATGGACATTTTTAAAGGTAGAAAAATAATGCAAGTTTGGAAATGCTTCAAACTTGTGCCATTTTTGAACCTAACCATAACAACTTCAAATGAGGAGATTTTTTGGGGGGAGTCTTTGTGCAACAAACAAGATTTTTAAGGAGGAGATGAACATTAATTGAAGGAGGGAATTATATGGCACTTGAGAGAGAAAGAAGTAGAGGGAAGGAGGAGATGGCAAAGCAAGATGAGAAAGAAGCATGCAACCACATGACATGCAAAAGAACACCACATCCACATGATAAGAAGGGAATGCAAAATGACAAGAGGCACAAATGCAATATGGCAAAAAGGAGCAAACAAAGAAAACCCAACATAATCAAACCAAAGAGGCCAAGCATGACAAGAACCCCCAAGAATTGGATGAGGTAAAAATGATATATTGCCCAAAAGGGAAAGTTTACATCCAGGGTGTTACAAGGGTGGTGGAGTTTGACTGCAGCAAGCCAGCTTTGACTCAGTGGCTATCCTGAACTACGACTGCAAGTAACTCTTTGAGGTGGCGCACACGAGTCCACATATTCACCATATCAATACACCACTATGGATCCGCTCCCGTCTCCCTACGAGAACACCATCCATAGCACTCACGCTTATCTTGCGCATTTTAGAGTATCCACTTTCACTTGTCTATGAACTGTACAGGCAACCCAGAAGTCCTTTTCCGCGGACACGGCTATTCGAATAGATGATGTTAACCCTGCAAGGGTGTACTTCTTCACACGCTCTCGCCACTTACCACCATGTACCGTCGTGTATCTCGGCAACCTTCAAGCGGAAGCTGGCGAGGAGTCGGCCACGACGACTAACCACACAAGTCTCTAGTCAGGTTTATCGCCTATTCGGGTTCCATCCGCAAGGAGATCCGGCCGGGGTGTCGCTCACGGCCCTAAACGATGTGTGCAGGGTTCCCAAGTCCACCATCTGGGTGCAACTTGGTACACCGACCCTTGTGCCTAATCTGTCCCAAGCCCACTGCAGGGTGCCACCAGTAGACTACTAACACTACCTACAAACACCAGAAACTAGTTGCAACTCTTGGACAGAGATCATGTTGATTAATAAGTCGAGAGGGGCCGAGTTACCGGAACCCAATGTGTGGTAGTAACTGTTCATGGATCACAAACACAGAACTCAGTTCCTGAGGACGGTTTCAATGAGGCAACCCACCATGTACTCCTACATGGCCTCTCACGCTACCTTTACCAAATCGTGTTCACACACTTAGGTCTCAATAGTAGGACATGTTCACAACTTCCCAATTCATCCCCGATGAATCAGACCTAACACAACTCTAGGCAATAGCAGGCATGACAAACAAGCATGAATGAGTAGGCACATTAGGGCTCAAACAACTCCTACTCATGCTAGTGGGTTTCATCTAGTTACTGTGGCAATGACAGGTCATGCAGAGGAAAGGGGTTCAACTACCGCAACATGTATCAGTTGAAGCGTTGTTGTCCTAATGCAGTAAAAGAGAGCAGGAGCGAGAGAATGGGATTGTATCGGAATGAACAAGGGTGTTTTGCTTGCCTGGCACTTCTGAAGATATTATAGTTCTTCATCGGTGTCATCGAACTCACCGTCGAATCACGTCTATCAAGAGGGAACAAATACCGGCAATAGAGAAATAAACACAATCAATGCAATGCGCAATATGATGCATGATCATGACATGGTAAAATGAGTGTGTTGGGCTAATGCAACTACAATCAGATGGGTTTGAGCTAATTTGAACCAAAGATTCAAAGTTCAAACTCATTTGTGATCTTAAATAGTGCTTTATCATGTTTTGCACTAAAAATCAAGTTAACTTGTTTAAACATGAATGTAACCATTACAGATGGATAGATTGGATTTTTCTGATAATTTTTCATATATAACTTATTTGATTTGGAGCTACGGTTGAATTATTATGATTTTTAGAAGTTTAGGCAATTTTCTGGATTTTCCTGAATAAGAATAAATCCAGAAAATAATTACTTCACGTCGACCTTCAACGTCCTTTGTGACGTCAGCGGTCAACGGGGCCGCCAGGTAAAACCTGACCTATGGGACCCATATGTCAGTGTCTCAGGCTGGTTTGGGTGGATGATAGGTGGGACCGGTCAACGGCCACGTCAGCAAGGTCAACTCCGACGCGTGGGGCCATGTCGGAGGCCTCATTGCACAGCATCATCCACTCCAGTTGCCCTGCCCTGGAGCGCTTGCTGATTGTTTTGGGAATAGAAATCTGTATCAGTTGTCTCCAAATAAAGTCGCCTCACCTTAAAAGCATTGGAATTTGTTTTAAAGGACATCAGCTCATCATCGAAGATGCCCCTTCACTAGAAAGGTTGCTCCTTCATAATTGTTATACACCTTCAGAAATAACTGTCGTCTCTGTGACCAAACTGGAGACCTTGGGTGTAATTTGTGACCCGTTTAATAATCACAAGGAGTTGGTGTTTGGCTCCTCACTTTTTCAGGTACCGTATATTATCATCTACACATTTGTAATCATATGCTGCATTTTTCATTTGTGCGCATAAGTTTTATATCATCTTGGAGTATACTTTGGGTACTAATATTATGTTATATGCTCAATGAAGAGTTCGCCCATTGATAGCCTATCAATGCTGCTGGGTTCTGTCAAGATCATATATATCAGAATGTATAGTTTTGATCTGGTCATAATTATTGGCTTGCTGCGATGCTTTTGATCTCTGGAGAATTTATACATAGAGGTGATGATTTCATGCACATTGAAAGCCCGTATATATTGTACTAGAATTAACTGTTCAGCTGTCGTTCTTTCGACATACTCTTTTTTTAGACCTTAACTGTTTTCAATCTTCATGTCTACTTAGGGAGAACCACATGGAGAAAAACATATAACCAATCATTGGCGTAATAAGCACAAGGATTTTCTCAGTTCTCATGACATTCGTTTTGAGGAAATTAACGATGGGACGATATGCATCCAACCAGGCAAACAGAAGCTTTGTCACATTATTCCTGTTGAACGCGAGGTTACTACTGTCCATGAGGCTTAATTTTTACAGCAAGAGATTTCTCACGGACGAACATGCTGAATAGCAAAAAAAAGAAGTTTCAGGTGGACAAATGGGCTTCTAAACATGCTCGGCTTATATTTACAATAAGTTGTAGACATCCTAAAATAATTTTTTTTGCACAAGATGTTGATTTTATGGATCAGACTGATCCATTTGTTTGTGACTGCAAAAAATAGTGGTTAGGTTAGATGTTACTGTCATGTTCAATCTGGGTTTTGTCTAAAAATTTGATGAACAATTAATCCTTGGGCTTTTTGTACCATTTGTATGCTTGACTTGCATGTTGTTGCCCTCGTACTCCCCTCCACCTGCCACTACACTGCCGCATCTTCCATGGCTGCTGTTCGTTCTCGTCTGAGGCCTTGCCGTCGTTCTCCACCTTGGTTAGCTTGCTATGCCCGCCGCCGTCTGACGTTGTCAACATGCTGAACAAGCAAGAGGAATCAGGAGATCACTGTATGTGGAGGAGGCTGACAGTAGGGACCCACCAGGGTCATTGCATTTATAGCAGGTGCCTCGTTATTACAAGCCAAAAAACACTTCCTCCTAATTGTTTGACAACTAGGTTCCACGCCATTGTCAATGTAGTCAATAAACGAGAAAATTACAACGAGCGGATAACACGGGGACCCGACAGCTCGCCTTGATTGTTTTCAGTTTGAGGCGGAGCTCAATTGCCTTATTGTCTTTGGGGCTATGGCCCGTCTGGCTCACGCTCACGCTTTTATTAAGCACATAACGAGCCTAGTTGATATATTTTTTCTTTCTGAAATTGGCTAGCCCAGTTCTTTTTTTGGAGAATAACAAAACCGAGGCCTACTTGCTTTTCTCAGCCCTGCTGAGCTGCAAATCTTTCAAGATGAGGAGGGATGTAAGTAGTAAGAAATGGGCTTCCCCAGAAAACGGGCTATAAGTTGTAAGAAATGGGCTGTAAATTTTTAAACCAAAGCCAACCGACAATTGCATTAAAATATCATTTTTTCAGGATTTCTACTCTCTACTCTTATAAAACCAAAGCCAACTGGCAATTACATTAAAATATCATCTTTTCTCCCACAAGATAAACTACTCATACAAATGCATCTTCATGTTCCGTGCAACGAACGGGCATCTTGCTAGTTAAGATTCTAAATTTCATTCATTTTTTGCGGAGAATTGTTTTTTGAATTTTATTTTTATATAATTTTTTGAAAATTATTTTTAACGTGACTCGAAATTTCGTGATTAATAGTGTTCGGACCCCATCGAAATATGCAAAATTTCGTTGAATTTGTTAGCAGTGCCCAGAATATATGGTCTGTAATGCCAATAAAAAGAGTATGGGCTTCAAATATCCTTAAGAATTAGCAAATGGGCTGTAAATTATTGAAAATAATGGCTAATGGGTTGTATGCTGTTTTCCACAGATATTAAGTCTGACTTCTGGTCCTACTAGGTTGACGATGACGCTGTCCTAATTTTTTTTACGCGTACGCAAGGCTTTGTCAACTTAGTCAACACACAGCAGTGATTGTTGGATGTCCATCCAACGGCCGCCGTGCTTCCTCAATCTCTGATCTTCCTGCTCCAGCCGCCCAAACCAGCACGGTGGGACTGCTGCTCCCTCCTCCGTGGCTGGCTGTCTGCCGCCGCCAGCCATCCCTCTAACCACCCACACATCCTGTTATTTTCCGTGACGTCGGCCTCACCCCAGCCGACCAGTCAGCGCTCGTTCTCCCCTTAAGCGTGGGCATCCGCTATGGTGGCCGCCCGGCTCGGGTGATTCTCTTCTGGGCCTCGCCCTCGTCCACCGCGTTTGTGCTCTCGGCGCGGCGAGGTCAACATGGTCAACAAACAACAGCCATCGGAAGAGGCTGATAGTAGGGGCCCACATAGGAAAATGCCTCCTTATTACGCGCAAAATAATGATTCCAACACCTCATAGCTGGGACCAACCGGAGGGTCTCTGTATTTCGTGAAAAAACGTTCCCCCCGCTGTCAGCTCGGACCCACCGGAAATGCCTCCTTATTACGCACAAAAAAATGAATACTCCCCCTGTTAGCTGGGACTCACCTTGGTGGGAGGCTGACTTGTGGGCCTACTAAGTTTACGGGGACGGAGGGCTTTTTCAACTTAGTCAATATGAACGATTCTAGCTCCAGTGACCGTACAATGTCCATCCAACGGCCATAGTGCTTCTTCAACCTCTGGTCTTCATGCTCCAGCCGCCCAAAGCAGCACCGGTCGTGCCGCATGCTCCTGCCTCCCGTGACCGTCTGTGATGCCGCGGAGGCCACACCGCCCCCTACTACTCCCACCGCTGTCCAGGCCATCCCTCTACTCACCCACACCCCCTGTTATTTTGCGGTGACGGCAGCCTCACCCTCGTACTCCTCTTCGCGTGGGCATCCACTACTGGGTCTTCCCCTGTAACACCCCAAAAATTTAGCCAAGTTTTCAATATTAAAATTTTTGCCAGGAGTTTAAAAAAAATTCTTATTTCTGTGGATTTTCAGAGCTCTTCTTTTATTGTTAAGGAGTTTCATCTTTTTCCCTAGTGGAGCTTTCCAAAATATGTTGGACTTCTTTGCCATCTCATTAAAAACAATTTCTAAATCAGTAAAATTGTTTATTAAATTATTTCACCCTGAGCTATAATCATTAATATGAACTGTATTAAAGTTTTGGAGCTCTGTTTATAATGCAACCAGTTGATAAAATCTCTTAAAATTCTAACCAAAATTTGGAGATGCCATGTGATGCCTCTAAATTACTTTTGTGCATTAATAAAATTATTTCAGTACTTCTTTTGAGTGTTACTCCTGTTTTTCTTCTCTGGTCCAGTGGACATTTTTCCACTGCAACCCAATTAAATATTTCCCTAGAGCCTCCACCAAAATTATGGGATGTCAGTGGTAGCATGCCATTCAACTTTATGCAAAAACATAGTGATGTTCTTTGGAAAATTTGAGTGCAACAGCCTCTTTTTCATTCTGGACCAGACTTGTGTTTGCTACTACAACTCTGTTATTTCTTGCTCTAATGACCTTGTGTTTTCTCATGCTTGTAGTCAACCCTGCAAAACCCCTAAGTCCTGGAGCATGCTCTATTTGGTGCACTTTTGGTCCTTGTAATGATGCCACTCACTCCCTGTCCAGAAGTGTAGTTTTGCAAAACTTGCACTAGCAAGTTTCTCCTTTTTGCAAACTGACTTCACCACCCTCTCTTTCATCCATAGAGACACTGATCTGGAGAGTTTGGCCACTCCAAGAGCTACCTAGGTGCCTTTGGCATTTTGTCAAACACCCTGAGTACATGACCAGTTTTGGCATGATTTCAAGTTTACATTGTGAGCTTGAGCTCCTGACCTACCTAGCATGTCCTAAGGTTTTGCCCTAGCCCATAACCCCTTTCTGCTAACTCCCTTGTGGTTTGGAACTCTCTAGGCTGCCCTTGCATTTCGTCGAGCACACCCCGGGCATGCTCTGGGCGCGCCCAGAGCGTGCGTTTGGCACCCACAAGCACCCGAGCCGCCGCGTCACACCCCGCACTCAAAATCCGGTCCCAGCCAGCACGACGTGTCCCCTTGCACCGCCACGCCACCCCGACCACCCCTGGCACCCCACAGCGCCACCGCCAGGATGGCCGTGGCGGCTAGCTGCCGGCCGCTAGCAGGCCCCGACCGTATCGGCGCCGCCAAAGCCACCCCGGCTCGCCACCTACCCCTGTGAGCAGTGCGTGCTCATCCGCAAGCGTGTCCCCTAGCTCCCGTCGTCGCCACGTCCCCCTGCTGCTACAGAACGTTGGTTCGCCGTCGTCCTTATCGCCGGCCGCCCCGGACCAACCTAGCCACGCTATATAAGGAGACCCCGAGCTCAATCCCGCACGCAGGCAACCTCACACCATCCCACTCGTGCCCCCTTAGCCGCCAATTGGAGGGGAGCAGGTCATCTTCAACCTCTCCGGCAACTCCAGCCGCCGCCACTGCCCAGGCCATGACGGTGCCTCCAGAGCCTCCCCCTCTCCACTCTCTTTTTACCAGAAGCCTTCTGTTCCTCCCGTGATCACATCCCCCTACTCCATTTCGATCGGGAACCACCGCGGCCCCAAAACCACTTCGCCCCGAAGCTTCCCTCCACCGTGAAGCTCGCCGCCGGCCGCTCCCGCCGTCCCCGCCAACCAAGCGACCACCGGTATGACCGCCCCGGTCTTGCGGGTCCATCCCGACCACGGAACCGCGAGAGCCGCCGTCACGCTGCGGCGGTCATTGGAGTTCCGCCTCTGCCGGGACGAGAGGGAGAAGAAGGAGGCGGACTAGTCAAACCTGACTAGTGGGCCATCTAGGACCCATTGTCAGTGACCATGCACGGTCCACGCGGAGTAAGTGGAAGCGTATTTCCAGATTACGCTTTCGACGTGTACGTGACTAATCGAACCGTTTTTCTGTTTTTTCTGTTTTATTTTTAAATCAGATTTGACCAGAACTTTGACTGTATATAACTTTTTAAATACAACTCCAAATGAATTGATTATTTTTTCTACCTCTCTCAAATATTGTCTAGTTTATTTTAAGATTTATTTGAAAAAAGTTCAAAACAACTTTTTGTGCTGCTTTTATTTTGTGTGTTAATTCAAATGTATTCTTTTAAATAGGATTTTTGAAGATTTCATGATGTTTTGGATGCACCCTTCTTTCCCATGACATGAAGGCAAGCATCTGAACCACAGTGAATTTTGTGTGTGTTGCATAGCACGGTGCAACACCACCCGACATATACATGCGTCATTTTATGTGAGGTTGTGATCCTATTTATGGGTGCATATTAATGAGTTTATGCTAATGAAGTTGACAAGATCTGTGATGGAAATCACCGTCATACGTCTTTCATGCATACCGGGAGGAAAGACGGGAAGGCCTCTGTCTTGGGTAGACACGGGCATGCCCCTAGTCCTCTGTCGAGACGATCGTGTCCGGTATGACATGAGGGGTATGCCGCGTGATGTTTCCATCTGTTGTTGAGATATATGCATTGTTATGCTAATCATGCAGGAAATATTACAACCTCCTGAGTCGACCGTAGATCGAGTCTTGTGCCAGTAACCCCCCTACTTGCTTCGTACTTCCACTCTTCTCTACACCAAGTAAGTGCAGTTCGATAAGTTGTCAACCCTTTCCTAGCACACACCTTTGTCTGAGAGGCCGTGGTGGAAGGTATGGAGGCATCCGGTAGTCATGTCACCGGGTTAAGGAGCATGGGTGTTTGGTTGTAGCGAAAGGGGTAGCTCCCAGTTCTGCATGTATAAATTTTGTGATCCCATGTTACGTCGAGGTTGTGGCCTCCCACTTAGAGTTTTGCTTACTTGGTGTCGTGGGTGATTCGGACACATGTGAGTTAAGCTGGTGTGTGCAAGTTAGGTGTGTTTTCAACAAAAGACCGTGAGCGGAATTAGTCGATGGACTAAAGGAATCCGTTACTCGTGGGTAAAGAGTACACCCTCTGCAGAGATTAAACCTATTCGAATAGCCGTGTCCATGGTTTAGGATTACAGTCTGGGACGGGTCAAGTGCCGGTCTTAGTGTCGGTCTTCGGAGGTGAAACTGTTAAACTGTTAACCGAAGTTACAACTTGTGGATTGTGATGATTATGATCATTATTATTATTATTGACTAACCCGTGATATTATTGGTATTATCGAATATCCCTGGGATGGTTCTACCTCCTGGATATTCACTGTTTCTTTTAAAGCCCTTTATGTTATTTGTTTCATGATTTTAATACTACCACAGACGCCCGACTGTGGCATTTCTTTTAAAGCCCTTTTTGTTATTTGTTTCATGATTTTAATACTACCATATTATTGCACCTTCTCAAATAATATGCTTGCTCGCATCAGAGTTTATTTATCTTTTGTGACTAATGTCTTGAGCATGATATATTTTCAGTACATCACTGTTAAATCATGCCTGTGTTCATTATGTTTGCGAGTACATTCAAAGTACTCACTGGCTTGTCTCTGGCTATTGTCTTGGCCAGATTTCTTGCTTGGAGAGGAGCGTTGCTATGACAGCCCCGGAATCTAAGCAACGGTGATAGCAGCCACGCGACGATAGGAGTTAACCTGGTCAGTTGTTCCCGTGGGAAATGGAGTCCCATAGACGAGGATATTTCATAAACCGCTTCCGCCATCAACCACTAGAAACCTTGTTGTACTCACAGACCAGAATGGTCTTGTACTACATATATTGTATTTTGCTTGGAATTTCTATATCAAGTTGGTGCCTTATCATTAACAGATTATCACAGGGCTGGTAAGCACGAGACCATTTACAGGATTAACACCCGGAGAATCGGTCGCCACAGACTTGGTATCAGAGCCAGGCTGACCATTGGCCAATCCTATCTTAGCCAGGTCAATAAAGCTAGGCTAATAACCCACCGAGCCATAACCAAGACCTCAGCCAAGCTTCTCGCACAAGATAGCCACACAGTGACCCGACGCTTTCTGCAGTCAGTGCCCAACCTATCATCCTAGCCCGTCTATCGCGCACCAGTGACCAGCACCAAAGGTGTCTCATTCGCAAGCGTGTGAAGGAAGACCCCGTCCCCTTTTTCTATAAAAAGGGATGCGCTCGCCTCAAACCAGCCCAGCACAGCCGCTACCCCAAAACCAAGCCAAAATGCCTCGTCCCGTAGTGCACCATGAGACTACAGCAACCAACCTTGGAGGTTTTGTGACCATACTCGCGAACCTTACCCGTCGTGCCTATGCGTTAGAAGAGCCACCCGAATATGTTGTGTACCAAGGACCCATAAGTGGTGAGAACCGTCAATTCTGGGCCACTGTACATATCTACGGTAGGGGTCTGGCACCCTAGCGCCCCTACAGGTTCACAGGAAGAACCACTTCCTTTGAGCCACAAGCTATCCAACTAGCTGCACGAGAGGCTATAGTTCATCTCAGGCACCTGTCGCGCAGAGTTAACTGTCGCTCGTTCCACTACTACCCCAGGCGTGAAGGGTATGGTAGACCACCCCAAGTTGCCAGCGGAGATCACGAGGCGGATCCGCATTGCTGCACCTAGTGCGCTATATAAGTGCCTTTGGAGGACCTATTCGGTCAAATCACAATTGATCTGATCGCGGCTCGTGGAGAGCTGGTTCGTCGAGCCCGACAGAGAGGAGATCGAGCCCAACACCGACAACCCGGTCGTGCTGTTTGGACAACCGATCGAGACCACGAGGTCAGCCCCACCGTCGGCCAAGGTGCTTTGATGACCCCGAAGTGCCGCCGCCTCACAGGAGCACACTCCAGTGAGGTTGTGGTCAATAATCCCGCGATGGTCATCATCACTACCCGAGCTGCAGCCCCTCGGCCCTCTCCAGCAAATTCCTACGGTGAGAACTGTGGAGAAGCCTCGACATCCACAAGGGACGCCCGCTTGGATGTAAACGAAGTAGACTAAGTCACTCAAGCAGTGACGAGTCCCAGTGTATCCTCGCCTTGTAATTCTGTGATTCCTTAAGTTTAGCGCAGCCTGGCATCGTGCATCTGTTTTATACAGTAGGCTTGCATGGATGTATTAGCATGCAGTGTGTTTTCTCCATCCTTGGCGCAACTACCAAAAACCACCCCGACAACCCTCACAGTGATACGTCACATTAGTAAGATGTGTGTATCTGTGGTTGACCCCGAGCTGAGCCGGCCGATTCTTTACTTTTACCACGGTAAAAGACCCAGCCCCGGTGCTGTAAAAAGGGCCACCGAGTGACCTTGCCAAGCACCCCTCACCTTGCGCACCATCCTAACAACCATTTCTTGCCATGCCGAGCCCTAGTATTTATCGAGGACTCGGATGCTACCCTGGTAGTTTTGTCAAGATATTGTGGGATTTTACCCTTGATACCATGGGCGCAACCCAGCCACCCCGATCGAGCTGTTCAAATCGAGGATCACCCCTTCCACCTCGAGATATTGGGCAGCCGTGCACATTCCGCCCGTAAACCCAAACCAAGACCCCACAGAAGTCTCCTTCGTGGGGAAGTCTATGCCAACCCTGCACATGGCCATAGAAGCTGCTGCGTATGAAGCGCTTGCTCGCCTTCGATTCGTGGTACCCTATGCCAGCAAACGAGGGTATTATTATTTTCCGACCCGTGCAGCACCCGGGGGAGTAACATCTTTTCCAGGTGGACGTATTGAGAGAGACCCAGTCTTGGCCAACCTTGTCCAGTACGTCATCGCTCAAGAACGTCTGACCCAACATGTGATGGGTTATCTGCAAAGACTCGCGGATTTAAACACTCAGATCGCCATCGGCAGATCACTGAGGCCCGACCGGGAGAGGCACATTCATCGACTAGTCAATCCCCTCCCTCTGATAGAAGAAGAGTGTATCCCCGTACCAGAGACATTTTCTCGGGACCCCGTCCAGTTACCATTTTCAATTTAAATGCACTGCTGTTTTTATTACTGCAACTTTTTATGTGTTGTAACTTATGCTTACTACGCCGAGTTTCGCAGCGAGTAAATCATTAATGTAAGCAGCTCTGTCGCTTTTGGAATTTTAATGTATTACTGTTTTCCCTCGCGAGAAATCCTGGAGCGTGATTTCTTTTCCCTGAGTTGCCACATCGTATATTTTTCTCACGGCATAGATTCTTTATCTCACGCGGCACCACGGCAACAGACTCGCCACCACAATTACACGAACACATACACTGCTTGCAAAATTTTGCAACTGTGTTGCGTCTAACTAAGCACCTCCGGACAGCAGTTAACACCCGGCACACCCCACCTACTCATCGTGGTCACCGCCACCACGGAGAGCCAGCAACCGAGCAGCGGCATCACGACGATCGTCGAGGATCATCGCGCCACAGGAGCACCGAGAGCCCCAGCACCGCTGCCAGCCTTCCGCACAGCAGGATCACGTACCAGTCTGGCACCACCTCCTCCATTAGCGCCTCGTCTCGAGCTCCGGCAAACGGAAGCAGAGGAGAAGGAAGGAGAAGGAGGAGCGAGGCCAGGTGTGAGGAAGAAGAGGAGAACGCCGCGGTCATTTTATAGCTCGAGCTCGGTGTATGGTGGGCCGATGGACTAAAGGAATCCGTTACTCGTGGGTAAAGAGTACACCCTCTGCAGAGATTAAACCTATTCGAATAGCCGTGTCCATGGTTTAGGATTACAGTCTGGGACGGGTCAAGTGCCGGTCTTAGTGTCGGTCTTCGGAGGTGAAACTGTGAAAACTGTTAAACTGTTAACCGAAGATACAACTTGTGGATTGTGATGATTATGATCATTATTATTATTATTATCGACTAACCCGTGATATTATTGGCATTATCGGATATCCCTGGGATGGTTCTACCTCCTGGATATTCACTGTTTCTTTTAAAGCTCTTTATGCGGTGTCGCTCAGACGCCCGACTGTGGCATTTATTTTGAAGCCCTTTTTGTTATTTGTTTCATGATTTTAATACTACCATATTATTGCACCTTCTCAAATAACATGCTTGCTCGCATCAGAGTTTATTTATCTTTTGTGAGTAACGTCTTGAGCATGATATATTTTCAGCACATCACTGTTAAATCATGCATGTGTTCATTATGTTTGCGAGTACATTCAAAGTACTCACTGGCTTGTACCTGGCTATTGTCTTGGCCAGATTTCTTGCTTGGAGAGGAGCGTTGCGATGACAGCCCCGGAATCTAAGCAACGGTGATAGCAGCCACGCGATGATAGGAGTTGACCTGGTCAGCTGTTCCCATGGGAAATGGAGTCCCATAGACGAGGATATTTCATAAACCGCTTCCGCCATCAACCACTAGAAACCTTGTTGTACTCACAGACCAGAATGGTCTTGTACTACATATATTGTATTTTGCTTGGAATTTCTGTATCAAGTTGGTGCCTTATCAGCCAACAGTTATCCTGGGGCTGGTAAGCACGAGGGCCATTTTCTGGGATTAACACCCGGAGAATCGGTCGCCACATCCCCGGCTCCGCGTCGTCCCCTTCCTAGGCCTCGCCGTCGTCCATCGCCGTGGTGCTCTAGGCGCGGCGTGGTCAATGTGGTCAACGACCGACTTCCATCGGAAGAGTACTGTGCCTGGAGAGGCTGACAGCTGGGTCCACGGCGGCCACAAGGAAGTGCCTCCTTATTACGCGCAAAATAATTATTCCTCCACCTGACAGCAGGGACCCACCGGACGGGCCACCGTATTTCACGAAAAAAACGTTTCCCCCCTAACTGTTGGGACCCACCAGCTACATTTTCGGATGCAAGAAAGTGCGTCCGGGCAAAACAAACAAACGATTCGCCCCCGTGACTGCTTGGACCCACCAGCTACATCTTCGCAGGCAAGGAAGTGCCTGACAGTCGGGACCCACCTGGTCGAAGCGTATGTAGCGTTGTCATTCTGGTCGTGAACGTGTACGTACATATATACTGGTCGATGTAGAGGCGCGCACGTAGCATGTACACGTACGTACAGCGGACAGGGTGCAAGAAAGAAAATACGGCCACGTATGTGAACATACGGGCGGGGTCTCGAACGCCTACTCGCGCATACGTACATGGCTGGGTCGGAGCGGAGAAACAGCGTCGTCGTCGTGTTCAAGGGAGCCAACCGGCTGGGTCGAACGGAATGTGGTCGTGTTCATCGGGAGGCCGATGGAACAGCGATGGAAGCGAGGCTGGCGTACCGCTGCGGAGGAAAGCGGACCTCCTACGTTGAGCGGGTCCTGTTGATCGGGAGGGTGTGGCGTCCGCAAAAGCGGAGAAACAGACCTTCTACGGTCGAAGCGGGGTCATGTTGATCGAGAGGGTGTGGCGTCGCCAAAGCGGATTAAACGGACCTCCTACGGTCAAACAGGGTCTGTTGATCGGGAGGGTGTGGCGTACCACCAAACGAACGAAACAGACCTCCTACGGTCAAAACAGGGGTCCTGTTCATCGGGAGGGGTGTGGCGTACCGCAAAATGGGACTCCACGGGATACTGTTCATCTCCACCGTCGACCTCCTCCAGCCTCCACGGGCTGCTGTTCATCCAGCCTCCACCGCACGCTACTCCACCATCTCCTGTTCCACCACCCCTCCACGGGCACCCTTCCACTGTCTACTGTTCATCCATCCCTCCACACCATGGGGTCCTGTTCAACAACCCCTCCATGGGCACCCCTCCACCGTCTACTGTTCATCCAGCCCTCCACACCACGGGGTCCTGTTCATCCAGAGGCAACGCCACCGCCATCTATTCATCAAACCCCCCATAGCGTTCACTGTTCATCAATCGATCGGCTTGATTAGCAGCGATAGTGAAGGAATCGCTCGATCGGGTTCGATTAACAGCCATCGATCGATTGCTCGGGTTCGAGAACGCGTAACTGCGGTGCAATCACTCGGGTTGATTAGAGCCCAACGCCTCGCTTCGGGTTGATTAGAGCCAACTCCTCGCACACGCAGCAGCGTCGTGTCTACGAGAGAAATGCGATCGCTTCGGCCCTCGACCTCCCACCGTGGCAAGCAACTCCACGAAATTTTCCTCCCCTCGCTTCTACCACGGTTTTTCCGTCATGGATGGCCCAAAGAATGTCATGCAGCTGCGTCTCCGGCCCGCCCAGACGAAAAGCCCATTTTCATCATGATTTTTGTCATAAGTAGGATCCCACCACATCTATGATGATACGGGTTTTGTCACAATTATCGTCATAGAAGTGTCATATGTATGACAGAAAAAAAATTCGTTCGGCCCAAAATGTCACGGATGTGTCTTTGTTTTGTAGTGAAGGATATAGTCCGCCTGTCCGAGGACCCCCTAATCTAGGACTCCCTCAGTTATGAAAAAGGTTATCCCTTTATCTTTGAGGGGAAAATCATTGGCATGGTATAGGCTATGCGATGATATTGGATCTTGGAATTGGAACCTTTTGAGATTGGAGTTCCATCAAAAAATTTATCCTATGCATCTAGTTCATCGTGATCGGAATTATATATATAATTTTTGCCTCGTGAAGGAGAAAGTATCGCTCTAGCTTGGGGGAGGCTTAAGTCAATGTTATATTCATGCCCCAATCATGAGCTCTCAAGAGAAATTATTATCCAGAACTTTTATGCTGGGCTTTCTCATAATCAATGATCAAACCATTCTTGATACTTCTTGTGCTAGCTCTTTTATGAAGAAGATTATTGAATTCCGGTGGGATCTTTTGGAAAGAATTAAACGCAACTCTGATGATTGGGAACTTGACGAAGGTAAAGAGTCAGGTATTAAGCTTAAGTATGATTGTGTTAAATCTTTTATGAATACCGATGCTTTTCAAAAGTTTAGCACTAAATATGGACTTGACTCTGAGATAGTAGCCTCCTTTTGTGAATCATTTGCTACTCATGTTGATCTCCCTAAAGATAAGTGGTTTAAATATCACCCACCAATTAAAGAAGAAATTAAAGAAATAGTACCAGTTAAGGAAGAAACTATACTTTACAATGTCGATCCAGTTGTTCCTTCTGCTTATATTGAGAAACCACCTTTCCTGTTAGGATAAAGGAACATGCTAAAGTTTCAACTACGGTCAACAAAATCTATATTAGAACACTGAACCTGGTGAACAAATTAAAGTAGAACCTAGTATTGCTAAGGTTAAGATCTCTTGGAAGAAGATATGGATGGGCATGTTATTTACTTCTGTGAAGAAGCTGCTAGAATTGCCAAACCTGATAAAAAGGATAAACATAGACTTGTGCTACCTCTTAAGCTTGCGTTGGATTTACTTGAAGAAGAAAGGTGATGCAGCACAGTAGCGTAAGTATTTCCCTCAGTTATTGAGAACCAAGCTATCAATCCAGTAGGAGGCTACGCGCGAGTCCCTCGTACCTACAAAAAGCAAATAACTCCTCGCAACCATCGCGAATAGGGGTTGTCAATCCCTTCATGGTCACTTACGAGAGTGAAATCTGATAGAGATGATAGATAATATTTTTGGTATTTTTGGTATAAAGATGCAAAGTAAAATAAAAAGCAACGTAAAAAACAAAGGCAATAATAAAGTGATGGAAGATTAATATGATGAAGATAGACCCGGGGGCCATAGATTTCACTAGTGGCTTCTCTCAAGAGCATAAGTATTTTACGGTGGGTGAGCAATTCTGTTGAGCAATTGTGAATTGAGCATAGTTATGAGAATATCTAGGTATGATCATGTATATAGGCATCACGTCCGAAACAAGTAGACGGACTCTGCCTGCATCTACTACTATTACTCCACTCATCGACCACTATCCAAAGCATGCATCTAGAGTATTAAGTTCAAGAAAAGCAGAGTAACGCCTTAAGCAAGATGACATGATGTAGAGGATAGATTCATGCAATATGATAAAAACCCCATCTTGTTATCCTCGATGGCAACAATACAATACGTGCCTTGCTGCCCCTACTGTCACTCGGAAAGGACACCGCAAGATTGAACCCAAATCTAAGCATTTCTCCCATTGCAAGAAAAACCAATCTAGTAGGCCAAACCAAACTGATAATTCGAAGAGCCTTGCAAAGATAACCAATCATACATAAAAGAATTCAGAGAAGATTCAAATATTGTTCATAGATAATCTTGATCATAAACCCACAATTCATCGGTCTCAACAAACACACCGCAAAAAGAAGATTACATCGAATAGATCTCCACGAGAGAGGGGGAGAACATTGTATTGAGATCCAAAAATAGAGAAGAAGCCATCTAGCTACTAACTATGGACCCGAAGGTCTGAGGTAAACTACTCACACTTCATTGGAGAGGCTATGATGATGATGTAGAAGCCCTCCTTGGTGGAATCCTTTGGTGAACTCCTAACAGGCCCCAAGATGGGATCTCGTGGGTGCAGAAAGTTGCGGCGGTGGAATTAGGTCTTTGGCTCAGATGTCGATCGTTTGGGGTGCGTGAGGTATATATAGGAGGAAGAAATGCGTCGGTGGAGCAAGGTGGGGCCCACGAGGTGGAGGCGTGCACGGGGGAGGCACGCCCCTACCTCGTGCCCACCTCGAAGCTTCCTTGACTTAGGGTCCAAGTCTCCAGGATCCCGTTCGGTGAGAAAATCACGTTCCCGAAGGTTTCATTCCGTTTGGACTCCGTTTGATATTCCGTTTTTGCAAAACTCTGAAATAGGAAAAAAACAACAATTCTGGGTTGGGCCTCCGGTTAATAGGTTAGTCCCAAAAATAATATAAAAGTGGAAAATAAAGCCCAATATTGTCCAAAATAGTAGATAATATAGCATGGAGCAATCAAAAATTATCGATACGTTGGAGACGTATCAGGCATCCTCAAGCTTAATTCCTGCTCGTCCTCGAGTAGGTAAATGATAAAAACAGAATTTTTGATGCGGGGTGCTACTTGGCATAATTTCAATGTAACTCTTCTTAATTGTGGTATGAATATTCAGATCCGATAGATTCAAGACAAAAGTTTATATTGACAAAAAAAAATACTTCAAGCATACTAACTAAGCAATTATGTCTTCTCAAAATAACATGGCCAAAGAAAGTTCATCCCTACAAAATCATATAGTTTAGCCATGCTCCATTTTCGTCACACAAGAATTCTCTCATCATGCACAACCCCGATGACAAGCGAAGCAATTGTTTCATACATTAGTAATCTCAAACTTTATAAACTTTCACGCAATACATGAGCGTGAGCCATGGATATAGCACTATGGGTGGAATAGAATATAATGATGGGGGTTATGTGGAGAAGACAAGAAAGGAGAAAGTCTCACATCAACGAGGCTAACCAATGGACTATGGAGACGCCCATCGATTGATGTTAATGCAAGGAGTAGGGATTGCCATGCAAAGGATGCACTAGAGCTATAATGAATGAAAGCTCAACAAAAGAAACTAAGTGGGTGTGCATCCAACTTGCTTGCTCACGAAGACCTAGGGAACTTGAGGAGGCCCATTGTAGGAATATACAAGCCAAGTTCTATAATGAAAAATTCCCACTAGTATATAAAATTGACAAAACAAGAGACTCTCTATCATGAAGATTATGGTGCTACTTTGAAGCACAAGTGTGGAAAAAGGATATTAGCATTGCCCCTTTTTTTGGCCCTTCTTTTTTTTCTTTGGCCTTTCTCTTTCTTTTGGACAATGCTCTATTAAATGATGATCATCACACTTCTATTTATTTACAACTCAATGATTACAACTCGATACTAGAACAAAGTATGACTCTATATGAATGCCTCCGTGATGTCTTTGGGATATGCAATGAATCAAGAGTGACATGTATGAAAGAATTATGAACAGTGGCTTTGCCACAAATACTATGTCAACTACATGATCATGCTAAGCAATATGACAATGATGAATGTGTCATGATGAACGGAATGGTGGAAAGTTGCATGGCAATATATCTCGGAATGTCTATGGAAATTCCATAATAGGTAGGTATGGTGGCTATTTTGAGGAAGATATAAGGAGGTTTATGTGTGAAAGAGCGTATCATATCACGGGGTTTGGATGCACCGGCCAAGTTCGCACCAACTCTCAATGTGAGCAAGGGCAATGCATGGTACCTGTAGCGACCCGACCCGAATGGATCAAGTCTCTGTGCTTAAGTGTCATCCCTGGATCGGTATGCTGACACACACAGTACTCGAGGATTTATAACAGAGGTAAATCACATGTATAAATAACGTAAATACTATTACCTCAATCCAAAAATATAGCGGAAGCAACAAGGTTGTGGATTCCCATCAACACCAACGGCAAAGTTGAGTGTAGAAATCGTAACCCTAACGTATCACTTACTCGTCGTCTAAAAAGTCTGCAACATGAAACGTTGCAACCCGAAAACGGGTTAGCACATGGAATATGCTGGCAATGTAACACATAGAGAGTAATGAAAGAATAAGCTATACTACATGCATATATGGCTGGTGGAAAGCTCTATGGTTATAATGTTTTGCGAAAAGCCAATTTTTCCCTACTGCAAAGGAATAAAATTTATTTAACTATCATGGTGGTTGTTAAACATTGAGAATGGTTGACAGCATCCTCAATCCCAATTAAAAGTACTCATTAACAACCCAACAGTATTAATTAGAAGTAACATGATGAGATTCACATGATATCCAAGTACTAGATAGTCAAGATGTCCATAACCGGGGACACGGCTAACCATGATTAGTTTATACACTCTGCAGAGGTTTGCACACTTTTCCCCACAAGACTCGATCGCCTCCGTTGGATTTCTCGCACTACATGATGTTTGAGAAACGGATGACCGAGACATAGTCTTTCAGAAGCACTAGCACCTTACTTGTGGGTAGACCGGTACACCTACTTTCCCCAACATCTGCTAGTCTACCCGTAAGAGTTCGCACAACTTAATCAACTATGCCAGAGCCCATAATGGCTTGTGGCTGCACACAGAAGTTCCTAGTTTGAATAATCTTATGATCCCTTTGAGCCTGGGTGGCGGTCCGAAGAAATCTGAGCAAATCTGATAGAAACCAGGTGCCTCAATCCACCCAGATGTGTGTTTAAGTTGCCACCTTAAATAAACCATTAAATAACAATCTCACATCTGTCATGGAATTCCCTCACCCAATCCACGTCTACTAGCATAGCATGGCATAATAAGAAAACGTAGAAGTAACTCCCAAGGGTTTGATAATAAAACAGGTAATAGGTACTACCTCAATCTACTTCCCAAAACCCACAATTAATTTGATCCTAATCATGCAAGTGTTTGAGGATAGATCTAATGCATAAAAACTGGGTATGAGAAGAGGTATGATCAAAGTGTTACTTGCCTGCAATGTTGATGAAGGTGATTCGCACTCAAAATCTTGATAGCTCTACTCGTCACACTCCGGTCAATATATCGTAATCAAGCAATAGTAACCACACATAAGCAATCACTCAAAAGATCGAAAAGAACGAAGAAAACGATTCAGAAAACATCAAAACCAAGCAAATAACTCTTGCAACATAAAACAATTTCTAACGGTACCAAAATTATATGAATTTGGCCTTATCAGAAAGTTAGGTCAAGAGCTTCGATTTGCAAAAAGAATCAACTAATTTGGAGTTACGAAACTCAAGTTATTATCAAATGAAGTTCAAATTCAAATTTGATCTAATTCAAATTTTAAACTTTCAAAAACATGTTTGAGTTGGATTACTGGATAGAGGGGATCATAACGAAGACGTGAGCGTTGGTTTCGTTGGATTTGGACAAATGGTGTAAAAAAATGTGAGCGTTTGAAAACGAGGGGTTAAACTGGAAAAAAAATACTACATCTAGGTCCCTGGCCACGTGTCAGATTGTTAGTGGCTGAAAACTGTTCGCTGCGTAGACTAAACAGCGAACGTCCGCTACTTAGCGCATACCAGTTCGGAAGGAAAAAAACTAGATCTAATCTTGGCCGCCGATTCTAGATCGGACGGAGGAGGCGGCGACGACGACTTACTGCAGCGGCGGCGGCGTCGGTGGCGAAGGGCAACGGCGGCGGGGCGTCGGGCTTGACCGGGGCGGCTGCTCTGGGGATCGCCGGCGACGGCGGAGTAGCGGGGAAGGGGAAGCGCGGCGAGGCGAGGAAGATGGCGGCGTCGGCGGTGGTCCACGGCGACGGGACGGAGCGGGACGAGGCGGCGGATCTCGCCGGTGGCGGCGGCTTCGGCGATTGTGGCGCATTGGTGAGAGAGAGAGAGAGAGAAGTGTCAGCCTCTTAAAGGCGGAGAGGAACCGCGTGGCTTGGAGGAGGGGACAGGTAGAGGCGGCGGCGGGAGTCCCGCACGGACACGGGCGGCGGCGACTCGTGGAGGAGGCGGACTCCGCCGGAGTCGTGAATGGCGCGCTGGCCTGCTGGGCATGGTGGGCTTCTAAGGTGGCAGCTGCTGGGCTGGCTGGGCAGGTGGCCTAACTGGCCTTGATCGGTGGGCTTGGGAGGGGGCGGCATGAGCGGGCCTTGGCACAACCCGGCTGGGCAGCCCAGTCAAGGAGAAACTTTTTTAAGAAAACATTTCCAGAAAACAAAATAGAATAAACCACCAAAATAAAAATATACTATAGGCATATAATATATCAAAATTTTCAGAAAAAGATTTTCTACAACATGAACATTTTTATAGCATTAAATGAAATACACACAAATTCTAATAATTCAAACAGTGCTCCTGCTCTAATAAAATCCAATAAAATCATTTTAAAAATACTAGAATTAATTAAAATTATTTCTCTCCAATTTTCTATTGTAGGAATCATGTTACCCTATTTTCCATGTATTTTATTTTTGGAGAAAAATAATTTGAATAAAACTCAAATAACTCCAAATTGAAAATAAATTCAAAAGAACTTTGAATTTAATTCTTTGAAAACTCCCAACTCATATTTCATATGATTTGAAGAAGTCATTTATCTTCTCTCATGAAAATCATTGAGTTGCATGAAGTTTATGAATCGGAATATTTCAAATGAAATTCAAATATTTTCAAATACCCTTTCATTTAATTAAATGGAAGAAGTCATATCATCTTCGCTCAAGGGTTTTGTATTTGAAAAGAATTTGAATTCATGAAGATCAGAAAAGAAAATGAAAGTTTGGGAAAGTCCTTTTATTCCCTCTCATTTAACTTTCGAAAAGTTTCAAATTTCACTCAATCAATCAAACAATCAATCAAGCCTATCTATTTATTATAACATTCCAAAATTTAGAATTTTGGGATGTTACAAAACTACCACCCTTAAAATGAATCTCGTCCTCGAGATTCAGAGAGGCTAGTAAGAAATAGGTTAGGGTTTGGGGGTCTTCAGAAAATCCATCGATCATCTCTGGGGTCTCGGGTGCTACCACCCTTAGAAGCATGGTTACGGTTCCATCAAAACTCATATACTCCATCCTTATTCTCGCGATGTCGATCTTCTCGAATCTTAAGGATAATCCCTTCTCTGGGCTCTTCCGGTAGTGGCATAACCTTTTCATCAATTCTTTTGTCCTTTCATCTTGGTAAGGTTATTCCAAAACTGGGTCCTCTTAGCTGACGGGTCTGGCGCCAATTCTAAACAACTATCGATATCTCATGGTGGTCATCAATTCATGGTTTGCCCTGCAGAAAACGGGTCTGGGTTGAACCTCACCGTATAACCTACGGTTGGCAAAAGCTGCCTTGTACAAGGGGGAAAATACTTATACCATTCTATGGTTCAAACAAGGTTTTGATCCTCGTCTCTCTACTATAGGTAAGTCACTCAGATTTACCATCCCATATAGCAAAGCGAATAATAAGAGTAAGTCGGTATGGTGATCAATGCATCCTGCACCCAAATCATTACCTTGTACATGGTTTAGCGAATCTCGCATTCTAACTCTCAGTCATCCTCACAAGCATTGCAGAATTTCTCTTGTCGACGAACCAAGTTCAGATAAATCCATTGATTCTGCAAGCCAAACAAAACATCTATCGTTCCTTAACAACTCTCGGGTTTTGCGTAAACTCCTATAGAATCGTCGGTTGATAAAGGCATATCCTCTTCCAAGGTTTTTCCTTCAGCAAGAATGTGCTTGCTTCTTGCCAGGTCCTGGAGCCTGTGGGTTATGGCCCATCTCATCACTTAAAATCCTTGAACACATCATCTGGGCAACTGATCATTATTCCAACTTCCAACTTCCTAGTATACTTAAAATCCATCCAATTGTAGTGTCTTCCTTCCTTCTATTTGCACCAAACTAGGACATGATTACTCAGACTCATCATGGAATTTCCATTAATCCGTATTTCCAACATCACACCTCCTTTATATCCAATAGTAATTCATCTCTTCATCCTCGTGGGATATCCCACCTTCCGTGATAAAAACTTATACTTATGAAGTCCATACTCCACTTCGTGGAACATCATTATGCTTTCCAGGGTCAAGCGTCCTTACAGGGGAATATTGGCCATCTCTACATGGCACTTCTTCAACTGGGAAACGTGAAACATATCATGAACTCCTGACGGTCCTTCGGGTGACTCCAATTTGTTGGCCACTTCTCCCATACGCTCCAAAACTCGGTATGATCCTACAAATCTCGGGGCTAACTTTCCCTTAACTCCAAATCGTTTAACTCCTCGCAGAGGGGGCACATGAAGACATCTTTTGTCTCCAATTTCATAGACTACCTCCTTGCGTTTTTGAGTCTGCATAACTCTTCTGCCTGGACTGAGCTACCTTCAGTCTATCTCGAATCAACTTAACATTCTCTTCTGACTCCTTGATCACATTTGGTCCAAACAACTGACGGTCTCCAACTTCATCCCACATCAAATGGTGTCTGGCTCCTTCTCCCATACAAAGCTTCAAAGGGGCCATCTTCAAACTGGCTTGGTAACTGTTGTTGTATGAGAACTCAGCGTAAGGTAGAATATCATCCCTACTAGATCCATAATCTAGCGCACATGCTATCAACATATCCTCTAGAATCTGATTGACTCTCTCGGTCTATCTTATCTGTCTGCGGATGAATGGATGTACTGAACTCTAGCCTAGTATCCAAAGTCTGGTGCGGCTGATTCCAAAACTTTGAGGTAAACTGTGTTCCTCTATCTGATATGATGGTCCTCGGAACTCTATGCAGACATACGATCCTGGTCAAATATATCTTGGCCAACTTCTCACTTGTATAGGTGGTTTCACTGGGATAAAGTGAGCCGCTTTGGTCAAGCGAATCAACTACTACCCACATAGAATCATGTCCCGTTCGGGTTCTGGGAAATCCGGTAATGAAATCCATGCCAAGCTTATCCCACTTCCATTCGGGTATCGGCATAGGCTGTAGTAATCCAGCTGGCTTCTGATGCTCTGCTTTTACTCTCTCGGGCATACATCACCTACGACTACATACTCGACAATATCCTTCTTCATACCAGAAACACTCCTTCAAATCCAAATACATCTTGGTGTTTCCGGGGCGAATCAAGTATGGTGAGTCATGAGCCTCCTGAAGTATTAACTTCCTGATCTTTGCATTATTGGGTATATGTACACTGTCCTAAAACCATAAGGTGTCGTTCTCATCCTTACGAAAACCTTCGGCCTTTCCTTTGCTCATCCTCTCTTTTACCTCAGCAATCTCTTTGTCCTCCTTCTAAGCTTCACGGATCTTTCCCAACAATGTAGACTGAACTTTCATTGCTGCAACAAAACCTTTTGGAAACAATCTTCAACGGAAGTTCCCTGAAAAATCCTCGGCTAACTCCTTTGGTAATCCCCCACTTATGAGGGTATTCGTCCTGGTGTTCTTTATGGTTGTGTCCTATTTCTCCACAAAGCTTTTATGCACAAGTTTTCTTCAAATCCTTTCCATAAGGCTCCAATTTCTGTGACACAAACCTAGACTTTGACAAAGTCAACTTAAATTTCCTTCCAGGTGGTTACTCCTTGCAATCCATTGATGGTTTGGTACATCCTCCACCAAATAGCAGCACCTCTTTCAAAGCACTCAAGAGCATGCTGGGCCATCCTTTTCGACTTATAGGGTTATTCTCCATGCGATCCTCCATGTTCTGAATCCATCGGTCTGTCTCCAATTGACTCATCGGTCCAGAAAATACAAACTCATCTCCATTCGTCCTCTATTGGGTCCATGTGTTTGGGGTGGGATAAGAGAGATAGAGAGGGATACACACAATACAAACAAAAGTTTTGAAAAGACATATTTTATTGTGGCTGTCGGAAAAACATCAAAAAAATGACAGCTCACAATCGTCGCATCTAACGCAGGTATATAATTGGGGTTTGGGCTTCTAATGGTCAATAAATCTTCAAAGTCATAAAACTCTTCAAGTCTTGTTCATGTCTCCAACGGCTTCTTCTGATCATGCTTGTCCTTCTCAAGTTCTTTTGCCAAATCATCTCTGTTGACGCGAAGTCTCTCGCGACGTCCTTTAATATTTTTGGAGTTGCATTCCAAATTTCTGGTTTCAACTTCCTTGACATGAACCATGATCCTACTGTCCTTCAGTCCTGACGAATCTTTGATGTCTCAAGGTTTTGCTCCTCCAGCTTGGCTACTTTCAACTTCCGGGTCCTGAGTTCTTCACGAACTGCTTCCTTATCAAATACTGCTTCTTGTAGGTCCATCTTAAACTTCTTGATGTAATGATCCAGATCCCGGTGTTACATCAGCTAAGGTTAAAACTTCACGTCTTGCTGATAGGTGCTCCATCAGCCTTCTACCATCCAATCCTTCCATGCATCTGCACGCTTAACTCCGCATGGTGACAATAGCATAGGCGGTCAATAACACCATGGTTAGCCATGTCTATGCCCATGTTACTGCCATGAGCTTTCATTCCATAATTGATATCTCCTGTCTTAGGGTTTTCTTGACAAAAACTTTGAGTTCCTAACTCTCCATGTTCCGGTCTTACTCCAATACACCTTGATCTCCGGTATTGACAGCTTCCATAGTCTATCAAGTTCCATAAGTGTAGCCTTCCTTGGTCATATAAAACTGGAAATTCTTCATATTCTCCTAGTCTTCAAAGTCTTTATCCGTCGTAGTTTCCATCATTATAATGCTCGGTAAAATCCTCTTCATTCCAAATGGTCTTAGTTGTCCGATATCTTGTCTCCTTGGAGTGGTCTCATCAGTCGAATCTTCAAGTGGTCAAAAGGGAAAAGGGGTATGGTCTCACTAAAAGGAAATATTTGAATAAGCTCAGAAGAGAAGAGAGGTAAGATCTTTTGAAAATGAAGTTGTAGAGAAAAATCTTT
The DNA here is from genome assembly GCA_021605205.1 of Aegilops longissima. Classification (NCBI taxonomy): domain Eukaryota; kingdom Viridiplantae; phylum Streptophyta; class Magnoliopsida; order Poales; family Poaceae; genus Aegilops; species Aegilops longissima. The sequence continues at coordinate 534,898,388 of CM038679.1, read as the reverse complement.
CCTATGGGCTTGCCAGTTTCTAGAGTCACGTCCTACAGTCAACATGTGCTCTGATACCATCTTGTAGCGACTGGACCCGAATGGATCAAGTCTCTGTGCTTAAGTGTCATCCCTGGATCGGTATGCTGACACACACAGTACTCGAGGATTTATAACAGAGGTAAATCACATGTATAAATAACGTAGATACTATTACCTCAATCCAAAAATATAGCGGAAGCAACAAGGTTGTGGATTCCCATCAACACCAATGGCAAATTTGAGTGTAGAAATCGTAACCCTAACGTATCACTTACTCGTCGTCTGAAAAGTCTGCAACATGAAACGTTGCAGCCCGAAAACGGGTCAGCACATGGAATATGCTGGCAATGTAACACACAGAGAGTAATTAAAGAATAAGCTATACTACATGCATATATGGCTGGTGGAAAGCTCTATGGTTATAATGTTTTGCGAAAAGCCAATTTTTCCCTACTGCAAAGTAATAAAATTTATTTAACTATCATGGTGGTTGTTAAACATTGAGAATGGTTGACAGCATCCTCAATCCCAATTAAAAGTACTCATTAACAACCCAACAATATTAATTAGAAGTAACATGATGAGATTCACATGATATCCAAGTACTAGATACTCAAGATGTCCATAACCGGGGACACGGCTAACTATGATTAGTTTATACACTCTGCAGAGGTTTGCGCACTTTTCCCCACAAGACTCGATCGCCTCCGTTGGATTTCTCGCACTACATGATGTTTGAGAAACGGATGACCGAGACATAGTCTTTCAGAAGCACTAGCACCTTACTTGTGGGTAGACCGGTACACCTAGTTTCCCCAACATCTGCTAGTCTACCGGTAAGAGTTCGCACAACTTAATCAACTATGCTAGAGCCCATAATGGCTTGTGGCTGCACACGGAAGTTTCTAGTTTGAATAATCTCATGATCCCTTTGAGCCTGGGTGGCGGTCTGAAGAAATATAGGCAAATCCTGATAGAAACCAGGTGCCTCAATCCACCCAGATGTGTGTTTAAGTTGCCACCTTAAATAAACCATTAAATAACAATCTCACATCTGTCATGGAATTCCCTCACCCAATCCACGTCTTCTAGCATAGCATGGCATAATAAGCAAACGTAGAAGTAACTCCCAAGGGTTTGATAATAAAACAGGTAATAGGTACTACCTCAATCTACTTCCCAAAACCCACAATTAATTTGATCCTAATCATGCAAGTGTTTGAGGATAGATCTAATGCATAAAAACTGGGTATGAGAAGAGGTATGATCAAAGTGTTACTTGCCTGCAATGTTGATGAAGGTGATTCGCACTCAAAATCTTGATAGCTCTACTCGTCACACTCCGTTCAATCTATCGTAATCAAGCAATAGTAACCATACATAAGCAATCACTCAAAAGATCGGAAAGAACGAATAAAACGATTCAGAAAACATCAAAACCAAGCAAATAACTCTTGCAACATAAAACAATTTCTAACGGTAACAAAATTATATGAATTTGGCCTTAGCAGAAAGTTTAGGTCAAGAGCTTCGATTTGCAAAAAGAATCAACTAATTCGGAGTTACGATACTCAAGTTATGATCAAACGAAGTTCAAATTCAAATCTGATCTAATTCAAATTTAAAACTTTCAAAAAAATATTTGAGTTGGATTACTGGATAGAGGGGATCATAACGAAGACGTGAGCGGTTGTTTCGTTGGATTTGCACAAACGGTGTAAAAAATGTGAGCGTTTGAAAACCAGGGGTTAAACTGAAAAAAAATACTACATCTAGGTCCCTGGCCACGTGTCAGATTGTTAGTGGCTGAAAACTGTTCGCTGCATAGACTAAATAGCGAACATCCGCTACTTAGCGCATACCGGTTCGGAAGGAAAAAAACTAGATCTAATCTTGGCCGTCGATTCTAGATCGGACGGAGGAGGCGGCGACGGCGACTTCTGCAGCGGGCGGCGCGCGGTGGCGGCGGGCAGCGGCGGCGGGCGTCGGGCTTGACCGGGCGGCTGCTCTGGGGCTCGCCGCGACAGCGGAGAAGTGGGAAGGGCGGCGCGGCGAGGCGAGGAAGATGGCGGCGTCGGCGGTGGTCCACGGCAACGGGACGGAGCAGGACGAGGCGGCGGATCTCGCCGGCGGTGGCGGCTTCCGGCGAGTGCGGCGCATCGGCTGAGGGAGAGAGAGAGAGACCGGGGGTCTCGCCTTTTAAAGGCAGAGAGGAACCGCGTGGCTTGGAGGAGGGGACAGGCAGAGGCGGCGGCGGGAGTCCCGCACGGACACGGGCGTGGCGGTGACTCGTGGAGGAGGCGGACTCCGCCGGAGTCGGGACGGCGCGGGCTGCTGGGCTCTGGCTGGGCTGGGCTGGCGCTGGCGCTCTTGGGCTGGGCCGGGTGGCCTGGCTGGCGCGGTCGGTGGGCTTGGGAGGAGACAGGCGGAGCGGGCCTTGGCTGGGCCATTTGGGCCGGCCCAGTCGGCGGAGAAACTTTTTTTTAAAAGAAAACATTTCCAGAAAACAAAATAGAATAAACCACCAAAATAAAAATATACTATTGGCATATAATATATCTACATTTTCAGAAAAAGATTTTCTACAACATGAACATTTTTATAGCATTAATAAAATACACACAAATTCTAATAATTCAAACAGTGCTCCTGCTCTAAAAAATCCAATAAAAATCATTTAAAAATACTAGAATTAATTCAAATTTATTTCTCTCCAATTTTCTATTGTAGGAATCATGTTACCCTATTTTCCATGTATTTTATTTTTGGAGAAAATAATTTGAATAAAACTCAAATAACTCCAATTGAAAATAAATTCAAAAGAACTTTGAATTTAATTCTTTGAAAACTCCCAACTCATATTTCATATAATTTGAAGAAGCCATTTTATCTTCTCTCATGAAAATCATTGAGTTGCATGAAGTTTATGAATCGAAATATTTCCAAATGAAATTCAAATATTTTCAAATACCCTTTCATTTAATTAAATGGAAGAAGTCATATCATCTTCGCTCAAGGGTTTTGTATTTGAAAAGAATTTGAATTCATGAAGATCAGAAAAGAAAATGAAAGTTTGGGAAAGTCCTTTTATTCCCTCTCATTTAACTTTCGAAAAGTTTCAAATTTCACTCAATCAATCAAACAATCAGTCAAGCCTATCTATTTATTATAACGTTCCAAAATTTAGAATTTTGGGATGTTATAGTACCGCAGAGGCTAGCAATAATGGAAGGGTAAGAGAGCGTATAATCCATGGACTCAACATTAGTCATAAAGAACTTACATACTTATTGCAAAAATCTACAAGCCATCAATAACCAAGCATTACGCGCATGCTCCTAGGGGGATAGATTGGTAGGAAAAGACCATCGCTCGTCCCCGACCGCCACTCATAAGGAGGACAATGAAAGAACACCTCATGTTTCAAATTTGTTACATAACGTCTACCATACTTGCATGCTACGGGACTTGCAAACTTCAACAAAATCATTTCTCAAATTCACAACTACTCAACTAGCACAACTATGATATTATCACCTCCATATCTCAAAACAATCATCAAGCATCAAACTTTTCTTAGTATCCAACACACTCAAAAGAAAGTTTTACAAATCTTGAATACCAAGCATATTAAGATTATTAAGCAAATTACCATGCTATTTAAGTCTCTCAAAATAATCTAAGTGAAGCATGAGAGATCAATAGTTTCTTTAAAACAAATCCACCAGCGTGCCCTAAAAGATATAAGTGAAGCACTAGAGCAAAACTATATAGCTCAAAAGATATAAGTGAAGCACATAGAGTATTCTAACAAATTTCAATTCATGTGTGGCTCTCTCAAAAGGTGTGTACAGCAAGGATGATTGTGGCAAGCTAAAAATCAAAGAATCAAATCATACAAGACGCTCCGAGCAAAACACTTATCATGTGGTGAATAAAAATATAGCTCCAAGTAAAGTTACCGATGGAAGTAGACAATAGTGGGGATGCCTTCCGGGGCATCCCCAAGCTTTGACTTTTTGGTGTCCTTAGATTATCTTGGGGGTTCCATGGGCATCCCCAAGCTTAGGCTCTTGCCACTCCTTGTTCCACAATCCATCAAAAGATTTCACCCAAAACTTGAAAACTTCACAACACAAAACTCAACAGAAAACTCGTGAGCTCCGTTAGCGAAAGAAAACAAAAGACCACTTCAAGGTACTGTAATGAACTCATTCTTTATTTATATTGGTGTTAAACCTACTGTATTACAACTTCTCTATGGTTTATAAACTATTTTACTAGCCATAGATTCATCAAAATAAGCAAACAACACACGAAAAATAGAATCTGTCAAAAACAGAACAGTCTGTAGTAATATGTAACTAATGCAAACTTCTGGAACTCCAAAAATTCAGAGAAAATAGGAAGACCTAGGAAATTTGTGTATTGATCAGTAGCAATTGGAATCACTATTTTATCACGTTCTGGTGATTTTCAACAATTGTTTTTGTGAACAGAAAGTTTCTGGAAATTACAGCAAGATCAAATAACTATCATACAAGAAGATCCTATAGGTTTAACTTGGCACAAACACTAATTAAAACATAAAAACACATCTAACCAGAGGCTATAACAAAGATTTATTCCTAAACAGAAGCAAAAGCGAAAAAACTAAAAATAAAATTGGGTTGCCTCCCAACAAGCGCTATCGTTTAACGCCACTAGCTAGGCATAAAAGCAAGGATAGATCTAGGTATTTCCATCTTTGGTAGGCAATCCATAAGTGGCTCTCATGATAGATTCATATAATAATTTTATTTTCTTCCTAGGGAAGTGTTCCATGCCTTTATTTAATGGAAATTGGAATCTAATATTCCCTTCCTTCATATCAATAATTGCACCAATCGTTCTAAGAAAAGGTCTACCAAGAATAATAGGACATGAAGGATTGCAATCTATATCAAGAACGATAAAATCTACGGGCACATAATTCCTATTTGCAACAATAAGAACATCATTAATTCTTCCCATAGGTTTCTTAATAGTGGAAACCGCATGTAGCGACCTGACCCGGATGGATCAAGTCTTTGCGCTTAAGTGTCATCCCTGGATCGGTATGCTGACACACAAAGTACTCGGGGATTTATAACAGAGGTAAATCACATGTATAAAGTAACGTAAATACTATTACCTCAATCCAAATAGCGGAAGTAACAAGGTTGTGGATTCCCATCAACACCAACGACAAAGTTGAGTGTAGAAATCGTAACCCTAACGTATCACTTACTCGTCATAAGATATCCTGCAACATGAGACGTTGCAGCCACAAAGGGTCAGTACATTGAATGTACTGGCAAATTCACACCATAGGATAATGATGAATAATAACTATCACTACATGAATATTTGGCTGATGGAAAATCTCTATGGTTATAAGGTTGTTTTGCGAAAAGCTATTTTTTTCCTACTGCAAAGGAATATATTTTATTTAACTATCATGGTGGTTGTTAAACATTGAGAATGGTTGACAGCATTCTCAATCCCAATTAAGCATCATCATTAAAACCCAACAAATTATTTAAGTAACGTGATGAGATCAACAGGATAATCCAAGAACCAGATACTCAAGATGTCCATAACCGGGGACACGGCTAATCATGATTAGTTTGTACACTCTGCCGAGGTTTGCGCACTTTTCCCCACAAGACTCGATCGCCTCCGTTGGATTTCTCGCACTACATGATGTTTGAGAAACGGATGACCGAGACATAGCCTTTCAGAAGCGCTAGCACCTTACTATGGATAGACCGGTACACCTACTTTCCCCTACATCTGCTAGTCTACCCTGTAAGATTTCGCACGACTTAATCAACTATGCCAGCGCCCATAATGGCTTGTGACTGCACACGGAAGTTTCTAGTATGAATAATCTCATGATCCCTTTCGGCCTGGGTGGCGGTCCATAAAAAAACAGGCAATCCTGGTCTACCCAGGTGCCTAGACAGGCAATCCTGGAATAACCAGGTACCTCAATCCACCCAGATGTGTGTTTAAGTTGCCACCTTCAGTAAACCATTAATTAACAATCTCACAACTATCATGAATACTGTCAAAACCCAATCAACGTCTACGAGCATAACATAGCAATATAAGCAACGTAATAGTAACTCCCAAGGTTTGAATGCAGGGCAATAGGTTCCTACCTCATCAACTACTTCCCGATACCCACATGTTATCAAACCTACTCATGCAATATTTGAGGGTTGAAACTAATGCATAAAAACTGGGTATGAAAAGGGATATGATCAAAGTGTGAACTTGCCTGCAAAGTTGATGAGGATGATTCGCACTCAAAACTCTCGATAGTTCTACTTGTCACACTCCGGTCAATCTATCGTAAACAAGCAATAGTAACCACACATAAGCAATCACTCAAAAGATCAAAAAGAACGAAGAAGACGATTCGGAAAACATCAAAACCAAACAAATAACTCTTGTAACATAAAACAATTTATAACAGTACCAAAATTATGTGAATTTGGCCTTATCAGAAAGTTTAGGTCAAGAGCTTTAATTTGCAAAAAGAATCAACTAAATCGGAGTTATAAAACTCAAGTTGTGATCAAAACAAGTTTGAATATAAATCTAAACAAAATTCGAAATTTGAAAATTTCAAAAAGTTGACGTGAGAGGTTAACTGGATAGGTGAAAACAAGACGAAACTATAGGCGCTGGTTTTATCTAATTTGGATGAACGAGTAAAAAGTTATGGCTATTTGAAAAATCAGGGCCAAGCTGTTTTACGGAAGAAAAAATAGATACGGCTAAAAGAATTTTAGGTCTAATGTATAAATTCAGAGACAAATTAGTAATCTAATTATTGTATCATACTAGTCTAGAAAATAATAAACTACGGAGGTATAAAAAAGAAAAAAAAGAAAGAAAGATACCTTTATAAGGTAAAGAACAGACAACTTCAGAGAAAGAGACAATTTCCAGAAGTCTCACCGGAGAGGAGAAAAATATTTTTAGCTAGTCAAACCAAAATATTGATTTAACCCGAATCGGATGATTTTTTCGGAGGCTCTGGGTCTATATTTATAGGTGGAAAAGAGGTTAAGAGGTTAAAGGCTAGGAATGTGGGACTAAACGTAGACGAAAATATACGAAACAGAGAGAGGAGGTGCGCCATGGGCCAAAAGGCTTTAGGCGGTTCGCGGCGGCCGCGCACACTGCAATTTTTTTTGAGCAACTGAAAAGAAAAGAAAGAAAAAAAATATGGAAAATAATATGGGGAGGAAAAGGGTCGGCTGGGCCTGGCCCATTTAGTAAAAGAAAAAAAATGATGGGGCGCCCGCTGGTACTAAGATGCGCATGTGGGCGACAGTTAGTTTCAGGCGCGCGTGCAGTTTTTGTTATTTGTTTTTTTAAACAAAAAGCGATAAACTGAAAAACAAAAATAAAACTAAAACTTTATATAGTCATATTATATATCAAAAATTTCAGAAAAAGATTTCCTACAACCTGAACATTTTTCTGGAGTCAAATAAAATACACAAAAATTCAAATAAAGCAAAGAGTGCTTCTGCTCTAATAAAATCCAACAAAAATCATTTTAAAAATACCAAAATGAATTCAATTTTATTTCTCTCCAATTTTCTATTGTAGGGAATCATGTTACCCTATTTTCCATGTATTTTATTTTTGGAGGAAAATAATTTGAATAAAACCCAAATAACCCAAATTAAAAAAACCAAAGGACTTTGAATTTGATCCTTTGAAACTCCCAACTCATATTTCATATGTTTTGAAGAAGTCATTTTATCTTCGCTCGTGAAAATCATTGAGTTGCATAAAGTTTCAGAATTGGAAATATTCTCAAATGAATTTCAAATATTTTCAACACCGCTTGTCATTGAATTAAATGGAAGAAATCATGTCATCTTCTCTCCAGGGTTTTGTGGTGAAAAGAATTTGAATTCACGGAGATCACGAATGCAAATGAAAGTTTGGGAAAGTCCTTTCATTCCCTCTCATTTAACTTTCAAAAAGTTTCGAATTCACTCACTTTCAGTCAATCAATCACACAACAATCAAACAAACAATCATATCTATCTATTTAATATAACATTCCAAAATTTAGAGTTTTGGGATGTTACAAACCTACCACCCTTAAAATGAATCTCGTCCTCGAGATTCGGAGAGGCTAGAAAGAAATGGATTAGGTTTGGGGGTCTTCTCAAAATCCATCGATCGTCTCCGGGGTCTCGGGTGCTACCACCCTTAGAAGCATTGTTATGGTTCCATCAAAACTCATATACTCCATCCTTATTCCTGACAGTGTCGGTCTTCTCAGATCTCGGGAAAATTCCTTCTCTGGGCTCTTCTGGTAGTGGCATAACTTTTCCTTAATACTTCAGTCCTTCCATCTTGGTACGATTATTCTGAGATTGGGTCTTCTTAGTTGACGGGTCTGGCGCCAATACTAAACAACTATCGATATCTCATGGTGGTCAACGATTTTTGGTTTCTCCTGCAGGAAATGGGTCTGGATTGATCCTCACCGTATATCCTACGGTTGGCAACAACTGCCTTGTACAAGGGGAAAAATGCTTATACCATTCTAAGGTTCAACAAGGTTTAATATCGTCGTCACTCTACTATAGGTAGGTCACTCAGATTTACCATCCCATATAATAAAGCGAATAATAAGAGTAAGTCGGTATGGTGATCAATCCATCCCGCACCCAAATCATTACCTTGTACATGGTTTAGCGAATCTCGCATTCTAACACTCGGTCATCCTCACAAGCATTGCAGAATTTCTCTTGTCGATGAACCAAGTCCGGATAAATCCATTGATTCTGCAAGCCAAACAAACATCTATCGTTCCTCAACAACTCTCAGGTTTTGCGTAAACTCCTATAGAATCGTCGGTTGATAAAATCATAACTTCTTCCAGGGTTTTTCCTTCAGCAAGAATGTGCTTGCTTCTTGGCAGGTCCTGGGGCCTGTGGGTTATGGCCCATCTCATCACTTGCAAACCTTGAACACATCCTCGGGGCAATTGATCATTATTCCAACATCCAACTCCCTAGCATCCTAGCATACTAAAAATCCATCCAATTGTATTGTCTCCCTTCCTTCTATTGGCACTAAACTAGGACATGATTACTCAGACTCATCATGGAATTTCCATTGATCCATATTTCCAACATCACACCTCCTTTATATCCAATAGTAATTCATATCTTCATCCTCGTGGGATATTCCACTTACCGAGATAAAAACTTATACTTATGAAGTCCATACTCCACTTCATGGAACATCATTATCCTTTCCAAGGTCAAGCGTCCTTACAGGAGAATATTGGTCATCTCTGCATGGCACTTCTTCAACTGGGAAACGTGAAACACATAATGAACTCCTGACAGTCCTTCAGGTGACTCCAACTTGTTGGCCACTTCTCCCATACGCTCCAAAACTCGGTATGGTCCTCAAAATCTCGGGGCTAACTTTCCCTTAACTCCAAATCGTTTAACTCCTCACAGAGGGGACACACGAAGACATGCTCTATCTCCAATTTCATAGACTACCTCCTTGCGTTTTTGAGTCTGCGTAACTCTTCTGCCAGGACTAAGCTTTATCTCGAATCAACTTAACATTCTCTTCTGACATCCTTGATCACATTTGGTCCAAACAACTGACGGTCTCCAACTTCATCCCACATCAACGGTATCTGGCTCCTTCTCCCATACAAAGCTTCAAAAGGGGCCATCTTCAAACTGGCTGGGTAACTATTGTTGTATGAGAACTCCGCGTAAGGTAGATTATCATCACTACTAGATCCATAATCTAGCGCACACACTCTCAACATGTCTTCCAGAATCTGATTGACTCTCTTGATTTATCCATCTGTCTACGGATGAAAAGTTGTACTGAACTCTAGCCTAGTACCCAAAGTCTGGTGCAGCTGATTCCAAAACTTTGAGGTAAACTGTGTTCCTCTATCTAATACGATGGTCCTCGGAACTCCATGCAGACATACAGTCCTGGTCAAATATATCTTGGCCAACTTCTCACTTGTATAGGTGGTTTTCACTAGGATAAAGTGAGCCACTTTGGTCAAGCGAATGAACTACTACCCAGATAGAATCATATCCCGATCGGGCTATGGGAAATCCGGTAACGAAATCCATGCCAAGCTTATCCCACTTCCATTCGGGTATCGGCATAGGCTGTAGAAATCCTGCTGGCTTCTGATGCTCTGCTTTTACTCTCTCTGGCTTACATCATCTACGACTACATACTCCGCAATATCCTTCTTCATACCAGTCCACCAGAAACGCTCCTTCAAATCCAAATACATCTTGGTGTTTCCAGGGCGAATCGAGTATGGTGAGTCATGAGCCCCCTGAAGTATTAACTTCCTGATCTTTGCATTATTAGGCACATATACACGATCCTCGAACCATAAGGTGTCGTGCTCATCCTTATGAAAACCTTCGGCCTTTCCTTTGCTCATCCTCTCTTTTACCTCAGCAATCTCTTTGTCATCCTTCTGAGCTTCACGGATCTTTCCCAACAATGTAGACTGAACTTCCATTGCTGCAACAAAACCTTTGGGAACAATCTCCAACCGAAGTTCCCTGAGATCCTCGGCTAACTCCTTTGGTAATCCTCTGCTTATGAGGGTATTCGTCCTTATATTCTTTATGGTTGTGTCCTATTTCTCCACAAAGCTTGTATGCACAAGGTTTCTTCATATCCTTTCCATAAGGCCTCTATTTCTGGGACACTAGCCAAGACTTTAACAAAGTCCACTTAAATTCTTTCCAAGTGGTTATTCCTTGCCATCCATTGATGGTTTGGTACATCCTCCACCCAGGTAGCAGCACCTCTTTCAAAGAACGGAAGAGCATGCTGGGCTATATCCTTTTCGACTATAGGGTTATTCTCCATGCGATCCTCCATGTTCTGAATCCATCGGTCTGTCTCCAATTGACTCATTGGTCCAGAAAATACAAGCTCATCTCCATCCATCCTCTAATGGGTCCATGGGTTTGGGGTGGGATAAGAGAGATCGAGAGGGATGCACACAATACAAACAAAAGTTTTGAAAAGACAGATTTTATTTGTGGCTGTCGGAAAAACATCAAACAAATGACAGCTCAGAAACGTCACATCTAACGTAAGGGTATAACAGGGGTTTGGTCTTCTAAAGGTCAATAAATCTTCAAAGTCATCAAACTCTTCAAGTCTTGTTCATGTCTCCAACGGCTTCTTCTGATCGTGCTTGACCTTCTCAAGTTCTTTTGCCAGATCATCTCTGTTGTCACAAAGTCTATCGTGACGTCCTTTAATATGTTGGGGTCGTGTTCCAAACTTCTGGGTTTCAACATCCTTGACATGAACCATGGCATTACGGTCCTTCCGTTCCTGACGAATCTCCTGTATCTCGAGGTTTTGCTCCTCCAGCTTGGCTACTTTCAACTTCTAGGTCCTGAGTTCTTCACGAAGTGCTTCCTTTTCAAATACGGCTTCCTGAAGATCCATCTAAAAACTCCTGATGTAGTACTCCAAATACTGGTGATACACCGGCCAAGGTTAAAACTTCATCTTGCTGATAGGTGCTCCATCAGACTTCTACTATCCAATCCTTCCATGCATATGCATGCTTAACCCAGCACGGTGACAATAGCATAAGCGGGCGATGACATCATGGATAGCTGTGTTTCTGCTCTTGCCCTTTCCATGAGCTATCATTCCATGGTTGATATCTCCTGCCTTAGGGTTTCTTGAAAAAAAAACTTTGAGTTCTAAGGCTCCATATTCCGGTCTTTCTCCGATACACCTTGATCTCGGGTATTGACAGCTTCCATAGTCTACCCGGTTCCATAAGGGGTGCCTTCCTAGGTCATACAAATTCGGAAATTCTTCAAAGCCTTCAAATTCTCCTAGTCTTTGGAGTCTTCACCGTTGGAGTTTCCGTCATTGTAATGCACGGTAAAAATCTTCTTCATTCCAAAATGGTCTTAGTTGTCCGATATCTTGTACTTCTTGGAGTGGTCTCATCAGTCGAATCTTCGAGTGGTCAAAAGGGGAAAGGGGTATAGTCTCACTAAAAGGGAATATTTGAATAAGCTCAGAAGAGAAGAGAGGTAAAAGATCCTTTTGAAAAAGAAAATTTTAGAGAAAATCCTTCCTATGGGCTTGCTAGTTTCTAAGGTCACGTCCTACAGTCAACATGTGCTCTGATACCATCTTGTAGCGACTGACCGGATGGATCAAGTCTCGTGGCTTAAGTGTCATCCACGGATCGGTATCTCGACACACACGGTACTCGAGGATTTATAACAGAGGTAAATCACATGTATAAAGTAACGTAAATACTATTACCTCAATCCAAATAGCGGAAGTAACAAGGTTGTGGATTCCCATCAACACCAACGGCAAAGTTGAGTGTAGAAATCGTAACCCTAACGTATCACTTACTCGTCATAAGATATCCTGCAACATGAGACGTTGCAGCCACAAAGGGTCAAGACATTGAATGTATTGGCAAATTCACACCATAGGATAATGATGAATAATAACTATCACTACATGCATATTTGGCTGATGGAAAAGCTCTATGGTTATAAGGTTTTTTTGCGAAAAGCCAATTTTTCCCTACTGCAAAGGAATATATTTTATTTAACTATCATGGTGGTCGTTAAACATTGAGAATGGTTGAAAGCATTCTCAATCCCAATTAAGCATCATCATTAAAACCCAACAAATTATTTAAGTAACGTGATGAGATCAACAGGATAATCCAAGAACCAGATACTCAAGATGTCCAGAACTGGGGACACGGCTAATCATGATTAGTTTGTACACTCTGCAGAGGTTTGCGCACTTTTCCCCACAAGACTCGATCGCCTCCGTTGGATTTCTCGCACTACATGATGTTTGAGAAACGGATGACCGAGACATAGCCTTTCAGAAGCGCTAGCACCTTACTATGGATAGACCGGTACACCTACTTTCCCCTACATCTGCTAGTCTACCCTGTAAGAGTTCGCACGACTTAATCAACTATGCCAGAGCCCATAATGGCTTGTGGCTGCACATGGAAGTTTCTAGTATGAATAATCTCATGATCCCTTTGGGCCTGGGTTGCGGTCCATAAAAAAAACAGGCAATCATGGTCTACCCAGGTGCCTAGACAGGCAATCCTGTAATAACCAGGTACCTCAATCCACCCAGATGTGTCTTTAAGTTGCCACCTTAAGTAAACCATTAATTAACAAACTCACAACTGTCATTAATACTCTCAAAACCCAATCCACGTCTATGAGCATAGCATAGCAATATAAGCAACGTAATAGTAACTCCCAAGGTTTGAATGTAGGGCAATAGGTTCCTACCTCATCAACTACTTCCCGATACCCACATGTTATCAAACCTACTCATGCAATATTTGAGGGTTGAAACTAATGCATAAAAACTGGGTCTGAAAAGGGATATGATCAAAGTGTGAACTTGCCTGCAAAGTTGATGAAGATGATTCGCACTCAAAACTCTCGATAGCTCTACTCGTCACACTCCGGTCAATCTATCGTAAACAAGCAATAGTAACCGCACATAAGCAATCACTCAAAAGATCGGAAAGAATGAAGAAGACGATTCGGAAAACATCAAAACCAAGCAAATAACTCTTGTAACATAAAACAATTTCTAACAGTACCAAAATTATGTGAATTTGGCCTTATCATAAAGTTTAGGTCAAGAGCTTTAATTTGCAAAAAGAATCAACTAAATCGGAGTTATAAAACTCAAGTTGTGATCAAAACAAGTTTGAATATAAATCTGAACAAAATTCGAAATTTGAACATTTCAAAAAGTTGACATGACAGGTTAACTGGATAGGTGAAAACAAGATGAAACTATAGGCGCTGGTTTTATCTAATTTGGATGAACGAGTAAAAAGTTATGGCTATTTGAAAAATCAGGGCCAAGCTGTTTTATGGAAGAAAAAATAGATACGGCTAAAAGAATTTTAGGTCTAATGTATAAATTCAGAGACAAATTAGTAATCTAATTATTGTATCATACTAGTCTAGAAAATAATAAACTACGGAGGTATAAAAAAGAAAAAAAACGAAGAAAGATACCTTTATAAGGTAAAGAACAGACAACTTCGGAGAGAGAGACAATTTCCAGAAGTCTCGCTGGAGAGGAGAACAATATTTTTAGCTAGTCAAACCAAAATATTGATTTAACCCGAACCGGATGATTTTTTCGAAGGCTCTGGGTCTATATTTATAGGTGGAAAAGAGGTTTAGAGGTTAAAGGCTAGGCAATGTGGGACTAAACGTAGACGAAAATATACGAAACAGAGAGAGGAGGTGCGCCATGGGCCAAAAGGCTTTAGGCAGTTAACGGCGGCCATGCACACTGCAATTTTTTTTGCAATTGAAAAGAAAAAAAAGAAAAAAATATGGAAAAAAATATGGGGAGGAATAGGGTCGGCTGGGCCTGGCCCATTTAGTAAAAGAAAAAAAATGATGGGGCGCCCGCTCGTACTACGATCCGCACGTGGGCGACAGTTAGTTTCAGGCGCGCGAGCAGTTTTTGTTATTTGTTTTTTTAAACAAAAAGCGATAAACTGAAAAATGAAAATAAAAATAAAACTTTATATAGTCATATTATATATCAAAATTTCAGAAAAGATTTCCTACAAGCTGAATATTTTCTAGAGTCAAATAAAATACACAAAATTCAAATAAAGCAAAGAGTGCTTCGCTCTAATAAAATCCAACAAAAATCATTTTAAAAATACCAAAATGAATTCAAATTTATTTCTCTCCAATTTTCTATTGTAGGGAATCATGTTACCCTATTTTCCATGTATTTTGTTTTTGGAGGAAAATAATTTGAATAAAACCCAAATAACCCAAATTAAAAAAAAATCCAAAGGACTTTGAATTTGATCCTTTGAAACCCCCAACTCATATTTCATATGTTTTGAAGAAGTCATTTTATCTTCGCTCGTGAAAATCATTGAGTTGCATAAAGTTTCAGAATTGGAAATATTCTCAAATGAAATTCAAATATTTTCAACACCCCTTGTCATTTAATTAAATGGAAGAAATCATGTCATCTTCTCTCCAGGGTTTTGTGGTGAAAAGAATTTGAATTCATGGAGATCATGAATGCAAAATGAAAGTTTGAGAAAGTCCTTTTATTCCCTCTCATTTAACTTTCAAAAAGTTTCGAAGTCACTCACTTTTAGTCAATCAATCACACAACAATCAAACAAACAATCATTTCTATCTATTTAATATAACATTCCAAAATTTAGAGTTTTGGGATGTTACACCGCAAGGTGCAAGTTTAGAGAGCAATCATCAAAATCGCGGAAATCTAGCAAATCACACAAAGTTTTGGGAATAGTGGAAACACTAGCACCCAAATCACATAAAGCATAAAATTCATGATCCTTAATCTTAATTTTAATAGTTGGCTCCCACTCATCATAAAGTTTTCTAGGGATAGAAACTTACAACTCAAGTTTTTCTTCATAAGATTGCATCAAGGCATCAACGATATGTTTGGTAAAGCCTTTATTTCGACTATAAGCATGAGGAGAATTTAGCATGGATTGTAACAAGGAAATACAATCAATCAAAGAGCAACTTTCATAATTAAATTCCTTGAAATCCAAAATAGTGGGTTTAGCAACATCTAGGGTTTTAATCTATTCAATCCCACTTTTATCAATTTTAGCATCAAGATCTAAAACTCCGAATTTTTGGATCGCCTTCTATGTAAAGGTGGATCATATTCAGTCTCATCATTATCAAGATTCATATTGCAAAACAAATATTTAATAGGGGACACATCAATAAATTTTAGATCCTCATCTTTATTTTCATAGAAATTGGAAGAACACGCTTTAATAAAGGCATCTTTCTTAGCACGCATCCTAGCGGTTCTTTCTTTGCACTCATCAATGGAAATTCTCATGGACTTGAGAGACTCATTGATATCATGCTTAGGAGGAGTAGATCTAAGCTTTAAAGATTCAACATCAAGAGAAATTCTATCAACGTTCCTAGCCAATTCATCAACTTTAAGTAATTTTTCTTCAAGCAAAGCATTAATATTCTTTTGCGAATTCATAAACTCATTAACACTAGTCTCAAATTCAGAGGGCATCTTATTAAAATTTCCATAAGAGTTGTTGTAGGAATTTCCATAATTATTAGAAGGATTACTAGGATAAGGCCTAGGATTAAAATTCCCTCTATACGCATTGTTACCAAAATTATTCCTACCAACAAAATTCACATGCATAGATTCATTATTATTATCAATCAAAGTAGACAAAGTAGACAAAGGCATATCATTAGGATCAGAAGAAACACTCTTAGTAGCAAATAATTTCATAAGTTCATCCATCTTTCCACTCAAAACATTAATTTCTTCTATTGCATGCACTTTTTTATTAGTAGATCTTTCAGTGTGCCATTGAGAATACTTAACCATAATATTATCTAGGAGTTTAGTGGCTTCTCCTAAAGTGATTTCCATAAAAGTGCCTCCCGCAGCCGAATCCAAAAGATTTCTAGAAGCAAAATACAATCCGGCATAATTTTTTTGTATAATCATCCACAAGTTCAAACCATGAGTAGGGCAATTACGTATCATTAATTTCATTCTCTTCCAAGCTTGTGCAACATGTTCATGATCAAGTTGCTTAAAATTCGTAATATTGTTTCTAAGAGAGATGATCTTAGCGGGAGGAAAATACTTAGAGATAAAAGCATCTTTGCACTTGTTCCAAGAATCAATCCTATTTTTAGGCAAAGACGAAAACCAAGCTTTAGCACGATCTCTAAGCGAAAAAGGAAATAGCTTCAATTTAACAATATCATTATCAATATCTTTCTTCTTTTGCATATCACACAAATCAACGAAGCTATTCAGATGAGTAGCGGCATCTTCACTAGGAAGGCCGACGAATTGATCTTTCATAACAAGATTCAACAAAGCAATATTGATTTCACTAGATTCAGTATTGGTAAGAGGAGCAATCGGAGTGCTAAGGAAATAATTATTGTCGGTATTAGTAAAGTCACACAATTTGGTATTATCTTGAGCCATCGTGAGCAAACAAAGAGCAAGCGAGAAAAAGGCAAACGGAAAAGAGAGGGTGAATAAAACGGCAATGGTGAAGTGGGGGAGAGGAAAACGAGAGGCAAATGGCAAATAATGTAATGCAGGAGATAAGGGATTGTGATGGCTACTTGGTATGTTGACTTTTGTGTAGACTCCCCGGCAACGCGCCAGAAATTCTTCTTGCTACCTCTTGAGCTTGCGTTGGATTTCCTTGAAGAGGAAACGTGATGCAGCACAGTAGCGTAAGTATTTCCCTCAGTTTTTTAGAACCAAGGTATCAATCCAGTAGGAGGCTACGCGCGAGTCCCTCGTACCTACATAAAGCAAGTAACTCCTCGCAACCAACGCGAATAGGGGTTGTCCATCCCTTCACGGTCACTTACGAGAGTGAGATCTGATAGAGATGATAGATAATATTTTTGGTATTTTTGGTATAAAGATGCAAAGTAAAATAAAAAGCAAAGTAAAAAACGGACGCAATAATAAAGTGATGGAAGATTAATATGATGAAGATAGACCCGGGGGCCATAGATTTCACTAGTTGCTTCTCTCAAGAGCATAAGTATTTTACGGTGGGTGAACGAATCACTGTTGAGCAATTGACAGAATTTAGCATAGTTATGAGAATATCTAGGTATGATCATGTATATAGGTATCACGTCCGAAACAAGTAGACCGACTCCTGCCTGCATCTACTACTATTACTCCACCCATCGACTGCTATCCATCATGCATCAAGAGTATTAAGTTCAAGAAAACAAAGTAACGCCTTAAGCAAGATGACATGATGTAGAGGGATAGATTCATGAAATATGATAAAAACCCCATCGTGTTATCCTCGATGGCAACAATACAATACGTGCCTTGCTGCCCCTACTGTCACTGGGAAAGGATACCGTAAGATTGAACCCAAAGTTAAGCACTTCTCCCATTGCAAGAAAAACCAATCTAGTAGGCCAAACCAAACTGATAATTCGAAGAGACTTGCAAAGATAACCAATCATACATAAAAGAATTGAGAGAAGATTCAAATATTGTTCATAGATAATGTTGATCATAAACCCACAATTCATCGGTCTCAACAAACACACCGCAAAAAGAAGATTACATCGAATAGATCTCCACGAGAGAGGGGGAGAACATTGTATTGAGATCCAAAAAGAGAGAAGAAGCCATCTAGCTACTAACTATGGACCCGAAGGTCTGAAGTAAACTACTCACACTTCATCCGAGAGGCTATGGTGATGATGTACAAGCCCTCCGTGGTGGATTCCCCTTCCGACGGAGCTCCGGAGCAGGCCCCAAGATGGGATCTCGTGGGTACAGAAAGTTGCGGCGGTGGAATTAGGTTTTTGTCTCCGTATCTGATCGTTTGGGGGTACGTAGGTATATATAGGAGGAAGAAGTACGTCGGTGGAGCAAGGTGGGGCCCACGAGGGTGGAGGACGCGCCTGGGGGGTGGGGGGAGGGCGCGCCCGCCTACCTCGTGCCCACCTTGAAGCTTCCTTGACTTAGGGTCCAAGTCTCCTGGATCACGTTCGGTGAGAAAATCACGTTCCCGAAGGTTTCATTCCGTTTGGACTCCGTTTGATATTCCGTTTTTGCAAAACTCTGAAATAGGCAAAAAAAGCAATTCTGGGCTGGGCCTCCGGTTAATAGGTTAGTCCCAAAAATAATATAAAAGTGGAAAATAATGCCCAATATTGTCCAAAACAGTAGATAATATAGCATGGAGCAATCAAAAATTATCGATACGTTGGAGACGTATCAACCTGTTGTTGGCATTCCCGTTATCTCAGTTAAAATTGGAGATCACTGTTATCATGATTTATGTGACATAGGTGCTAGTGTGAGTGCTATTCCTTACAACATATATCATGAAATTATCTATGACATAGCACCTGCAGAGATAGAAGACATAGATGTTACTATTAAACTTGCTAATAGAGACACACTATCACCAATTGGGATTGTTAGAGATGTTGAAGTCTTGTGTGGGAAAATAAAGTACCATACTGATTTTCTTGTTCTTGGTTCCCCACAAGATGACTTTTGTCCCAGTATCTTTGGTAGACCTTTCTTGAACACCGCTAATGCTAAGATAGATTGTGAGAAACAAACTGTCGATGTTAGTTTTGGTGATGAGTCTCATGAATTTAATTTTTCCATGTTTAGTACAAAGCTTCATGAATTTTTTTTAGTAAAGATGAATTAATTGGTCTTGCTTCTATTGCTGTACCACCTACTGATCCTTTAAAACAGTATGCTAGACCATTAAAATGATTTTCATATGCATGAAAAAAATGAAATATATAAGATTTTCTTTGAACAATGCCCTCTACTTAAACACAATTTGCCTATTGAAACTCTAGGAGGTCCTCCTCCACCTAAAGGTGATCCTGTGTTTGAATTAAACAAATGCTAGACATTTTGAAATATGCTTATCTTGATGAAAAGAAGATATATCCTGTTACTATCAGTGCTAACCTTTCAGAACATGAAGAAGAAAGATTATTGAAAGTTCTAAGGAAGCACCGAGCTGATATTGGATATACTCTTGATGATTTAAAGGGCATTAGTCCCACTCTATGACAACACAAAATTAATAAGGAACCTGATGCTAAACCCGTTGTTGATCACCAACGTCGGTTAAACCCGAAGATGAAAGAAGTGGTAAGAACGGAAATATTAAAACTTTTGGAAGCAGGTATAATCTATCATATAGCTGATAGTAGATGGGTGAGTCCTTTTCATTGTGTCCCTAAGAAAGGAGGTATAACTGTTGTTCCTAATGATAAGAATGAACTCATTGCACAAAGAATTGTTACAGGTTATAGAATGGTAATTGATTTTAGAAAATTAAACAAAGCAACTGAAAAGATCATTACCCTCTACCTTTTATTGATCAAATGCTTGAAAGATTATCTAAGCACACACATTTTTGCTTCCTTGTTGGATATTCTAGTTTTTCACAAATACCTGTTTCTCAACCTGATCAAGAAAAGACCACTTTTAGTTGTCCCTTTGGAACTTATGCTTATAGACGTATGCCTTTTGGTTTATGCAATGCACCTGCTACCTTTCAAAGATGTATGACTGCTATATTCTTTGACTTTTGTGAAAAGATTGTTGAGGTTTTCATGGACGACTTCTCTGTTTATGGGAAGTCTTTTGATGATTGTTTAAGCAATCTTGATCGAGTTTTGCAGAGATGTGAAAAAACAAATCTTGTCTTGAATTGGAAAAAGTGCCACTTTATGGTTAATGAAGGCATTGTCTTGGGTCATAAATTTTCTGAAAGAGGTATTGAAGTGGACAAAGCTAAGGTTGATCCAATTGAGAAAATGCCATGTCCTAAAGATATCAATGGTATTCATAGTTTCCTAGGTCTTGTTGGTTTCTATAGGAGATTTATCAAAGCCTTTTTTAAAATTTCTAGGCCTCTTACGAGTCTCTTGCAAAAGGATATTCCTTTTGTTTTTTATGATGATTGTTTAGAAGCCTTTGAAACACTCAAGAAAGCCTTAATTTCTGAACCTATTGTTCAACCACCTGATTGGAACTTGCCTTTTGAAATTATATGTGATGCTAGTGATTATGCTGTTGGTGTTGTTCTAGGACAAAGAGTTTATAAGAAACTTAATGTAATCCATTATGCTAGTAAAACTCCAGACAATTCTCAAAGAAATTATGCTACTACTGAAAAAGAATTCTTAGCAGTGGTGTTTTCTTGTGATAAATTTAGACCTTATATTGTTGATTCCAAAGTAACTGTTCACATAGACCATGCTGCTATTAAACATCTTATGGAAAAGAAAGATGCTAAACCTAGACTTATTCGATGGGTTCTCTTGTTACAATAATTTGATTTACATATCATTGATAGAAAAGGAGGTGAGAACCCCGTAGCTGATAATTTATCTAGCTTGAAAATGTGCCTGATGATAGTTTTCCTGATGAGCAGTTAGCTGCAATAAATGTTGCTGACAGTACTCCTTAGTATGCTGATTATGCTAATTACATTGTTGCTAAATATTTACCACCTAGCTTTACATACCAACAAAATAAAAAAATCTTCTATGATTTAAGACATTACTTTTGGGATGACCCACATCTTTATAAAGAAGGAGTACATGGTATTATTAGACATTGTGTACCTGAGCATGAACAGGGACAAATCCTACGAAAATGTCACCCCGAAGCTTATGGAGGGCATCATGCTAGATATAGAACTGCTCACAAAGTATTGGAATTTGGATTTTATTGGCCTACTCTCTTCAAGGATGCTCGTAAGTTCATCTTATCTTGTGATGAATGCCAAATAATAGGTAATACCGGTAAGCGTCAAGAAATGCCTATGAATTATTCACTTGCTGTTGAACCATTGTATGTTTGGGAACTTGATTACATGGGACCTTTTCCTTCCTCTAATGGGTATACACATATTTTGGTTGCTATTAATTATGTTACTAAATGGGTAGAAGCTATTCCAACCAGTAGTGCTGATCACAACACCACTGTTAAAATGCTTAAGGAAGTTATTTTCCCAAGGTTTGGAGTCCCTAGATACTTAATGACTGATGGTGGTTCACACATTATTCATGGCGCTTTCCGTAAAATGCTTGCCAAGTATGATGTTAACCATAGAATTTCATCACCTTATCATCCTCAGTATAGTGGTCAAGTTGAACTTAGCAATAGAGTAATAAAATTGATTTTGCAAAAGACTGTCAATAGGTCCAGGAAGAATTGTTCTAAGAAATTAGATGATGCACTTTGGGCTTATAGAAAAGCATATAAAAATCCTATGGGTATGTCTCTTTTTAAAATGGTTTATGGAAAAGCTTGTCATTTGCCTCTTGAGTTGGAACATAAAACATATTGGGCCATCAAAGAGCTCAATTATGATTTCAAGCTTGCTGGTGAAAAGAGGTTATTTGATATTAGCTCACTAGATGAATGGAGAATCCAAGCTTATGAACATGCAAAACTATTCAAAGAAAAAGTTAAAAGATGGCATGACAAAAGAATACAAAAGCGTGAGTTTAAAGTTGGAGAATATGTTCTTTTGTACAACTCTCGTTTTAGATTCTTTGCAGGAAAACTCCTCCCAAAATGGGAAGGCCCCTATGTTATCGAGGAGGTTTATCGGTCTGGAGCCATCAAAATAAATAATTCCGAAGGTACTAACCCGAAGGTTGTCAATGGACAACGAATAAAGCATTATATCTCAGGTACGCCCACTAATGTTGAAAGTAATATTATCTAAACTTTGACACCGGAAGAACACATAAAAGATTCCTTCCGGAACACTCTAGAATCGTGAAAATAAGGAGGTACGTGATATGGTAAGTAAACAGACTCCGAAAAATCCGCAAAAAAATATTTTTTATCAGTTTTGGAATATTTAGAAAATTAGGAAATAAAGAAACTTCCAGGAAGCGTACCCTAGTGGGCGCAAGACACCTAGGCGCGCCAGGCTTGCCTCGCACGCCTAGGTGGGTTGTGCCTACCTGGGACACCTTCAGGACTCCGTTTTTCTATATTTTGCTTGTCTCCCAAGATAAAAATTCTATATATACTTCCCGAACCTGTTAACCATCGTATCACGGAGAAATCCTCTGTTTTCTTTTCTTTGCCATTTTCTGACAGATTCAGCTAGGCCAACATCATGTCTTCCTCACCTTTCAATAATGGAGAAGAAGATACAAGGGTGGTTCAGGAGGATTTAAGGAGGGGTGAAGCTGGAGAGGCTGCTATGGAGGAAGAGGAGGGAAATCCTTTTGGGGTTCACTCTCCGGCCACCAAGAGAGGCACACTAGCCGGCATCTCAACTCACCCCAATCCTCATGAAGCCATGGAATCTTCAACCAATCCATCAAGCCTAGAAGTGCAAGAAGAACTCCCTCTGAGGAGGCCTTTACACAGGTTACATAGTAATGATTTTCGCAATTTGATTCACAATTATGGGTTCGAGAATACTCCTCGTAGGCACATACCGTCCAATTGGGACATATCTCGGCCAAGAGAAAACGGCGCAGGAGCAAAACCGTGGGGCCCGGAGAATAAGACATAATGGCCAAGGTGAAGAAAAATAGTGAATTAATTCATCAAGCCCTTCGCGAGATTCAAGGTTTGAAGGATCTCCTCATGGTTATATTGGAGAATACTACTTCATCACCAACATCATCTTATTCACCACCAAAAGATAAATGAGTATCGGGTATGGGAACTCCCCTTTGCTTCCGCCAAGCTTGGGGGAGGTGCCCCAGTATCGTATCATCCCACTATCTTTTTACCTTTACTTATTTTTTTTCAATCTTTTGCTTTTGATGAATAAAAGTTTAGTTCGATCCTTTCTTCTTTGAGAGTTTTCTTAGTGATCTATCCTTGTAATTGTGTGCAAGTTATATAATAAAGTTTAGTTTGAGTTTTTGCTTTCTTTACTTTCAAGTTGCAAATAAATAAAAGAAATAAGGAAATAAATAAAAGAAAGGAAATAAATGGAGAAAAGATCATATACTAATCTTATGGTAGGTGATGACACCGCATAAGGAAAAGTATAAGTAGAAAATTTTATTAGAGATTGACAAACATAGCATTGATCAATGATGCAACTCATGAAAGAATTAATAAGGGAAGAGAAAATTCACATATAAATATACTATCCTAGAAATCTTTTGTGATTGTGAGCCCTCATCAAAATATTATATGCCAAAATTGTTGACATTGGACAAGGAAGACAACTTAATGGTTTATGTTTGTTTATATTCACATAGAAGTCATATTGTCATAGATCCTTCAACATGTGGTGCTTGCCCCCTATCTTTGGTAGCAATTTTTTTTGCACTAACTAGAGATACTACTTGTGCATCCAAAAACCCTTAAACCCAAATCTTATTTTCAAGTGTCCACCATACCTATCTAGGCATTGAGCATGATCCCTCAAGTAAGTTGTCATCGGTGCAAAAAGGCAATAAAAATTGCTCCTCAATGTGTGAGATCATTTAGTGTAAGAGAAAATTGAGCGTTGCACGAACTTGTGATGGTTAAGAATAAAAGAAACAGACTGCATAATAAAGGTCGCTATCACAAGGGGCAATGCAAAGTGACGTTCTTTTACACTAAGGGGTTGAGCATACAAATAAATAAGCGCATGGCAATCTCTGCTTACCTCTGCAAAGGGTAGATGTCGGGGAAGCTGATCGTGACCCACGAACACCTATGGGACCGGCGGACCGAGTCCCTTTTGGTTCGGTGAGGGGCGGAGATTGCACGAAGAGCAGATCGAGGCGATGCACACGAGCAGTTTTACCCAGCTTCGGAGCTCTCCGAAGAGATAATACTCCTACTGCTGCTTGTCTGATTATCTTGTGTTCTTGCCAGGGAGCAATGAGAGCTACAAAACCTAGCTTGAGTGTCTCTAGTCTCGAATGAGCCGAACTAGCCGAACCCCTTCTACGTTGCACATGGGCCTCCTTTTATAGGCTCAAGGGGTCACCACAGGTGGCAACGTAAACCAGGGCAAAATGGGAAAATAAGTTGCGGTTGGTACAGCTACTTTGAACAGTGTACTCTACCTAACTCTGACGCCAAGGGACAAGAGTAATAATTGCCCGTCCATGTCGCCTAAACAGTGCAGAAAGGGACCGTCAAGGGCGCCACCGCTTGCCACGATGGTACTCCTGTCAACGCCGCTTACCGCTGCTCTCCGCTGGCTGCACAGCCTCTTGACACGCACGCCTGGGAAGGCCCCATGGCGACACGTTGGTGGATGAGCTGGAGCGGAGATGAAGAGAGTTTTCATGCCGCGGCAAGCACCTTGCCGCGGCTGAATCCTTGTCGCGCCCGGAAGCTTGCCGCTCACCAAGCCTTCCTGGCAAGCTCCTCTTGCCGGGGTCTTGTCTTCTGCGTGCCTTGAGTGGCCTTCCCGGCAAGCTCCTCTTACCGGGGCCTTGTCTTCTTGACTTAAATACTTTGTTCTTGAATGGCTCCAAAGGAACCGCGGAGGATCTTGGCGGTCGCTAGGCAAGCCTTGCCGCTGGAGTGTCTGCGTTGCCGGTGCGAGTTCGGGATACTAGGGTACCCCTACTCTAGTACACCGATAGGAGCCCCCGGGCCTGGGCCACACACGGTGCCGGGTGCTGTTGGGCTAGGCCCAAAACAGTGCACGGGCACGCGCGGCCTAGATCACGCCGTTACTCGCCCCGGACCCACCACGTCCCCCACGAACAGCACGCGCCGAACGTGGCGTCCTGGGAGAGATCGTGGGGGCTTTCTTTAAGGGCTCGAGTAGTGCATTGGCTGGACCGTCGGTCTTGTGAATACAGCCGCCGCTATCGACAAGGAGCTGATGGAGCTGGGGATGGTGGATCTCGGGTACTCCACCGACGAGCATCTCCAACCCAGCGCCAAGCTCAGCCTGTTCCTCCAGGGCGTGGTGGCGGCTCTCCAGCGGCTTCGGGAAGAGATCCCAAAGCAGCCGGCCGACGAGTCGCGCCAAATCTATGCAGGGGCTCTTCAGAAGGTGTTGATGAAGGTGGCCTTCCGCAATCCAGGCGTTAGCTTCGCCAACGTCCTCAAGTCCTTGCCGCTGACTGCTGATGTTGAAGCGCTCAAGGCCCTTGTCGCACCCATTGTGGACGGTGTGAGCGGGGTCAAGAGGGTCGATGGCGACCGCATAGACTAGGCCGCCCGTTTTATCTTTCCCTTGTCGCTGCTGATCATGTTTAGGAGAACAATCTATTAGATCTGTGACAAGTTATTTTGTAATATACTCTATCTTAGGCAACGATTGCAATGTTATTTCCTTCACTTGATTCCTTCCTTTGTATGTTTGTGCCCTACGCTTTTAGGGAACTTGTCGGCGCGGGCACCTTTGCCGCGAGCGGTGAGTGCGGAACGTCAGCAGCCTGCTGGCGGTGCCGCCTCCGACAAGCAACCTTGTCGCAACTAGTTGCAGCTCACTTAAGTTGTTGAGCGGGCTCGAAACAAAGTAAGGGTGCAAACTAGCTACGAGTTGGTTCCTCCGCGCACAGGTTTTCCATACAAAGTACTATCGTTCGAGGAAGATAACTAAAAAATAATTTAAAAACTGATTGCTCAAACTTTGGCAACTTAGCTTTTCTGTCGCTCACTTCCCGGCAAGGCGATACTTCCTCGAGCGACGCTTGGTGGCCCACACCATTATCTTCTCCTCCCCCGGCTAACTTGTGGGCAAAGGAACCTTCCTTTCTTTTGATAGGAAAGAAGAGAAAATAAAGTTATGGAGCCTTGCGGCTCGTTATTGCTTACCGGGTGTGGATGCTGCACAAAATGTTAGATAACACATGCAAAAAAGGATTATGAAAGCATGTAATTAACAAGTTGTGCGCAACACATGAGCTTTACTGATGCACGGGGTCTGCGCCCGGCTTTGTACAAAGGATTACATGCAACATGGGCAAGACTTGTACAAAAGGTGGTTGCCGAAACAGGTTCCGGCAACCGCGCCCTATGGGTAAAACTTACGAAGATGCTCAATGTTCCAGGAGTTGCTCACCGGAATGCCATCTTCGGTCTCAAGGCGGACAGCGCCGGGCCTAGTGACTCGTTTCACCCGATAAGGGCCTTCCCACTTCGGCGTCAACTTGTTGGAATTCTTGGCGGACTGAACGCGCCGAAGAACAAGGTCGCCTTCCTCGAAGCTTCTGGCATTAACTTTGCAGCTATGGTAGCGACGCAAAGCTTGCTGGTAACGAGCAGCTCGTACAGCAGCCTGAAGACGGTCTTCCTCAAGGAGAAGCGCGTCATCTTGTCGCAGCTGCTCTTGCTCAAGCTCATCATAAGCGAGTACTCGAGGTGACCCGTATACGAGTTCCGTGGGGAGAACTGCCTCTGCTCCATAGACTAGAGCGAAAGGTGTCTGGCCAGTGGCTCGATTTGGCGTCGTTCTGATTGACCAAAGAACCACCGGCAGCTCCTCGATCCAGTTTCTTCCGCACTTGTGCAGCCTGTCGAAAGTTCTGGTCTTGAGTCCTCGCAGCACTTCAGCATTTGCCCTCTCTGCTTGACCGTTGCTTCTCGGATGAGCAACAGAAGCAAAGCAGACCTTGGCGCCAAGATCTGGGACGTACTGTATGAAGGTGCGACTCGTGAATTGTGTGCCGTTGTCAGTGATGATCCGGTTAGGAATCCCAAAACGGCAAACAATTGACCTGAAGAACTAGATCTGCTGTTGTCTGTCACCTTCCTCACTGCTTCCACGTCCGGCCACTTTGTGAACTTGTCGATTCTGACGTACAAGTACTCAAAGCCCCGACAGCTTCGGGAAAGGGCCGAGATATCGAGCCCCGGACCGAAAATGGCCAGGATAAAGGGATCGTCTGGAGAGCTTGAGCTGGCTGGTGTATCTGCTTGGAATGGAACCGCACGCTTCACACTTGGTTACTTGTGCGGTTGCATCCGGAGGGCTGTCGGCGAAGAAACCTTGCCGGAAAGCTTTGCGGCAAGTGCTCTTGTGCCATTGTGGTGACCACATATGCCTCCATGTATCTCTCGCCAACAGCTTCATCCATCTTCCCGGTGAATACACTTCAATTTCATACCGTTGAGTCTTCTTCTGTACAGCGTGTTGTCGACAAACTGGTACATACTTGACTGCCGGGCTACTCTTTCCGCTTCTTCTTGCTCTTCAGGAAGTTCTCCTGTCTGAAGGAAGTGGACAATCTGCTGCACCATGCTGGAGCTTGCGGCTCGACAACAAGGACTAAAGGCACATCTGCTGCTGCGGGAACATCCGCTTCGATGGCAAGAACCTGTGGCTCGGCCGGAGCTTGATGTTCCTCGACAAGCTTGCCAGAGCAAAACTTGTCAGGAGCGTCCGCTTCAACGAAACAAACCGTGGGGCTTGTCGGAGCGGATTGCTCCTCAGCACTCTTGGTGTTGATCTTGGGAACCTTTGCGGCGGCGGCTTCGGGTAGCTCTGCCGGAAAATAGTCGCCAGAAATCGACTTTCCCTTCTTGTTTTGCCCAGTTGATGGCGTTACGGTTGGTTGAGTCAGCTTGAACACAAAAATCCCTGGTTCCACAGGTAACTTGAGTGCGGCGCACTTTGACAGGCCATCAGCAATATCATTCTGAGCTCTTGGAACATATTCCATTTGTAGGCCGTCAAAGTGCTCTTCTAGCTTTCTCACTTCATCGACGTAGGCTTCCATCAACGGACTCTAGTAATCTTTGTTTACTTGGCGAACGACAAGCTGCGAGTCACCCCTGACAATGAGCTTCCTGATCCCAAGGTCCATTGCTATTCTGAGACCGGCAAGCAAACCTTCATACTCTGCAGTATTATTCGTTGCTTGCTCCTTGGGAAAGTGCATTTGGACTATGTACTTGAGGTGCTCTCCGGTGGGTGCGATAAGCAGCACGGCGGCACCGGCGCCTTGCAGCGAGAAGGCACCGTCAAAGTACATCAGCCACTCTTTGCTTGCCTCCTTGACGGGGATGCTCGTCTCTGGAATTTCTTCATCTTGCGTCGGCGTCCATTCTGCTATAAACTCTGCCAATGCTCTACTCTGGATAGTTGAAGTGCTTTCAAACTTGAGGCCAAAGCTTGACAGTTCCAGTGCCCACTCGACAATCATGCCTGTTGCTTCTGGATTTTGCAGTATCCTCTTCAAATTGGCAGTGGCGACTGTGATCTCATGTGCTTGGAAGTAATGGCGCAGCTTTCTCGAGGCCATGAGGAGGCGAAAAGCAACTTCGCCCACGAGTACCTTGATCTAGCCCCTCTGAGGGAACCGACAAAATACCTGGCGCTGCACCATCCTTTTTCGCATCTTCTCGCAATCCTGCGCAGATCCGTTCTTATCGGGACCAGAGCTTGACGGTGAAGCCCCGCACTGTCGCTGGATGCACCTACTTGGTTGCGGCTCATCATCGCCTCCCTTTCGCTACTAACGCAGCACTAACCACTTGATTGGTTGCCGCTATGTATAGCAGCAACCTCTCTTGTGGCTTAGGTGCGACAAGTATTGAGTGGAGGACAGGTACCTCTTTAAGTCCTGCAGCGCAGCCTCCGCCGAGTCCATTTCATTGGACCTGCCTTTTCAAAATCTTGAAAAATGGCAGGCGCGCTCAGCAGAACCTAGAGATAAACCTGCTGAGAGCAGCCACGCAACCGCAAGTCTTCGTACATCCTTGGCGCTTTGGTGCTTCAATCTGCTCAATGGCTTTGATCTTGTCGGGATTGTCTTCAATTCCCCGCTGAGACACGAAGAAGCCGAGAAGCTTGCGGAAGGGACTCGAACACGCACTTCTCGGGGTTGAGCTTGAGGTTGATCTTGCGCAGATTTGCAAAGGTCTCATCTAAATCTTGAACCAGAGTTGCTTTGTCCTTGCTCTTGACCACTATGTCATCCATGTAGGCTTCTACATTTCTGTGCATTTGCAGCTCAAAAGCGTCATGGATTACTCTTGCAAACGTTGAACCAGCATTCTTTAGCCCAAAAGGCATCCGTATAAAACAGTAGGTGCCACATGGGGTGATGAATGCGGTTTCTCTTCATCTTCTTACGCCATGAAGATCTGATGATATCCTGAATATGCGCCAAGAAATGAAAGCAAATCACATCCAGCCGTGGAGTCAACAATCTGGTCGATGCGCGGCAAGGGAAATGGGTCTTTGGGACAAGCTTTATTAACTTCTGTGAAGTCAATACAAAGTCTCCATTTACCATTTTCCTTGCGTACAACTACAGGATTGGCCAACCACGTGGGATGGAGCACTCCTCTGACAAGGATTTCTGCTTCCAGTTTCTTGATCTCTTCGCTATGAATTCTTGGCGCTCCCTTGCTTCTTCGACTTTACGCTTGACGGGCGCGCGATGAGGACAGACAGCTAGGTGATGCTCAATTACTTTCACAGGAACACGGGGATGTCGACGGTTGCCATGCAAACACATCGACATTCGCCCGCAGGAAAGCAACGAGCGCGCTTTCCTATTTAGGGTCAAGCGTGGCATTGATGGTGAAGGTACCACCAGTGCCGTCCTCCTTGGCGGGCACCTTCTTGGTCTTCGGCGGAGCTGCCATCGTTTTCTTGCACTTGACGGTGGATCTCGATGGTGCGTCCTCGACGGTAGCGCAGCACTCCGAAGAGGTGCGCTTGCCAGAGTGGGCATCAGAGCTCTTACCGGACTTGGTCTTCTTCTTCCCTCCGGGAGCTTCAACGGCATGTGATTTGCTATCTGTCGCAGCTGCTGCCTCCCGGTAAATCTTGTCGGCGCAGATAAGAGCATCTTTCTTGTCGCCAGGGAAAGATATGACACTTATCGGGCCGGGCATCTTGAGCAAGTTGTATGCATAATGAGAGGCTGCCATGAACTTGGCGAGTGCTGGACGGCCAAGTATTCCATTGTAAGGCAATGGAAAATCAGCGACGTCGAACGTGACCCTCTCAGTCCTGAAGTTTAGTTCGCTGCCAAATGTTACCGGCAGTGTGATCTTCCCTTTTGGCTTGCTCCTTCCTGGGTTGATTCCTTGGAATGTGCCAATCTCTTCGAGCTCGCTGTCAGGGATTTGAAGCTTCTGGAGCACAGCGGAGGAGATCAGGTTTAAGCCGGCCCCACCGTCAACTAGCATCTTGGTGACCTTGAGGTTGCGGATAGTTGGTAAGACCAACATCGGCAAGCACCCGACTGCGGTTACGCGATCAGGGTGGTCCTCAATATCAAAGATGATAGGCGTGCTGGACCATTTCAAAGGCCTGCGTGACTCTACGGATGGTTCTGCTGCATTAACCTCCCGCATCCATTGCTTGAGCTGGCGGTGTGAGGTATGCAGAGAAGCACCACCGTCAATGCAGAGGACCTCCGTAGCTTTCTGAAACTCCTGCTCATCAGCTTCATCGTCTTCCATATCTTCATCGTCATCGTCGTCTTCATCCTTGTGGCGGCCGCGGGGAGGTCTGTCTCCTTGCCGCTGCTTGGCCTTGCCGCGGCGTCCTCCCCGGCCGGGTCGCTTCTTGCTAGCTCCCCCAACACCCTCCTGGGCCTTCTCCTTGTCGCGCCGCTCGTACTCAGCTTTCTGCTGTTCAACAAGCTGCTCGACCTTCTTGCAGCTCTGGAGGTCGTGGCCCTTGGTGCGGTGAATCTTGCAGTACTGTTTGTTGGAGCTGTCCTGCTTGTCGGCGGCCGCCACAGGCTTGCAGTCGGCGCCAGCGGCAACCTCCTTGCCAGAACCACCAACTTTGGATTTCTTGGCGGCACCACCGTTGTCGGACTGCTCGACAACTAGTACCTCTTCGCTCTTCTTCTTTACATTGTTCCGCCGCCGACTCTTCTTTGCGGGCGGTCTCCTCCTTGTCGAGATCCTGCTTACGCATTCTCTCACAGGAGTCTTCTTCCTTCTTGACACGCACACTTGTCGGCCGGGGCATACAGCTCAGCGGCGTCCTTGACTTGGCACATCGCCATCTCCTCCCTCATCCTGCGGTTCCGCGCGTTACGATGAAACGCGCTGATCACGCATGGCGGGGTGGACATCCGGGATGTTGTAGTGCACACGGCTGAATCTCTGAATGAACTTGCGCAGGACTCTCCTTCCTTCAGGCGGCGGTGAAGGTCACTCTCTTGGCCATGAGGCTTGTGGCCGCTGTGAAGGCGCCGACAAACCTGATGGCATAGATCTGCCCAAGAGGATATGGATCTG
Organism: Aegilops longissima; assembly: GCA_021605205.1. Classification (NCBI taxonomy): domain Eukaryota; kingdom Viridiplantae; phylum Streptophyta; class Magnoliopsida; order Poales; family Poaceae; genus Aegilops; species Aegilops longissima. The sequence goes on along the minus strand of CM038679.1, from coordinate 534,866,525 downwards.
TCCGGCAAGTGCATGAGCCAAGATCGACATTTGGCTTGAGTACCGGCGGGGAAGTAGTTGGCGAGGATCTTGTCGTCCGCCCCCGCAGCTTGCACGCGATGGTGTAGATCTTTGAGGAACTCCGATGGATCGTCCTGCCATCATACTTCTCGCACATCGGCTTGAAATTTTTCTTGTCAGACCCTTTGGACTTGCCACAGCTCACGAGTGACGCAGGGCAACCTACCGCGTCTGACAAGTCACTGGTTCCCCAGGCGCATGCGTCGCGAGAGGGCCCAACGCGTTTGTCGGATTGACGCCGCGCTTCTCTTCGGCGCTCGATGCGAGTTCGAGCGTCTTCTTGTTGCCGTTCTTGAAGAACTTGGCGCTGATCACAGCGAGCTCGTGGATCCGATGAAGCGGTGGAGTCGCTGTCAAGGTGGATCCGACGAGTCAGCGATCTTGGCCTTCGGGATGGAGAGTGCATGGTGGTTGCACCCCCACAGGTCTCGTCGCCACCGGCTCGTGCCTTGTCGTCTCGCCGTGGCAGCGATGTGCTTGGTTGCCGCGGAACGTCGCCGTTGGCAAAGCCGATGAGACTTTGAATGGTGGCCCTCCATTCGTCGACCTTGTCAGCCGTTGGAGGGTAATCTAGGAGCAGTTGAGCTCACGCCAAAGCTTCCGCTTGAGTGGTGGGCGGCAATGGCGAACGGTGCGAGGAACGGGATGTGCTCGGACTTCTAAATATGTTAGAAGGAGCATTATCCCGTCCAGGCGACCGTGCCTCGCTCGCACCAGCCTATTGGCGCGCGAGCTGCTCTTGAGCGTCTCTGGATCCACCAGCTTGATCTTGGCCCAACGAACGTATGGCGCTGCGAGCACCATGACGCTGTCGGTCTCGCGCCTCCTGAGATGGACGCGGTACGTATCCGGACGCCGAGGTCTGCGCCGCCTTGTCCTTGGACTTGGCAGCGTCGTGAGCTCCCTCGACGACGCCCGTTCCTCCGCCGGCGTCTTCCCCACCACTCGTTAACTCTGGTGGTGGTGGGTTTGACGCGGACGGCGCTGCTGCCGCCGAAGCCTTCTTCTTCGTTGGCATGTTGATGAAGATGATGAAGATTGTTGCTCGTGTGAACGCCGGATCAGGTTCACACAGCCTCGACGCCCCCTACCTGGTGCGCCAAAGATGTCGGGGAAGCTGATCGTGACCCACGAACACCTATGGGACCGGCGGACCGAGTCCCTTTTGGTTCGGTGGGGCGGAGATTGCGAAGAGCAGATCGGCGATGCACACGAGCAGTTTTACCCAGCTTCGGAGCTCTCCGAAGAGATAATACTCCTACTGCTGCTTGTCTGATTATCTTGTGTTCTTGCCAGGGAGCAATGAGAGCTACAAAACCTAGCTTGAGTGTCTCTAGTCTCGAATGAGCCGAACTAGCCGAACCCCTTCTACGTTGCACATGGGCCTCCTTTTATAGGCTCAAGGGGTCACCACAGGTGGCAACGTAAACCAGGGCAAAATGGGAAAATAAGTTGCGGTTGGTACAGCTACTTTGAAAAGTGTACTCTACCTAACTCTGACGGCAAGGGACAAGAGTAATAAATGCCCGTCCATGTCGCCTAAACAGTGCAGAAAGGGACCGTCAAGGGCGCCACCACTTGCCACGATGGTACTCCTGTCAGCGCCGCTTACCGCTGCTCTCCGCTGGCTGCACAGCCTCTTGACACGCACGCCTGGGAAGGCCCCATGGCGACACGTTGGTGGATGAGCTGGAGCGGAGATGAAGAGAGTTTTCATGCCGCGGCAAGCACCTTGCCACGGCTGAATCCTTGTCGCGCCCGGAAGCTTGTCGCTCACCAAGCCTTCCCGGCAAGCTCCTCTCGCCGGGGTCTTGTCTTCTGCGTGCCTTGAGTGGCCTTCCCGGCAAGCTCCTCTTACCGGGGCCTTGTCTTCTTGACTTAAATACTGTGTTCTTGAATGGCTCCAAAGGAACCGCGGAGGATCTTGGCGGTCGCTAGGCAAGCCTTGCCGCGGGGTGCTACGACTGCCCGTGCTCGAGTTCGGGATACTAGGGTACCCCTACTCTAGTACACCGACAGTATATCTTTTACTTTTATGCAAAGAGTCAAAGTTTTCCTTCTATTCCTTTTTATTTTTCTCCTTTGGCAAGCATCATGGGGTGAGGAAAGATCTAGGCACATATGTCCACTTGAATATAGATAGCATGAGTTATTATTGTTGACATCACTCTTGAGGTGAATACATTGGGAGGCGAAACTATAAGCCCCTATCTTTCTATGTGTCCGGTTGAAACATTTTGCTCATGTGTATGCGGTGAGTGTTAGGAATCATGGAAGACTATATGATGGTTGAGTATGTATACTTGCCTAAAGGCTCCGATACGTGACCCTTCCTAAAAATATGATGAATTGTAGTTGCAAAGTTGATTAAGAACATAGTTTCTTGGTTTTTAATAGAGTTTTTGCTTTATACTTCGATTGTGTGATGAATTGTTTCTTATTCATGAGAAGTATATGATAAAAGGTTCTATGATAAAAGTCTTATGTTTAATTTTTTTGCTGTTATAATAATCAACAAGATGCTTCTATGTCCGTATTTTGTTTTTATCGACACCTCTCTCTCAAAGCATGTGGACATGTTTTTCAATTTCGGTTTTCGCTTGAGAACAAGAGAGGTCTAAGTTGGGGGAGTTGATACGTCCATTTTGCATCATGTTTTCTTACTGTTATTTATAATGTTTTTATCCATAATAATGCTTTTTGGAGTAATTCTAATGCCTTTTTTCTCATAATATGCAAGGTATACACAAAGAGGGAGAATTCCGGAAGCTGGAAATTTGGGCCTGGGAAAGCTACGTGATACGATGGTTAACAGGTTCACGGAGATTTTCTATGGAATATTTGAGGAATATTGGAGCAAATAACTACCAGAGGGGGCCCACCAGGTGGGCACAACCCACCTGGGCGCGGCAAGCAGTCCATGCGCACCCTGGTGGGTTGTGCTTACCCAGGCCCACCTTCGGTGCCCATCTTCTGGTATATAGGTCATTCTGACCTAGAAAAAATAAGGAGAAGACTCTTGGGACGGAGCGCCGCCGTCTCGAGGCGGAACTTGGGCAGGAGAACTTTTGCCCTCCGGCGGAGCGATTCCGCCGAGGGAACTTCCCTCCCGGAGGGGGAAATCATCATCATCATCATCACCAACAACTCTCCCATCTTGGGAGGGCAATCTCCATCAACATCTTCAACATCACCATCTCATCTCAAACCCTAGTTCATCTCTTGTGTTCAAACGTGTTACCGGAACAATAGATTGGTGCTTGTGGGTGATTAGTAGTGTCGATTACATCTTGTAGTTGATTACTATATGGTTTATTTGGTGGAAGATTATATGTTCAGATTCATTATTCTATTTAATACCCCTCTGACCTTGAGCAAGATTATCATTTGTGAGTAGTTACTCATGTTCTTGAGGTCACGGTAGAAATCATGTTGCAAGTAATCATGTGAACTTGATATGTGTTTGATATTTTGATAGTATCTATGTTGTGATTCCCTTAGTCGTGTCATCTGAACGTCGACTACATGACACTTCACCATATTTGGGCCTAAGGGAATGCATTGTGGAGTAGCATTTAGATGGTGGGTTGCGAGATTGACAGAAGCTTAAACCCCAGTTTATGCGCTATTCCGTAAGGGACCGATTGGATCCAAAAGTTTAATGCTATGGTTATAATTTATTCTTAATACTTTTTTCGTAGTTGTGGATGCTTGCGGGAGAGTTAATCATAAGTAGGACATTTGTTCAAGTAATAACAGCACCTAAGCACCAGTCCACACACATATCAAATTGTCAAAGTACCGAACACGAATCAAACCAACATGGTGAAAGTGACTAGATGAAATTCCCGTGTACCCTCAAGAACACTTTTTCTTATCATAAGAGACCGTTTTGGCATGTCCTTTGCCTAAAAAGGATTGGGCTACCTTGCTGCACTTTTGTTACTACTATTGTTGCTTGCTCGTTATAAATTATCTTGCTATCAAACTACTCCGCTACTTACAATTTCATTACTTGCAGAAACTACTTGTCATTTCCTTCTGCTCCTCATTGGTTTCGACACTATTACTTATCAAAAAGAGCTAAAATTCATCCCCTATAATTGTGGGTCATCACAACGAAACTTTTTGGAGAATTTTTTTGGACTAGAAGACATCAAGTGGGCCGAAGAAGCACCTGGGGGCTGCTCCAAGGGGAGCACAACCCACCAGGGTTGTGCCCACCTACGAGGCCCCCTGGACCGCCTCTTTACTCTATAAATACCCCAATATTATAAGATTCATAGCGTGTTGGTTACTAAACCATCATTCTAAGATTGATCGTGCTACCTAGTCCTTATTTCAGTTGCACTCTTCGGTCAATGGATTAGGATTGTGCTAATCCCTCACTCTTTTGATCATATCGTCTTGTCTTGAAAAGCAAGATTGTTCTCGAGCTTAATAACATATCAGTGGTTCGTGATTTTCCGAATATCTTCTTGGAAGTATTACCAGGTTGTCACCTGACAGCTATGTTGAGTTCGTGATCAAGTTGGTTTTCCATAAATCACCCTTTCTCCAAGGATTTGTGTTGGATACCTTGAGCTAGTTAGTTGAGCTAAATAACAACTTGCAGAGTTGGAATGTGAAAGATTATCCCACTTAGTTCATTGTCAAAAAGATATACTTGCGTTTGTGTGTTTGATGAATAAAGATGATATCCTCATCGACTGATCCCCGTGGTCAATTGACGGTGCTATTTTCTTATCCAACCTTTGATTTGAGTATGGGCTATCATCATATCAAATCAGAACTAACGATGTTCGTAATGTTGTCTTGCTCGTGGTTGATTCCTTGGGCATACACCATTATATCTTTTGGGTCTGACCAATGCTATCACCATGTTCACTTAATTGTGGAATTCCACCTATATGGAAGCTTGGATGGATTGTTGTTAAGCCCATTGACAACATTTTCATCTTGTCCATGGTTCAAGGTGAACATGTAAGTTAGTGTTGGAAACTTTTATAAGCATTATATTCATGTCCCATTCATGAAGTATATGTTCGGATGAAAGAAGTGACTTCCTCTAATTCATGTGCATTTGATGCAAGTTGCCGCCGTGAATTCGAGAAAGTCAATGTTGCTTCTTGTGGAATCATCCCAAGTCAGTCATGCATACGTGCGAAGTATTCTGTGGTCTGGAGACTTGCAACCTTCATTCTATATGAATCCCTAGAACACCAAGCCACTGATTGATTTGTTCAAGGAAAATAAGTTCTTAAGTGCTAATCCTTAAGGACCCAAAGCTACATGCGCAGGACTTCGCTCTCCACAATGATGGTTCCCAATCAGAACTCGGTCGTGTTTCATTGTAAGACTACTATGTGGTCATGCTTGTCTTGGACAACATGTATGTAGCAGAACCAGCTCAGTTTTTGGAGCTTGCTATCATAGTTCATCTCCCGAGAGTCTCGCAACGTTATCTCGTTGATTTGTGTTGCAACTCTTCCTTTTAGACATGTGAGTCTGAAGTATCCTGTTTCTAACCAGATCTGAATCTCAGGCAGATATGATGGTTGGAACATTCCCAACATTTGTGTTTTGTTCCCGGCTTGCACCGCCATTGTGCCAATCTCCCATGGGCTGCCCTTTTCAGCAATTGTTGTTCGGGATCATCTTCAAAAGTGGACTTACCATGGGTCCCATCCATTTCCGGTGATAAGCAAAAATCATCCATTGCGTTGTCTTCAACAAGGTAGTCCACATCATCCATTCAAGTTGGAGTATGCCATTCTTTCGAACCCCTTCCAATGATCGATTGTGATTTTCCTTAGACTGGTATAAAGAGTTTCAATGATCTCTGTGTCAAAAGTAGTTCTTTTTGCCACATAAGGGTGATTCTACGAGTCACCTCCTCCAAGGTGCCCCTTATGGGATCATGGCAGTTCCTCCTCGCTACTTTAAAACCCTTGCCAATTGTTTCTTCCATCCTTTTTAAGGTGTGTTTTGCCTCTCAGCTCAAGAGATGTTTCTACATCTCATTCCGTGAGTTAATCTTGAGTGATCGATCTTCGAGGATAACATTTTCTTTAGAGTTTCCTTCTGTCGTCATCGTGTTGGATAAAGTGTCGGGGAAGCTGATCGTGACCCACGAACACCTATGGGACCGGCGGACCGAGTCCCTTTTGGTTCGGTGGGGGGCGGAGATTGCACGAAGAGCAGATCGAGGCGATGCACACGAGCAGTTTACCCAGCTTCGGAGCTCTCCGGAGAGATAATACTCCTACTGCTGCTTGTCTGATTATATTGTGTTCTTGCTAGGGAGCACCGAGAGCTACAAAACCTAGCTTGAGTGTGTGTAGTCTCGAATGAGCCGAACCAGCCGAATCCCTTCTATGTTGCCCATGGGCCTCCTTTTATAGGCTCAAGGGGTCACCACAGGTGGCAACGTAGACAAGGGCAAAATGGGAAAATGAGTTGCGGTTGGTACAGCTACTTTGTACAGTGTATTCTACCTAACTCTGACGGCAAGGGACAAAAGCAATTAATGCCCGTCCATGTCGCCTAAACAGTGCAGAAAGGGACCGTCAGGGGTGCCACCGCTTGCCACGATGGCACTCCTGTCAGCGCCCTTACCACTGCTCTCCGCTGGCTGCATAGCCTCTTGACACGCACGCCTGGAATGGCCCCATGGCGACACGTTGGTGGATGAGCTGGAGCAGAGATGAAGAGAGGTTGCCTGCCGCGGCAAGCATCTTGCCACGGCTGAATCCTTGTCGCGCCCGGAAGCTTGTCGCTCACCAAGCCTTCCCGGCAAGCTCCTCTTGTCGGGGTCTTGTCTTCTGCGTGCCTTGAGTGGCCTTCCCGGCAAGCTCCTCTTGCCGGGGCCTTGTCTTCTTGGCTTAAATACTTTGTTCTTGAATGGCTCCAAAGGAACCACGGAGGACCTTGGCGGTGACTAGGCAGCCCTGCCGCGGGGTGCTGCAACTGCCCGTGCACGAGTTCGGGATACTAGTGTACCCCTACTCTAGTACATCGACAGGAGCCCCCGGGCCTGGGCCACACGCGGTGCCGAGCGCTGTTGGGCCTGGCCCAAAACAGTCCACGGGCACACGCGCGGCCTAGATCACGCCGTAACTGGCTCCAGGCCCACCACGTCCCCCACGAACAGCACGCGCCGAACGTGGCATCGTGGGAGAGATCGTGGGGGTTTCTTTAATTGGAAAAGCGGAACGTCCGCCCCCTCTCCCTCCTTATAAACAGGGGAAACAGGGGCAGGTCGCCCACCTCGCCATTGCTGTCACATCTCGAAAACCACCGTCGCTCCCTCCTTCTCCTCTGGTCCGAAGAGAGCAACGCTCCGCCCCCCATAGCCACCAGCGCCATCAACGCCGTCGGTCTCCTCCACCGCCTCCGCCATGGCTCCGAAAGCTGACAAGGGGAAGGGCGTGAAGTCGGCCGAGGCGCAGCGGCTCGCGGCGCTGCGCAAAGAGCGGGCCCTCTCCCCCCCCCCCAGCTCGACGCAAAGGAGCTGAGGGAGGGCTACTACCTCTTCTGGTCGACGGAGACGCGGGCGCATCCGCGCACGAAGGTACTCTCCGCTGCCGCATCCGAGTCAGCCTCTAGCGGGTACCCTTTCTTCGCGCTCTTCTTCTACTGCGGGCTCTGCCCACCCTTTTCTGAGTTCTTCTGCGACATCATGAACACCTACGGGTTTCGCCTCCTTGATTTCACCCCCAACGCTGTCCTGACCATGGTTGTTTTCGCACACCTCTGCGAGAACTTTGTCGGAGTCCACCCAAACGTAGCCCTTTTCCACCACTTCTTCATGCCCCGCGTAGAGAGAGGAGAGCCACTTGCCGGAGGGATTGCTTGGATCTCCAGGATCGGCAAGAAAGAATCCTATCTGGAAGGAGAGCTCCGCAGCAAGTGGGAGGAGTGGAGAGCCGATTGGTTTTGGATCATTGAGGAGAACCCGCAACCCTTCACTGCCCAGCGCCAAACTCCAATAGTCTTGGCAGCGATTGGAACAACTTGGCGCGGAAGATGCTAGGTTGAAGATTGCGTGACCGGATCCTGCGCCTCAGGTTTGCGGACTTCTTGTAAGGCGCGGTTGGCGCAATTTCGCTTCGCCGCCGCGCCGCTTCCCTTGCAGGAGAGGAGGAGACCTGCTTGGGAGTTCCAAAACCGGCGGATATCATGAGGCTGCGCCGGGCCTCAACTGGAATTTCACCGTCTTGGAGTTGGGCGCAATGCTTATGGAGTTGTTCAAGCATGACCCGATCACCCGAGTGGTTTATGTTGCCGAGGGTCGTTCCTTTTGTGCAACAATTCTTCGCTCGACCGCATCCACGCCATGATGCCCTGTGTGATTCACATGGGATCGTTCCAACTGGCAAGAACTGCAGACGGACGTCGTGCAGCAGATTCTTGACAGCTTGGAAGAAGTGCCGATCCGCCCGACGAGCAGAAGTGGCTCACTGCGACACCACCGGCGCCGAGATGCAGCGCATTGCCACCAGTTGGAGGAGGCGGCAGCAGCAGCTATGTGGCGAATTTGGATTCTTGTGGAGGAGGCGGAGGCAGCGAGGCGGCAAGCCTTGCCGACCGAGAGGAGCTTGCGGCGAGGAGGAGCAGGCCGAGCCGAGTTGAGCCAAGCCAGTCCGCCGGCGCCTCCTCCATACCTACAAGTAGCTTGCATGGCGGAGCCCGCAGCCCACCAAGAAGGCGTCTCCATAAGGCGGGAAGTGACGGGCGGCAGACAGGCCAACAGCCGCGGCGCCGCGACGACTCCTCCTCCTGGCAAGCATCTTGTTGCCAGGAGCACCCCACACTGCTGCAACAACTGAGGTGGGATCCTCTCAGGCCACCGCTGCCACCCCTGCCAAGCGGCCAAGGGAACCCACTCCTCCACCTCTTCGCACCGGAGGCGAGCCGGAATTTGATCTCTCCGCGCTCAGCTCCGACGAGGGAGAAGAAGAAGAGTAAGCTTCTATGCTGTGCTTGTATTTCTTCAATTTGGTTGCTTTGTCTTGTATCTGATTTGCTTCATTCTGAACTCTTTTCCTTTTTCAAGACGCTGGCTCAGAGAGCGTCGAAGAGAGTCAAGACCCCGGTGGTTGTCATCGAAGACGATCCCCCAAACGCTGTCCTCCTTGATTTTCCGGTAGAGCTTCCCGAAGCCGCCACCAAAAAGGTCCCCAGGATCAACGCCCAGAGTGCTGAGGAGCAGTCTGCTCCGACAAGCCCTAGGGTTTGTTTCGTTGAAGCAGACGCTCCCGACAAGCTTCGCTCCGGCAAGCTTGCCGGGGAACATCAAGCTCCGGCCGAACCGCAGGTTCTTGCCGTAGAAGCGGATGTTCCCGCAGCAGCATATGTGCCTTTAGTCCTTGTTGTCGAGCCGCAAGCTCCGGCATGGGCGCAGAAGATCGTCCATTTCCTTCAGATAGGAGAACTTCTCGAAGAGCAAGAAGAAGCGGAAAGAGTAGCCCGGCAGTCAAGTATGTACCAGTTTGTCGACAGCACACTGTACAGAAGAAGACTCAACGGAGTGAAATTGAAGTGTATTCACCGGGAAGATGGACAAAAGCTGTTAGCAGAGATACACGGAGGCATAGAAGGAGAATATAATGGTGTGGACCGCCAGGCGTCGCTCGAGGAAGTTTCGCCTTACCGGGAAGCAAACGACAGAGAAGCTAAGTTGCTAAAGTTTGAGCAATCAGTTTTTTAATTTTTAAGTTATCTTCCTCGAACGATAGTACTTTGTATGGAAAACCTGTGCACGGAGGAACCAACTCGTAGCTAGTTTGCGCCCTTACTTTGTTTCAAGTTCGCTCAACAACTTAAGTGAGCTGCAACTAGTTGCGACAAGGTTGCTTATCGGGGCGGCACCGCCCGACTGGCTCTTGACGTTCGCACTCGGCGCTTTCATGACAAAGGTGCCAGCGCGACAAGTTCCCTAAAAGCGTGGGCACAAATATACAAAGGAAGGAATCAAGTAAAGGAAATAACGTTGCAATCATTGCCTAAGATAGAGTTATATTACAAAAAAATAGCTTGTCATGCAGATCTAATGAATTGTTCTCCTAAACATGATTAGCAGCGACAAGGGAAAGATAAAGTTGGCGGCCTAGTCTACAGTGCGCCATCAACCTCTTGATCTTGCCCACCCTGTCCACAATGGAGTGCGACAAGGGCTTTGGCGCCTCCACATCGGCATCTGGCGGCAAGGATCTGAGGGCGCCGTCGAGGTTGAGGCCTGGATTGCGGAAGGCCACCTTCATCAACACCTTACGGAGGCTCTGCGCAGATCTGGCGCGATTACTCGGCCAGCTGCTTGGGATCTCTTCCCGAGTCGCTGGAGAGCGTCCTGCGCCCTTGAGAGCAGGCTGAGCTTGGTGCTGGGTTGGGCGCTTCGTCGGAGGAGTACCGAGATCCACCATCCCAGCTCCATCAGCTCCTTGTCGATGGCGGGGCGATGTTCTAAGACCTTGATCGAGCTCCACATTATCCTGAAGGTGCTGCAGGCGGCGATGGCGTTCGCCAGCAGCTCCTCGTTGGCCTTGATCTTCTCCAGCAGACCCACCTCTCGCTCCTTGGCACCGTCCAGCGTCTCCATCAGGGTGGTCAGCTTCAGCTCAAGATCCGCCTTGGAGTCCTTGGCGGCATCGAGCTCTTTGATCTTCTCAGCGAGACGGCCCTGCAACTCACCAAGAGTGTAGGCGTCCTTCTCGCGCTCGTGCTTCAGCGTGGCGAGCTCTTCGCCGCTCTTCTGCAGACTGGCCTCCAGCTGCGTCACTTTTGTCTCCAACTCCTTCTTGGCGGCCTCAGCAGCTGCGGCAGCGTCCTTTGCTTCCTTGAGAGCTCCGCCAAGTGACTGCTTGCGCGCGGCAAGCTCTTCCTCATAGCTGTCAAGGTTGATCTTCCGCTGCACCAGCTCGCCTTCTTGCGCGGATAGCTTCTCGCCGGCATGCCGTTGCTGCTCCTCGACCTCAGCCTTCTCAAGGATGAAGGCTGTGCGGTCTTCAGCGAGTCACCCCCGCTCTTCTGCCACGTCCCGGAGAGCTTCTTGGTTGGCGCACCGGAGCTCTTCTGCGCGCTTCTCCATGTCTGCTCCCGCCCTCGCGACAAGTGCTTCCCGAGACTCCAACTTGGCTTGTCGGGCGCGGTAGACCGACAACAGCTTCTTCAGCAGCTGCTCCTCCTCAGACTCGCTGCTGCTGCTGCTTGGCGCGTCAACCAGCGACAGCCCAGCGGAGGCGAGCAGCTCTTCGTCAAAGGTCTCCCCTTCTACCGGCGCCCTGGAGCTCGACGCCCAGGGGATCTTGATGAAGACGCCATCGCCGGCCTTCAGATAGGCGTCGGGCTGGGGCTCTTCGGAGCTTGACGCTGCATCGATGGCGGAGGGATCGGCGGTCGGCGTAGCGCCTGGCGCTCCAGCGGCCTCAGGGTCGTCAGTACGATCGCCAGACCCCTCACCAGCCTTTGCGGCGGCAGCCTTGGCGGCCTCTTCGCCGGCGGACCCATCGGCGCCAGCCTCTTCCTCCATGGCGGCGACATCGTCAGTGTTGCCGCGTGCGTCCTTCTCGCCGGCAACCTCAGTCTCCATCGGCTCTCCGGCAGATGGGTCTGACGATCAGAAAAAGAAAGAACAGTCAAGCAAATGTTCGAAAAGAAGAACAGAAGAAAAAGAACCCAAGGGAAATTGTCACGCAAGAAGGTTACTGCGATGGGATCGTGGCGCGGTCTCCACCCTGGAGGATCGCCGGCGCTGCCTGTCAGACTCCTTGTCGGAGAAGCCTCCCTTGCGGAGGCGCTCCTTGCGGAGAATTCTCCCTTGGCGGCGTAGTTGAAGAAGGCGGAATTTCAGGAGGCGACTTCCGGGCCCTCTGATGAGGCTGCTCTGCTCCTACACAAATCAACAAGTCGGATATCAGCAAAGAAGGAGCACCCATGCACACCTAACCGTAAGAAACAAACCAAATACTTACGCTGGGTGCTGTGCTGGGGGCTCCTTTGAGGAAGGGTTGCCGGGTCCGGCAAGGGGGTCTCAGACGCGGCTCCTGCCGCCAGGGGGGATCGTCTTCGATGACAACCACCGGAGTCTTGGCTCTCTTCGACGCCCTCTGAACCAACGTCCTAAAAAAGGAAAGAGTTCAGAATGAAGCAAATCAGATACAAGACAAAGCAACCAAATTGAAGAAATACAAGCACAGCATAGAAGCTTACTCTTCTTCTTCTCCCTCGTCGGAGCTGAGCGCGGAGAGATCAAATTCCGGCTCGCCTCCGGTGCGAAGAGGTGGAGGAGTGGGTTCCCTTGGCCGCTTGGCGGGGGTTGCAATGGTGGCCTGAGAGGATCCCGCCTCGGTTGTTGTAGTAGTGTGGGGTGCTCCTTGGCTTGATGCTTGCAGCGGTGGAAGCGCGTCGCCGGCCTTCTGACTGTTAGCTGTCTGCCGCCCGTCAATTCCCGGCCTTGCAGAGATGCCTTCTTGGTGGGGCTGCGGGCTCCGCTTCATGACAAGCTACTTGAAGGTATGGAGGCGCCCTCGCCCGGACTGGCTTAGCTCAACCGGGCTCGGCCTGCTCCTCCTCGCCCGGCAAGATCTTCTCGGTCGGCAAGGCTTGCCGCCTCTGCTGCCTCCGCCTCCTCCACGGTGAACCCAGATCGCGCCCGCAGCGGCTGCTGCCGCCTCCTCCCAACTGGTGGCATCGCTGCATCTCGGCGTTGGTGGTGTCATGGGTGAGCCACTTACGCTTTCGTCGGCGGATCGGCACTTCTTCAAGCTGTCGAAGAACTGCTGCCTGCGTCGTCCGCTGGCTCTTGCCAGGTTGGAGCGATCCCATGTGAATCACACAGGGGCATCATGGGCGCGGATGCGGTCGGCGAAGAATTGTTGCACAAAGGCGACCCCTCGGCAACATAAACCACTCGGGGTGATCGGGTCATGCTTGAACAACTCCGAAGCATTGCGTCCAACTCCAAGATGGTGAAATTCCAGTTGAGGCCGGGCACAGCCTCATGATATCCGCGGGTTTTGGAACTCCCAAGCAGGTCTCCTCCTCTCCTGCAAGGGAAGCGTCTGCGGCGAAGGAAATCTCGCCAAGCTGCGCCTCTGATGAAGTCCGGCAAACCGAGGCGCGAGGATCCGGTCACGGCAATCTTCAACCTAGCATCTTCGGCGCCAAGTTGCTCCAATCGTTGCAGCGCACTATTGGGGTTTAGCGGCTGGCGATCGAAGGCTGCGGGTTCTCCTCAACGATCCAACACCAATCGGCTCTCCACTCCTCCCACTTGCTGCGAGCTCTCCTTCGAGATAAGTTCCTTCTTGCCGATCCTGGAGATCCAAGCAATCCCTCCGACAAGTGGCTCTCCTCTACGGGCCTTGGGGCATGAAGAAGTGGCGGAAAAGGGCTACGTTTGGGTGGACTCCGACAAAGTTCTCGCAGAGGTGTCTGAAAACCGCCATGCTCGAGGACAGCATTGGGGGTGAAATCAAGGAGGCAAAACCCGTAGGTGTTCATGATGTCGCATGAAGAACTTCAGAAAAGGCGGCGAGCCCGCGATAGAAAAGCGAAGAAAGGTTACCGCTAGAGGCTGACTTCGGATGCGGCAGCGGAGAAGTACCGCCGTCTTGTGGATCTTCGCGTCTCCGTCGACCAGAAGAGGTAGTAGCCCTCCCTCGGCTCCTTTGCGTCAAAGGGGGGGAAGACCCGCTCCTTGCGTGGCGCCCGCGAGCAGCTGCGCCTCGGCCGACTTCCGCCCTTCCCTTGTCGGCTTCGAGCCATGGCGGAGGTGGTGGAGGAGACCGAGGCGTTGATGGCGCTGGTGGCTATGGGGCGGGCGTTGCTCTCTTGGACGAGAGAGGAGAAGGAGGGGCGGCGGTGGTTTCGAGATGTGACAGAAATGGCGAGGTGGGCGACCTACCCTGTTTCCCCTGTCTATAAGGAGGGAGAGGCGGGCGTTCGGTTTTCCAATTAAAAAACCCCCCGATCTCCCACGGCGCCACGTTCGTAGCGTGCTGTTAAGTGGGGGCGTGGTGGGCCCGGAGCCGATTCTGGCGTGATCTGGGCAGCGTGTGCCGTGCTGCGGACCGGCAACCCTTCCTCAAAGCAGCCCCCAGCACAGCCCCCAGCGTAAGTATTTGGTTTATTTCTTACGGTTAGGTGTGCATGGGTGCTCCTTCTTTGCTGATATCTGACTTGTTGATTTGTGTAGGAGCAGAGCAGCCTCATCAGGAGGGCCCGGAAGTCGCTCCCGAAATTCAGTCTGCTTCAACTACGCCGCCAAGGGAGAATTCTCCAGCAAGGGAGCGCTCTCCGGCAAGGGTGGCTTCTCCGACAAGGGAGGTTTCTCCGACAAGGGGCAGCGCCGGCGAGCCTCCGGTGGTGGAGACTGCGGCCACAGATCCCATCGCAGGTAATCTTCTTGCTTGAAAATTTCCCCTGGGCTCTTTTTCTTCTGTTTTCCTGCTCGAACATTTGCTTGACTGTTCTTTCTTTTTCTGATCGTCAGATCCATCTGCTGCAGATCCGATGGGCCGAGGTCGCGGCGAGAGGCAGCGCGGCAACACCGGCGACGCCGCCACCGTGGAGGAAGAGGCTGGCGCCGATGGGTCCGCCGGCGAGAGGCCACAAGGCTGCCGCCGCAAAGGCTGGCGAGGGGTCAGCGATCGTCTTGGCGACCACGAGGCCGCGAGGCGCCAGCGCTACACCGACCGCTGATCCCCGCCACCGATGCAGCGTCGGGCTCGAAAGCCCCAGCCCGGCGCCTATCGAAGGCGGGCGACGGCGTCTTCATCAAGCTCCACAGGCGTCGAGCTCGAGGCGCCGGTCGAAGGGAGACCTTTGACGAAGAGCTGCTCGCCTCATTGGGCTGTCGCTGGTTGACGTGCCAAGCAGCAGCAGCGGCGAGTCTGAGGAGGAGCAGCTGCTGAAGAAGCTGTTGTCGCTCTACCGCGCCCGACAAGCCAAGTTGGAGTCTCGGGAAGCACTTGTCGCGAGGGCGGGAGCAGACATGGAGAAGCGCGCAGAAGAGCTCCGGTGCGCCAACCAAGAAGCTCTCCGGGACGTGGCAGAAGAGCGGGGGCGACTCGCTGAAGACCACACAACCTTCATCCTTGAGAAGGCTGAGGTCGAGGAGCAGCAAGGGCTTGCCGGCGAGAAGCTATCTGCGCAAGAAGGTGAGCTGGCGCAGCGGAAGATCAACCTTGACAGCTATGAGGAAGAGCTTGCCGCGCGCGAGCAATCACTTGGCGGAGCTCTCAAGGAAGCAAAGGACGTTGCCGTAGCTGCTGAGGCCGCCAAGAAGGAGTTGGAGACAAAAGTGGCGCAGGTGGAGGCGGTCTGCGGAAAGCGGCGAAGAGCTCGGCCACTGAAGCAAGAGCGCGAGAAGGACGCCTACACTCTTGGTGAGTTGTAGGGCAGTCTCGCTGAGAAGATCAAAGAGCTCGATGCCGCCAAGGACTCCAAGGCGGATCTTGAGCTGAAGCTGACCACCCTGATGGAGACGCTGGACGGTGCCAAGGAGCGAGAGGTGGGTCTGTTGGAGAAGATCAAGGCCAACGAGGCTGTTGGCGAACGCCATCTGCCGCCTGAGCACCTTCGAGGATAATGTGGAGCTCGGGTGAAGGTCTTGTGAACATCGCGCCGCCATCGACAAGGAGGCTGATGGAGCTCGGGATGGTGGATCTCGGTACTCCTCCGGCGAGCGCCTCAACCCAGCGCCAAGCTCAGCCTGTTCCTCAAAGGCGTGGTGACAGCTCTCCAGCGACTCCGGAAGAGATCCCAAGCAGCTGGCCGAGAATCGCGCGGATCTGCGCAGGAGCCCTCGAAGGTGTTGATGAAGGTGGCCTTCCATAATCCAGGCCTCAACCTCGACGGCGTCCTCAGATCCTTGCCGCCGAGATGCCGATGTGGGGCTCAAAGCCCTTGTCGCACCCATTGTGGACAGGGTGGGCAAGATCAAGCGGGTTGATGGCGACCGTGTAGACTAGGCCGCCAACTTTATCTTTCCCTTGTCGCTGCTGATCATGTTTAGGAGAACAATTCATTAGATCTTCGACAAGCTATTTTTTTGTAATATCACTCTATCTTAGGCAATGATTGCAAAGTTATTTCCTTTACTTGATTCCTTCCTTTGTATATTTGTGCCCTACGCTTTTAGGGAACTTGTCGGTATGATCACCTTTGCATGGCGTTGAGTGCGAGCGTCAAGAGCCAGTGGCGGTGCCGCCTCCGACAAGCAACCTTGTCGCAACTAGTTGCAGCTCACTTAAGTTGTTGAGAGAACTCGAAACAAAGTAAGGGCGCAAACTAGCTACGAGTTGGTTCCTCCGCGCACAGGTTTTCCATACAAAGTACTATCGTTCGAGGAAGATAACTTAAAAATTAAAAAACTGATTGCTCAAACTTTAGCAACTTAGCTTCTCTGTCGTTTGCTTCCCGGTAAGGCGAAACTTCCTCGAGCGACGCCTGGCGGTCCACACCATTATCTTCTCCTTCCCCCCCCGGCTAACTTGTGGGCGAAGGAACCTTCCTTTCTTTTGAGAAGAAAGAAGAGAACATAAAGTTATGCAGCCTAGTGGCTCGTCACTGCTTACCGGGTGTGGATGCTGCACAAAATGTCAGATAACACATGCAAATTGATTATGAAAGCATGAAATTGACAATTTGCGCGCAACACATGAGCTTTACTGATGCACGGGGTCTGCGCCCGGCTTTGTACAAAGGATTACATGCAACATCGGCAAGACTTGTACAAAAGGGTGGTTGCCGGAATGGGTTCGGCAACCGCATCTATAGGTAAAACTTACGAAGATGCTCTATGTTCGAGGAGTTGCTCACGGGCGCCATCTTGATCTCAAAGCGGACAGCGCCGAGGCCTAGTGACTCGTTTCACGATAAGGGCCTTCCCACTTGGCGTCAACTTGTTGGAATTCTTGGCGGATTGAATGTGCGAAGAACAAAGGTCGCCTTCCTCGAAACTTCGGCACTAACTGCGGCTATGGTAGCGGCGCAAAGCTTCTGGTAACGAGCAGCTCGTCAGCGGCTGAAGCGGTCCTCCTCAAGGAGCAGCGCGTCATCTTATCGCAGCTGCTCTTGCTCAACTCATCATAGCGAGTACTCGAGGTGACCGATATCTGAGTTTCGTGGGAGAACTGCCTCTGCTCCATAGACTAGGCGAAAGGTGTGCGGCGGTGGCTCGATTTGGCGTCGTCTGATCAGCAAGAACCACCGGCAGCTCCTCAATCCAGTTTCTTCCGCACTTGTGCAGCCTGCCGAAAGTTCTGGTCTTGAGCCCTCGCAGCACTTTAGCGTTTGCCCTCTCCGCTTGACCGTTGCTTCTCGGATGACCAGCGAAGCGAAGCAGAACCTTGGCGCCAAGATCTTGGACGTACTGCATGAAGGTGCGGCTCGTGAACTGTGTGCCGTTGTCGGTGATGATCCGGTTAGGAATCCCAAAACGGCAAACAATTGACCTGAAGAACTTGACTGCTGACTGTGCTGTCACCTTCCTCACTGCTTCCACTTCCAGCCACTTTGTGAACTGGTCGATTGCGACGTACAAGTACTCAAAGCCCCCGACAGCTCGGGGAAAGGGGCCGAGGATGTCGAGCCCCCAGACCAAAAATGGCCAGGATAAAGGGATCGTCTAGAGAGCTTGAGCTGGCTGGTGTATCTGCTTGGAATGGGCCTTGCACGCTTCACACTTGGTTACTTGTGCGTTGCATCTGGAGGGCTGTCGGCGGAAGAAACCTTGCGGAAAGCTTTGCGGCAAGTGCTCTTCTTGCCAATGTGGTGTCCACATATGCCTCCGTGTATCTCTGCCAACAGCTTCATCCATCTTCGGTGAATACACTTCAATTTCACTCCGTTGAGTCTTCTTTACATGCAGTGTCTTGTCGACAAACTGGTACATACTTGACTGCCGGGCTACTCTTTCCGCTTCTTCTTGCTCTTGGGAGGTTCTCCATGCAGAAGAAATGGGCGATTTCTGCGCCCATGCGGAGCTTGCGGCTCGACAACAAGGACGAAGGCACATATGCTGCTGCGGGAACATCCGCTTCTCGGCAAGAACCTGCGGTTGGTGGAGCTTGATGTTCCCGGCAAGCTTGCGGGCGAAGCTTGTCGGGGCGTCTCGCTTCAACGAAACAAACCCTAGGGCTTGTCGGAGCAGACTGCTCCTCAGCACTCTGGGCGTTGATCCTGGGACCTTTTTGGTGGCGGCTTCGGGAAGCTCTGCCGGAAAATAGTCGCCAGAGATCAACTTCCTCTTCTTGTTCTGTTTTGTTGATGGTGTTACGGTTGGTTGAGTCAGCTTGAGCACGAAGATTCCTGGTTCCACAGGTAACTTGAGTGCGACGCACTTTGACAGGCCATCAGCAATATCATTCTGAGCTCTTGGAACATGTTCCATCTGTAGGCCGTCAAAGTGTTCTTCTAGATTTCTCACTTCATCAACGTAGGCTTCCATCAACGGACTCTGATAATCTTTGTTTACTTGGCGGACGACAAGCTGCGAGTCACCCCTGACAATGAGCTTCTTTATCCCAAGGTCTACCGCAATTCTGAGACCGGCAAGCAAACCTTCATACTCTGCAGTATTGTTTGTTGCTTGCTCCTTGGGAAAGTGCATTTGGACTATGTACTTGAGGTGCTCTCCGGTGGTGCTGACAAGCGATGCGCCCCACCGGCGCCTTGCAGCGAAAAGGCACCATCAAAGTACATCAGCCACTCTTTACTTGCCTCCTTGGCGGGGATGCTCGTCTCGGGTTTCTTCATCTTGCGTTGGCGTCCATTCTGCTATGAACTCTGCTAGTGCTCTACTTTGGATAGTTGAAGTGCTTTCAAACTTGAGGCCAAAGCTTGACAGTTCAGTGCCCACTCGACAATCCTGCTGTTGCTACGGATTTTGCAATATTCTCTTGAGCGGAAAGCGAGTGACAAGCTGTTATCTCATGTGCTTGGAAGTAATGGCGCAGCTTTCGAGAGAGCCATGAGGAGGCGAAAAGCAATTTACGCACACGAGTACCTTGACCTAGCCCCTGCAGAAGGGAACTGATAAAGTAGACTGGGCCCTGCACCATCCTTTTCTGCATCTTCTCGCAATCCTGCGCAGATCCGTCCTTGTCGGGACCAGAGCTCGTTGGCGAAGCCCCCTGCTTGTCGCTGGATGCATCTGCCTTAGTTGCCGGCTGATCATCTGCCTCCCTCTCCGCTACTAACGCAGCACTAACCACTTGATTGGTTGCCGCTATGTACAGCAGCAACCTCTCTTGCGGCCTAGGTGCGACAAGTATTGGAGTGGAGGAAAGGTACCTCTTTAAGTCCTGCAGCGCAGCCTCCGCTTCGGGAGTCCATTTCATTGGACCTGCCTTTTTCAGCAGACCTAGAGATAAACCTACTGAGAGCAGCCATGCAACCGGCAAGTCTTCGTACATCCTTGACGCGCTTTGGTGCTTCAATCTGCTCAATGGCCTTGATCTTGTCGGGATTGGCTTCAATTCCCGCTGAGACCACGAAGAACCGAGAAGCTTGCGGAAGGGACTCCAAACACGCACTTCTCGGGGTTGAGCTTGAGGTTGATCTTGCGCAGATTTGGAAAGGTCTCATCTAAATCTTGAACCAGAGTTGCTTTGTCCTTGCTCTTGACCACTATGTCATCCATGTAGGCTTCTACATTTCTGTGCATTTGCGGCTCAAAAGCGTCATGGACTACTCTTGCAAACGTTGAACCAGCATTCTATAGCCCAAAAGGCATCCGTACAAAGCAGTATGTGCCACATGGGGTAATGAATGCGGTTTTCTCCTCATCCTCTTCTGCCATGAAGATCTGATGATATCCTGAATATGCATCAAGAAATGAAAGCAAATCACATCCAGCCGTGGAGTCAACAATCTGGTCGATGCGCGGCAAGGGAAATGGGTCTTTGGGACAAGCTTTATTAACATCTGCGAAGTCGATACAAAGTCTCCATTTCCCATTTGCCTTTCATACAACTACCGGATTGGCCAACCACGTGGGATGGAGCACTCCTCTGACAAGGCCTGCTGCTTCCAACTTCTTGATCTCTTCTGTAATGAACTCTTGACGCTCCTTTGCGCTTCGACTTTACGCTTGGCGGGCGCGCGAGGACAGACAACTAGGTGATGCTCAATTACTTTCACAGGAACACGGGGATGTCGGACGGTTGCCATGCAAACACGTCGACATTCGCCCGCAGGAAAGCAACGAGCGCGCCTTCCTATTTAGGGTCGAGAGTGGCACTGATGGTGAAGGTACCACCAGTGCCGTCCTCCTTGGCGGGCACCTTCTTGGTCTTCATTGGAGCTGCCATCGTCTTCTTGCACTTGCCGGTGGAGCTCGATGGTGCGTCCTCGACGGTAGCGCAACACTCCGAAGAGGTGCGCTTGCCGGAGTGGACATTAGAGCTCTTGCCGGACTTGGTTTTCTTCCCCCCGGGAGCTTCAGCGGCAAGTGATTTGCTATCTGTTGCAGCTGCTGCCTCCCGGTAGATCTTGTCGGTGCAGATAAGAGCATCCTTCTTGTCGCCATGGACAGAAATGACACTTATCGGGCCGGGCATCTTGAGCAAGTTGTATGCATAATGAGAGGCTGCCATGAACTTGGCTAGTCTTTGCGGCCGAGTATCCCATTGTAAGGTAATGGAAAATCAGCGACGTCGAGCGTGACCCTTTCGATCCTGAAGTTTAGCTCGCTGCCAAATGTTACCGCAGCGTGATTTTCCCTTTGGCTTGCTCCTTCTGGGTTGATTCCTTGGAATGTGCGGACTCTTTGAGCTCATTGTCGGGGATCTGAAGCTTACGGAGCACCGCGGATGAGATCAGGTTTAAGCGGCCCGCCATCAACTAGCATCTTGGTGACCTTGAGGTTGCGGATAGTTGGTGAGACCAACATCGGCAAGCACCCGACCGCGGTTATGCGATCAGGGTGGTCCTCAATATCAAAGATGATAGGCGTGCTGGACCATTTCAAAGGCTTGCGTGATTCTACGGATGGTTCTGCTGCATTAACCTCCCGCATCCATTGCTTGAGTTGGCGGTGTGAGGTATGCAGAGAAGTACCGCCGTCAACGCAGAGGACCTCCGTGGCTTTCTGAAATTCCTGCTCGTCAACCTCATCGTCTTCCATATCTTCATCGTCATCGTCGTCTTCATCCTTGTCGCGGCCGCGGGGAGGTCTGTCTCGTTGCCGCTGCTTGGCCTTGCCGCAGCGTCCTCCCCGGCCGGGTCGCTTCTTGCTAGCTCTCCCAGCACCTTCCTGGGCCTTCTCCTTGTCGCGCCGCTCGTACTCAGCCTTCTGCTGTTCAACAAGCTGCTCGACCTTCTTGCAGCTCTGGAGGTCGTGGCCCTTGGTGTGGTGAATCTTGCAGTACTGTTTGTTGGAGCTGTCCTACTTGTCGGCGGCCGCCACAGGCTTGCAGTCGGCGCCAGCGGCAACCTCCTTGCCGGAGCCACCAGCTTTGGCTTTCTTGGCGGCACCATTGTTGCCGGACTGCTCGACAACTAGTACCTCTTTGCTCTTCTTCCTTCGATTGTTCCGCCGCCGACTCTTCTTCGCCGGGGCGGTCTCCTCACTGTCAGATCCTGCTACGCATTCTCTCACAGGAGTCTTCTTCCTTCCTCGTACGTGCACACTTATCAGCCAAGGCATACAGCTCAGCGGCGTCCTTGACTTTGCACATCGCCATCTCTTCCCTCATCCTGCGGTTCCGCGCGTTTTGATGAAACGCTGATCACCTTGGCGGGGTGGACATCGGGATGTTGTAGTGCACACGATTGAATCTCTGAATGAACTTGCGCAGGGACTCTCCTTCCTTCTGGGCGAGCAGATGAAGGTCGCTCTCTTGGCCATGAGGCTTATGGCCGCCTGTGAAGGCGCCGACAAACTGATGGCATAAATCTGCCCAAGAGGATATGGAACTGTCCGACAAGTGCATGAGCCAAGATCTAACATTGGGCTTGAGTACCAGTGGGAAGTAGTTGGCGAGGATCTTGTCGTCTCGTCCCCCGCAGCTTGCACCGCGATGGTGTGAATCTTGAGGAACTCCGATGGATCGTCCATCCATCATACTTCTCGCACGTCGGCTTGAAATTTTTCTTGTCGGACCTTTGGACTTGCCGCAGCTCACGAGTGAGCAGGGAAACCTACCGCATCTGACAAGTCACTGGTTCCCCTGGCGCATGCGTCAGCAGAGGGCCCAGTAGCGCTGGTCGGATTGACGCCGCGCTTCTCTTGGCGCTTCGATCACGAGTTCGGCGTCTTCTTGTTGCCGTTCTTGAAGAACTTGGCGCTGATCACGGCGAGCTCGTGGATCCGATGACGGGGTGGAGTCGCTGTCGAGGTGGGTCCTACGAGTCGGCGATCTTGGCCTTCGGGGTGGAGAGTGCATGGTGGTTGCACCCCCACAGGTCTCGTCGCCACCGGCTCGTGCCTTGTCGTCTCGCCGCGGCAGCGAAGTGCTTGGTTGCCGCGGAACATCGCCGTTGGCAAAGCCGATGAGACTTTGAATGGTGGCCCTCCATTCGTCGACCTTGTCTGCCGTCGGAGGGTAATCCAGGAGCAGTTGAGCTCGCGCCAAAGCTTCTGCTTGAGTGGTGGGTGGCAATGGCGAACGGTGCGAGGAGCGGGATATGCTCGGACTTATAAATATGTTAGAAGGAGCGATATCCCGTCCGAGCGACCGTGCCCCACTCGCACCAGCCTGTTGGCGCGCAAGCTGTTCTTGGCGTCCCGGATCCACCAGCTTGATCTTGGCCCAGCGAGCGCATGGCGCTACGAGCACCATGGCGCTGTCGGTCTCGCGCCTCTGAGATGGGCGCGGCTTGCGTGAATGGGCGCCGAGTTTGCGCCGCCTTGTCCTTGGACTTAGCAGCGACACGGGCTCCCTCGTCGGCGTCCGCTCCTCCGCGGCGTCTTCCCCACCACTCGTCGGCTCGGGTGGTGGTGGGTTTAACGCGACGGCTCTGCTGCCGCGAAGCCTTCTTCTTCGGTGGCATGTTGATGAGATGATGAAGATATTGCTCGTGTGAGCGCGGATCAGGTTCACACAGCCTCGGCGGCCCTACGGGCGCGCCAAAGATGTCGGGAAGCTGATCGTGACCCACGAACACCTATGGGACGGCGGACCGAGTCCCTTTTGGTTCGGTGGAGGCGGAGATTGCACGAAGAGCGGATCGGCGATGCACATGAGCAGTTTACCCAGCCGGAGCTCTCCGGAGATAATACTCCTCTGCTACTTATGCGATTATATTGTGTTCTTGCTAGGGAGCACCGAGAGCTACAAAACCTAGCTTGAGTGTGTGTAGTCTCGAATGAGCCGAACCAGCCGAACCCCTTCTACGTTGCGCATGGGCCTCCTTTTATAGGCTCAAGGGGTCACCACAGGTGGCAACGTAGACAAGGGCAAAATGGGAAAATGAGTTGCGGTTGGTACAGCTACTCTGTACAGTGTATTCTACCTAACTCTGACGGCAAGGGACAAAAGCAATTAATGCCTGTCCATGTCGCCTAAATAGTGCAGAAAGGGACCGTCAGGGGCGCCATCGCTTGCCACGATGGCACTCCTGTCAGCGCCTCTTACCGCTGCTCTCCACTGGCTGCACAGCCTCTTGACACGCACGCCTGGAATGGCCCCATGGCGACACGTTGGTGGATGAGCTGGAGCAGAGATGAAGAGAGGTTGCCTGCCGCGGCAAGCATCTTGCCGCGGCTGAATCCTTGTCGCGCCCGGAAGCTTGTCGCTCACCAAGCCTTCCCGGCAAGCTCCTCTTGCCGGGGTCTTGTCTTCTGCGTGCCTTGAGTGGCCTTCCCGGCAAGCTCCTCTTGCCGGGGCCTTGTCTTCTTGGCTTAAATACTTTGTTCTTGAATGGCTCCAAAGGAACCACGGAGGACCTTGGCGGTCACTAGGCAGCCCTGCCGCGGGGTGCTGCAACTACCCGTGCACGAGTTCGGGATACTAGGGTACCCCTACTCTAGTACACCGACATAAAGATCTCGAAAGCAAAGACGTCAAGATCAATTTGAAGCAATGAATCAACATCTTCGAGAAGGGTAAATGGATCATGAAGACTGTGATAGTTTTGTGACCCCTCTGTCTGCTTACTTCACGTCTTGAATCTCGGGACTAGATTCTTGTTTAGTGAGGATTAGTTGTCACAGCCCTAGAATTGCTTGTAGTTAGTTGCATCTGTGAGACTCCATGCATCATGTTTAAATTCAACTTGAATTTGAAATGGGGGTGATCCAAACCCTAGCACCAATTAAATCAAACAGGTTCAAGTAAAATCTTTTTCAATGAACTCAAAATGCCCTTTAAAAATGTTAATCATTTCTGGATTAAGGTGGAAGCATCTACCAAAAATGGTTCACATTTTTGCAGGACATATTTGAGCTTTGAATTAATTCATTCTTTATTGGAATTGGAGAAAATATATTCTATAAATATATTTCTATTTCTCCAATAAATCTGGAAAAACGTGAGGGGTTTGGAATAATTCATTTAGTCCCTACAAATTTATCAGAATAAAATAAATATATTTAGTATTTTTACTAGATCAGAAAACAAATTACAACAATAGAAAAGAAAACAAAGTAGAGAAAGAGAGCTCACCTGGCAGCCCAACCTACAGGCCAACTAACTTTGGCGGCACGGCTGCATGACCCATCTGGCCCAAGTGCCAGTCGTCCGTGACCTTGAGCGGTCGGACGAGGCGCGAGCTTCGCATGTGGCCAGCACCGCAGGCCCGTCACGCTTGCCGCCTTCTCCCTGACGCACCTAGATGGCGCCACGCACCTCCCTGCCTCACTCTCTCACTCTCCCTCACTCTCACTCCCTTCCATGGATCTCTCCCTCTCTACCCGAGCACGCCGTCGCCGCCGCTCACTGCCGCTGCGCCCACCGCCGATTACTCGCACCGTGGTCGTAACCGCGAGCTCCGCCCGGACCCCAAGCCCCTCTATGCCGACCCACTGAAGCCCGGATGCCCCCAAGACGACGCCGCGGCGGCCGCCGGATGACGTCGCCCGATTCGTCCGATCCCGCCCGTCCTCGAGCCCTCTGAGCATCCCCTTCCCCTCGAGGTGAGCTCCTCGTCATTTCGCCCCAAGCCCTGTCTCCCTGCTCGTCCCCTAGATCTAGCGCCTCCTTGGCCGAAAGCTTGCTCGCCGCCGGCCATGTAGCCACTGCCGCTGCAGCCACTGAAGCTTGCGCCTGAGCATCGCCCCGTGCTCAGCACGCTCCCAGGAGTCGGCCGCGTTCACCCGTTGGACCCGCTGTGCCCCTAGTGCCAAATCGAACCTGTCCGAACTCTGGCCGCCGCCATTCTGGTCGCCGCCGTTGATCCTAGCCACCGCAGCTCCGTCCACCACCACTGGTCGACGCAGCTCCCTCCCAGGAACAGGTAGGAGAAAACCCCGCCTCAAACCGTGGTCTATAGCGAAATCCCAACGATCTCCGCCGCGCGAAATGGTCGTCACCGGCGAAACTTCGGCAACGGATGACGTGGACGTCATTAGGCACAAACCCAGCCAGCTAATCACCCTAACAACCACTTACAGCGGGCCCTACTGCAGGGTTAAACCCAGTCAACATTGGGTTTGACCGGGTTTAGCCCCCGTGTCATTGACGTGTGGACCCCACACGACAGGTTTGACTTGGAGCAGCCCCGGTTGACCTGCCGACGTCGTGCTGACGCAATAAAGCCTTTCCGGCGTTTTTATTAATCCAGGACATTCCAGAAAATGACTTGAACTTCAAAAATCCATAGAAAATAATCTATAACTCCAATGTAAATAATTTATATATGAAAAATGATCAGAAAAATCCAAATAATATGTTTATGTCATTTGCATGCATGTTAGAGCAACTTATGTATTCTTTTTAGGACAATTCAATTAAATGGCATTTAAGAAAGCACATATGGAGTTTGAATTTGAACCTAGTGTTCAAACCAACTCCATTTAACTTGTTGCTAGTTGCATTAGGACAATCAACAGCATATTGCCATGTCACATTCATGCATCATATTGTTTCATGGCATTGATTGTGTTTCTTATTTGTTTGCCGGTGGTTGTTCCCTCTCTATAGACGTGTTTCGACGATGAGTTCGATGACACCGATGAAGAACTATATTATCTTCAGAAGTGCCAGGCAAGGAAAACCCCCTTGTTCATTCCGATACACTCGCTCCTGCTCTCTTTTACTGCATTAGGACAACAATGATTCAACTGTTACATGTTGCGGTAGTTTAACCCCTTTCCTCTGCATGACCTGTCATTGCCATAGTAAATAGATCAAACCCACTAGCATGAGTAGGAATTGTTTGACCTCTGATGTGCCTACTCATTCATGCTTGTTGTCATGCCTGCTACTGCTTAGAGTTGAGCCAGGTCTGATTCATCGGGAATGAATTGGAATATGGTGAACATGTCCTACTCTTGAGAGCTAAGTGTGTGAACACGATTTGGTAAAGGTAGCTGTGAGAGGCCATGTAGGAGTACATGGTGGGTTGTCTCATTACAGCCGTCCTCAGGAATTGAGTTCTGTGTTTGTGATCCATGAACAGTTACTACCACGCATTGGAATGCTTAAGTGCCCCTCTGGACTTATTAATCGCCTTGATCTCTGTCCAGGAGTTGCAACTAGTTTCTGGTGTTTTTAGGATATGTGTAGGGGGCCGTGCGTAGCGCTGACCCTAGGGGTGGGCTATGATGCGGTAGAGACATGAGGCACGGTGTGCCGTGACGCCCGTTTGGTGCCTCGGGAACCCTGCTCTCATCGTTTGGGGTCGTGAGCGACACCCCGGCCGGATCTCCTTGCGGATGGAACCCGAATAGGAGATAAACCTGGACTAGAGATTTGTGTGGTTAGTCAGGTCGTGGCCGACTCCCTCTCCAGGCTTCCGCTTGAAGGTTGCCGATATACAACACGTGTACATGGTGGTAAGTGGCGAGAGCTTGTGTGAAGAAGTACACCCCTACAGGGTTATCATAATCTATTCGAATAGCCGTGTCCGCGATAAAGGACTTCTGGGTTGCCTGTACAGTTCATAGACAAGTGAAAGTGGATACTCTAAAATATGCAAGATAAGTGTGAGTGCTATGGATGGCGTTCTCGTAGGGAGACGGGAGCGGATCCATATTGGTGTATTTGATATGGTGAATATGTGGACTCGTGTGCGCCACCTCAAAAGAGTTACTTGCAATGTTAGTTCAGGATAGCCACCGAGCCAAAGCTGGCTTGCTGCTGTTAAACCCCACCACCCCTTTTGTTGATACTGATGCATATGTAGCTAGTTTTGATGTAAGTCTTGCTGGGTACATTTGTACTCACGTTTGCTTAATTTATGTTTTTGCAGAGAGACTTCAGTCTTGCTAGTAGTTCCGCGTGGACTTCGACGTTTAGTTTGTTACCTCAGCTACGATTTTGTGCCCTCGGCAGGATCATGTAGATAGTCAGGCTTCTCAGCCTTTTTCATTTGTAGTTGTCTGCACTCAGACAAGTTAAGCTTCCGCTTGTGCTTGTTGCTTGTATGACTTGAATGATGGGTCATCAGACCCATCTTTGTAATATCTGGCTCTTCGGAGCCTAATGAATAAATACTTGAGTTGTAGAGTTTTGTTGTGATGCCATGTTGTATTTACACATATCGGGCATATTGTGTGTATGATTGAAATGCTTGGTATGGGTGGGATCCGACAACCTAGTTGTTTATCCTGTTTAGCCTCTCTTATGGGGAAATGTAGTCTAGTGCTTCCACTGAGCCATGGTAGTCTGCTATAGCCCGGTTTACCGGAGTGCTGTTAGCCCAGTTGCTACTACTTCGGAACACTTAGACTGCCCGACATGTGTCCTTCTTCGATCCTGTGTCTGTCCCTTTGGGGAAATATCACGCGGTGTCTTTCAGAGTCCTGCTAGCCCAGTTGATAGAGCCCAATTCACTCGCTGATGACCGGCACGTTCGTTGCTGGGTCATGTATGCCTGTCCCTGTAAGTTAGTGCCACTTTGGGTTCACGAGTAGTCATGTCGGCCCGAGTTCTTTGTCGTATGGATGCTAGCGACACTATCATATACGTGAGCCAAAAGACGCAAAAGGTCCCGGGCCAGGTAAGGTGGCACCCGTGGGAATATCGTGCATGTGGCCGCAAAGCGATATGATGTGTTACATGCTAGATCGATGTGGCTTAGGATTGGGGTCCTGACAGCTTTGGTATCAGAGCCTGACTGCCTGTAGGATTACCAAGACAAACTAGTCGAAGTCGTGTCTAGAAATGCTTTAGTTATATAAGGGAATTGATTGTGCAAGGGAACATAAGGATCTTTTACTCCTTTACCTTATGCCCTTCTGATCTGAGTCATCCTCTTCTCTTCTACGGGGTTAAGAAACTAGGCATCCTCGTCTTTCTATCAGGATCACGTGTTACTAATCCGTAGACTCCTAGGATTGTTGGTCTCAAGCCCCAGTTCAGTTTCTACTACTCCAGTATGTTGTTAGTTGGAGTTGGAACCTTGATATGTTGTTGTTGAGTGGTTATGCCACCATTTTGCATCATGTCTCAAATCATTTTGAGCATTTACAGCCGTTATGCTGTCCGAGTCATCCCAGGTTTCTGAATAGTCTGATTCATTTGCAAATCCCTTCTTTCCGTTCCCGATGTCCCTTTGGGCCAGTTCAACCACACTAATCGATGAGTTGGGGTACTCTATTTCCATGACATATATGTTGGAGCTATTATTATGACCCTAGGTGTTCTAGAGAATCACCTAGTAAGCTAGACATGCTTTATATTCCTAGTGTGATGATTCTGGCCATCATTCTCGAAAGCATCCCGTGATGTTATTAGTTAGTAGGTATTCTATTCCTGGGTTCTTGAACCCGAGATTCACTCTACTTACCTCCTTTTGATAGTGTTTGCTAGTTCCTTTATGATATTAGTAACCTTTGCGATAGTTCTCGAGGTCCATGGTACATCGTTCTTCCAATACCATGAACCAATATGGCAAGAGTTCTCCTGAACCAAAAGATCACAACAGCAGTGCTCTCGATGAGTTCTCCATTCTATATTGTGACTCTTCCAGTTCAACCTTTCTGCATGGGTTATCCGGAAGAAATAACATGCTAATCCATGCATCCATAACTCAGAAAATCATATGTTCTTTGAGTTGTCCCTCATTAGTTGTTTTCTGATCTCCGTCTATCAATTTGTAGTCAAGAGTAGTCGTGCACTCGTGTTATCGATGCCTATTTCTCTTGTGGTTCGTCAAGCCATTCTATTCCAGAATGACTAGGAGAAACAAACTCCAATACCTCATGCATATCCAGGATTGGGTCAAAGCAGTTGTAACCCGCAAATCAAAGGCCAATCCAGCTTTTGATTCTGTTCTACCTTGGAGTATTACCCTCTTTATGTCAAGAATATCATAGGAATTGCACAACCTCTTATGAACTCTTGATATTGTGATACTTCTCACCATTATCATCCATTCCTCGGTCTCTGTGTTATTGTAACCAGAATGTCGACAAGTAAACTATGATGTGTGAAATTAATACTCCTAGCAACCCCGTTGCTTGCTAGTTAATGGACGATAAATTCATTCGTAGCGTGTTGGTTACTAAACCACCATTCTAAGATTGATTGTGCTACCTAGTCCTTATTTCAGTTGCACTCTTCGATCAATGGGTTAGGATTGTGCTAATCCCTCACTCTTTTGATCATATCGTCTTGTCTTGAAAAGCAAGATTGTTCTCGAGCTTAATAACATATTGGTGGTTCGTGATTTTCCGAATATCTTCTTGGAAGTATTACCAGGTTGTCACCTGACCGCTATGTTGAGTTCGTGATCAAGTTGGTTTTCCATAAATCACCATTTCTCCAAGGATTTGTGCTGGATACCTTGAGATAGTTGGTTGAGCTCAATAACAACTTGGAGATTTGGAAAATGAAAGCTTATCCCACTTAGTTCATTGTCAAAGAGATATCCTTGCGTTTGTGTGTTTGATGAAGAAAGATGATATCCTCATCGACTGATCCCCGTGGTCAGTTGACGGCGCTATTGTCTTATCCAACCCTTGATTTGAGTATGGGCTATCGTCAAATCAAATCAGAACCAATGATGTTCGTAATGTTGTCTTGCTCGTGGTTGATTCCTTGGGCATACACTGTTATATCTTTTGGCTCTGACCAATGCTATCACCATGTTCACTTAATTGTGGAATTCCACCTATATGGAAGCCTGGATGGATTGTTGTTAAGCCCATTGACAACATTTTCATCTTGTCCATGGTTCATGTTGAACATCTAAGTTAGTGTTGGAAACTTTTATAAAAATTATCCTCATGTCCCATTCATGAAGTATATGTTCGGATGAAAGAAGTGACTTCCTCTAATTCATGTGCATTTGATGCAAGTTGCCGCCGTGAATTCGAGAAAGTCAATGTTGCTTCCTCTGGAATCATCCCAAGTCAGTCATGCATACGTGCGAAGTATTCTGTGGTCTGCAGATTTGAAACCTTCATTCTATATGAATCTCTAGCACACCAAGCCACTGATTGATTTGTACAAGGAAAAGAAGTTCTTAAGAGCTAATCCTTAAGGACCCAAAGGTAAATGCGTAGGACTTCGCTCTCCACAATGATGGTTCCCAATCAGAACTCGGTAGTGTTTCATTGTAAGACTACTATCTGGTCATGCTTGTCTTGGACAACATGTTCACATGTATGTAGTAGAACCAGCTCATGTTTTGGAGCTTGCTATCGTAGTTCATCTCCAGAGAGTCTCGCAACGTTATCTCGTCGATTTGTTTTGCAACTCTTCCTTTCAGACATGTGAGTCTGAGGTATCCTGTTTCTAACCAGATCTGAATCTCAGGCAGATATGATGGTTGGAACATTCCCAACATATGCGTTGTGTTCCCGGCTTGCACCGCCATTGTGCCAATCTCCCATGGGATGCCCTTCTCAGCAATTGTTGTTCGGGATAATCTTCAAAAGTGGACTTACCATGGGTCCCATCCATTTCCGGTGATAAGCAAAAATCATCCATTGTGTTGTCTTCAACAAGTTAGTCCACATCATCCATTCAAGTTGGAGTATGCCATTTGCTCGAACCCCTTCCAATGATCGATTGTGATTTGCCTTAGAATGGTATAAAGAGTTTCAATGATCTCTGTGTCAAAAGTAATTCTTTTTTCCACATAAGGGTGATTCTACGAGTCACCTCCTCCAAGGTGCCCCTTATGGGATCATGGTAGTTCCTCCTCGCTACTTAGAAACCCTCGTCAATAGTTTCTTCCATCCTTTTTAAGGTGTGTTTTGCCTCTCAGCTCAAGAGATGTTTCTACATCTCATTCCGTGAGTTGATCTTGAGTGATCGATCTTCGAGGAGAACGTTTTCTCTAGAGTTTCCTTCTTTCATCATCGTGTTGGATAAAGATCTCGAAAGCAAAGACGTCAAGATCAATTTAAAGCAATGAATCAACATCTTCGAGAAGGGCAAATGGATCATGAAGACTGTGATAGTTTTGTGACCCCTCTGTCTTCTTACTTCACATCTTGAATCTTGGGACGAGATTCTTGTTTAGTGGAGGTGAGTTGTCACAGCCCTAGAATTGCTTGTAGTCAGTTGCATCTATGAGACTCCATGCATCATGTTTAAATTCAACTTGAATTTGAAATGGGGGTGATCCAAACCCTAGCACCAATTAAATCAAACAGGTTCAAGTAGAATCTTTTTCAATGAACTCAAAATGCCCTTTAAAAATGGTCATCATTTCTGGATTAAGGTGGAAGCATCTACCAAAAATGGTTCACATTTTTGCAGGACATATTTGGGCTTTGAATTAATTCATTCTTTATTGGAATTGGAGAAAATATACTCTATAAATATATTTCTATTGCTCCAATAAATCTGGAAAATTGTGAGGGGCTTTGGAATAATTCATTTAGTCCCTACAAATTTATCAGAAGAAAATAAATTGATTTAGTATTTTTACTAGATCAGAAACAAATTACAGAAATAGAAAAGAAAACAATGTAGAGAAAGAGAGCTCACCTGGCAGACCAACCTACCTGGGCCAACTAACCTGGTGGCCTGGCACTGCGTGGCCCATCTGGCCCAAGTGCCAGTCGTCCGTGACCTTGAGCCAGTTAGATGAGAGGCGCGTGCTCGCCGCGCGCTAGCACACGCCAGGCCACGTCCTGCTTGCCGCCTTCTCCCCAACGCGCCCAGATGGCGCCACGCACCTCCCTGCCTCACTCTCTCACTCTCCCTCGCTCTCACCCCCTTCCCTGGATCTCTCCCTCTCTGCCCGAGCACGTCGTCGCCGCCGCTCACTGCCGCTGCGCCCACCGCCGTTCCCTTGCACCGTGGCCGTGACACCGAGCTCCGCCCGGACCCCAAGCCCCTCTACGCCGACCCATTGACCCCGGATGCCCCCAAGACGACGCCGCGGCGTTTTTCCCCCGTCCACGACCGCCGGATGCCGTCGCCCGATTCGTCCGACCCCGCCCGTCCTCGAGCCCTCTGAGCATCCCCTTCCACTCGAGGTGAGCTCCTCGTCGTTTCGCCCCAAGCCCTGTCGCCCCGCTCGTCCCCTAGCTCTAGCGCCACCTTGCCCGAAAGCTTGCACGCCGCCGGCCATGTGGCCACTGCCACTGCAGCCACTAAAGCTTGCGCCTGAGCATCGCCCCGTGCTTAGCACGCTCCCAGGAGCCGGCCGCGTTCACCCGTTGGACCTGCTGTGCCCCCTAGAGCCAAATGGAACATGTCCGAACTCCGGCCGCCGCTGTTCTGGTCGCCGTCATTGATCTTAGCCACCGCAGCTCCGTCCACCACCACTGGTCGACGCAGCTCGCTTCCAGGAACACGTAGGAGAAAACCCCACCTAAAACCGTGGGCTGTAGCGAAATCCCGACGATCTCCGCCGCGCGAAATGGTCGTCGCCGGTGAAACTCCGGCGACGGATGACATGGAAGTCATTAGGCGCTAACCCAGCCAGCTAATCACCCTAACAGCCACTGACAGCGGGCCCTACTGCAGGGTCAAACCTAGCCAGCATTGGGTTTGACCGGGTTTAGCCCCCGTGTCACTAACGTATGGAACCCACATGATAGGTTTGACTTGGAGCAGCCCCGGTTGACCTGCTGACGTCATGCTGACGGAATAAAGCCTTTCCGGCGTTTTCATTAATCCAGGAAATTCCAGAAAATGGCTTAAACTTCACAAATCCATATAAAATAATCTATAACTCCAATGGAAATAATTTATATATGAAAAATGATCAAAAAAATCTAAAATAATATGTTTATGTCATTTGCATGCATGTTAGAGCAACTTATGTCCTCTGTTTAGGATAATTCAATTAAATGGCATTTAAGAAATCACATATGGAGTTTGAATTTGAACCTAGTGTTCAAACCACTCCATTTAACTTGTTGCTAGTTGCATTAGGCCAATCAACAGCATATTGCCATGTCACGTTCATGCATCATATTGTTGCAGGGCATTGATTGTGTTTCTTCTTTGTTTGTCGGTGGTTGTTCCCTCTCGATAGACATGTTTCGACGATGAGTTCGATGACATCGATGAAGAACTATATTATCTTCAGAAGTGCCAGGCAAGCAAAACCCCCTTGTGCATTCCGATACAATCCCACTCTCTCGCTCCTGCTTTCTTTTACTGCATTAGGACAACAACAATTCAACTGTTACATGTTGCGGTAGTTGAACCCCTTTCCTCTGCATGACCTGTCACTGCCACAATAAATGCTTGTTGTCATGCCTGCTGTAGATGAAACCCACTAGCATGAGTAGGAATTGTTTGAGCCCTGATGTGCCTACTCATTCATGCTTGTTGTCATGCCTGCTACTGCTTAGAGTTAAGTCAGGTCTGAGTCATCGGGAATGAATTGGAATATGGTGAACATGTCCTACTGTTGAGAACTAAGTGTGTGAACACGATTTGGTAAAGGTAGTAGTGAGAGGCCATATAGGAGTACATGGTGGGTTGTCTCATTGGAGCCATCCTCAGGAACTGAGTTCTGTGTTTGTGATCCATGAGCAGTTACTACCATGCATTGGAATGCTTAAGTGCCCATCTCGACTTATTAATCGCCTTGATCTCTGTCCAGGAGTTGCAACTAGTTTCTGGTGTTTGTAGGATATGTGTTGGGGGCCGTGCGTAGCGCTGACCCTAGGGGTGGGCTATGATGCGGTAGAGACTCGAGGCACGGTGTACCGGGATGCCTGTTTGGTGCCTCGGGAACACTGATCTCATCGTTTGGGGCCGTGAGCGACACCCCGGCCGGATCTCCTTGCGGATGGAACCCGAATAGGCGATAAACCTAGACTAGAGACTTGTGTGGTTAGTCAGGTCATGGCCGACTCCCTCGCCAGGCTTCCGCTTGAAGGTTGCCGAGATACACAACGTGTACATGGTGGTAAGTGGCGAGAGCGTGTGTAAATAAGTACACCCCTGCAGGGTTAACATCATCTATTCGAATAGCCGTGTCCGCATGATAAGGACTTACGGGTTGCTGTACAATTCATAGACAAGTGAAAGTGGATACTCTAAAATACGCAAGATAAGCGTGAGTGCTATGGATGGCGTTCTCGTAGGGAGACGGGAGCGGATCCATTGTGGTGTATTTGATATGGTGAATATGTGGACTCGTGTGCGCCACCTCAAAAGAGTTACTTGTAGTGTTAGTTCAGGATAGCCACCGAGTCAAAGCTGGCTTGCTGCAGTTAAACCTCACCACCCATTTGTTGATACTGATGCATATGTAGCTAGTTCTGATGTAAGTCTTGCTAGGTACATTTGTACTCACGTTTGCTTAATTTATGTTTTTGAAGAGAGACTTCAGTCTCGCTAGTAGTTCCGCGTGGACTTCGACGTTTAGCTTGTTACCTCAGCTATGATCTTGTGCCCTCGGTAGGATCATGTAGATAGTCAGGCTTCTTACCCTTTTTCATTTGTAGTTGTCTGTACTCAGAGAAGTTAAGCTTCCGCATGTGCTTGTTGCTTGTATGACTTGAATGCTGGGTCATCAGACCCATGTTTGTAATATTTGGCTCTTCGGTGCCTGATGAATAAACTTGAGTTGTAGAGTTTTGTTGTGATGCCATTTTGTATTTACACATATCGAGCATATTGTGTGTATGATTGAAATGCTTGGTATGTGTGGGATCCGACAACCTATTTGTTTATCCTTGGTAGCCTATCTTATGGGGAAATGTAGTCTAGTTCTTCCACTGAGCCATGGTAGTCAGCTACAGCCCGTTTTACCGGAGTCCTGTTAGCCCAGTTGCTACTGCTCCGGAACACTTAGACTGGCCGGCATGTGTCCTCCTTCGATCCTGTGTCTGTCCCTTCGGGGAAATGTCACGCGGTGTCTTGCGGAGGTCTGCTAGCCCAGTTGCTACAGCCCAAATTCACTCGCTCATGACCGACACGTTCGTTGCTAGGTCATGTATGCATGTCCCTGTAAGTTAGTGCCACTTTGGGTTCACGACTAGTCATGTCGGCCCGGGTTCTTTGTCGTATGGATGCTAGCGACAGTATCATATACGTGAGCCAAAAGACGCAAACGGTCCCGGGCCAGGTAAGGTGGCACCCGTGGGAATACCGTGCGTGAGGCCACAAATTGATATGATGTGTTACATGCTAGATCTATGTGGCTTCGGATCGGGGTCCTGAAATTATCTTGCAATGGGAACAGGTGCTTTGTAGTGGGTTCAATCTTATGGTGCTTGATCCCAGTGATCGAAGGGGAACCGACATGTATGTATCGTTGCTACTATGGATAAAACGATGTGGTCTATTTCTACATAAATAGATCTTGTCTACATCATGTCATTGCTCTTATTGCATTACTCCATTTCTCCATGAACTTAATACACTAGATGCATGATGGGTAGCAGTCGATGTGTGGAGTAATAGTAGTAGATGCAGGCAGGAGTCGGTCCACTAATCTTGGACGTGATGCCTATATAATGATCATTTCCTGGATATCGTCACGATTATTTGAAGTTCTATCGATTGCCCAACAGTAATTTGTTTTCCCACCGTTTGTTATTCTTCTCGAGAGAAGCCACTAGTGAAACCTACGGCCCCCGGGTCTCTTTCTCATACTATTTGCCTTGCGATCTATTTTATTTGCCCTTTTATTTTCAGATCCATTAAACCAAAAATACAAAAAATACCTAGCTGCAATTTATTCCTATTTTATTTTCTTTGGCGTTTGATCTATCAATCTACTACAATTTATTCACGTCCGTTTGCCAATTTCTGGCGCCGCTACCCGAAAGGGATTGACAACCCCTTTTACACCTCAGGTCGCGAGTATTTGTTATTTATGTGCAGGTGCTGTTTACGTAGTGTTGCTTAGTTCTCCTACTGGTTGAAAACCTTGGTCTCATAACTGAGGGAAATACCTACCGCCGCTGTGCTGCATTATCCCTTCCTCTTTGGGGAAATACTGACGTAGCTTCAAGCCGCATCAGTTGGTTTCTTCCTCGGGACCCTCTCCTACTTGTCGTTCTCGCAAGCCCAGACATGTCCAATAGCTCCCCCGTGCCGCCTGTCTCCCTGGACCCCTCTCCCCCTCCTGTAGATCGCTCGTCGGAGTTCGTCACCGCGCGCCCACGGGTATACAGTGCTCGGCAGCCTCTGTTCACGCCGCTGCGTCTTCCTCCTCATGCCCCTTAGCCTCCTTCTGCACCGTGAGCTCCCCCATGTACCCTCTCGTCGCCTACCATCGAGCAAGCTCGCGTGCCCATCCGTCCGCGGCTCCGGCGACGTGTCCCGCGGCCGTGCTCGCCCACCCACGTCGCCCCGGCTATTTAAGCCAGCCCCGAGGTGCCCCGAGCTCACCAAGCTCTTCTACACCGTCCCACCAACCTCCTCGACCCATCTGTTTGCCTCCAGAGCCCCTCCTCGCCTCGGTTGGCCACCATGGCTGCCGCTCCTCGCTAGCTAAATTAGCCCGAACTCGAGCACCTCCCTTCCGTCCACCATCACCAGAGGCCTCCCCACTACCCACCAAGCCTCCCCCTCCCCTCAACTAGTCGCTGGAGTGGCTGTGGCCGCTGTTCCCAAGATCAGCCGCCACCTCCCCTGCTTTCTGTTGCCACGTGACGCTGTCGTCCCAGCCCTTCCCCGACGCTCGTTTTCCCTCTGGATGGATGCGGCTCCCCCTCCCGAGCACACCAGTGGCCGGAGCTCTGCCGAAGGCAGCCGGAGTTGCCCGGGACAGCTCTAGCGCTGCACGCCCTGCCTCTGCCTCACGGGCAGGAGCGAGGTTGAAGACGGCCACGGGCCAGGCGGGCCCCACCTCCCGCAGGCCCCTCGTGTCAGCCTCAGCGCGCGTTGACCCGAGTCGCTGACGTGGATAAGTAAAAACATATTCTTTGGAATACATTTTCCTCCACCGAAAGCGTACTTTCGCCCTGCTTCAACCTAAAATACGCTTTCTCTGTTAGAAAGCATATTCCCTAGAGAGGCACGTTCTGTTTAATCAGCCAGGGACCTGTTTGTGAATACTTCTGTTACACATTGGTCCCTGAGCTTTAAACGACCGTATCTTTTCAACCAAGACTCCAAATGAGGTGATTCCAAAGCCTACTTCTTCGTGTTGTCGAGCTCTATCTGTTGGTATCATTTTCACTAGGTGGTCCCACTGTGAAAATGATCATTTTGCCCTTGCCCTTATCTAGCCCCTCCGGGAGAGAACTGTTTCCGGCGAATCTTGTCGCGATCCTTCTGCACTTCTTCCCGGTGACCTCTTCTTTCCCAAGCAAGTCACGATAGCCGCTTGCATGATGGATTTGTAGTAGCCTTGGTTTCCACTTGAATATTTAAATATTTTGTGCCGGTTAAAATTTGGTGAATGCTTCATATATGCTCGTTAATCCATGCTTATCCTTATGATATGGTCATTTTGCTTCAGTTGTTTAAATAGTTACTTGCTAGTATTATTATCATGTTATTTTATGGTAAATATTTTCGATGCTAGTGGTCATTCTATGTTCTTATGTAGTGTTGTTTTGAGTTATTCATTATTATGCCATGCTCAGGTGCATTCAGTAGGGTGAATGATTTGTTGTTGCTGATATGCTAAATAGTGGTGTGGTTCATCCATGCTCATGTTGATATCATGCTCATATGCATTTATATTTCATCATGTTATTATGACACAGCTTATTACATTCAAGTTAAACCGGACATTAATCGTACTTGAACACCTGTTGGCTGAGTCAAAGTGCCATCGAAATCGAACTGACTAGTGCAGCCACACTTGCTTTATGGGGGCTCCTAAATTAGTCTATTGTCGTGCCTCTCACCGGTGCCTCCAACAAGGGAAGGTTATGGGCGCGCGCTACCCAGATCAACTAGGCGGACATAAGCCTTGTGTGCCCATGTGGGTTTGAGCGCTCTTGTCCCCGTTTGGGATGGTTTTGTTTTGCCATGACGGTGGCCGCTGGATATCACGAGGTGACATCGGGGCCACCCATGACTTATCCCAAAGGGGAGTTTGTCGGAGTGCCTGGAAGAGTGTCATGGCCGTAGATCGGTTTTGTCGGAACACCGTTGGTCCACCCGAATGGGAGCACGAGGCCATGGGTTCCGTGGTGTGGGTACAGTGTACTAACCTTAGCAGAGTGTGTATAATCTATCGATAGCCGAGCCCGCGGATATGGGCACTAGTAGAAAACAGGGCTTTTTTTGGGCAGGCAAGCCCATTATTCCCGGTTCAGTCACGAACCGGAACCCATGGGGGCATTCGTCCCGGTTCGTTAGCCCAGGGGGCCGGCCAGGGACTCGTGGGCATTGGTCCCGGTTCGTGGGGACCCATTTGTCCCGATTCTAGGCACAAACCGGGACCAATGTGCCTTGCTCCTGGCCCACAACCATTGGTCGCGGTTCTTGGCTTGAACCGGGACAGATGGCTGGGCTTTAGTCCCGGTTTCAGCCATGAACCGGGACAAAGGAGCTGCCTATATATACCCCCATCGCCACAGCAGAGCACTCCACGGATAGATACTTGTTCTTATATTCTTTCTGAAAGAAAAAAATTCTTACTTCAGATAGATACTTGTCTAATTTTCTTACTTTTATTATTCCTTGTTATTATATAGTGTGATGGTTTTGGTATCCACCCCCGTCGGCCCTCATCCTGTCTATGATTCGGATGTGGTATATATATTATCTTTTTATAACTATTTGGTTCATTTATTGTCTATGACAATTATGCCGGCCAACGTGACATATATTTTATTTATCTAGGAGGTGGTTGAACCGGAAATTCCAACCGACCCTATTGTCGAGAGGTTAAATTTAGTTAAAGAAGAAAACAATTACTTGAAGGAAAAAATAAAAAAAATTGAGGAGGAGAAGATGATATTGGAGTTGTATGTTGCGGATGTCGTCGATGATCACAACATCAAGATGAATGCAATGCGGTTGAAGATTAGAAAGATTAGAAAATATGCCATTCATACCGAGGCGTGGTATCATTATGCAGTTGGATCAATGGTTACCTTGTTTGCGATTATGATCGCATTTCTTGTTGCATTGAAATATTTTACATAATTTCAATGTATGGTTTAATTAGATGCTCCGGAGAGCTATATATGTTGTTCAATGAGAACTGTGTATGTACTTTGGGTTTAATGTGATGATGAACTTCTATTAATTTCGTCACTCATTAATTTCAGGGTCTTACAGCTCAAAATAATCAGTAAATGCATGAAAAATAACAAATGAAGTCAGAAAGGGTTGAAAATTGATGATGTGGCTTCGAATGGTGCATTTTGAACCCAGAAAAACTCTGGAGTTCAAATATGTTAAAAAAATGAAATCCCTTTGTAACAGACGGGTTTCCGGATGAAACCCTGATACTTCGAAAGAGATTGTCCGTTTTGTAAACGAAGTGCATCCATTTTTTGATGTAACCCTCTCTACTTTTTGCACATGCTATGTGGGTCAAATGATGATACCATGCCTACTTTCAACCTTTTTAGAGTTCATTTGAAATGCTTTTCAATTTCAGGGTCTTATAGCTCAAAATAATCAGTAAATGCATGAAAAATAACAAATGAAGTCAGAAAGGGTTGAAAATTGATGATGTGGCTTTGAATGGTGCATCTTGAACACGGAAAAACTCTGGAGTTCAAATAAGTTAAAAAATGAAATCCCTTTGTAACAGACGAGTTTCCGTATGAAACCCTGATACTTCGAAAGAGATTGTCCGTTTTGTACACGAAGTGCATCCAATTTTTGGCGTAACCCTCTCTACTTTCTTGCACATGCTATGTGGGTCAAATGATGATACCATGCCAAGTTCAAACTTTTCAGTGTTCATTTGAAATTATTTTCAATTTCAGGGTCTTATAGCTCAAAATAATCAGTAAATGCATGAAAAATAACAAATGAAGTCAGAAAGGGTTGAAAATTAATGATGTGGCTTTGAAGGGTGCATTTTGAACACAGAAAAACTCTGGAGTTCAAATAAGTTAAAAAAATGAAATCCCTTTGTAACAGACGAGTTTTCGTAGAAACCCTGATACTTCGAAAGAGATTGTCCGTTTTGTACACAAAGTGCATCCAGTTTTTGTCGTAACCCTCTCTACTTTCTTGCACATGCTATGTGGGTCAAATGATGATACCATGCCAACTTTCAACCTTTTCAGAGTTCATTTGAAATGCTTTTCATTTTTAGGGCCTTATAGCTCAAAATAATCAGTAAATGCATGAATAATGGTGCATGAAAAATAACAAATAAAATAAATAAGTAACTAGAAACAAAATAGTATAAACTTTAATAAAATATATAAGTAGAAACAAAATAAAATAAACTTTAATAAACTTAATAAAATTTATTAAACTAAAATTATCAAAGTATTTTCTTCAAAACATTATAAGCAACCTCTAGTATCATTGAAACTAAAATTATATAAAATTGATGCAACTAAAATTATCAAGTATTTTGTGTTCAAAATCATTAAAAGCAAAAAGAATTTTCTTAAAGAACTTTTTTGTTAGAAACTTTAATAGCAAAAAATATCATAAAGTAAAATAAATAAGTAATTAGAAAAAAATATAAAAAATAAATAAGTTTTTTGTTGTAAGTAGAAATAAAACAAAATAAATAAAGCAAAAAAGAAAACAAAAAACAGGCAAAAAATATGCCACCTACTGGGCCACCACGGCCTGAATACGACTAGAAACCCAACGATGGGTCGATTCAGCCGCAGAGGCCTGAGAGGCCCATCAATTTATAGCAGTGACAATTAGGCCCGTAAGCCTGCAATGGAGAGGAGCTCGAGAGGGGTGCGGCAGTGGGGCTTATAAACCACTACGCGCCCCTCTCAAATAGCGAGGTGGGACTAAACTTTCGACGCGGGCACAGCAGCACAGGGCCTTTGGTCCCGGTTGATGGCACCAACCGGGACTAAAGGGGTGCATTGGTACCGGTTCGTGGCACCAACCGGTACCAATGCCCCCCTTTAGTCCCGATTGGTGCCACCAACCGGTACCAATGCCCCCCTTTAGTCCCGATTGGTGCCACCAACCGGTACCAAAGGCCGCCGTTTCCCGCCCTTTGGGCTGCCGAAAATTGACCTTTGGTCACGGTTAGTGGCACCAACCAGGACTAAAGATAGCATTCGTCCAGCATATATACCCAACGCTGCTCCTCGTCGCCGTCGCCGTCATCGCCCTGCCTTCGACGCCGTTGTCGCGCTGCCCTGCCGCCACTGACGCGCGCGCCCCCGCCTTGGCCGCCGTCGCCGCCGCCCTGCCTCCGACTCTGAGCCGCGCCGCCCTGCCCCGACCATGCCGTCGCCACGCTGCCCTTCCCGCCTCGAGCCCATTCCAGCCGCCCGCCCCTTGGCGCCTCGCCTCCCGCTTTCGCCATCGCCAGACGTCCCATTGTGAGCAGCTGCCGCTGTGCAGCTCTGTTTTATTTTGTATTAGATTAATTTTTTGTTCATATATGTATAATGTATATTTGTATGTATGTGGCTATATGTAAGTTCAGAGCATGTTTTTTATTAGATTAATTTCTTATTAGATTTATTACATTAATTTTTTTGTTCACAACATGTTTTTGTTCATATATGTATTTTTTGTTCATATGTGTATTAATGTTTTTTATTGCATATATGTGTTTTTTTCCAATGTATATATGTATGTGGTAGCTATATATGCATGATGAGGGGGGTGGGGTCGATATACCCCCTCCCCGATAATTTCACTATGAGGGGAGGTCATATACCACCTCAACGATAACATTTTTTAGAAAAGTTTTATATATCTAGCTAGGAAGAAAGGTAGAAGGTATGAACTAAGAAGAGGAAGAAGAAGAAAAATAAGAGGAGAAGAAGAAGGAATAGAGGAGAAGAAGAAAAAATAGAGTCTATTTTTTCTTCTTCTCGTCTATTCCTTCTTCTTCTCCTTTTTTTTCTTCTTCTCCTCTTTTTTTATCTTCTACTTCCTCTTCTTAATTTTTATTGGGAACTCCATTCCAAAATAACTTCGATATGATGGGCGGTCGATATATATACCCCCTCTCGACGGTGATAATTTATACCACGGGAGCATCCCCCGGCCCTCTTGCTCGACCAAAACTCTCGAGGACACCCAAACCATAGAAAAAAACGATGTCGGTCTCCTACCCCCTCCTGCCGCGCCCCTACCCGACAAACTCTCTCGAGGCCACCCAAATTTACCAAGTTAAAAGAGCGTTGTCGTCAAGGCCACCCCAAACCCTTGAAGCATTGTCGAGGCCACCCCAAACCCTTGAAGTGTTGCCGATTGAGGCCACCCCAAACCCTAGAGAAGCAGCGTCGAGGCCACTAATTAATATGATTTCTTATTGTGATTAGCTAGCTAGTTCTACGTTTGCCACTAATATATCCATCTGTCATGTTTGAATAATAATTGCCCTGTTGTAAAAATTTGCAGAAACTATGGACCCCCGAGACGAAGCAAAAGAAGCGATGTTGGGGGACATAATCGCACACGGAAGTGAGGCCGTCTTGTTGTTTCTCAATGACACCGATGGTATGGAAGGAGAGGTTGAAGAAGAAAACTACGGTGATTGAACAATGGAGGAGGAAGGACATGATCATGATGGCTTCCGTGACCCAATGCCGGTGCAAGAAGGACACCATGATGACGGCTCCGGTAACCGAACGGAGTCCGGCCAGGTATATTTATTAATTAAGCATGTGCTGACTATAGCTAGCTAATTGATGCATTAGTTGTTTTTGGTATGTAAACATATATTACTGAACTCTCCTCTTTCTTCTTTTTTCTAGCCCTCCGGATCGAGCACAACTTCGGTAAAGAGACAAGGCCCGAAGAAAAAGTTGCGCTCGGATGAAAGGTTTGAGATCATAGAAATCGCGCGCGATGGCATGCCAATTGAACCCATCCGGACAAAGGAAGCATTTGCTGCTTAGTGCTGGGTTCTTGTTACGGACAAGATCCCGATCAGCATCCACCAATGGTTAAAGCCGGTTGAAGAAGACCCTGATGTGTCTTATGTCTCCGATATGCAGAAAGAAGATCTTTGGACCGCCCTGAAGTAAAATTTCACCCTACCGCCAGAGAAGGATCCGGAGAAGCCAGTTAAAGAGCAATTGATCAAGTCTCATGCTCTTAAGAAGATGGCAGAACTATTCAGGAGGTGGAAGAATGAGCTGAAAAGATTTGTCGACAAAGAAGAGACACCAGAATTCATCGGCCGGTATGAGAAGATCAGATATCACAGGCCCGCATTTGTGGCCCACAGGACATCGAACAAGAGTAAGAAGATGTCAGTGACAAAAAAGAAGAATGCTGCGAAGAAGAAGCTTCACCATCGCACGGGTTCAGGTGGCTACCTCAAAGCCCAACCGTTGTGGGCGAATGCTGAGAATGACCTACTTGATAAAGGGGTCGAACCAAAGACATTCAGGTGGCCAGACCGTTGCCGGACTTGGTTCTTCGGGGCATGCGGAACCTTGGACCCTGTATCAGGGAAGTGCGTTTGGACGGACGAGCAAGTAAGAATACCAGTCACGAGGATTCAGGAGTATATCGAGGGAGCCCAACAAGGGACGTTCGTTCTAGACAGAGAGAACGACGAGCTCACAATGGCCCTCGGGAATCCTGAGCACCCTAGACGGACACGAGGCATGCCAGGCTCCGTTTCGTGGAAGGTTGGGTTTCCGGACGCAGGCGGTTACAAATGCAAGGAGAGGAGGAAAAAAGTGGAGCATACCCAACTGCAGGCGCGGCATGCAAGGGTACTAGCAATAGAGGAACGAGAAGCAAATCGCAGCAAGCGACCTGTTGAAGCTTCCCCCAAAGCTACCCCGCCATCTCAGCGGAGAAGCAGCGTGGCTTCCA
Organism: Aegilops longissima; assembly: GCA_021605205.1. NCBI lineage: Eukaryota > Viridiplantae > Streptophyta > Magnoliopsida > Poales > Poaceae > Aegilops > Aegilops longissima. The sequence goes on along the minus strand of CM038679.1, from coordinate 534,822,066 downwards.
CCGAGCAGCTTCAGCAGGAGCCTGTCTTCATGGCTCCTGCTAGCTACCCCGTGGATGCTATCACAGAGTCTCAATATTGCCACCTTATGACACAATGGATGACATTCAAAGTCAAGGCGGCTGTTGGCTCTATTTTACCTACTGAACCTAGCGCAACCTACCACTGCCGGCCGATTCCAGAAGGATATGCTAGGGTGATGGTGGATCGAATAACGGATGGATTTGAGGACCTCCAGCTTGACCACCCTACGGGTGAAGGGGAGACTCGGCTGGGTTCTTCTTTGAAGACTCCATGCCTATGGCGGAAGGAGCTCATCAACTTGCCGAACTGGACGCCTCCTCCTCCTCCTCCTCCTCCTACTCCTCCGGCGAGTCATGGCACTCCGCCTCCTCCTTGGCCTCCTCCTCCGGCGAGTGATCAGAGCACTCAGCCTCTTTCTCCGGCGCGTGGCGGCACTCCGCCTGCTTCTCCGCCTGCGCCGGCGCACCCGAGCAGCCAGCCTCCTCCTTCTCCGCCTCGCCAGCAAGGGCGGAAGAGACCCGCCGCCGCTCCGGCTGCTCCGGAGCGTCTTAGTCCTTCTCCTCCGCCTCGTAAGCAAGCACGAAAGAAGACAGCCGCAGCCACTCCGTCTGCTCCGGCGTCTAGCTGTACAGCCAGAGGCGGGAGGCAATACAGATTCTGTCCTTCTCTGAAGACTCCAGAGAAGTTACCATATGAGAGGACCGTGGTGGAAAACACGAATATCATGCGGACCGAAGTGACGAAATTCTTTGAAGGGGTGAAAGCAAAGAAACATCCACCTCCAGAGGAGAAGATAGATCCGGTGAAAGCGATGCGCACTCTAGATGCCCTAAAGAAACCACCAAAGTCTCCGCCGAAAGCCAACTTTGACCGCATTATTGAAAAGTCATATCTCGAAGCGAAGCGGTCGGGAAGTACTAGAAGTGATGAAAGGTTAAAAGAACGACGAGCAGCTGGGAAAAAATTGCCCAGCTCGGCGAACAAGAGGACCAATCGTGCCCCCCGCTCAAGGTGTCTAGCGACATCGTCGCTAATGATCCGAGGATGGCGCCTGGTTATAGCAATCTTGGAGATTACCTGCCCGACGATGTACATTATGATTTCTTGGAGGTGGACGAACACAGGTACGAGTACGGGAAGCCTCTCGTCAAAGATGAAAAATCTCTAACAATGATGATGCGAAGATTCCATGATTGGTACATGAAAACCTACAGAGAGTCTGGTGGGACGAATACTTTGACGTTGTTCGTTAAAGAGGAGCATGACCTCGTTGGAATTGATCTGTTACATGTTCCATTTGAGGAGTTCTTCCAGTTTTTCAATCAAATGGCCCTCGATAAATTAACGGTCACTTGCTACTGTCTGTAAGTAGTACTATTTCTGTCATTAAGTCTCTATATATAGGTCAGCTCTTTCATTGCTTGTATTTATAATTATCCTCACTATATTATATAAGCAGATTGAAGATCGCCGAATTGAAGAAAAGACAAATCGGTGATATTGGGTTCATTAACACAAATCTCGTAGATGCAAATGAGGTTAAATTTCATGCCAAAGATACCGAGGACAACTTGCTACGATCGTTGGTAATAAATGAAAACAAAGATATAATACTCTTTCCTTACAACTTCAAGTGAGTGTTACTGTCTTGTGCATATTCGGTTTCCCTTATTAGTCCAGGTTATAGTAATGTAATTGATAACTTATGCATGCGTGCGCAGGTTCCACTATATACTCCTAGAGATTAAGCTTGAGTAGGGACTACTAACCGTCTTATACTCAAGACGAAAAGATCCTAAGGAGTATGCGGACATGACTGAAATGCTCGAGAAGTAAGTTAAATCGATCATTATCATGCCATATCAGCAACTTTGTTCATTTCCTGATATCAAGTAATTGTTTTCTTTGTCTGGCAGGGTTTGGACAAAATTCAACAAAAAAGCTCCGGGAGTGCCGAAGAAGCTGCAATTTAGACAACCGAAAGTAAGTACTACTAGCATGTTCCGTGCATCTCCTAGTGATTCAAGTGCTAGTTTCATCAATACCATTTATAGCATTCTTGCTTATCAGTTTGATTGACCTCTATTTCTTGTAAAGTGGTTGTGGCAGGAAGCCGGGAATAATTACTGTGGATACTACGTTTGCAACTCCATCCGCCACACGACCTATGAGAGGGGCTACTCTGACAAACAGTATGAAGTGCATAAGCAATAATATTCACAATTTTATTTTATTACCATCATTTGTGTTGAGTTTCATTTATTCATATATATATGTATTGACCCACTTCTTCAAATTAGATCTTTCGGATGCAGGATGAACTCCTACCACCAGATCGTATGCGAGCAATTCAAGAGGAATTGGCGGCATTCTTCCTTGACCACGTGATCGCTAAAGACGGAGAATACCATGTGGACCCTGAGTTCATATATAATTAGGAGATTATATTGTAAGAGATAATTATATTGTATATATGTAGCCAGTAGCGTCGGATAGATATACGAGAACTTGTTGTTCGACCAATCTCTCGGAGGAGAGGTGGTCGATTTCACTTCTCTCTGTATGCATATGTTCATGACGATCTTCTGTTTCCTTCATTTGCTTACTAGCAAGCGTGTCGAGTCCTCTCTATACGTATATATAATACGTAGCATACGTCGACCTAGCACGGAGAAAAGAGAGGACACTTCTCTGTATTAATTAGCTAGATAACACAATATATGAAACACCTAAATTAACCCCCCAAAACCCCTAAACCACCTCCTTTAAAAAAACAAAAACCTTAGCTCCTGCCAGCTGCTGACGCGTGGATGCCTATTGGTCCTGGTTTGTGCCACCAATCGGGACCAAAGGGCCTCCTGCCTGGGCTCACCGCACGGGCCACGTGGAGGCCCATGTGTCCCGGTTCATGTAAGAACCGGGACTAAAGGCCCAGGGCATTAGTAACGACACTTTAGTCCCGGTTCAACAACCGGGACAAAAGGCCCTTAAGAACCGGGACAAAAGGCCCTTAAGAACCGGGACAAATGGCCCTTTTTCTACTAGTGGGGCCCAGTTCGTAGGTCACACTATGAGTCAACAGTAATAAAAACCTCACTAATAACAACCCCGGTTTAATGAGGAAAGAAGTTGGTTGATCTTTATGTGGTCATGGGAGGATCACAATGGTATTCTTGATATTGATGAGGTGATCTTGTGAGGATCACGATGGTATTCTTGATATTGATAAGGTGATCTTGTGAAGATTCTGGTGGTATTCTTGATAATGATTGAAGTCATCCCATGACCATGATGGTAAGTAAGAGTGGCATATATTTGGTGGTTACGCGGTAACCCCGAACAGAGTAAGTAATATTTGTAGCATGTTGCATGCTAGTACCATCATTGTTCATGTCTCGAGTAATATGTTCATGCCATGGATAATGTTCTAGCGGTATCATGTTCATATTGTACATACCATGTTGTTCTAGTTGTATCATGCTCATGCTTGTTTAACCTGTAAATGCCATGCTATTGTTTGTCTTGACTACTTCTGGTTGTTGAGAGCTTGCAAGTACATTCAACGTACTAACCTAGCGTGTCATGCCAGTTTGCAGGTCATGCTTTTGTGTGCTTACATGTTTGTCGTGGATCCTTTGTTGGGGAGCTCGGATAAGCGTTCTAGCCAGAGTCCCTGTGGAGTGGAGTCCATCACTGTCGTCATTGTTCCGCTGCTAGAAGTTATTCCACTGTTATGAGTTGTTCTGCTGCTAGCATAGAGCAACCTTGGCAGGCGTAGCGTCGCCGTGCCGATGTAATTCCTGGTTATATCAGAACCCTTGTATCTCTGAGTATTTGTAATAAAGAGCTGATTTGTTCTATTCTAGCAATGCCGTATTCCGGAAGACTTGTCTCTAGGCTGGAATATGGGGCGTTCCAGTTTCCTCTGAGCCGGGTTGCCACAAATATTATATGTTTAGATCCATTATGCTATTTAATACCCCTCTGATCTTGAGCATGTTTATCACTTGTGTGTAGTTACTTTTGTTCTTGAGGTCACGGGAGGAATCATGTTGCAAGTAATCATGTGAACTTGATATGTATTCGATATTTTGATAGTATGTATGTTGTGATTCCCTTAGTGGTGTCATGCGAACATCGACTGCATGATACTTCACCATATTTGGGCCTAAGGGAATGCATTGTGGAGTAGTTATTAGATGATGGGTTGCGAGAGTGACAGAAGCTTAAACCCTAATTTATGCGCTATTCCGTAAGGGACCGATTGGATCCAAAAGTTTAATGATATGGTTACAATTTTTTCTTAATACTTTTCTCGTAGTTGCGGATGCTTGCAAGGGGGTTAATCATAAGTAGGAGGTTTGTTCAATTAAGAATAGCACCTAAGCATCGTTCCACCGACATACCAAATTATCAAAGTAGTGAACACAAATCAAACTAACTTGATGGAAGTGACTATATGAAATTCCCGTGTACCCTCAAGAACGCTTTGCTTATTGTAGGTGAATGTTTTGGCCTGTCCTTTGCCTCAAAAGGATTGGGCTACCTTTCTGCACTTCTGTTACTATCATCGTTACTTGCTCGTTACAAATTATCTTGCTATCAAACTACTCTGTTACTTACAATTTCAACGCTTTCAGACATTACCTCGCTGAAAACCACTTGTCATTTCCTTCTGCTCCTCGTTGGGTTCGACACTCTTACTGATTGAAAAGACTACAATTGATCACATATACTTGTGGGTCATCAGTGTGCGATAACGTACCTATCACAAACATATAGGAAGATTAAATGTTGATGTCCACCTTTTTCACACGACTATAGCGGCGTAATCGTTTGGGATGTCTTTCTGATCAGAAATGTAACATCGAGATGTAATGTGTGGGACTGGGGTGGCTTCTCATACATTTATTCTATGGCGATCGTCAGTAGCCGCTCGCCCATCCCCGACGGTTTCTGGGGCGTGTGGGAAGTATCCCCCTATCGCCCACACTGTAACACCACAAAAATTTAACCATGATTTGATTATTAAAATTTTGCCAGGAGATTAAATTTTCTACTTTCTGAATTCTCTTTTGATTTCAGAACCCCTCTTTTCTTTAATTTGTGAAGTTTTTACCTCAAGTGAAAACATTCCAAAAGTATTATTGGACTTGTATACTCTCTCAATAAAACAATTCTTTTATCAGTGGATTTATTTGCATAAGTATTTTTCCCTGAGCTATATTTCTCTTGAAAATAATTTTTCATAAGTTTTAGGGCCTCTTTTGCACTGCAACCATTTGATAAATGCATTTAAAATTTTCACCAAAATTTGGGGATGACTTGTGATGCCCCTAAATCACTTTTATGCAAAAATATCTTTTATTCATTGGAGATTTTAAGCTCCACCCCTAGTTTACAAAACTGGTCCACTTGGTAAAATTGCACTACAACTTATTTAAATATTTCTTTAAAACTTCCACCAAAATTAGGGGAGGTCAGTAGGAGTATATAATTCAATTTTGTACAAAAACCCTCTGTTGTTCTTTGGAAAATTTGAGCAAAACATCCTCTTTTGCTCTCTGGACCAGATTGGCCTTTTCTACTGCAACCCCTTTTTGTGTTGCTCTGTTGCCCATGATTCTTTTTCCTGCTTATAGTCCTCCCTACCAAACCCTTAAGTCCAGGAAAATGAACCCATTGGAGTATTTTTGGTTCATGTAATAATAGCCTTTAGTTTCTGCCCAAAATTGGTTTTCTCAAATATTTGCACTTTCAAGTTTCTGGTTTTGCCAAACTAACCTTGCCACCCTCTTTTTCATCTAAAGAGACTAGGATCTGGAGATTTTGGCCACCCCAAGAACTGCCTAGATGCCTCTAAAATTCTGTCGAACACTTTGTGTGCATAGACAGATTTGGCATGAATTTTAGTTGGCATTGTGAGCTTGATCCTCTGACCTAACTAACTTGTCCACTAAGCTCCTAGCTAACCCTAACCCAGGCTTGTTAAGTACCAGCTTCATCCGAGCTCTCTAACACGCGCTGGCAATTTGTCGAGCACCTGGCGTGCGTCTTGCTGGCGCGCCAGTAGCTAGCGTTTTTTGCGTCTTGTCTTGCATCGGTCGCCGAGTCTGGCCCCTGGCCTTTGCTCACCTGCAGAGCTACGCCCGTCCTCATCCACTCACCACCACCCCCCTGGCCGCCCCTGGAGCCTCACAGCGCCGCCGTCAGGTCGGCCACGGCGGCTAGCGGCTGGCCACAGTGGGTTCCTGCCATGGACGGCGCCGCCCAATCCATACGCGTGCGCCAGCTGCCCTCTGGAGCAGCTCGAGCTCATCCACAAGTTGTCCGCTAGCTCCCGTCGCCGCCACGTCGCCCTGCAGCAACAGAACGGCGGTTCGCCGTCGGTCTTATCCACGGCCGCTGCGGAACCGACCTTGGCCGCCCATAAAAGGACCCTCAAGCTCGTCCAGTCCCTCAGGCAAGCTCAAGCCGTCCACCTAGCACTCCCATAGCCTGCAATCGACCAGGGAAGGCCGTCTTCCCCGTCTCCTGCCAGTTCGGCCGCCGCTGCCCTCCGGTGCCGTTCGTCGCAACCAGGCCCTCCCCCGTCCATCAAGCACCACCACCCGACTCCCCTTGATCGTGTGGAGCCACCCAACCTCTCAACGTCGATCGGGAACCACCGTAGCCCAAACCCCCAAACCCTCCCGAAACCACCTCCGCTGCGGAGCTCACTGCCGGCGACTCCCTTCGTCCCCACCTACCTAGCGACCACCGGGAGGACCGCCTTGGACTGGCGGATCCATCCCCGCCCTCAGAACCCCGCGGAGAACCGCCTTTCGTCGTCGGCGATCGCCGGAGTCCCGCCTCCGCTCGGGCAGAGGAGAAAGGAGGGAGGGACGACTGGTCAAACCTGATCAGTGGGCCCAGGGGACCCACTGACAGTGACCATGAGCCGGTCCATGCTGGAATAAGTGAAGACGTAAACCCATCTTCGACGTGTTTATATTTCGAAACGTTTTTCTTTTTCTGTTTTATTTTAAAAACAGAATTTGACCAAAACTTTGACTGGCTATAACTTTTTAAATGTAACTCCAAATGAGTTGATTCTTTTTACTACCTCTCTCAAATTTCACCTAGTTTATTTTAAGATTTATTTCAAAAATAATTAGGAAAACTTTTTGTAATGTTTTAAAGTTTGTGTTGATTTGAATATTTTTCAAAATAGGATTGTCGGAGAGAGAAGAAAACTTTCAAAGATTTGGAATGCACCCTGCCTCTCCACAACTTGAAGGCAAGCATTCTGAACCCGGGCATAATATTGTCGTGTGTTCTTTGATACAATTACAACACCCCTCGTTTCGGAGTTTCTATTATTTTATGTGATGATATGATCATACTCATGAGTGCATAATGAATGTTCCTTGCTATTGGAAGTTGATATGTTGTGATGGTAATCACCCTCATATGCCTTTCATGCCTATCGGAAGGAATCCGGGAAAGCATCTATCTTGGGTAGACACGAACTTGTCTCCAGTCTTCGTCGAGACGGTTATGTCCGGTATGGCATAGTGAGGTATGATGAGTGGTGATTATGTCTGTTGGTTGAAATATATTTGTTATGCTAATCTTGCAGGGAATAATTAAACCTCCTGAGTCGACCGTAGATCAAATCTTGTTCCAGTAACCCCTATACTTGTTTCGTACTACCACTTGTCCCTGCCATAGGTAGGGTACGGTTCAGTAAGTTGTCAACCCCTTTCCTAGAACACACCGTACAGAGAGGCCATGGTGGAAGATACTGGCTGCATCCGGTAGGCATGCCACCTGGTCCGGGGGCATGGGTGTTTCCGGTTGGAGCCGAGGGGTAGCTCCCCTAGTTTGCTGCGTTATAAATTTTGTGATCCCATGCTAATCGAGGTTGTAGCCTCCCACTTAGAGTTTTGCTTAAGCGGGTGTCATGGGTGATTCGGACATTTGGTGAGTTAGGCAGGTGTGTGCGGTCAGGTGTGTTTTCAACTAAAAGACCCTAGACGGAATTAGCCCCGATGGACTAAAGAAATCCGTTACTCGTGGGTAAAGAGTACACTCTCTGCAGAGATTAAACATCTATTCGAATAGCCGTGTCCATGGTTAAGGACTACATTCAGGGATTGGTCAAGTGTCGGTCTTAGTGTCGGTCTTCAGAGGAAAAACTGCTAAGCCAGAACATTGATTATGACCTTGGACATATGATGATTATGATTATTATTATTGTGGACTAACTATTTACATTATTTGAATTATTGAGTATCCCTGGGACGGTTCTACCTCCTTGATATTCACTGTGATTATTTTCTTATAAGCTCTTTATGTGGTGTCGCTGAGACGCCCGACTGTGGCATGCTTGTTATTTATTTACCTTATAAGCCCTTTATGTGGTGTCGCTCAGACGCCCGACTGTGGCATGCTGTTATTTATTTACTTTATAAGCCCTTTATGTGGTGTCGCTCAGACGCCCGACTGTGGCATGCTGTTATTAATTTACTTTATAAGCCCTTTATGTGGTGTCGCTCAGATGCCCGACTGTGGCATGCTGTTATTTATTTACTTTATAAGCCCTTTATGAGGTGTCGCTCAGACGCCCGACTGAGGCATGCTTTACGTTATTGCCCTTTTGAGGAGTCGCTTCAGACACCTGATCGGTGCATTCTATTTCTACTCTTTGATTGCATAGTCATGCTTTATATGAATAACTTGTTTACGTGCACCATGGATTTTATTTTATGACTCACATTGTGATCATAGAATATTTTAGTGCATGATTATCAATTGTCATGTTATACCCGTGTTCATAATGTTTGCGAGTACATTCAAAGTACTCACTGGCTTGTCCCTGGATATTTTCTTAGCCAGATTTCTTGCTTGGAAAGGAGCATTGCGATGACAGCCCCGGAACCTAAGCAATGGTGACAACACCCTCGCAAAGATAAGAGTTAACCTGGTCAGCTGTTCCTGTGGGAAATGGACTCCCATAGATGCTGAAAGACCACAAACCGCTTCCGCCATCAACCACTAGAAACCATTTGTTGCACTCATAGGCCAGAATGGTCTTGTACTACATATTATGTATTTTGCTTGGAGCTTCTGTATCAAGTTAGTGTCTCATCAGCTAACAGTAATCCTGGGGCTGGTGAGCACAAGGACCATTTTCTGGAAATTAATATCCCGAAATTCTGGTCCTGAGAAACTTGGTATCAGAGCCAGGCTGACCATTGGATAATCCTATCTTAGCCAGGTCAAAAAAAACCTAGGTTAACCAAACCACCAGACCTTAACCTAACCCCGACCAAGCTTCTCGTGCAAGATAGCCACACAGTGACCCCGACACTTTTTGGCAGTCGGTGCCCAACCTATCAGCCTAGCCTGTCGATCACGCGCTAGTGATCGACACCTATATTGCCTCATTCGCAAGCGTGCGAAGGAAGGCTCCGTCCCCTTTTTCTATAAAAGGGCACGCTAGCCTCAACACAGCACAACACAGCCTCTTCCCCAAACCGGGCTATGATGCCCGGCCCAATTGTGCACAATGAGACCACATCAACCAACCTTGGAGGATTTGTGACCGTGCTCGCAAACCTCACCCGCCGTGCCTATGCTTTAGAAGAGCCCCCAAAATATGTTGTATACCAAGGACCCATGAGCGGTGAGAGCCGCCAATTCTGGGCCACTATGTACATCTATGGTAGGGGTCTATCACCAGAACGCCCCTACAGGTTCACTAGAAGGACAACTTCCTTTGAGCCACAAGCCATCCAACTAGCAGCTCGAGAGGCTATAGTTCAACTCCGGCACTTGTCACCCAGAGTTAACTGCCGCTCGTTCTACTACTACCCTAGACGTGATGGGTATGGTAGGCCGCCCCAGGTTGCCAACGGAGATCACGAGACGGATCCTACATTGTTGCATCTCGTGCACTATGTAAGTGCACTAGAGGAACTGTTCGATCAAATCACCCTTGATCTGGTCGCAGCTCGTGGAGAACTGGTTCGCCGAGCCCCGGCGAGAGGAGAAGATGGGCCCGACGCTGACAACCCAGTCGTGCTGTTTGGACACCCGATCGAGTCCTTGAGGTCTGCCCCAGCCATCGACCAAAATACTTTGGTGTCCCCAGAAGTGCTTCGTCGCCTTTTGGGAACACGCTCCAACGGGATTGTGGCCAACAATCCCCGGGATGGTCATCATCGCTACCCCGACCCTGCAGCCCCTCAACCCCCTCCAGCTAATCCCGACGGTGAGACCCGTGGAGAAGCCTCGACATCCACAAGGCACACCCGCTTAGATATAAATGAGGTAGACTAAGTCACTCGAGTAGTACCGAGTCTTAGTATGTCCACGCCCTGTAATTGTGTGATCCTGTATTAATGCAGCCTGCTTGTGGGCCTCTATTTTGAATAGTAGCCGTGCATAAATATGTCAGCATGTGGTTGCATTTTTAATCCCGGGCACAGCTAACAAAACCACCCCGACGACACCCATAGTAATACGTCACCTTGTGAGATATGTGTATCTGTAGCTTTGACCCCAACCCCATAAGGGCAGAACCGATAAACTAGTTACCCTTCACCATGGTAAATAACCCGGCCCCAATACTATATAAAAGGCCACCTCGTGACCTTGCCAAGTACCCCTCACCTTGTGCACAACACTTACAACCATTCCTTTGCCATGCCGAGCCCTAGTATTTATCTGAGGACCCCAGACGCAACCCCGGGTAGTTTTATTAAAATATTGTGGGACTTTACCTGTAGTACCATGAGTGCTATCCACCCACCCCAGTATGAGTTGCTCAAATCGAGGATCAGTCCATCCACCTCGAAATATTGGGCAGTAGTGCACATCCCTCGCGCAAACCCAAACCAAGACCCAACATAAGTTTCCTTCGTGGGGAAATCTATGTCGACTCCACATATGGCCATAGAAGCTGCTGCGTACGAAGCGCTTGCTCGCCTTCGATTCGCGGTACCCAATGCCAGCGAACGAGGGTATTATTATTTCCCGGGTCGTGCAGCACCCGGAGAAATAACCTCTTTTCCTGGTGGACGAATTGAGAGAGACCCAGTACTGGCAAACCTTGCCCAGTATGTCATCGCGCAAGAGCGTTTGACCCACCGGGTAATGGGTTATCTCCAGAGCCTCGCTGATTTAAACCCTCAGATCGCCATCGGCAGACCACTGAGGCCCGACCAGGAGAGAAGCGTTCATCGACTCGTCAATCCGCTTCCCCCGATAGAAGAAGAGTGTGCCCCAATCCCAGAGACGTTTTCTCAGGACCCTGTCCATTTACCGTTCTCGTTGTAGACGTCACTGCTATGTTCATTGTTCCAGCATTTATGTATGTGTTGCAACTTAAGCATTGTGTCCTAAATTTGTGCGATGAATTAAAAATGTAGTTCAGTTAATGTGAGTGGTTTTTAATGCGGTAAATTTTTACTAACTGTTTTCACTCTCGGTAAATTCTGAAGTGAGATTTTTCCCCTGAGTTGTCGCGGCATATATCTCTTCACGACATAGATTTTTATTCACGCAGCACCACGGCAGACTCACAACCGCAACCACTCGACCTCGTGCACTAATTGCTAATGCACATACACATGTTACACCAAACTATCACCTCTGAAGGAGAGGTTAGTGGGTAATCACTCGGGTACAAGTTGCCTCCAGCACAGTGACAACAGTTAGCACACGACACCGCACTTAATCCTCATGATCACCGCCACCACGGAGAGCTAACACTCGAGCGGCAGCATCATGACGATCATCGAGGATCATCACGCTCAGGACCACGGAGAACCCCAGCAATGCCGCCAATCCTCCGCACACCAGGATCACGCACCAGTCTAGCATCACCTCCGCCATTAGAGCCTAATTTCGAGCTCCTGCAAACAGGAATGGAGGAGAAGGAAGGAGAAGGAGAAGCGAGGCCAGGAGTGAGGAAGAAGAAGGAGCACTGCGGTCATTTTATAGCTCGAGATCGGTGTACGGTGGGCGAGGTCCACCAGCACCGCTCGTCGCTCGATCGCCGGTGTTCGGATACGAATCCGCGAGCAGTGCCGACAGCGCACTGGCCCGCGAGGTGAGTGCACGTTGCACCGGCAGCTAGCACGCCGTGTACTACCGCAGTACGGCCTAGATGCCCTACGCGCTAGATGTCGCCGGTGGAGAAAGCGCGGGAAAGCGCACGGGAGAGAGGAAGAAGAGAGAGCCAGAGGTAGAAGAAGAAACCGACAGTGGGCCCCGGGTCCACCTGTCAGCCAGACAGAGCACTGTGGTCTCGGGTACGACCAGCGTATTTCAGTCATTTAGAAATTTATTCTAAATTTACTGTAACCAAAGTAGAAAAAAATTTCCCCGTAAAAATTTTCCACGCAACACCAGTGTGCCACCCAGTAGTTTTACACCACTTATTGCCCGCTCACTGTAGCCACATTTTATTGCATGAATAGGATGTTTATTTTTGTGATATTACTTTGATGGTAGGAGTAAGATTTTTTTCAAAACAACACTTAGCAAATCTCGAGGACGAGATTTTTCTTAAGGGGGGTAGTGTTGTAACACCCCAAAAATTTAACCATGATTTGATTATTAAAATTTTGCCACGTGATTAAAAATTTTACTTTCTGAATTCTCTTTTGATTTCAGAACCCCTCTTTTCTTTAATTTGTGAAGTTTTTACCTCAAGTGAAAACTTTCCAAAAGTATTATTGGACTTGTATACTCTCTCAATAAAACAATTCTTTTATCAGTGGATTTATTTGCATAAGTATTTTTCCCTGAGCTATATTTCTCTTGAAAATGATTTTTCATAAGTTTTAGGGCCTCTTTTGCACTGCATCCATTTGATAAATGCATTTAAAATTTTCACTAAAATTTGGGGATGACTTGTGATGCCCCTAAATCACTTTTATGCAAAAATATCTTTTATTCATTGGAGATTTCAAGCTCTACCCCTATTTTTCAAAACTGGTATAATTGGTAAAATTGCACTACAACCTATTTAAATATTTCTTTAAAACTTCCACCAAAATTAGGGGAGGTCAGTAGGAGTATATAATTCAATTATGTGCAAAATCCCTCTGGTGTTCTTTGGAAAATTTGAGCAAAACATCCTCTTTTGCTCTCTGGACCAGATTGGCCTTTTCTACTGCAACCCCTTTTTGTGTTGCTCTATTGCCCATGATTCTTTTTCCTGCTTATAGTCCTCCCTACCAAACCCTTAAGTCCAGGAGAATGGACACATTGGAGTATTTTTGGTTCATGTAATAATAGCCTTTAGTTTCTGCCCAAAATTGGTTTTCTCAAATATTTGCACTATCAAGTTTCTGGTTTTGCCCCCTTGCCACCCTCTGTTTCATCTAAAGAGACTAGGATTTGGAGATTTTGGCAACCCCAAGAACTGCCTAGATGCCTCTAGCATTCCATCGAACACTTTGTGTGCATAGACAGATTTGGCATGAATTTTAGTTGGCATTGTGAACTTGATCCTCTGACCTAACTAACTTGTCCACTAAGCTCCTAGCTAACCCTAACCCAGGCCTGTTAACTACCATCTTCATCCGAGCTCTCTAATACGCGCTGGAATTTCGTCGAGCACCTGGCGTGCGTGCGCTGGGCGCGCCCAGAGCGTGCGTTTTGCACGTGCGTGCGCACGGGTCGCCGCGTCTGGCCCCTGGCCTTTGCTCACCTGCAGAGCCACGCCCGTCCTCATCCACTCACCAGCACCCCCCTAGGCCACCCCTGGAGCCCCACAGCGCCGCCGTGACGACGGCCACGGCGGGTAGCGGCCGGCCATAGTGGGTTCCTGCCATGGACGGCGCCGCCCAAGCCATACGCGTGCGCCAGCTACCCTCTGGAGCAGCTCGAGCTCATCCACAAGCTGTCCGCTAGCTCCCGTCGCCGCCACGTCGCCCTGCAGCAACAGAACGGTGGTTCGCCGTTGGTATTATCCACGGCCGCCGCGGAACCGACCTTGGCCGCCTACAAAAGGACCCCCGAGCTCGTCCAGTCCCTCAGGCAAGCTCAAGCCGTCCACCTAGCACTCCCATAGCCTGCAATCGACCAAGAAAGGCCGTCTTCCCCGTCTCCGGCCAGTTCGGCCAGCGCCGCCCTCCAGTGACGTTTGTCGCAACCAGGCCCTCCCCCGTCCATCCAGCACCACCACCTGACTCCCCTTGATTGTGCGGAGCCACCCAACCTCTCAACGTCGATCGGGAACCACCGTAGCCCAAACCCCCAAACCCTCCGGAAACCACCTCCGCCGCAGAGCTCGCCGCCGGCGACTCCCTTCGTCCCCACCTACCTAGCAACCACCGGGAGGACCGCCTTGGACTGGCAGATCCATCCCCGCCCTCAGAACCCCGCGGGGAACCGCCGTTCATCGATGGCGATCGCCGGAGTCCCGCCTCCGCTCGGGCAGAGGAGAAAGGACGGAGGGACGACTGGTCAAACCTGTCCAGTGGGCCCATGGGACCCACTGTCAGTGACCATGAGCCGGCCCACGCTGGAATAAGTGAAGACGTAAACCCAGAGTACGTCTTCGACGTGTTTATATTTCGAAACGTTTTTCTTTTTCTGTTTTATTTTAAAAGCAGAATTTGACAAAAACTTTGAGTGGTTATAACTTTTTAAATATAACTCCAAATGAGCTGATTCTTTTTCCTACCTCTCTCAATTTTCACCTAGTTTATTTTACGATTTATTTCAAAAAAATTAGGATAACTTTTTGTATTGTTTTTAAAATTTGTGTTGATTTGAATATTTTCCAAAATAGGATTGTCGGAGAGAGAAGAAAGCTTTCAAAGTTTTGGAATGCACCCTGCCTGTCCACAACTTGAAGGCAAGCATTCTGAACCCTGGCATAATATTGTCGTGTGTTGTTTGATACAGTTACAACACCCCTCGTTTTGGAGTTTCCGTTATTTTATGTGATGATATGATCATACTCAGCAGTGCATAATGAATGTTCCTTGCTATTGGAACTTGATATGTTGTGATGGTAATCACCCTCGTATGCCTTTCATGCCTATCGGAAGGAATCCAGGAAAGCATCTATCTTGGGTAGACACGAGCTTGTCTCCAGTCTTCGTCGAGACGGTTGTGTCCGGTATGGCATAGTGAGGTATGATGAGTGGTGATTATGTCTGTTGGTTGAAATATATTTGTTATGCTAATCTTGCAGGGAATACTTAAACCTCTTGAGTCGACCGTAGATCGAGGCTTGTTCCAGTAACCCCCATACTTGTTTCGTACTACCACTTGTCCCTGCCATAGGTAGGGTGCAGTTCGATAAGTTGTCAACCCTTTCCTAGCACACACCGCATGAGAGGCCATGGTGGAAGATCTGGCTGCATCCGGTAGGCATGCCACCTGGTCCGGGGCATGGGTGTTTCGGTTGGAGCCGAGGGGTAGCTCCCTAGTTTGCATGACGTTATAAATTTTGTGTTCCCATGCCAATAGAGGTTGTAGCCTCCCACTTAGAGTTTTGCTTAAGCGGGTGTCATGGGTGATTCTGGACCTTTGGTGAGTTAGGGCTGGTGTGTGCGGTCAGGTGTGTTTTCGACTAAAAGACCCTAGGCGGAATTAGCCCGATGGACTAGAAATCCGTTACTCGTGGGTAAAGAGTACACCTCTGCAGAGATTAAACATCTATTGAATAGCCGTGTCCATGGTTAAGGACTACGATGCAGGATGGGTCAAGTGTCGGTCTTAGTGTCGGTCTTCGGAGGAAAAACTGCTAAGCCAGAACATTGATTATGACCTGGGACATATGATGATTATGATTATTATTATTGTGTACTAACTATTTACATTATTTGAATTATTGAGTATCCCTGGGACGGTTCTACCTCCTGGATATTCATTGTGATTATTTTCTTATAAGCCCTTTATGTGGTGTCGCTGAGACGCCCGACTGTGGCATGCTTGTTATTTATTTACCTTATAAGCCCTTTATGTGGTGTCGCTCAGACGTCCGACTGTGGCATGCTGTTATTTATTTACTTTATAAGCCCTTTATGTGGTGTCGCTCAGAAGCCCGACTGTGGCATGCTGTTATTAATTTACTTTATAAGCCCTTTATGTGGTGTCTCTCAGACGCCCGACTGTGGCATGCTGTTATTTATTTACTTTATAAGCCCTTTATGAGGTGTCGCTCAGACGCCCGACTAAGGCATGCTTTACGTTATTGCCCTTTTGAGGAGTCACTTCAGACACCTGATCGGTGCATTCTATTTCTACTCTCTGATTGCATAGTCATGCTTTATATGAATAACTTGTTTACGTGCACCATGGATTTTATTTTATGACTGACGTTGTGATCATAGAATATTTCAGTGCATGATTATCAATTGTCATGTTATACCCGTGTTCATAATGTTTGCGAGTACATTCAAAGTACTCACTGGCTTGTCCCTGGCTATTGTCTTGGCCAGATTTCTTGCTTGGAGAGGAGCGTTGCGATGACATCCCCGGAACCTAAGCAATGGTGACAACAGCCTCGCGAAGATAGGAGTTAACCTGGTCAGCTGTTCCTGTGGGAAATGGAGTCCCATAGACGCTGAAAGACCACAAACCACTTCCGCCATGAGCCACTAGAAACCATTTGTTGTACTCATAGGCCAGAATGTTCTTCTACTACATATTATGTATTTTTCTTGGAGCTTCTGTATCAAGTTAGTGTCTCATCAGCTAACAGTAATCCTGGGGCTGGTGAGCACAAGGACCATTTTCTGGAAATTAATATCCCGAAATTCCGGTCCTAACACACACTCACTTGGCGATGGTTCCAAATTTCGTCACGGAAATGGGTTAAAAACCGTTTGTATAGCACATTACAGTACCAGTGATGACTCACATATCACTATCATCATATCTCAAAACTATTACAAACTATCAAGTTTATTTTGTCCAATGATCTTCATGAAAGTTTTTATTATATCCCTCTTGAGTATCTATCACTTTGGGACTACTTTCATATGTTGCTTTTAATAAGCTCAAACAAATTTAAGTGAAGAACATGATCATAAAATTTTTCGTCTCTCAAAATAGTATAATGAAGCATGAGAGAATTTCTTCAAAAAATTTACTAACTCTCAAATAAATCTAAGTGAAGCATGAGAGCATTTCTTCAATAATATTAAAGAACATCGTGCTCAAAAAGATATGAGTGAAGCACTAGAACAATTCCATAGGTCAAAAAATTTAAGTGAAGCATCAAGAGCAATTCTAACAAATCATAGCATAATTTTAGCTCTCTTGAATAGGTGTGTCCAACAAGGATACTTGTGACAAACTAAAAAGTAGAACAAGCAAAGACTCGTATAATATAAGAAGCTCCAAGCAATACTCATGATGTGTGACGAATAAAAATATAGTTCCATGTAAAATACCGATGGTCGTTAGAAAAAAGAGGGGATGCCACTCGGGGCATCCCCAAGCTTAGTTGCTTGTTTCTTCTTGAATATTATCTTGGGGTTCCATGGGGCATCCCCAAGCTTAGGCTCTCCTTACTCCTCATTCCTTCATCCATCATGATCTCACACAAAACTTGAAAACTTCAAGCACACAAAACTTAACAAAACCTTCGTGAGATCCGTTAGTATAACAAAGAAAATCACTGATATGTCCATTTTGCATCATGTTTTCCTACTGTTATTTATAATGTTTTTATGCATAATAATGCTTTATGGAGTAATTCTAATGCATTTTCTCTCATAATATGCAAGGTTTACACAAAGAGGGAGAATGCCGGCAGCTGGAATTCTAGACCTGAAAAAGCTACGTCAGATTTACCTATTCTGCACATCTACAAATGAGCTGAAACTTCACGGAGATTTTTTATGGAATATTTAAGAATTATTGGAGAAAATAACTACCAGAGGGGCCCACCCGGTGGGAACAACCCACCTGGCCGTGCTAGGGCCCCTAGGCGTGCGCTAGTGGGTTGTGCCCTCCTCGCCCCCCCCCCCTCCGGTGCCCATCTTCTGGTATATAAGTCATTTGACAAAGAAAAAATAAGGGGAGGACTTTCAGGACGAAGAGCCACCGTCTCGAGGCGGAACTTGGGCTGGAGCACTTTTGCCCTCCGGCCGAGCGATTCCTATCGGTGTCAAAACCGGCCGATCTCGGGTAGGGGGTCCCGAACTGTGCGTCTGAGGATCGAAAGTAACAGGAGGCAGGGGCCATGATGTTTAACCAAGTTCGGACCCTCTTAATGGAGGTAATACCGTACTTCCTGCTTGATTGACTTTAATGAGTATAGGGGTTACAAGAGTAGATCTACCTCAAGATCGTAATGGCTAAATCCTAGATGTCTAGCCTGTATGATTATGATTGCCTCTACGGACTAAACCCTCCGGTTTATATAGACACCAGAGGGGCCTAGTGTCGGTGCACAAAAGTAGGGGCTCTCCTTTTTTACCCCTTTACTTATGCACGGGCAGTCAGAGCCATGCTGGCGGCCACACTAAAAAGGGCAGATGATGGAAACAAAGGCACAATACAGCCAAAGCAACGCCAAGGCAGAGACACAAAGAGAAAGAGGGCAAGGTGGACTCCCCCGGCAAGACCCTTGCCGGGGCGGCCTCTGCGGCCCCGGCAAGATCCTTGCCGGGGCAACTTGCCCAACACCAGTAGAGCGCACCACCCTTGAGCCAAGGGCTCCAACACCATCAACCACATTGGAACCAAGGTTCGGGAAGCACCTCCGTGGTGGCATGCAGATCTTTGTGAAGATCATAACATACAAGATCAGATGAGGACCAGAAGATGACGATCCTCGGCGGGATCCTAGCCGAGGAAATCCACGAGACCCCCGGCAAGACCCTTGCCAGGGATGATCGTGATGCCCCGGAAACACCCTTGCCGAGGACACTCGCGAGGCCATGGCAAGGCCCACATCTGCCAAGGCTCCACTGCCGATCCCATACAGCTGCCAGCCCAAATAGCTGAGGAGGCACCTGCGTGGCAGCGCACCGTCTCCAGGCCAACTCAGCAAGCACCTGCGTGGTGGCATGCAGATCTTCATGAAGACTCCGCCACCGCAGCCCAGCAGCCAGCCAATGTGGTGCTACCACACCTCATCAGCTCGGACGCGCGTCGGAGCCAGGCGAGGCGACGACAGCTGGGACGAGCTTTCTCACCGTCCCTGATAAAGCAAGGAGGGCACGTCGGCAGCGCATTAAATGCATTTGTCCGACGGTGCCAGAGGATAAACTTAGCCACTGTATAACTTTTCCACCTCCCGTGTGCCACTGTAGCAGCCCCTTTTGTCTATAAAAGGAGGCCCGAGGCGTACAGGAGAGGGATTCAGATCTTTTGAACTAGACACGCACCCTAGCTAGTTCGAGAGCTCAAGAACACCCAGATATATACACCAAAGCAGGGCTAGGGTATTACGCATCCTCGCGGCCCGAACCTGGGTAAAACAATCTTTGTGCTGACTACCAGACCCGCTCTTTGCACAACCCCGCGCTCGCCAACCATAGAAGGGATCCCAGTGATTCCATAGGTGTCGTTTCCCCCAACATCTTTGGCGCGCCAGGTAGGGGGTGCGCAGTTGTGAAAATCCGGTCTAGTAGTTAGTCTAGCAGTTCTATCACCATGGCTCCCAAGAAGAAGACGATCACGGCGATCGGTTCATCAGGAGCCGAACGACCCGTACTAGTGCGGGCGAGTGGTGGGGCGGTCGCGGACGGAAGCCGAGGCGCGGCCTGCGAACACCCACATCGCTTTGGTAGTCGAAGATAGGCGAGCGGTGTCGTTCGTGCGCGAGACGACGGGCCGTACACCGCCAAATCCAAAGACGGAGCCAGGCCCCCCGCAGGAGGTGCGGGGCCCTCCAAGGATGGCGTCGTGCCACCCATGGGCGGCGCGGCGACCTCCAAGACGCCTACACCGGTGCCCATGACACGCTCTTCCCAGGTCGTGCGCGACGAGCAGCGTCGCCACGCTAGTGACCCTGGGTGCCGCCGTGGAAAGAGTCATGTGCCTTATTCGTGGGACGTAGAAGACCAGCAAGCATGCCGAGGCACTGGCGAGAACGGTGCGCAGCCGCAGGGCCCTGATAGAGCTCCTTCTAACGTAGTTAGAAGTCAGAGCGCGTCACGGTCCACGCAGCTTTCGCCGCCACCTACGCCAGCAGAAGCTTTGGCGCGCGCGCAGTTGCTCCTCGACTTTCCTCCTGCTGTGGAAAAGCTTGACGAGTGGAGAGCCACCATCCGGAGCCTTGTCGGGGTCGCCAACAAAGATGAGCCGTGGCCAGCAGGGCCCTCGGGCCGGCGGTCCGTCGAACCACCGCATGCCAGTCGTGGAAGGACTGGAGGTGCTGCAGCCATGGTGCACTCTCCTCCCCTGCACTGTCCACTGCGGACGTCGGTCCGTCGTAGCGACGCATGTGATAACATTTCCATAGCGTCATCCGACCCACGGACCCACCGCGACAAGCGCCAAGTTCTTCGGGAGCGAGCCCATGAAGACGCTTGAACCACCATCGAACGCCGGCGCGAAGCACGCCACCAGTCAGATAGGCGGGCGGGGCCCACTATGGACCACCCGGCACCGGGGGGCTCCGGCGGCCTACCCTACGAGGTGGGTTGCCCAACCTTTACCCGTGAGTTGTGGCAGTTCCAGTGGCCCTCCCAGCGCACGTTCAAGGCCGACGTCGGCGAGAAGTACAACGACAAGACCCACCCGTCGGAGTTCCTCAGCATCTACACCATTGGGACGCAAGCTACCGGGGCCCGCGACGACAAGGTTCTTGCCAATTACTTCCCGTTGGCACTTAAACCCAATGGCATGTCATGGTTGATGCACTTGCCGGCGGATTCCATTTCTTCTTGGTTGGATTTGTGTCATGAGTTCATTGGCGCCTTCACTGGAGGCCACCAAGCTCATGGCCAGGCGAGTGATCTGCATATTGCTACCTCTTGAGCACTGCGTTGGTTTACCCTTGAAGAGGAAAGGGTGATGCTGTAAAGTAGCGTAAGTATTTCCCTCAGTTTTGGAGAACGAAGATATCAATGCAGTAGGAGATCACGCACGAGTCCCTCGTACCTACACAAACAAATAAGAACCTCGAAACCAACACGATAAAGGGGTTGTCAATCCCTAAACGGTCACTTACGAGAGTGAGATCTGATAGATATGATTAATATTTTTGGTATTTTTATGATAAAGATGCAATGTAAAATAAAAGGAAAAAGCAATGACTAAGTGTTGGAAGATTAATATGATGGAAAATAGACCAGGGGGCCATAGGTTTCACTAGTGGCTTCTCTCGAGAGCATAAGTATTACGGTGGGTGAATAAATTACTATTGAGCAATTGATATAATTGACCATAGTTATGAGAATATCTAGGTATGATCATGTATATAGGCATCACTTCCGCGACAAGTAAACCGACTCCTTCCTGCATCTACTACTATTACTCCACACGTCGACCGCTATCCAGCATGCATCTAGAGTATTAAGTTCATAAGAACAGAGTAACGCTTTAAGCAAGATGACATGATGTTGAGGGATAAACTCATGCAATATGAAATAAACCCCATCTTGTTATCCTCGATGGCAACAATACAATACGTGCCTTGCTGCCCCTCATCCTTTGGGAAAGGACACCGCAAGATTGAACCCAAAGCTAAGCACTTATCCCATTGCAAGAAAGATCAATCTAGTAGGCCAAACCAAACTGATAATTCGAAGAGACTTGCAAAGATAACCAATCATACATAAAAGAATTCAGAGAAGATTCAAATATTGTTCATAGATAAACTTGATCATAAACCCACAATTCATTGGTCTCAACAAACAGACCGCAAAAGAAGATTACATCGAATGGATCTCCACGAGAATCGTGGAGAACTTTGTATTGACATCCAAAGAGAGAGAAGAAGCCATATAGCTAATAACTATGGACCCAAAGGTCTGAGGTAAACTACTCACACATCATCGGAGAGGCTATGGTGTTGATGTAGAAGCCCTCCATGATCAATGCCCCCTCCGGCGGAGCGCCGGAAAAGGCCCCAAGATGGGATCTCACGGGTACAAAAGGTTGCGGAGGTGGAATTAGGTTTTTGGCTCCGTGTCTGGTAGTTTGGGGGAAGAAGTACGTCAGTCGAGCAACATGGGCCCCACGAGGGTGGAGGGCGCGCCTAGGGGGTAGGCGCGCCCCCCTACCTCGTGCCTTCCTAGTTGCTTTCTTGGTGTAGGGTCCAAGTCCTCTGGGTCACGTTTGTTCCGAAAATCACGTTCCCGAAGGTTTCATTCCGTTTGGACTCCGTTTGATATTCTTTTTCTGCGAAACACAGAAATAGGCAAAAAACAGCAATTTTGGGCTGGGCCTCCAGTTAATAGGTTAGTCCCAAAAATAATATAAAAGTGTATAATAAAGCCCATTAACATCCAAAACAGAATATAATATAGCATGGAACAATAAAAAATTATAGATACGTTGGAGACGTATCAAGCATCCCCAAGCTTAATTCCTGCTCGTCCTCGAGTAGGTAAATGATAAAAACAGAATTTTTGATGTGGAATGCTACTTAGCATAATTTTCAATGTAATTCTCTTAATTGCGGTATGAATATTCGGATCCGAAAGATTCAAGACAAAATTTTAATATTGACATAAAAATAATAATACTTCAAGCATACTAACTAAGCAATCATGTCTTCTCAAAATAACATGGCCAAACAAAGTTATCCCTACAAAATCATATAGTCTGGCTATGCTCTATCTTCACCACACAAAGTATTTAAATCATGCACAACCCCGATGACAAGCCAAGCAATTGTTTCATACTTTTGGTGTTCTCAAACTTTTTCAATCTTCACGCAATACATGAGCGTGAGCCATGGATATAACACTATATGTGGAATAGAATGGTGGTTGTGGAGAAGACAAAAAAGGAGAAGATAGTCTCACATCAACTAGGCTTATCAATGGGCTATGGAGATGCCCATTAATAGATATAAATGTTAGTCAGTAGGGATTGCCATGCAACGGATGTACTAGAGGTATAAGTGTATGAAAGCTCAACAAAAGAAACTACCTGGGTGTGCATCCAACTCGCTTGCTCACGAAGACCTAGGGCATTTTGATGAAGCCCATCATTGGAATATACAGGCCAAGTTCTATAATGAAAAATTCCCACTAGTATATGAAAGTGATATCATAAGAGACTCTCTATCATGAAGATCATGGTGCTAGTTTGAAGCACAAGTGTGGTAAAAGGATAGTAACATTGTCCCTTCTCTCTTTTTCTCTCATTTTTTCTATTTCGGCATTTTCTCTTTTTTTATGGCCTCTTTTTTTTCGTCCGGAGTCTCATCCGACTTGTGGGGGAATCATTGTGTCCATCATCTTTTCCTCACTTGGGACAGTGCTCTAAAAATGATGATCATCACACTTTTATTTACTTACAACTCAACAATTACAACTCAATACTTAGAACAAAATATGACTCTATGTGAATGCCTCCAGTAGTGTACCAGGATATGCAATGAATCAAGAGTGACATGTATGAAAGATTTATGAACGGTGGCTTTAGCACAAATACGATGTCAACTACATGATCATGCGAAGCAATATGACAATGATGGAGCGTGTCATAGTAATGGAACGGTGGTAAGTTGCATGGAAATATATCTCGGAATGGCTATGGAAATGCCATGATAGGTAGGTATGGTGGCTGTTGAGGAAGGTATATGGTGGGTGTATGATACCGGCAAAAAGTGCGCGGTATTATAGAGGCTAGCAATGGTGGAAGGAAGAGAGTGCGTATAATCCATGGACTCAACATTAGTCAAAAAGAACTCATATATTTATTGCAAAAATATACAAGTAATCAAAGCAAAGTATTACGCGCATTCTCCTAAGGGGACAGATTGGTAGGAAAAGACCATCGCTCGTCCCCGACCGCCACTCATAAGGAAGACAATCAATAAATAAATCATGCTCCGACTTCATCACATAACGGTTCACCATACGTGCATTCTACGGGAACCACAAACTTTAATACAAGTACTCCTCAAATCCACAACTACTCAACTAGCATGACTCTAATATCACCATATTTATATCTCAAAACAATTATCAAGCATCAAACTTCTCATAGTATTCAACACACTCATAAGATAATTTTTACTAATCTTGGATGCCTATTACTTTAGGACTAATTTCTCAAATTAAGCAAATTACCATGCTGTTTTGTAGGACTCTCAAAATAATATAAGTGAAGCATGAGAGAACAATATTTTCTATAAAACAAATCCGCCACCGTGCTCTAAAAGATATAAGTGAAGCACTAGAGCAAAAACTATATAGCTCAAAAGATATAAGTGAAGCACATAGAGTATTCTAATAAATTCTGAATCATGTGTGTCTCCCTCAAAAGGTGTGTACAGCAAGGATGATTGTGGCAAACTAACAAATAAAGACTCAAATAATACAAGATGCTCCAAGCAAAACACATATCATGTGGTGAATAAAAATATAGCTCCAAGTAAAGTTACCGATGGAAGTAGACGAAAGAGGGGATGTCTTCCGGGGCATCCCCAAGCTTTGGATTTTTGGTGTACTTAGATTATCTTGGGGTGCCATGGGAATCCCCAAGATTAGTCTCTTGCCACTCCTTGTTCCATAATCCATCAAATCTTTTACCCAAAACTTGAAAGCTTCACAACACAAAACTTGGCAGAAAATCTCGTGAGCTCCGTTAGCGAAAGAAAACAAAACACCACTTCAAGGTACTGTAATGAACTCATTATTTATTTATATTGGTGTTAAACCTACTGTATCCCAACTTCTCTATGGTTTATAAACTATTTTACTAGCCATAGATTCATCAAAATAAGCAAACAACACACAAAAAACAGAATCTGTCACAAACAGAACAGTCTGTAGTAATCTGTAACTAACGCAAACGTCTGGAACTCCAAACATTCAGCCAAAATAGGAAGACCTACACAATTTGTTTATTGATCAGAAGCAATTGGAATCAATGTTTTATCACGTTCTGGTGATTTTTAACAATTTTTTTCGTGAACAGAAAGTTTCTGGAATTTTCAGCTAGATCAAATAACTATCATCCAAGAAGATCTTATAGGTTTAACTTGTCACAAACACTAATTAAAACATAAAAACAAATCTAACCAGAGGCTAGATCAAATATTTATTCCTAAATAGAAGCAAAAAGCAAAAAACTAAAAACAAAATTGGGTTGCCTCCCAACAAGCGCTATCGTTTAACGCCCCTAGCTAGGCATAAAAGCAAGGATAGATCTAGGTATTGCCATCTTTGGTAGGCAATCCATAAGTGGCTCTCATAATAGATTCATAAGGTAATTTTATTTTATTTCTAGGAAAGTGTTCCATGCCTTTCCTTAACGGAAATTGAATCTAAATTCCCTTCCTTCATATCAATAATTGCACCAATTGTTCTAAGGAAAGGTCTACCCAGAATAATAGGATATGAAGGATTGCAATCTATATCAAGAACAATAAAATCTACGGGCACATAATTCCTATTTGAAAAAATAATAACATCATTAATTCTTCCCATAGGTTTTTTAATAGTGGAATCCGCAAGGTGTAAGTTTAAAGAACAATCATCAAAATCACGGAAACCTAACAAATCACACAAAGTTTTTGGAATCGTGGAAACACTAGCACCCAAATCACACAAAGCATAGAATTCATGATCCTTAATTTTAATTTTAATAGTAGGTTCCCACTCATCATAAAGTTTTCTAGGAATAGAAACTTCCAACTCAAGTTTTTCTTCAAAAGATAGCACCAAAGTATCGACGATGTGTTTAGTAAAAGATTTATTTTGACTATAAGCATGAGGAGAATTTAGCACGGATTGCAACAAGGAAATACAATCTATCAAAGAGAAATTATCATAATTAAATTCCTTCAAATCCAAAATAGTGGGTTTATTGATATCTAAAGTTTTAACTTCTTCAATCTCACTTTTATCAATTTTAGCATCAAGATCTAAAACCTCCGAATTTTTGGAACGCCTTCTAGGTAAAGGTGGATCATATTCAGTCCCATCATTATCAAGATTCATATTGCAAAACAAGGATTTAATAGGAGACACATCAATAACGTTTAGATCTTCATCTTAATTTCATAGAAACTAGAAGAACACGCTTTCACAAAGCAATCTTTCTTAGCACGCATCCTAGCGGTTCTTTCTTTGCACTCATCAATGGAAATTCTCATGGCTTTGAGAGACTCATTGATATAATGCTTAGGTGGAATAGATCTAAGTTTCAAAGAACCAACATCAAGAGAAATTCTATCAACGTTCCTAGCCAATTCATCAACCTTAAGCAATTTTTCTTCAAGCAAAGCATTGAAATTCTTTTGCGAATTCATAAACTCCTTAACACTAGTCTCAAATTCAGTGGTCATCTTATTAAAATTTCCATAAGAATTGTTGTAGGAATTACCATAATTATTAGAGAAATTACTAGGATACGGCCTAGGATTAAAGTTTCCTCTATAGGTGTTGTTACCAAAATTATTCCTACCAACAAAATTCACATCCATAGATTCATTATTATTATCAATCAAAGTAGACAAAGGCATATCATTAGGATCAGAAGAAACACTATTAGTAGGAAATAATTTCATAAGTTCATCCATCTTTCCACTCGAAACATTAATTTCTTCTATCGCATGCACTTTTTTACTAGTAGATCTTTCGGTGTGCCATTGTGAATAATTAACCATAATATTATCTAGGAGTTTAGTAGCTTCTACTAAAGTGATTTCCATAAAAGTGCATCCCGCGGCCGAATCTAAAATATTTCTAGAAGCAAAATTCAATCTGGCATAATTTTTTTTTATAATCATCCATAAATTCAAACCATGAGTAGGGCAATTACGTATCATTAATTTCATCCTCTCCCAAGCTTGTGCAACCTGTTCATGATCAAGTTGCTTAAAATTCATAATATCGTTTCTAAGAGAGATGATCTTAGTGGGAGGAAAATACTTAGAGATAAAAACATCTTTGCACTTATTCCATGAATCAATACTATTTTTAGGCAAAGACGAAAACAAAGCTTTAGCATGATCTCTAAGCGAAAAAGGAAATAGCTCCAATTTAACAATATCATTGTCCACATCTTTCTTCTTTTGCATGTCACACAAATCAACAAAGCTATTTAGATGGGTAGCGGCATCTTCACTAGAAAGGCCAGCGAATTGATCTTTCATAACAAGATTCAACAAAGCAGCATTGATTTCACAAGATTCAGTATCGGTAAGAGGATCAATTAGAGTGCTAAGAAAATCATTGTTGTTGGTATTGGTGAAGTCACACAATTTAGTATTGTCTTGAGCCATAGTGACAAGAAATCAATCCAACACATGAGAAAACAAGAAGCAAGCGAAAAAGAGGCGAACGGAAAAGAGAGGGCGAATAAAACGGCAAGGGTTAAGTGGGGGAGAGGAAAACGAGAGGCAAATGGCAAATAATGTAATGCGAGGGATCAGAGTTTGTGATGTGTAATTGGTATGTCTTGACTTGACTTGACTTGGCGCGAATCTCCCCGGCAACGGCGCCAAAAATGGCTTGTTGTCGGGAGTCAAATCTTGACTTGACTTCGCGTAAGCCTCCCCGGCAACGGCGCCAGAAATCCTTCTTGCTACCTCTTTAGCACTGTGTTGGTTTTCCCTTGAAGAGGAAAGGGTGATGCAGTAAATTAGCGTAAGTATTTCCCTATATTTTTTAGAACCAAGGTATCAATCCAGTAGGAGATCACGCACGAGTCCCACGTACCTACACAAACAAATAAGAACCTCGCAACTAAGGCGATAAAGGGGTTGTCAATCCCTCAACGGTCACTTATGAGAGTGAGATCTGATAGATATGATAATATAATATTTTTGGTATTTTTATGATAAAGATGCAAAGTAAAATAAAAGGAAAAAGCAATGACTAAGTGTTGGAAGATTAATATGATGGAAAATAGACCCAGGGGCCATATGTTTCACTAGTGGCTTCTTTCGAGAGCATAAGTATTACAGTGGGTGAACATATTACTGTTGAGCAATTGATAGAATTGATCAGAGTTATGAGAATATCTAGGTATGATCATGTATATAGGCATCACGTCCGCAACAAGTAGACCGACTCCTGCCTGCATCTACTACTATTACTCCACACATCGACCGCTATCCAGCATGCATCTAGAGTATTAAGTTCATAAGAACAGAGTAACGCCTTAAGCAAGATGACATGATGTAGAGGGATAAACTCATGCAATATGAAATAAACCCCATCTTGTTATACTCGATGGCAACAATACAATTCGTACCTTGCTGCCCCTACTATCACTGGCAAAGGACACTGCAAGATTGAACCTAAAGCTAAGCACTTCTCCCATTGCAAGAAAGATCAATCTAGTAGGCCAAACCAAACTGATAATTCGAAGAGACTTGCAAAGTTAACCAATCATACATAAAAGAATTCAGAGAAGATTCAAATATTGTTCAGAGATAAACTTGATCATAAGCCCACAATTCATCGGTCTCAACAAACACACCGCAAAAGAAGATTACATCGAATGGATCTCCACGAGAATTGTGGAGAACTTTGTATTGAGATCCAAAGAGAGAGAAGAAGCCATCTAGCTAATAACTATGGACCCGAAGGTCTGAGGTAAACTACTCACACATCATCGGAGAGGCTATGGTGTTGATGTAGAAGCCCTTGGTGATCAATGCCCCCTCCGGTGGAGCGCCGAAAAAGGCCCAAGATGGGATCTCACGGGTACAGAAGGTTGCGGTGGTGGAATTAGGTTTTTGGCTCCGTGTCTGATAGTTTGGGTGTACGTAGGTATATATAGGAGGAAAAAGTACGTCCGTGGAGCAACATGGGCCCAACGAGGGTGGAGGGCGCGCCCAGGGGGGTCGGCGTGCCCCCTACCTCGTGCCTTCCTCGTTGCTTTCTTGATGTAGGGTCTAAGTCCTCTAGATCACGTTTGTTCCGAAAATCACGTTCCCGAAGGTTTCATTCCGTTTGGACTCCATTTTGATATTCTTTTTCTGTGAAACACTGAAATAGGCAAAAAACAACAATTCTGGGTTGGGCCTCCGGTTAATAGGTTAGTCCCAAAAATAATGTAGAAGTGTATAATAAAGCCCATTAACATCCAAAACAGAATATAATATAACATGGAACAATAAAAAATTATAGATACGTTGGAGACGTATCACATATCATCCCCCAGAAGGAAGGTGAAAATCTGCGCAAGTTCATACACAGGTTCAGCCGAGTGCAGTACAACATTCCAGATGTTCATCCCGCTGCCGTGATCAGCGCATTCCATCAGAATGTGCGCCACCGCGAGATGCGTGAAGAGCTGGCGATGAACAAGGTCAAAGATGTGGTCGAACTTTATGTTCTGGCCGACAGATGCGCTCGGGCTGAAGAGGGGATGAAGTACCCCGACGAGGACGTCGGTGCGAAAACCGACTCCACAGACGAAGATACAGCCGCCCCGATGAAGAAGGGCCCGCGCCGCAACAGGAAGCGCAAGGGCAAGACCGTGCTTGCCGCCGAGGGATCCTAGGACACCAGCGCTGCCAAAAAGGCCAAGGCAGATGACCCCGGCAAGGAAATTGCCGGGTGCGCCTCTTGTCGAGCCTTGGCGGCGCCCGACAAGCTAGGGGGCTCCGACAAGCAGTACTGCAAGATCCACCGCACCAAGGGCCACGACCTCAAGAACTGCCGGCAAGTCAAGCTGCTCGCTGAGAAGCAAAAAGCCGAGTATGAGAGGCGGGATAAGGAGAAGGGTCAGGATGGTGCCGAGGGATCTAGCAAGAAGCGCGGCGGCCAAGGGGGTCACCGTGGGAAGGATAACTGGCAAGAGAGGCCTACTTGAGGCCGCGACAAGAAGCAAGAAGATGATGGTCATGACAAGGACGACGAATCTGACGAGCACGAGTTCCAGAAGGGTACAGAGGCCATGTGCGTCGACGGTGGTGCCTCGCTGCACACCTCTCACCGCCAGCTCAAGCAATGGGCATGTGAGATCACAGCAGCAGAACCATCGGTTGATGCTCAAAAGCCACTGAAGTGGTCTAGCACGCCTATCATCTTTGACACCGAGGACCACCCTGATCGCACAACTGTGGTCGGGTGTTTGCCGTTGTTGGTTTCGCCAACAATATGCAACCTCAAGGTGACAAAGATGCTAGTTGATGGCAGGGCCGGTCTGAACTTGATCTCGCCTGTTGTAATCAAAAGGCTGCAGATTTCTGATGGAGACCTCGAAGAGACGGGCATGTTTCAAGGGGTCAACCCAGGAAGAAGTCAGGCGAAGGGTAAGGTCACGCTGCTCGTGATGTTTGGAGGCGAGCTGAATTACAGGACGGAGATGATTGTTTTTGACGTAGCCGAGATCCCCTTGCCCTACAACGGGATCTCGGCCGCCCAGCGCTAGCCAAGTTCATGGCGGCCTCACATTACGCCTACAACACGCTGAAGATGCCTGGGCCTATGACCATTGATATGTCTCCAACGTATCTATAATTTTTGATTGTTCCATGCTATTATATTACCCGTTTTTGGATGTTTATGGGCTTTATTTTACACATATATATCATTTTTGGGACTAACCTACTAACCGGAGGCCCAGCCCATATTGCTGTATTTCGAAGAAAAGGAATGTCAAACGGAGTCCAAACGGAATGAAACCTTCGGGAGCGTGATTTTTGGAACGAACGTGATCCAGAGGACTTGGAGTGCAAGTCAAGAAGCAGCCGAGGCCTCCACGAGATAGGAGGGCGCCCCCTATAGGGAACGCCCCCCTGTCTCATGGGCCCCTCGGGCGGCCACTGACGTACTTCTTCCTCCTATATATACCTACGTACCCCGAAAACATCCAGGGACACCACGAAACACAATTTCCACCGCCGTAACCTTCTGCATCCACGAGATCCCATCTTGGAGCCTTCGTCGGCACTCTGCCGGAGGGGGAATCAACCACGGAGGGCCTCTACATCAACATCCTTGCCCCTCCGATGAGTTGTGCGTAGTTTACCATAGACCTACGTGTCCATAGTTATTAGCTAGATGGCTTCTTCTCTCTTTTCGGATCTCAATACAATGTTCTCCCCCTCTCTTGTGGAGATCTATTTGATGTAAACTCTTTTTACGATGTGTTTGTCGAGATCCGATGAATTGTGGGTTTATGATCAAGTTTATCTATGAATAATATTTGAATCTTCTCTGAATTCTTTTATGGATGATTGAGTTATCTTTGCAAGTCTCTTTGAATTATCAGTTTGGTTTGGCCTACTAGATTGATCATTCTTTCCATGGGAGAAGTGCTTAGCTTTGGGTTCAATCTTATGTGTCCTTACCCAAAGGATGTAAAGGGTTGCAAGGCACGATTGTATTATTGCCATCGAGGATAACAAGATGGGGTTTATATCATATTGCATGAGTTTATCCTCTATATCATGTTATCTTGCTTAATGCTACTCTGTTCTTATGAACTTAATACTCTAGATGCATGCTGGATAGCGGTCGATGTGTGGAGTAATAGTAGTAGATGCAGCAGGAGTTGGTCTACTTGTTATGGACGTGATGCCTATATACATGATCATGCCTAGATAATCTCATAACTATGCGCTTTTCTATCAATTGCTCGACAGAATTTGTTCACCCACCGTAATACTTATGCTATCTTGAGAGAAGCCACTAGTGAATCCTATGGCCCCGGTCTATCTCTTATCATATTTGCTTTCAATCTACTTTTATTTGCATCTTTACTTTTTGCATCTATACTATAAAATACCAAAATATATTTATCTTATCATACTATCTTTATTAGATCTCACTTTGCATGAAGTGGCCGTGAAGGGATTGACAACCCCTTTATTGCGTTGGTTGCGAGTTCTCAGTTTGTTTGTGTAGGTGCGTGGGACTTTTGAGAAGCCTCCTACTGGATTGATACCTTGGTTCTCAAAACCGAGGGAAATACTTACGCTACACTTGCTGCATCACCCTCTCCTCTTCGAGGAAAACCAACGCTAGCTCAAGACGTAGCAAGAAGGATTTCTGATGCCGTTGCCGGGGAGGTCTTCGCTCAAGTCAAGACATAACAAGTACCCATCACAAACCCATCTCCCTCGCATTTACATTATTTTCCATTTTCCTCTCGTTTTCCTCTCCCCCACTTCACCCTTGTTGTTTTATTCGCCCTCTCTTTCCCAATCTCCTCCTCTCTTTTTGCTTGTCGTTTTTCTGTTTACTCGTGTGTTAGTTCGCTTGCTTGTCGTTATGGCTAGTCTTATATATTCTCCGTTGTCTCCCAAGAATGAAGTTATTTTAAACAAAGGGAGGGCGAAAATCTAAAATACGCTTGGTATAGAATTTGCAATGCTCAAAATAGATCCACCAGGAAGCAATCTACCTCAGTTCTTCTCCGCAATTTTAATGTAGGTGCTAATCCTTGGTATAGATATATCCTCGATACCATTACCGGAGGGAATTTCTTGGGTAGCCATACTTCTGATTCTTATAATGCTATGATAGATTTATTTGGCTCTCCACCTCTTTTGGTTAATGGGACTATGTTAACTTTGGAGCATGTAATGCAAAGACTTGAAATTATTGAAAATAAAGTTGCTACCATTGAGTTAATTGAAAATCTAGATAAAAAGATCCACAATCAAATTACCCAATATGGACTAAGGTAGGAGCAACTTTGAAAAATATTAAGGAGAAGGAACCCATAGTTAATGAGAAAATAAATCAAGATTCCTCTAGAATTGATAAACTTGAGGGTATCATTACCAACTTGGGAACCGCTTTTTCTTCCCCTAAAAAAATACTCCAAGTCCACCTACTAAAATTGCTAAGCTCATGTATGTTCCCAATAATAATGGTGAAACCTCTAGTAAGGAAACTGCGGATCTTAAATCTATAAGTGTTCATCCCAATCATTTTGCTATCATTAAGGAACCATTTGCTACGAATGATTTTTTCGATCTTTTGCCTAAAAATTTGATAATTACTCGAAAGAAAGACATTTCAAAGGAAGGTAGATGCCTCGTTGAAAAATTACCTTATGAATCTATCATGCGTGCTACTTATGAGTTGAGTGCCAAAGATGACACTCGTTAGATCTATCTTCGCTTTTATGCCTAGCTAGGGGCGTTAAACGATAGCGCTAGTTGGCAGGCAACCCAATTTTCTTTATGTTTTTAATTTTTGTTTCTGTTTAGGAATAAATAATACATCTACCTTCTATTTAGATGTGGTTTTATCTTTTAATTAGTGTTTGTGCCAAGTTAAACCTATAGGATCTTCTTGGATGATAGTTATTTGATCTTGCTGTAATTTCCAGAAACTTTTGGTTCACGAAGACAATTGTTATAAATCACCAGAACGTGATAAAATAGTGATTCCAATTTCTGCTGATTAATAAACAAATTTCTAGGTCTTCCTATTTTTTCTGAAATTTTTGAGTTCCATAAGTTTGCGTTAGTTACAAATTACTACAGACTGTTCTGTTTTTGACAGATTCTGTTTTTCGTGTGTTGTTTTCTTATTTTGATGAATCTATGGCCAATAAAATAGTTTATAATCCATAGAGAAGTTGGAATACAGTATTTTTAACACCAAATTAAATAAAGAATGAGTTCATTGCAGTATCTTATGTGGTGGTTTTGTTTTCTTTCACTAACGGGGCTTATAAGATTTCCTGTTGAGTTTTGTGTTGTGAAGTTTTCAAGTTTTGGGTAAAGCTTTTATGACTATCGAATAAAGGGTGGCAAGAGCCTAAGCTTGGGGATGCCCAAGGCACCCCAAGATATTCAAGAATAGCCAAAAGCCTAAGCTTGGGGATGCCCCGGGAAGGCATCCCCTCTTTCGTCTTCGTTCATCGGTAACTTTACTTGGAGCTATATTTTTATTCGCCACATGATAAGTGTTTTGCTTGGAGCGTCGTGTATTATATTAGTCTTTGCTTTTTAGTTTGCCACAATCATCCTTGCTGTACACACCTTTCGGGAGAAGCCTATTTGATTAGAATTTGCTAGAATACTCTATGTGCTTCATTTATATCTTTTGAGCTTGATAGTTTTTGCTCTAGTGCTTCACTTATATTTTTTAGAGCACGGTGCTGTCTTAATTTTGAAGAAATTGCTAGTCTCTCATGCTTCACTTATATTATTTTGAGAGTCTTTTAGAACAGCATGGTATTTTCTATGGACATAAAGTTGGTCCTAGAATGATGAACATTGAAGTTGGGTATAATAAAAACTATCATAGGAAGTGAATTGGATGCTATGATCAACTTGATACTTGATAATTGTTTTGAGATATGGAGGTAGTGATTATGAATTTAAAGAATGCTTGTGTTGAAGTTAGCAAGTCCCGTAGCATGCACGTATGGTTAAAGTTGTGTAACAAATTTGAAACATGAAGTGTACCTGGCTTGTGCATCCTTATGAGTGGCGGTCGGGGACGAGCGATGGTCTTTTCCTACCAATCTATCCCCCTAGGAGCATGCGCGTAGTACTTGATTTCTGATGACTTCTAAATTTTTGCAATAAGTATATGAGTTCTTTTGACTAATGTTGAGTCCATCGATTATACGCAATTTTACCTTTCCGCCTTTGCTAGCCTCTTTGGTACCGTGCATTGCCCTTTCTCACCTTAAGAGTTGGTGCAAATTTCGCCGGTGCATCCAAACCCCGTGAGACGATACGCTCTATCACACATAAACCTCCCTATATCTTCCTCAAAACAGCCACCATACCTACCTATTATGGCATTTCCATAGTCATTCCGAGATATATTGCCATGCAACTTTCCACCGATCCGTTCATCATCCTCATGACATACTTTACTTTTGTCATATTGCCATTGCATGATCATGTAGTTGACATCGTATTTGTGGCAAAGCCACCATGCATTATTTTTCATACATGTCACTCTTGATTCATTGCACCATCCCAGTACACCGCCGGAGGCATTCCTATAGAGTCATATTTTGTTCTAAGTATCGAGTTGTAATTGTTGAGTTGTAAGAAAATAAAAGTGTGATGATCATCATTTTTAGAGCATCGTCCCAAGTGAGGAAAGGATGATGGAGACCATGATTCCCCCACAAGTCGGGATGAGACTCTAGATGAAAAATAAAAAAAAATAAAAAAAGAGGCCATAAAAGAAGAGAAAAGGCCCATATAAAAAATGAGAGAAAAAGGGAGAAGGGACAATGCTACTATCCTCTTACCACACTTGTGCTTCAAAGTAGCACCTTGTTCTTCATGTAGTGAGTCTCATATATTGTGCTTCAAAGTAGCACCATGTTTTTCATATAGTGAGTCTCAAAAGTTGTCTTTTTAATACTAGTGGGAATTTTTCATTATAGAAATTGGCTTGTATATTCCTACGATGGGCTTCCTCAAATGACCTAGGTCTTCGTGAGCAAGCAAGTTGGATGCACACCCACTAGTTTTCTTTTATTGAGCATTCATTTATAGCTCTAGTGCATCCGTTGCATGGCAATCCCTACTCCTCATGTTGACATCACTTGATGGGCATCTCCATAAGCCTGTTGATTATCCTCGTCAATGTGAGACTTTCTCCTTTTTTTGTCTTCTCCACACAATCCCCATCATCATATTCTATTCCACCCATAGTGCTATATCCATGGCTCACGCTCATGTATTGCGTGAAGGTTGAAAAAGTTTGAGATTATTTAAGTATGAAACAATTGCTTGGCTTGTCATCAGGGGTATAGAAGTTGGGAACATCTTTGTGTGACAAAAATGAAGCATAGGCTAACTATATGATTATGTAGGGATGAACTTTCTTTTGCCATGCTATTTTGAGACGACATGATTAATTTGATTAGTATGCTTGAAGTATTACTATTTATTTTATCAATATGAACTTTTATTTTGTATTCATTTGGATCTGAACATTCATGCCACAATAAAGAAAATTACATTATGAATTATGCTAGGTAGCATTCCACATCAAAAATTCTCTTTTATAGTTTACCTACTCGAGGACGAGCAGGAATTAAGCTTGGGGATGCTTGATACGTCTCCGACGTATCTATAATTTTTGATTGTTCCATGCTATTATATTACCCCTTTTTGGATGTTTATGGGCTTTATTTTACACATTTATATCATTTTTGGGACTAACCTACTAACCGGAGGCCCAGCCCATATTGCTGTTTTTTTTGCCTATTTTAGTATTTCAAAGAAAAGGAATATCGAAGAAGTCCAAACGGAATGAAACCTTCGGGAGCGTGATTTTTGGAACGACCGTGATCTAAAGGACTTGGAGTGCAAGTCAAGAAGCAGCCGAGGCCTCCACGAGATAGGAGGGCGCCCCCCCCCCCTATAGGGCGCGCCCCCTATCTCGTGGGCCCCTCAGGCGGCCACCGACGTACTTCTTCCTCCTATATATACCTACGTACCCCGAAAACATCCAGGGACACCACGAAACACAATTTCCACCGCCGTAACCTTCTGCATCCGCGAGATCCCATCTTGGAGCCTTTGCCGGCACTCTGCCGGATGGGGAATCAACCACGGAGGGCCTCTACATCAACATACTTGCCCCTCCGATGAGTTGTGAGTAGTTTACCACAGACCTACGGGTCCATAGTTATTAGCTAGATGGCTTCTTCTCTCATTTTGGATCTCAATGCAATGTTCTCCCCCTCTCTTGTGGAGATCTATTCGATGTAAACTCTTTTTGCAGTGTGTTTGTCGAGATCCTATGAATTGTGGGTTTATGATCAAGTTTATCTATGAATAATATTTGAATCTTCTCTTAATTCTTTTATGTATGATTGAGTTATCTTTGCAAGTCTCTTCGAATTATCAGTTTGGATTGTCCTACTAGATTGATCTTTCTTGCCATGGGAGAAGTGCTTAGCTTTGGGTTCAATCTTATGTGTCCTTACCAAAGGATGTAAAGGGTTGCAAGACACGATTGTATTGTTGCCAACGAGGATAACAAGATGGGGTTTATATCATATTGCATGAGTTTGTCCCTCTACATCATGTCATCTTGCTTAATGCGTTACTCTGTTCTTATGAACTTAATACTCTAGATGCATGCTGGATAGCGGTCGATGTGTGGAGTAATAGTAGTAGATGTATGTAGGAGTCGGTCTACTTGTTATGGACGTGATGCCTATATACATGATCATGCCTAGATAATCTCATAATTATGCGCTTTTCTATCAATTGCTCGATAGTAATTTGTTCACCCACCGTAATACTTATGCTATCTTGAGAGAAGCCACTAGTGAAACCTATGGCCCCCGGGTCTATCTCTTATCATATTTGCTTTCAATCTACTTTTATTTGCATCTTTACTTTTTGCATCTATATTATAAAATACCAAAAATATATTTATGTTATCATACTATCTTTATTAGATCTCACTTTCGCAAGCGGCCGTGAAGGGATTGAAAACCCCTTTATTGCGTTGGTTGCGAGTTCTCAGTTTGTTTGTGTAGGTGCGTGGGACTTTTGAGAAGCCTCCTCATCGGATCGATACCTTGGTTCTCAAAACTGAGGGAAATACTTACGCTACACTTGCTGCATCACCCTCTCCTCTTCAAGGAAAACCAACGCAAGCTCAAGACGTAGCAACCATCATCCCCGTCCCCTCCAACAAGAAGGATGCGCTGATCTGCGCTGACCAACTTTACCGAGAAGCAGTCGCAGCAACCGCCGCCAAGGCACTTGCTCCTACCGCTGAAGCCCCGGGGAGGAAGAAGACTGGTAAGACCTCTCACACCCACTCCGGCAAGCGCACCTCTTTGGAGTGTAGTGCTCCCGACGAGGACGTGCCAGAGAGCTCCACCGGCAAGAGCAAGAAATCCAGAGCTGCACCACCAGAGACCAAGAAGGTGTCTGTCAAGGAGGATGGCACGGGAGGGGCTTTCACCATAAGATCCACCCTCGACAGAAAATAGGAAGGCGCGCTCGTGACTTTCCGGCGGGCGAATGCCGATGTGTTTGCATGGCAAGCATCCAACATCCCCGGCATTCGTAGGGAGGTGATTGAGCACCATCTTGTTGTATGTCCTCATGCGCGACCCGTAACCAGAAGGTCAGGAAGCAGCCTCTATAATGGCAAGAGTTCATCACAGAGAAAATCAGGAAGTTGGAAGCGGCAGGTTTGGTGAGAGGGGTACTCCATTCGACATGGTTGGCCAATCCGGTGGTGGTGCGCAAGGAAAATGGGAAGTGGAGGCTGTGTATTGATTACACATATATCAATAAGGCTTGTCCAAAGGACCCTTTCCTGTTACCGCGCATCGACCAGATTGTTGACTCCACGACCGGGTGTGACTTGTTATCATTCCTCGACTCGTACTCGGGATACCACCAGATCTTCATGACGAAAGAAGATGAAGAGAAGATAGCATTCATCACCCCATGTGGTACGTATTGTTTTTTACGAATGCCTTTTGGGTTGAAGAGTGCTGGCTCAACGTTTGCAAGAGCAGTCCAAATTGGTTTTGAGCCCCAGCTACATAGAAATATGGAAGCTTATATGGATGACATAGTGGTCAAAACCAAGGATAGGGCAACACTCATACAAGATTTAGAAGAGATGTTTGTGAATTTGCGCAAGATCAATCTCAAGCTGAACCCTGAGAAGTGTGTCTTCGGCGTTCCGTCAGACAAACTTCTCGGGTTCTTTGTGTCACAATGCGGGATCAAGGCAAATCCAGACATGATTAAGGCCATTGAGCGGATTGAGGCACCTAGGCGGATCAATGATGTGCGTCGGCTCACTGGCTGCGTTGCTGCCATGAGCAGATTCATCTCCAAGTCTGCTAAGCGTGCCCTCCCCTTTTTCAAAATATTGAAAAAGGCGGGCCCAATTGAATGGACCCTAGAGGCCGAAGCAGCACTGCGAGATTTGAAGAAATACCTCTTCTCTACGGCGATATTGGTTGCGCCTAAACCACGAGAGCCGTTGCTGTTGTATCTAGCGGCAACAAATCAAGTGGTCACCGCCGCGCTAGTGGCGGAGAGCGAGGTCGACGAAGAGGCAGCGGAAACGGGAGGCTAGGTCAAGGTACTCCAGTGTGCAGAAATTGCTCTTCGGCCTACTTATGGCCTCGAGGAAGCTGCGTCATTACTTCCAAGCACACGAAATCACCATCGTCACCCGCCTCCCATTGCAACGGATACTGCATAACCCAGATGCAACCGGGAGGATTGTGGAATGGGCGTTGGAACTGTCGAGCTTTGGTTTGAAATTTGAAAGTACTTCGACAATCCAGAGAAGAGCCTTTGAAATTTGAATGTACCCCAACTCCCGACGAAGAGATCCAGGAGACCACTCTCCCTGGCAAGGAAGCAAGTCGCAACTGGATTATGTACTTTGACGGGGCTTTCTCGCTGCAAGGCCCCGGTGCTGGTGTGCTGCTTATTGCACCCACCGGAGAGCACCTCAAGTATGTAATCCAGATGCACTTTCCCAGGGAGATGTCAATGAACAGCACAGCCGAATACAAGGGGTTGCTTGCCGGTCTCGGGATCGCGACAGACCTCGGGATCAAGAAGCTCATCGTCAGGGGTGATTCGCAGCTTGTCGTCAAGCAAGTCAACAAAGATTATAAAAGCCCATTGATGGAGGCCTACGTAGATGAGGTGAGGAAGCTGGAGGAGCATTTTGATGGTATACAGGCGGGGCACGTCCCCCGAGTGGAGAACGACATCGCCGATTACATGTCGAAGCGCACTGCCCTCAAACTACCTGTGGAACGAGGTACCTTTGTGCTTCGGTTAACTCAACCATCGGTTGAACCCTGAATAGAGCAGAACAAGCGAAGGAAATCAAGCCCTGACAAGTACTTTCCCGCCGAGCTCCCAGGAGCCACCGGCCAAGATGTTGCCATGGACACTGAGCCTGCCATGGGGCAACCGACTCCGGCAGGGAGTCAAGCCTTGGCCGTCGAGACAGCCGCTCCCATGGCAGAGGAAATGCCTTTAGTCCTTGCCGTCGAGCCCCAGGCTCCGGCATGGGCACATCATACCGTCCGATTCCTCCAAACAGGGGAACTCCCTGAGGAGTGGGGAGAACAGAGAAAGTAGCCCGTCGGTCTGCCATGTATCAGTTCGTCGACGACGTCCTATATAGAAAAAAGCCGAACATTGTGAAATTGAAGTGCATCCCCCGGGAGGAAGGACTGGAGTTGTTGGCGGAGATAGACGGAGGCATATGTGGCTCCCACATAGGGTCGAGGGCGCTTGTCGACAAAGCATTCCGGCAAGATTTCTTCTGGCCCACTGCCCTCCAGGACGCAACGGCACTAGTAACCAAGTGTGAAGCGTGTCAGTTCCATTCGAAGAAGCCTCATCAACCAGCTCAAGCCCTTCAAACAATCCCTCTCTCCTGGCCATTTTCGGTCTGGGGGCTCGACATACTGGGCCCTTTCCCCCGCGCTGTCGGGGGCTTTGAGTACTTGTGCGTTGCAATCGACAAGTTCACAAAGTGGCCGGAGGTGGAAGCAGTGAGGAAGGTGACAGCGCAGTCGGCCGTCAAGTTCTTCAAGGGGCTAGTTTGCCGTTTTGGTGTGCCGAATAGAGTCATCACTAACAACGGCACGCAGTTCACAAGCCACACCTTCATGCAATACATCCAAGATGTCGGCAGCAAGGTCTGTTTCGCTTCTATTGCACACCCACGAAGCAACGGCCAAGCTAAGAGGGTGAACGCTGAAGTATTGCGAGGCCTCCGGACAAGAACTTTTGACAGGCTACACATGTGCGGAAGACGCTAGATCGATGAGTTGCCGACGGTTCTTTGGTCTATTAGGACTACGCCAAATCGAGCCACCAGCCAGACACCCTTTGTCCTGGTATACGGGGCAGAAGCAGTTCTCCTCACGGAACTCACATACGGGTCACCTCGAGTGCTCCCTTATGACGAGCTTGAGCAAGAGCAATTGCGGCACGATGACGCAACACTCCTTGAGAAAGATCGTCTTTGGGCGGTTGTGCGAGCAGCACACTACCAGCAAGCCTTGCGCCGCTACCATAGCTGCAAGGTTCATGCCCGAAGCTTTGAGGAAGCCAACCTTGTTCTTCGGCACGTCCAGTCGGCAAAGAATTCCAACAAGTTGACGCCAAAGTGGGAAGGCTCTTATTGGGTAATATGAGTCACCAGGCCCGACGCAGTCCACCTGGAAACCGAATATGGTATTCCAGTGAGCAACTCCTGAAACATCGAACATCTTCGCAAGTTTTACCCATAAGGCGCGGTTGCTGGGCTCCCCGGCAAACCACCTTTTGTGCAAGCCTTGCCGGCAAAGCATGTAACCCTTTGTACAAAGCAGGCGCACACCCTAAGCGTAAATAAATGAAGCGCTGGCGCCCTAAGATTTAGCATGCATGCTAGGTTGAGTCTCTCTCTGTGTTAGGGTTGATAGTGCTTGGCGGCAACTAACCCTTAGCATAGAGGTCGAGTGAGCATATCTCTGTTCCTTCCTGTCCTTTTTGGTTCGCAGGGCGCGTGGACATTTTCTGCTAAGCTATTTGGGAAGAAAGAGAACAGGCCGACGCCTCGACCCCGACAAGCCAAGGTTGCCGGGGGCTGCAGGTCTAAAGGATTCGGCCACGACAAGCCAAGGTTGCCGGGGGCTACGACATCAGATAAGTCTTTTTTCCCCCACTCTGTGCTCCCGTATGAAACTTGAACGTACAAGACTTTGCTCGCTCTCATACGATCTGCTCCCTCTGTCCCGTGCCCGAAAATTACTTTGGGCTGGAACGCAGTTGTAGTGTGATGGGGAGAGGACGAGCGAAGGGCCCAATCCTGCTCGGCCCCTACCTCCGCCAAGGGCGTGAGTGTAGCCGAGCTGTAGAGCAAGAAGATGGCGAGGCCTGTTGTCGGGGGATAGTGTTTATCTTAAGATAACAAGGACTTGCTCCTTGGCGTGGCCCTCGCCCACGCGCAAACAAAACCCGACAAACACCCTTCTCCTCATTAATACGTTGCTAACAAGTACAATTCGTACGGAATGCATACATGAGCAGGGGGTTACGAGATTTAAATCTTACAAAGGCCCGTAGGCATACAAACTAAAAAGAGATAAGATGCCTGTAATCCCTCTCCTCAGGGAATGGAAGAAGATGGCAGAAGGGCAAAAGGAGCGCCTAGGCGAGGTATGAGAAGCAGAAGACGCCAAGAGAACATATTGGCGATCGTCCGGAAGGAGGCTGGTGATGACGGTGCCAGAGGAAGAGCTAGAAGACGAGGCAGCTGCCCGCCAATACGCGATGAAGGTGTCGGTGTGCGCATACTCTGACTTGACGGCCCGTCACTGATACGTCTCCGTCGTATCTACTTTTCAAAACACTTTTGCCCTTGTTTTGGACTCTAACTTGTATGATTTGAATGGAACTAACCCGGACTGAGGTTGTTTTCAGTAGAATTGACATGATGTTGTTTTATGTGCAGAAAACAAAAGTTCTCAGAATGACCTGAAACTCCACGGAACATCTTAGAAAAAATAATAAAAAATCCTCGCCAAAGATGAATACCAGGGGGCCCACACCCTGTCCACGAGGGTGGGGGGCGCCCTGGAGCTCCTCCGACGGCAACTCCAACACTATATATTTGTTTTCGGAGAGAAAAAAATAAGGGAGAAGAAATCAGCCGCCGCCAAGCCCTAAAACCTCTCGGGAGGGCTGATCTGGAGTCCGTTCGAGGCTCCGGAGAGGGGGATTCGTCGCCGTCGTCATCATCAACCATCCTCCATCACCAATTTCATGATGCTCACCGCCATGCGTGAGTAATTCCATCGTAGGCTTGCTGGACGGTGATGGGTTGGATGAGATTTATCCTGTAATCGAGTTAGTTATGTTAGGGTTTGATCCCTAGTATCCACTATGTTCTGAGATTGATGTTGCTATGACTTTGCTATGCTTAATGCTTGTCACTAGGGCTCGAGTGCCATAATTTCAGATCTGAACCTATTATGTTTTCATGAATACATGTGAGTTCTTGATCATATCTTGCAAGTCTATGGTAACCTATTATGTGTTATGATCCGACAACCCCGAAGTGACAATAATCGGGATACTTCTCGGTGATGACCATAGTTTGACGAGTTCATGTATTCACTATGTGCTAATGCTTTGTTCCGGTTCTCTATTAAAAGGAGGCTTAATATCCCTTAGTTTCCAT
Source organism: Aegilops longissima (assembly GCA_021605205.1). Lineage (NCBI taxonomy): Eukaryota > Viridiplantae > Streptophyta > Magnoliopsida > Poales > Poaceae > Aegilops > Aegilops longissima. Next base: position 534,778,803 of record CM038679.1, on the reverse strand, counting down.
TAGGACCCCGCTGCCACTGGAGGGTAGGACAAAAGATGTCATGCAAGTTCTTTTCCATAAGCACGTATGACTATATTCGGAATACATGCCTACATTACATTGATGAATTGGAGCTAGTTCTGTGTCACCCTATGTTATGATTGTTACATTATGAACCGCATCCGGCGTAATTATCCATCACCGATCCAATGCCTACGAGCTTTCCATATAATGGTTTACGCTTATTTACTTTCCCGTTGTTACTATTACAATCACTACAAAATACCAAAAATATTACTTTTGCTTCCGTTACTTTTGTTACCGTTACCACCACTATCATACTACTTTGCTACTAAATACTTTGTTGCAGATATTAAGTTATCCAGGTGTGACTGAATTGACAACTCAGTTGCTAATACATGAGAATATTCTTTGGCTCCCATTGTGTCGAATCAATAAATTTGGGTTGAATGTTTTACCCTCGAAAGCTGTTGCGATCCCCTACACTTGTGGGTTATCAGCCACCTGCCTTCAACGTCTTCCCCGTCCCTCCAACACCAGCCGCCCAAGGCGACGACCCCAAGAAGTTCAAGGAGCTGCCGATGCAGGTGATGGTGCCGCCAGCGTCGCCCAGGAACGCTGTGCCTGACGCCTAGTTGAACCCGTCATCCTCCCCGCTACCCTCGTCGTCGTTGTCCTCCTTGTCACTCCCTCTTGAGGAAGAGTCTTCGTCATCGGAGGAGCTCTCCACATAGCACTTTAGATAAGTTCCAAAGCACTACAAAAAAAATACACTTCCGTGATGATATGTGTTTGTCACAGTAGGTCGCGTTTTTTGTCATGCATGTACGTCCATGACGATTTTATGAAAGAATCAAGATAGTCATACCTGTGTTGTCGTAGAAGTGTTCCGTGACATTAGCAAAATTATCATCACGGAAGTGTCCACTTCCATGACGATAAATCGCGCATCACAGAAGTGCTTTCATCAATGGTGACCGACACGTGGCATCCACCGTAACGGAACACCGTTAAGCTATCGGGTCGGGTTTTGGATCCGATAACCCGTTAACAGCCCTGACCAATGAGAAATTTTCACGTGTAAAATTCTTATTGGCGGGATGAAACACGTGTCAGCTCGTCAGTGGGTCAGATAGGCGCCAATGATATGTCGACACGTGCCACGGCCCACCATTGGCCCATTTAGCTTACAAAACCGGCCCGTTTGACTTGGTCAAAGTTAACGGCTGGCCCATGAAAAGCTCGTTAACGGTCTCTTCGCAAATAGCCCATTTTAAGGTCGTTAACTCACGGCCCGTTAGGCCCTAAAGGAAATCGGCCCTACAACGTCATGTGGGCCGTCGAATATAACACCAGCCCATTTCACTTTCGGCGCATGTATGGCCCACGACGTCTTTCGGCCCAAATGAGGCCTTCAGATCTTCGCCCTTTACAGCCCACGGTGACTCTAGCCCATAATGAACAATAATTTTCTTTGTACCCGTTAACAGCCCGTGATTTACATGGGCCGTTTCCAGCCCATGTTAGCTTTCGGCCTATTGATGGCCCATACGTTCTTGGGCTCCTTTTCGGCCCTCGATTACTTCCGGCCCGTTACTGGCCTGTTCCCCTAATGGGCCAAATTCGGCCTATGGCAAGAGTCGGCCCGTTACTGGCATGTTCCCCAAATGGGCCAAATTCGGCCCATGGCAAGAGTCGGCCCATTACTGGCCTGTTAGCCTAATGGGCCAAATTCGGCCCATGGAAAAAGTCAGCCCATTTCTGGCCTGTTAACCCGTTGCGCCGTTTCTAGCCCGTCCTATATTCTGGCCCATTAACGACCCGTTATGCCCGTGATGTAATTAAGTTTTGCAGTCCCATTACCGTTAACGGCCCGCTACCGTGCTTGGGCCGATACCAATTACGCCTGACACGGCCCATGTAGACCCATTTATCCGACGCCCGAGGCCCACCGATTACAGCCCATTTATCAAGCAAAGCCGAGGCCCACCGACATACAGGCCCATTTATCGACGCCCTGTAGGAGACCCATGGATCCTACGACCCGTATATGGCCCATGGTAGTTGCGGCCACTAGCAAACCAGGGAAAAAGAAGACTAGGAAATAAATAAGGCCGAAACTAACACTAGGCTATTAAGGCGATTGCACAGATTACATCCACTCGGCATCAAAGATCGCCACCAGTGCAAATATAGGGAACACCCTACACTATACAAAAATGGCTTGTTGTTTTCTTCAGCCGGTGGCTGCACGTTAAGAATAAATTTTGTATCACACCAAAACAAATTACAACTATATAACAAAAGGAAGGTTGGCATAAAACTTAATAGTCTAGCAGATAAATGCACCACCAGAAGTTCAGAACCTCAGTTCATTTGACCTGACTGTTACGTTTTCATGTTGTATTGTCCGATGGAGTACCATAACCCTCGCCTTCATTTCCCCTAGGCTCCTGAACAACATAGCAAATGTATGATAGTCTGGTTTCAAAACCATGCATATCTTGACGACATTGAGTAATGTTTCCCCTTGTTTCACAAAGGGCATTTGTTAGGGAATGGACTTGTGTCTGGAGCGCAGATACAACATTGCTTTGAGCTTGCATATTTGATCATGAGGCAGTTTGGACGATATTGCCTTAACAACCAACCCAAGATACGCAGAAAACGTGCTTTTGGCATCGTTAGTGGATGTGTATCGACCCACCGCAGCAAGAGCTGACATTGCGGTTATAGTTGCCTCGCCACCTTCAGAAGGTGGCGGTTCCACCATTTTTTTCCATAGCTCGGGTTAAAAGTTGAGGTTTTACATTAGTATTACCAGAACAGAAGATATTAAGGAGGCTGCAAAACCAAACAAAATATATTTGGTCTATATACAGAACTTATTCTGGTGAACCCATGTAAAATATTAATTGTATTTTATTGCAAAGTACATAATAAAACCAGGTTCCAAACATATGACCATGTACCATCGCTAATGTATTGTCTATTTCTTCACATTGTATTGAGGGCTAAGGATAAAGAGATGAAGTTTATAATTCTATAAGCATAGTATGACATCATTCATATCACAAAACAACTGAGAACAGACAAACAGGCAATTGTAACGTTGTGTGGGCAAGTCCAGCATGGAACTAGATTACGGGTCGAGATCAAAGGAACATCACTCCTCTCTTTTAAACCTTGTAAGGTGCAATGATACGCTAAGACAATTGTGTATAAAATTGAAAAGAGTAATAGACATTGGCTGCAAACCATGCAGTTCAAGGCACAAGTCAGAGTAAGTAGTAGTTAAAAGGAATGAGGATTAATGACTTACAACAGCGGCTTTGACTGGTGTAGTCATGCCCTTCTTCTTGCTGGTGTAACAGTCCTTGAAGATTTCCACAGCATTTGGTTTAGGTACTTTTTGGTCCTTGCGGTCTTTCCTCTGCATTTCGAACAAGTCAATATAGATCTGATAATATGGTACAACGAAAAGAGTGAAACAGCAGCTAATTACAAGAGCCTCGCTGTGTGCAATATAGCTACGAGATCCTGTCGTCTGTTGGAATTTCACTTTCGTACGATTGGCCTTGTTCTTTGTAGCGACCCGACCTCAGATGGTCAAGTCTCTGTGCTTCAGTGTCTTCCCTGGATTAGTAATGCTGACACACACAATACTCGAAGGATTTATAACAGAGCAGCAATCACACACTTATTACATCGAATGTCTCAAAAAGAGAACTTATTACAATAATATGGCTTAAGGCCATCTAATGCGATAACAGCGGAAGGCTTGGAAGATAAAGTGAGTCCATCAACTCCAACGGCATAGCGGAGCTGCACGACAACGACCTAACGAACATTACTCCTCATCTGAAAGTCTGCAACATAATACGCTGCAGCCCGGAAACGGGTCAACACATGGAATATGCTGGCAATATAACACAGTAGAGCAAGAACAGGATAATACTATCACTACATACATATTTGGGTAGTGGAAAGCTCTAAGGTTATAGTTTTGCGAAAAGCCAATTTTTCCCTACAACAAAGGAATAAATTTTAATTTATCTATCATGGTGGTTGAAACATTGAGAAGGTATAACCCCAACTCAATCCCAATTAAAGTAATTAACAACCCAACAATATTAATTAAGAGTGATGAGATACATGTGATAACCCAAGTACTAGATACTCAAGATTGTCCATAACCGGGGACACGGCTAACCATGATTAGATTGTACACTCTGCAGAGGTTTGCGCACTTTTCCCCACAAGACTCGATCGCTTCCGTTGGATTTCTCGCACAACATGGTGTTTGAGAAACGGATGACCGAGACACAGTCTTTCAGAAACATTAACTCTCTACTCCGGGTAGACCATACCAAACCTACAAAACCATTACCTGATGACCTACCTCTTCAAGAGCTTCACGTAACTTACTCAACTATGCTAGAGCCCATAATAGCTTGTCGCTGCACACGGAAGTTTCTAGCATCAATCATCTCAGTTCCCTTTAAGCCTGGGTGGCGCTCCAAAGGAAGATCACACGGGTACCTCGGGATTTCAAAAAAAAAAACAACACTGGGTTCCCCAGGTGCCTCAATCCACCCAGATGTTAATTTAAGTTGCCACCTTAAGTTGAACCATTAATTAACAATCTCACATCTGTCATGGATTCACTCAAACCCAAACCACGTCTACGAGCATAGCATAGCAATATAAGCAACACGTAGAAATGACTCCCAAGGGTTTGATAGTAACAGGGCAATGGGTTCTACCTCAACAACTACTTCCCAACCCACAAGTTATTTACATACTAATCATGCAATGTTTGAGGATTGAACTAATGCATAAAAATTGGGTATGAAAAGAGTATGATCAATGTGTTACTTGCCTTGCTGACAATCCGCGAATCCTAGAGACTCGTAGTAACACGCTTTGCACTCCGGGAATTCTATCGCAAACAAACAATAACATACATAAGCAACAAGCATGGAACTTCTTCAACTGTGAAACGTGGAACACATCGTGAACTCCTGACAATCCCTCTGGTAATTCCAGCTTGTAGGCAACTTCTCCCATCCGTTCCAAAACACGATACGGTCCTATAAATCTCGGGGCTAACTTTCCCTTAACTCCAAAATGTTTCGCTCCTTGCGTTTCGAGTCTGCATAACTTTTCTACCTAGACTGAGCAATCTTCAGTCTATCTCGAATCAGCTTAACCTTCTCTTCAGAATCCTTGATCAGATCTGGTCCAAACAGCTATCGGTCTCCTACCTCATCCCACATCAACGGCGTTCTGCATCTGCGTCCATACAGAGCTTCGAACGGTGCCTTTTTCAAACTGGCTTGGTAGCTATTTTTGTACGAGAACTCTGCATAAGGCAAATTGTCATCCCAGCTAGATCCATAATCTACCGCATAGGCTCTCAACATATCTTCCAGAATCTGGTTGATTCTCTCGGTCTGCCCATCCGTCTGCGGGTGGAATGCTGTACTGAACTCCGCCTCGCACCCAAGGTCCGTGTGGCGATGCCAAAACTTTGAAGTAAACTGTGTTCCTCTATCTGATATGATGGTCCTCGGAACTCCATGCAGACATACGATCCTGGACATATATATCTTGGCCAATTTCGCACTTGTATAGGTGGTTTTCACTGGGATAAAGTGAGCCACTTTGGTCAGGCGATCAACTACTACCCATATTGAATCATATCCTGCTTTGGTCCTAGGTAGTCCGGTGATAAAGTCCATGCCAAGTTTATCCCACTTCCATTCGGGTATCGGCATAGGCTGTAACAGTCCTGCTAGCTTTTGATGCTCTGCCTTTACTATCTGACATACATCACATACGGCTACATACTCGGCAATATCCTTCTTCATACCAGTCCACCAGAAACGTTCCTTCAAATCCAAATACTTCTTTGTGTTTCTGGGGTGTATCGAGTATGGTGAGTCATGAGCCCCCTGAAGTACTAACTTCCTGATCTCTGGGTTATTGGGCACATAAACTCGGTCCTCAAACCATAAGGTATCGTGCTCATCCTCGCGAAAACCTTTGGCCTTTCCTTTGCTCATCTTCTCCTTTATCTCGGCAATCTCTTTGTCATCCTTCTGAGCTTCTCGAATCTTTCCCAAAAATGTGGACTGAACTTCCATTGTTGCAACCAAACCTCTTGGAACAATCTCCAATCGAAGTTCCATAATATCCTCAGCTAACTCCTTCGGCAATCCCTTACTTTCAAGGATATTGGCATAACTCTTCCGGCTCAAAGCGTCTGCTACGACATTGGCCTTTCCGGGATGATAGTGTAGCTTCATATCGTAATCCTTTATAAGCTCCAACCATCTCCTCTGCCTAAGGTTCAGCTTCTTTTGGGTGAAAATGTACTTCAAACTCTTATGATCCGTGTACACATCACAATGGTTTCCAATAAAGATAATGTCTCCAAGTCTTCAATGCATGCACTACGGCTGCTAGTTCCAAATCATGCGTGGCATAGTTCAACTCATGGGGTTTTAGTTGTTGTGAGGCATACGAAGCAAATATTCCGTCTTGGATAAGCACACATCCAAATCCTAAGCGAGAGGCGTCGCAATACACTTGGAACTCCTTATGTATATCTGGCAGTGTTAGCAATGGGGATGTAGTCAAACGTTTCTTCAACTCCTGAAAACTTGCCTCGCAATTTTCTGTCCGTTTAAACTTAGTATCCTTCTTCAATAATTCAGTCATTGGCTTTGCAATCTTGGAAAAATTCTCAATGAATCTCCGATGGTATCCTGCGAGTCCAAGGAAACTGCGGATCTCGCTAACTCAAGTGGGTGCCAACCATTCAGTGACTGACTGAACCTTGCTGGGGTCTACTGCTATACCTTCTCCTGATATAACATGCCCAAGGAATCCAACTTCCTTCAACCAAAACTCGCACTTGCTGAACTTGTCGTATAACTGGTGTTCCCTGAGTTTCTCGAGAACTAAACGCAAATGCTCCTTATGCTCCTCTTAATTCTTCGAGTATACCATAATATCTTCGATAAACACCACAACAAACTTGTCCAAATACTCCATGAACACCTTGTTCATCATGCTCACGAAATAGGCAGGGGCGTTAGTCAGTCCAAACGACATGACCGTATACTCGTTTAATCCATACCGCGTGGTGAACGTTGTCTTCGGTATATCCTTCTCTCGGATCTTCAACTGATGGTATCCTCATCGCAGATCGATCTTTGAAAACACCTTAGCTCCTTGCAGTTGATCAAACAGATCATTGATCATCGGTAGTGGGTACTTGTTCTTAATTGTTACCTCATTCAAGGCTCGATAATCATCAACAATTCTTAGTGATTTATCCTTCTTTTCAACCAAAAGCACTAGAGCTCCCCAAGGTGATGAACTCCTTCGAATGTAACCTTTCTCCAATAACTCCTTGATCTGTTTCTTAATTTCCTCCAGGTCATTTGCGGGCATCCGATAGGGTCTCTTGGATATTGGCCCTGTACCTGGCAATAGCTCTATAAAAAACTCGATGTCTCGATCCGGTGGCATGCCTGGTAACTCTTCTGGGAAAACATCCGGGTAATCCTTTACTACAGGCAATTCCTCCTGCACAACTCCCGTGAGGGTATTCACTTGGCTCCTCCTAGGCACATGCCTAGATACATACTTAATCCTCTTCCCCTCCGGGGTGGTGAGATAAATCGACTTACTAGCACAGTCAATACTTCCTCCATACTTTGACATCCAGTCCATACCTAATATCACATCCAATCCTTGTGACTCCAAGATAATTAGGTCAGACGGAAAAACATGTGTACCAATGGTTAGGGGTATCTGGTTGCACCATCGGCTAGCCATGTACTCTGCTCCAGGCGAGCTCACTAAAAGAGGGGTCCTAAGGGTTTGGGTTGGTAGTATGAACTTATCCACGAATCCCCTTGATATGTATGAATGCGATGCACCAGTATCGAAAAGAACAAGAGCGGTAAATGACTTAACCAAAAACTTACCTATTACCGCGTCCGGCTGCTCTTCAACCTCCTCCACGTTAACGTGGTTCACTTGTCCTTTGTTGAATGGATTAGGCTTCTTCCCAGCGCTCCCATTTGCGTTTCCATTCCTTCCTTCAGGGCAATCATTGGCATAGTGCCCTGTCTTCCCGCATTTAAAGCAAGTAACTTGACTTAGGTCTCTTTTGGCGGGTGTGGCTGGATTGGAGCGGTTCTGATTGTTATTAGCTCCGTTCCCATTTCCATTCTTAGCACCATTGTGGTTATGCGATCCTCCTCCAGTGTGGGTGTGACCTCCATGGTTATGAACAAGTCCTCCCGAATTTGGGGTTAAGCGAGGCTTCTGCTGAGCTCCTGAGTTATACTTCCCTTGTCCATACTTCCTCTTACAGCTCTCAATCTGCTGCTGCTTCCCTTCAATCATAAGAGCCTTATCTACCAACTCCTGGTAGTTGTTGAAGGTTGCTACCATCAACTGCATGCTCATCTCATCATTCAGCCCTTCCATAATTTCTCCTGCTTCGCGGCATCTGTGGCCACATCATCAGGGGCATAGCATGATAGCTTGCTAAAATCATCCATGTACTGAGCCACAGTACGGTTCCCCTGGCGTAAGTTGCGGAACTCCCGCTTCTTCATCTGCATAGCTCCAGTTGAGACTTGGGTTGTGCGGAAAGCTTGCTGAAACTGGTCCCAAGTGACATTGGCTATAGGAAAAGTAGCCGTGTAATTCTCCCACCATGAGGCTGCTGGTCCATCGAATTGGTGTGCGGCAAAGCGCACCTTCTCAGCATCATTGCAACCTGCGGTGGTCAACTCCCTTCCAATACGGCGTAGCCAATCATCAGCAACTATGGGCTCGGTGCTACTGGAAAACACCGGCGGCTGTAACCTTAGAAAACGGGCTAGGTTGTCCACTGGCGGCGGGTTATTGTTGTTGTTGTTGTTGTTGTTGTTGTTGTTGCCCTGGTTCGAACTAGCTATTGCATCAAAGCATTACGCTGCTGGATCAACTGGGTGAGCTCCGGTGGGAAAGCAAAACCGTGTCACGCCCCGGAGGCATCGATGGGTTTAGATGGAAGAGATTAGAATAGAAAAGGTCTAACAAGAAAGCACTACCCATATGCACATGAGACAAACACAATCATTTCACTCAATCAATCAAGAAAGGGCATACAAACGGTCTAGAACTATCGCAAAAGTGCTCAACTACTAAATACATGGGGGAATACTTCTAATATATGGTGGTCATCTAGAAATTTTGATCAGTGGAAGACTCCATGATGTCTGCCCCAGCTTCGTCTTCATAGTCATCATCACTAGGATCGGAATCGGTGTCGTCGATGATGATGTAGTTGTCCAGGCAAGTGGGGTCGTCGTCTTATTCTCCCAATGCTGGTCCTCCCATGAATACTCCGATCTTCTTAACCAGATGGTCATTCTTCTCCAGTAATGTCTTGATTTCCTCCTCATATCCATCGCGTGTAAACTTGAGTTCTTCCTCCAGCTCGATGATCCTAGTATTCGCCTTCTTCAACTCTATCATGTTTGCGCACATCTGGTTCTCCTGACGTCGAATGTGCTGGTTTAGCTCCTGGATGAAAGCTGCAATGGATCTATCCTTCCTGGTGCTGATTACTTCCCATTGCTCGTCTCGGCGCCCACATATTTGATAGATAGTGTCCTTAACTTCCCTGTTGTAGACTTCTCCAATGCGTCCCATGGTAATGTGGGCTGCCATGCTCTTGCCTAGACTCCAGGTGGGTGCTTCGAAAGAAAATTCTATGGGTTTAGAAGTTGGCGAGAACGTCCTTCCTGGAACTTGTACTTGAATCATCCAGCGTTCCCCTTCTGGTAAGGTGGCGTTGTACGTCCCGGTGAAACTTGGTATTCCAATGTTCAAGTATCTAGTGACTTCCTTCAAGTGGCGCCCGAAAGGTGTGTCTTCATCCAATTGCGCAAACTTGTTCTTCATCTGCGTCATCCTAAAGAGTGGAAAATTGGAGAGAAGTCAGAAATGAGTAGAGAAGAGTGACATATGGTTTATCTTAGTGGTCGTGTCGTACACTCAGCATGGGCTCTGATACCATCTTGTAGCGACCCGACCTCAGATGGTCAAGTCTCTGTGCTTCAGTTTCATCCCTGGATCAGTAATGCTGACACACACAGTACTCGAAGGATTTACAATAGAGCAGCAATCACACACTTATTACATCGAATGTCTCAAAAAGAGAACTTATTACAATAATATGGCTTAAGGCCATCTAATGCGATAACATCGGAAGGCTTGGAAGATAAAGTGAGTCCATCAAACCCAACGGCATAGCTGAGCTGCACGTCAACGACCTAACGAACCTTACTCCTTCTGTGAAAAGTCTGCAACATAATACGGTGCAGCCCGAAAACGGGTCAACACATGGAATATGCTGGCAATATAACACAGTAGAGCAAGAACAGGATAATACTATCACTACATACATATTTGGCTAGTGGAAAGCCCTAAGGTTATAGTTTTGCGAAAAACCAATTTTTCCCTACAACAAAGGAATAGATTTTAATTTAACTATCATGGTGGTTGGAACATTAAGAAGGTATAACCCCAACTCAATCCCAATTAAAGTAATTAACAACGCAACAATATCAATTAAGAGTGATGAGATACATGTGATAACCCAAGTACTAGATACTCAAGATTTTCCATAACCGGTGTCGGGGAAGCTGATCGTGTCCCACGATCACCTATGAGACCTGATCCCTTGTGGTTCGGAGGGGGAGCGGAGGATGCACAAAGAGCGGATCAAAGCGATGCACACGAGCAGATTTACCCAGCTTCGGAGCTCTCCGGAGAGATAATACTCCTACTGCTGCTTTGTGGATTATATTGTGTTCTTGATAGGGAGCAATGGGAGCTACAAAACCTAGCCTGAGTGTGGTCTCGTATGAGTTGAATGAACTAAGCGGAGTTTAACCGAACCCTTTTCACGCTGCCCTTGGGCCTCCTTTTATAGGCACAAGGGTAACCACAGTGGCAAGTAGACAAGGGTAAGATAGTAAAACAGAGGTTGGTACAGCGCTTGTACAAAGGTACGGTGATCTATACCTAACTCGACGGCAAGGGACAAGAGTCAATGCCCGCCTCAATCGCTGAAACGAGGTAACAGGACCGCAAGCGCGCCTCCGTTTTCCACGATGGTAGCTTGTCGCCGCTTATCACTGGTCCTCGCTGGCTGCACAGCCCATCGACACGCTGCTCGGAAACCCCCGCGCACACGCTACGGATGAGCCGGAGCGGAGATGAAGAGAGGTTGCTGCCGCGGCAAGTGCCTTTGCCGCTGCAAGCGCTTTGCCGCGCGCAGAACCCTTGTCGCGCTTTGGGAGCTCGGGGCACCAAGCCTTCCGCAAGCTCCTCTTGTCGGGGCCTTGTTTCTTCGTGCCTTGAGGGTCTTCCGGCAAGCTCCTCTTGCCGGGCCTTGATTACTTTATTCTCGAATGGCTCCAAAGGAGCCGCGAAGATCTTGATGGTCACCGGGCCAGCCCCGCCGCTGGTGCTGCAACTCGCCCGCACGAAGTTCGGGTGCTAGGGTACCCCTACTCTAGTACATCGACAGAGCCCCGGCTGGGCCACACACGGCGCCAAGCTCTGTTGGGCCAGCCCAAAACAGGCACGGCACGCGTGGTCCGGATTACGCCATTACTCTCCTCGACCCACCACGCCTCCCACGAACGCCACGCACCGGACGTGGCGTCGTGGGGAGATCGTGGGGCTTTGTTTAATGGAAAATTGAACGCCGCCCCCCCCTCTTTATAAGCAGGGGTATAGGGCAGGACGCCCACTTGCCATTGCTGTCACATCGAAAACCCCGCCGCTTCCCCTTTCTTCTCGAGCCCAAAGAGAGCGACGCCCGCCTCCATTGCCACCGGTGCCTAACGCTGTCGACCTCCTCCACCACCTCTCCCCATGGCTCAAGGCCGACAAGGGAAAAGGCGTGAATCGGTCGGCGCAGCTGCTCATGGGCGCATGGAAGGAGCGGGCCTCTTCGATCCCTCGCTGACAGAAGGAGCTGCGGAGCTGTACTATCTTTTCTGGTCGACAGAGACCAGGGCGCACCACAAGACGAGAGTCATCTCCGCCGCCACATCCGAGAACGCTTCCATCGGTACCCTTTCTTCGCTTTTTTTCCATCGCGGGCTCTGCCCGCCTTTTCTAATTCTTTTGCGATGTCATGAACACATATGGCCTCCGCCTCCTTGATTTCACCCCAAACGCCGCCCTCACCTTGGCTGCTGCACACCTCTGCGAGAACTTTGTCGGGTCCACCCAAATGTAGCACTCTTCCGCCATTACTTCATGCCCCGCAGAGAGAGAGGAGAGCCGCTGCCGTGAGGGATTGCATGGGTCTCCGTGGATCGGCAAGAAGGAAGCATATCTTGACGGAGAGCTGCGTAGCATGTGGGAGGAGTGGAGAGCTGACTGGTGTAGATCTTAGAGGAGGAGCCACAGCCTTTCACCGCCCTGCGCCAAACTCCCATAGTGCGCGGCAATGATTGGAGCAACTTGGCGCCGGAGGACGACAAGTTGAAGATTGCCGTGACTAGGATTTATGCGTCTCCGCAAGCAGGGCTTACCAGAGGAGCTGTTGGCGCGGACTTCCTTCGCCGCCGCATTGCGCCCTTGCAGGAGAGGAGGAGGCCTGCTTGGGAATTTCAAAATGCGGCGGACATCATGAGGCTGCGCCCGGGTCTGAACTGGAATTTTACTGTATTGGAGCTGGACGGCATGCTGCGGGAGCTGCTCAAGCCTGATGCAGATCACCCCGAGTGGTGCATGTTGCCGAGGGGAGTCGTTCCCTTGTGCAACAACTCGTCGCTTGACAGCATCCGCGCGATGATGCCGTTGAGAGATTCCCATGGAATCGTTCCAACTTGGCAGGAGCCCGCCGACGACGTCGTGCAGCAGTTCTTCGACAACTTGGCGGAAGTGCCGATCTGCGCCGACGAGCAGAAACGGCTCACCCGCGACACCACCGATCAGGAGATGGCACGCATCGCCACAAGGTTGGAGGAGGCGGCAGAAGCTGCCGCCGCCGGCGTGTTTGGGTTTACCGTCGAGGAGGCGGAAACAGCTGAAGCGGCAAGTCTCGCCGACCGAGAAGAGCTCGCCGGTGAGGAGGAGCAGGCCGAGCCCGACGTCAATCCGGAAGAGCCGGCCAGGGGCGCTTCCCCTCCGCCATCAAGCAGCTTGCCGTAGGAGGAGCCCGCGGCCCCGCCAAGGAGACGCCTCCGCAAGACCGGAGAAGTGGCGGGGCGGCAGACGGCCCAACAGCCGCCTCGCTGCCCGACGCGCTCTACCGCGGCAAGCACTGTTGCCGCGGGAGCGCCCCATGCCGCCATGGCGACGGGAGCGGGGTCTTCTGGAGTCGCGGCCCCTGCATCCGCCAAGCGTCCGAGGGAATCTTCTCCTCCAATTAAATCGCGCCGAGCGGATTTGATCTCTCCGCCTCAGCTCCGAGGAAGAAGAGGAAGAGTAAGATCTTGTAGCTGCTACTTGTAATCCTCCAATTTATTGCTTTATTTTATATCCGACGGCTTCACTGAACCTTCTCCTTCTTGGGATGCTAGCTCGGAGGCGTCAAGAGGGCCAAGACCCGGTGGTTGTCGTCTCAGATGATTCCCTGTATGGGCTGTGGGGCACGTCTGGGACTCCTTGGCGGACCCGGCAACCCTTCAATCAGAGCAGCCCCGGCACAGCCCGCAGCGTAAGTGTTTGGTTTACTTCTCATGGTTAGGTGTGCTTGGGTGCTTCTCCGTCACTGATATCTGGTTTGTTCAATTATGTAGGAGCAGAGCAGCCTCATCAGGAAGCACCGGAGGTCACTCCCGAAGTTCTGCTTGCTTCAACTACGTCGCCAAGGGAGAACTCTCCGCCAAGGGAGCGCTCTCCGGCAAGGGAGGCCTCTCCGACAAGGGGATCTTCTCCGGCAAGGGGCAGCGCCGACAACCCTTCGGTGGTGGAGACCGCGGCAACAGACCCTACTGCAGGTAATCTTCTTGTTTGAGAATTTCCCTTGGGTTCTTTTCTTCTGTTCTTCTTTTTCGAACATTTGCTTGACTTGTTCTTTCTTTTTCTGACCATCAGATCCATCCGCGGGAGATCCGATGGAGACTGAGGCTGCCGGCGAGGAGGACGCTCGCGGCGACAATGTCAACAGCGCCAACATGGAGGAGGAGGCCGGCGCCGATGGGCCCGCCAGCGAGGAGGCCGCCAAGGCTGCTGGCGCAGAGGCTGGGGAGGGATCCGGCGATCGCACTGACGACCCTGAGGCCGCAGGAGCGCCAGGTGCTGCACCGACCGCCGATCCTCCCGCCACCGATGCCGCACTGACCAAGAGCCCCAGCTCGGCGCCTATCTCAAGGCGGCGAGGGTGTCTTTATCAAGCTCCCATGGGCATCAAGCTCCGTGGCACCGACCAAGGGGAGACCTTCGACGCTGAACTGCTTGCCTCCGCCGGCTGTCGCTGGTCGATGCTCCGAGCAGCAGCAGCGGTGAGCCCGAGGAGGAGCAGCTGCTAAGGAGGTTGTTGTCGCTCTACCGCGCCCGACAAGCCAAGCTGGAGTCTGTGGAGGCGCTTGTCGCGAGGGCGGAGCTGACTTGAGAAACGCGGAAGAGCTCCGCGCCGCCAACAAAGAAACTCTCCGGGATGTAGCAGAGGCGCTGGAGCAGCTTGTCGAGGAGCGCACGACCTTCATCTTGGAGAAGGCCGAGGTCGAGGAGCAGCAGAGGCTTGCCGGTGAGAAGCTCTCCGCGCAAGAAGGTGAGCTGGCGCAGCGGAAGATCAACCTCGACAGCTATGAGGAAGATCTCGTCGTGCGCGAGCAATCGATTGGCGGGCCACTTCAGGAGGCAAAGAATGCTGCTGCGGCTGCCGAGGCCGCCAAGAAGGAATTGGAGACGAGGGTGGCTCAGCTGGAGTCCACCCTCCAGAAGAGCGCCGAGGAGGTCGCCGGGTTGAAGGGCGAGCGCGAGAAGGACGCCTATACCCTCGGCGAGTTGCAAGGTCGTTTCGCTGAAAAGATCAAAGAGCTCGATGCCGCCAAGGACTCCAAGGCGGATCTAGAGCTAAAACTGACAACCCTGACAGAGACGCTGAACGGCACCAAGGAGCGGGAAACGGGCCTGCTGGAGAAGATTAAAGTCAATGAGGAGCTGTTGGCGAATGCCGCGACTGCCCAGAATGATCTCAGAGATAGCATAATGCACTGGACGGAAGGTCTTGTGGACACCGCCGCCGCATCCATAATGAGTCGATGGAGCCGGGATGGTGGATCTTGGGTACTCCACCGACGAGAACCTCCAACCCAGCGTCAAGCTCAGCCTATTCTTCAAGGGCGTGCGACGGGTCTCCAGCGGCTCCAGGAGGATATCCCAAAGCAACTGGCAGAGGAGTCGCGTCAAGTTTGCGCCGGGGCTCTCCAGAAGGTGCTGATGAAAGTGGCCTTCCGCAACCCAGGCGTCGACTTCACCAAAGTTCTCAAGTCCCTACCTCCATCTGCTGATGTTGAAGCGCTCAAGGCCCTTGTCGCACCCATTGTGGACAGGGTGAGCGGAGTCAAGAGGCTCGATGGCGACCGCGTGGACTAGGCCGCCAAGATTATCTTTCTCTTGTCGCTGTAGATCATGTTTAGGCGAAAAATTTATTAGATCTGCGACAAGTTATTATGTAATATACACTATATTATGCAATCAAATGCAATGTTATTTCCTTTACTTGATTTTTTCTCTTGTATGTTTATGCCCTACGCTTTTAGGGGACTTGTCGGTGCAAACCTTTGCCGCGAGCACTGAGTGCGGAACTTCAGCAGCCTGCTGGCGATGCCGCCTCCGACAAGCAACCTTTTCGCAACTAGTTGCAGCACACTTAAGTTGTTGAGCGGACTCGAAACAAAGTAAGGGCGCAAGCTAGTCGCGAGTCGGTTCCTCCGCGCACAGGTTTTCCATACAAAGTACTATCGTTCGAGGAAGATAACTTAAAAATTTAAAAACTGATTGTTTAAACTTAGCAACTTAGCTTCTCTGTTGTTCACTTCCCGGCAAGGCGACAGTTCCTCGAGCGACGCTTGGTGGCCCACACCATTATCTTCTCCTTCCCCCCCGGTTAACTTGTGGGTGGATGAACCTTCTTCTTGTTTGAGAAGAAAGAAGAGAAAATAAAGTTATGGAGCCTAGTGGCTCGTTATCGCTTACCGGGTGTGGATGCTGCACAAAATGTTAGAGAACACATGCATATAAGATTATGAAAGCATGTATTGACAAGTTGTGCACAACACATAGGCTTTACTGATGCACGGGGTCTGCGCCCGGCTTTGTACAAAGGATTACATGCAACAGCGGCAAGACTTGTACAAAAGGGTGGTTGCCGGAACGGGTTCCGGCAACCGCGCCTTATGGGTAAAACTTCATAAGATGCTCTATATTTCAGGAATTGCTCACCGAACGCCATCTTCGGTCTCAAGGCGGACAGCGCGGGCCTAGTGACTCGTTTCACCCGATAAGAGCCTTCCCACTTCAAGCGCCAACTTGTTGGAATTCTTGGCGGATTGAACGCTACCAAGAACAAGGTCGCCTTCCTCGAAGCTTCCGCATTAACTTTGCGGCTATGGTAGCGACGCAAAGCTTGCTGGTAACGAGCAGCTCGTGACAAGCAGCCTCAAGACGATCCTCCTCGAGGAGCAGCGTCATCTTGTCGCAGCTGCTCTTGCTCAAGCTCATCATAAGCGAGCACTCGAGGTGACCCGACACGAAGTTCCGTGGGGAGAACTGCCTCGCTCCATAGACTAGAGCGAAGGTGTCGGCCGCTGGCTCGATTTGGCGTCGTCCCGATCGACCAAAGAACCACCGCAGCTCCTCGATCCAGTTTCTTCCGACTTGCGCAGCTTGTCGAAGTTCTGGTCTTGAGTCCCCGCAGCACTTCAACATTTGCCCTCTACCTTGACCGCTGCTTCTCGGGTGAGCAAGCAAGTAAAAGCAGACCTTGGCGCCAAGATCTTGGACGACCGCATGAAGGTGCGACTCGTGAATTGTGTGCCATTGTCGGTGATGATCCTGTTAGGAATCCCAAAACGGCAAACAATTGACCAAGAACTTGACTCGCGATCGTGTTGTCACCTTCCTCACTGGTTCCACTTCCGACCACTTTGTGAACTTGTCGATTGCAACGTATAATTACTCAAAGCCCCCGACAGCTCAGGGGAAGGGGCCGAGGATGTCGAGCCCCCAGACCGAAAAGGGCCAGGATAAAGGGATCGTCTGGAGAGCTTGAGCTGGTTGGTGTATCTTTTGGAATGGAACCGCACGCTTCACACTTGGTTACTTGTGCAGTTGCATCTGGAGGGCTTCGCCGAAGAAACCTTGCCGGAAAGCTTTGCGGCAAGTGCTTTTGCGCCAATGTGGTGACCACATATGCCTCCATGTATCTCTCGCCAACAGCTTTTGTCCATCTTCCCGCAAATACACTTCAATTTCACTCCGCTCAGCCTTCTTTCAGATAGGATGTTGTCAACAAACTGATACATACTTGACTGCCGGGCTACTTTTTCCGCTTCTTCTTGCTCTTCGGGAAGTTCCCCTGTCTGAAGGAAATGGACGATTTGCTGCGCCCATGCTGGAGCCTGTGGCTCGACAACAAGGACTAAAGGCTCATCTACCACCGCGGGAACATTAGCTTCCACGGCAAGAACCCGTGGTTTCGCGAGCTTGATGATCCCCGGCAAGCTTGCCGGAGCAAAGCTTGTCGGGAGCGTCTGTTTCAACGAAACAAACCACAGGGTTTGTCGGAGCAGACTGCTCCTTAGTGATATTTGCATTGATTTTAGGGACCTTCTTGGCGGCGGCTCCAGGGAGCTCTGCCGGAAAGTAGTCACCGGAAACCAATTTTCTCTTCTTGTTCTGTCCTGTTGATGGTGTTACGGTTGGTTGAGTTAGCTTGAGCACAAAAATTCCTGGTTCCACAGGTAACTTGAGTGCGGCGCACTTTGACAGGCCATCAGCAATATCATTCTGAGCTCTTGGAACATGTTCCATTTGCAGGCTTTCAAAGTGCTCTTCTAGTTTCCTCACTTCATCGACGTAGGCTTCCATCAACAGACTCTGATAATCTTTATTTACTTGGCGGACGACAAGTTGCGAGTCCCCCCTGACAATGAGCTTCTTGATCCCAAGGTCTACCGCAATCCTTAGACCGGCAAGCAAACCTTCATACTCTGCAGTATTGTTTGTTGCTTGTTCCTTGGGAAAGTGCATCTAGACTATGTACTTGAGGTGTTCTCCGGTGGGTGCGATAAGCAAGACGCCGCACCGGGCGCCTTTGCAGCGAGAAGGCACCATCAAAGTACATCAGCCACTCTTTATTTGCCTCCTTGACGGGATGCTCGTCTCGAATTTCTTCATCTTATGCTGGCGCCCACTCTGCTATGAATTCTGCCAATGCTCGCTTTGGATAGTTGAAGTGCTTTCAAACTTGAGACCAAAGCTTGACAGTTCCAAAGGCCCACTCGACAATTCTGCCTCTTGCTTCGGATTTTGCAATATCCTCTTGCCGAAAGCGAGTGACAACTGTTATCTCATGTGCTTGAAGTAATGGCGCAGCTTTTCGAGGCCATGAGGAGGCGAAAAGCAACTTCGCACACCGAATACCTTGACCTAGCCCCTCGTAAAAGGGAATCGACAAAAGTAGATCGGGCGCTGCACCATCCTTTTTGTATCTTGTCGCAACTCTGCGCTGATCTGTCCTTGTCGGGACCAGAGCTTGACGGCAAAGCCCCCTGCTTGTCGCTGGATGCGTCTGCCTCGGTTGCCGGCTCATCATCTGCCTCCCTCTCCGCTACTAACGCAGCACTAACCACTTGATTGGTTGCTGCTACGTAGAGCAGCAACTTCTCTTGTGGCTTAGGTGCGACAAGTATTGGAGCGGAGGACAGGTACCTCTTCAAGTCTTGCAGCGCAACCTCCGCCTCGGGAGTCCATTTCATTGGACCTGACTTTTTCAAAATTTTGAAAAATGGCAGGGCGCGCTCAGCTGACTTAGAGATAAACCTGCTAAGAGCGGCCACGCAACCGGCAAGCCTTCTGACATCCTTGACGCGCTTTGGTGCTTCAATCTGCTCAATGGCCTTGATCTTGTCGAGATTGGCTTCAATTCCCCGCTGAGACACAAAGAACCCGAGAAGCTTGCCGGAAGGGACTCCAAACACGCACTTCTCGGGGTTGAGCTTGAGGTTGATCTTGCGCAGATTTCCAAATGTCTCATCCAAATCCTGAACCAGAGTTGCTTTGTCCTTGCTCTTGACCACTATGTCATCCATGTAGGCTTCTACATTTCTGTGTATTTGTGGCTCAAAAGCATCATGGACTACTCTTGCAAAGGTTGAACCAGCATTCTCCAAACCGAAAGGCATCCGTATGAAATAAGTATGTGCCACATGGTGTAATGAATGCGGTTTTCTCTTCATCCTCCTGTGCCATGAAAATTTGATGATACCCTGAATATGCATCAAGAAATGAAAGCAAATCACATCCAGCCGTGGAGTCAACAATCTGGTCAATACGTGGCAAGGGAAATGGGTCTTTGGGACAAGCTTTATTAACATCTGTGAAGTCAATACAAAGTCTCCATTTCCCATTTGCCTTGCGTACAACTACTGGATTGGCCAACCACGTGGGATGGAGGACTCCTCTGACAAGGCCTGCTGCTTCCAACTTCTTGATTTCTTCTGCTATGAACTCTTGGCGCCCCAACGCTGTTTCCTAACTTTTTGCTTGACGGCCGCGTGAGGACAGACAGCTAGGTGGTGCTCAATTACTTTCCTGGGAACACCGGGGATGTCAGATGGTTGCCATGCAAACACATCGACATTCGCCCGCAGGAAAGCAACGAGCTCGCCTTCCTATTTAGGGCCAAGCGTGGCCGTCCTCCTTGGCGGGAACCTTCTTGGTCTTCGGCGGAGCTGCCATCATCTTCTTGCACTTGCCGGTGGAGCTCGATGGTGCGTCCTCGACGGTAGCGCAGCACTCCGAAGAGGTGCGCTTGCCGGAGTGGGCATCAGAACTCTTGCCGGACTTGGTGGTCTTCTTTTTCCCCCCGGGAGCTTCAGCGGCAAGTGGTTTGCTATCTGTCGCGGCTGCTGCATCCCAGTAAATCTTGTCGGCGCAGATAAGCGCATCCTTCTTGTCGCCATGGACAGAAATGACGCTTATCGGGCCGGGCATCTTGAGTAAATTGTAGGCGTAATGAGAGGCTGCCATGAACTTGGCAAGCGCTGGACGGCCAAGTATGCCATTGTAGGGCAATGGGAAATCGGCAACGTCGAATGTGACCTTCTCAGTTCTGAAGTTTAGCTCACTGCCAAATGTTACCGGCAATGTGATCTTCCCTTTCGGCTTGCTCCTTCCTGGGTTGATTCCTTGGAATGTGCCAGTCTCTTCGAGCTCGCTGTCAGGGATTTGAAGTTTCTGAAGCACTGCAGAGGAGATCAGGTTCAGGCCGGCCCCGCCGTCAACCAACATCTTTGTGACCTTGAGGTTGCGGATAGTTGGTGATACCAACATCGGCAAGCACCCGACCGCAGTGATGCGATCAGGGTGATCCTCAATGTCAAAGATGATGGGCGTGCTGGACCACTTCAGAGGTTTGCGCGACTCTATGGATGGTTCTGCTGCATTAACCTCACGCATCCATTGCTTGAGTTGGCGTCGCGAGGTATGCAGAGAAGCACCACCGCCAACGCAAAGCATCTCCGTTGCCTTTCAAACTCTTGCTCGTCGGCTTCATCGCGTCTTCCATGTCTTCGCCATCTTCATCTTCGCTCTTCTTCCTTGTCGCGCCGCTGGGAGGTCTGTCTCCTTGTCTGCTGCTTGGCCTTGCTGCGGCGTCCTCCCGACCGAAGTCTCTTCTTACTTGCTGCACTGCACCTTCTCGGCCTTCTCCTTGTCTCGCCGCTTCAGATTCAGCCCTCAGAGCTCAACAAGCTGCTCGACTTTCTTGCAGCTCGGAGATCGTGGCCCTTAGTGCGGTGGATCTTACAAGATCGCTTGTTGAGCTGTCGGGGCTTATCGGCGGCCGCCACAACTTGGCGGTCGTTGTCGTGACTGCAACCTCCTTGCCGGAGCCACCAGCCTTGACTTTGTTGGCGGCACCATCCTTGCCGGACTGCTCGACAACTAGTACTTCTTGGTTTTCTTCTTTCGTTGTTTTCGCCGGCTCTTCCTTGCCGGGCGGTCTCCTCACTATCCGACTCTGCTCCCACATTCTCTCCTCGAGTCTTCTTCCTTCTTCAAGCGTGCACACTTGTCGCCTGTATGAGAGCTCGGCGACGTCTTTCACTTTGCACATCGCCATCTCCTCCTCATCCCGCGGTTTCGCACATTTCGATGAAATGCACCGATCACCATGGCAGGGTGGACATCTGGGATGTTGTAATGCACACGCTAAATCTCGGATGAATTTTGCAGGACTCTCCTTCCTTACGGGCGAGCAGGTGAAGGTCACTCTCTTGGCCATGAGGCTTGTGGTCACTGTGAAGGCGCCGACAAACTGGTGGCACAAATCCGCCCAAGAAGAAATAGAGCTGTCCGGCAAGTGCATGAGCCAAGACCTGACGTTTGGCTTGAGTACCAGAGGGAAATAGTTGGCGAGGATCTTGTCGTCTCGTCCCCCCGCAGCCTGCACCGCGATGGTGTAGATGCTGAGGAACTCCGATGGGTGTGTCCTGCCATCATACTTCTCCGCACATCGGCTTGAAGTTTTTCTTGTCGCCTTTGGACTTGCCGCAGCTCACGAGTGAACGCAGCGCAACCTACTCGCAGACGGCAAGTCGCTGGTTCTTCGGGCGCATGCATATCGACGATGGGCCCAGCGCGCTGGTCGGTTTGACGCCGCGCTTTCTTGGCGCTTCGATACGGGTTCGAAGCGTCTTCTTCTTGCCGTTCTCGAAGAACTTGGCGCTGGTCGCGACGAGCTCGCGGATCCGACGATCTTGTGGAGTCGCTGCCGAGGTGGATCCGGTGAGTCGGCGATCGACCTTCGGGAAGGGGAGGTACGGTGGCTGCACCCTTCGCAAGTCTCGCCGCCATCGGCTCGTGGCTTTGTCGCCTTGCCGCAGCGCAGGCGCTTGGTTGCCGCAGGGCGTCGCCGCCGCAAAGCCGATGAGGCTCGATGGTGGCCTCCATTCGCCGATCTTGTCGGCCGCTGGAGGGTAGTCTAGAAGTAGCTGAGCTCTTGCCAAGGCTTCTGCTGGTGTGGTGGGTGGAAATGGCGTACGGAGCGAAGAACGAGACGTGCTCGGACTCCTAACCAATTTAGGAGGAGCAGAGTCCCGCCCCAGCGACCGTACTCCGCTGGTACCGGCATGCTGGCGTGCATGCGGGTCTCGAGGGTCCCCGAATCCTCTAGCTTGGCCTTGATCTATCGGACGTATGGTGCTGCGAGCACCATGACGCTGTCTTTCCCGCGCCTCTTGAGAAGGACGCGGTGCGGACTCGGACGCCGAAGCTTGCGCCGTCTTGTCCTTGGATCTGGCAGCGCCGTGGGCTCTTTCGACGACGCCCGTTCCTCCGCCAGCGTCTTCTCCACCACTCGTCAGCTCTGGTGGTGGTGGGTTTGACGCGGACGGCTCTGTTGCCGCCGAAGCCTTCTTCTTCGGTGGCATGTTGACGAAGGTGTTGATGAAGAAACTGCTCGTGTGAACGCCGGATCGGGTTCACACAGCCTCGACGCCCCCTACCTGGCGCGCCAAAGATGTCAGGGAAGCTGATCGTGTCTCGCGATCACCTATGGGACCTGGTCCCTTGTGGTTCGGAGGGGGAGCGGAGGATGCACAAAGAGCGGATCGAAGCGATGCACACTAGCAGATTTACCCAGCTTCGGAGCTCTTCGGAGAGATAATACTTCTACTGCTGCTTTGTGGATTATATTGTGTTCTTGCTAGGGAGCAATGGGAGCTACAAAACCTAGCCTGAGTGTGGTCTCGTATGAGTTGAATGAACTAAGCCGGAGCCGAACCGAACCCTTTCTACGTTGCCCTTGGGCCTCCTTTTATAGGCACAAGGGGTAACCACAGGTGTCAAGTAGACAAGGGTATGATAGTAAAAACAGAGGTTGGTACACCGCTTTGTACAGTGTACAGTGATCTATACCTAACTCTGACGGCAAGGGACAAAAGTCATAAATGCCCGTCTCAGTCGCCTGAACAGTGTAACAGGGACCATCAAGTGCGCCTCCGTTTGCCACGATGGTAGCTTGTCAGCGCCGCTTATCGCTGCTCCCCGCTGGCTGCACAGCCCATCGACACGCGTTCCTGGGAAAGCCCCACGGCGACACGTTGGCGGATGAGTGGAGCGGAGATGAAGAGGTTGCTGCGCGGCAAGCGCCTTGCAGCAGCGAGAACCCTTGTCGCGCTTGGGAGCTCGGTGCTCACCAAGCCTTCCCGGCAAGCTCCTCTTGTCGGGGCCTTGTTTCCTTCGTGCCTTGAGTGGTCTTCCCGGCAAGCTCCTCTTGCCGGGGCCTTGATTATTTGTTCTCGAATGGCTCCAAAGGAGCCGCGGAAGATCTTGATGGTCACCAGGCCAGCCCTGCCGCGGGGTGCTGCAACTGCCCGTGCACGAGTTCGGGGTGCTAGGGGTACCCCTACTCTAGTACACCGACAACCGGGGACACGGCTAACCATGATTAGATTGTACACTCTGCAGAGGTTTGCACACTTTTCCCCACAAGACTCGATCGCTTCCGTTGGATTTCTCGCACTACATGGTGTTTGAGAAACGGATGACCGAGACACGGTCTTACAAAAACATTAACTCTCTACTCCGGGTAGACCATACCAAACCTACAAAACCCATTACCTGCTGATCTACCTCTTCAAGAGCTTCACGTAACTTAGTCAACTATGCTAGAGCCCATAATAGCTTGTGGCTGCACACGGAAGTTTCTAGCATGAATCATCTCAGTTCCCTTTAAGCCTGGGTGGCGGTCCGTAGGAAGATCACACGGGTACCCCGGGATTTCCAAAAAAAAAACAGACAACACTGGGTTCCCCAGGTGCCTCAATCCACCCAAATGTTAATTTAAGTTGCCACCTTAAGTTGAACCATTAATCAACAATCTCACATCTGTCATGGATTCACTCAAACCCAAACCACGTCTACGAGCATAGCATAGCAATATATGCAACCCGTAGAAATAACTCCCAAAGGTTTGATAGTAACAGGGCAATAGGTTCTACCTCAACAACTACTTCCCAACCCACAAGTTAATGACATCCTAATCATGCAATGTTTGAGGATTGAACTAATGCCTAAAAACTGGGTATGAAAAGAGTATGATCAATGTGTTACTTGCCTTGTCGACGATCCATGAATCCTAGAGACTCAGAGTAACACGCTTCAGACCGGGAATTCTATCGCAAACAAATAATAACATACATAATCAACAAGCAAAGATGCACAAGCAAAACTTCAAATAAAAGAGGTTGACCAGAAAGTTCAACTTAAGAACTCCGGTTCACAAAAAGAATCAAATCAAACGGAGCAACGAAACTCAAACGGAGAAAGAAACAAGATCCGTTTACTAATCTGAACTAAGGTCAAATTTTACAGTATCAAAATATTTTTTAAGTTGATTAAGCAGAAAGAGGGTCTCGAGACGAAACTCTATGCGTTTGAATCGCCTGATTCCGACTAACGAGCGAAAAGATAAACATAAACTAAGATCGAATCAGAAATCGCGATAAAAATAATCGCAGATAAATCCTATAAAAGAAACTGACGAATAGAATAACGAACGAGCGTTCGTTATCTGTAACAAACGTGAGAAAACCGTTCGTTAAAACGAACGTACAGAAGAACGTCCGCTAAATAGAAGAACCGAGAAAAACCGGCGAACCGATCTAAAAAAACGAACTAGGGTTTCTAATAAAACCGAACGGTTTAAAAAAAAACCTGTCGGCGACGGATCTTCGCGGTACCTCCGGCGAGGTGGCTCCAGCGAGGCGGGGTTGGCGGCGGCTCATGAGCGGCGGGAGGCTCGGGCGGCGCTGGTGGCAAGTGGCGGCGGCTGGGGTGGCGAGCGCAGGTTCGGCGAGCTCGGTGGTGGCGGGCTTGGCTGGCGGCGGTGGTTGGTGGTGGTGGGGGTTGGGCGGTGGCGTATATAAGGAGGGGGCTGCTTGGAGGAGGGGCCAAGGCGGCGGCGGTGGAGTCGGCTCGGACTCCTCGTCCGAAGTCGGCGGGCGGTGTGTACACAGCGTGGAAGGCGGCGGCGGCGGTTGGGCCGGCCTGGCTCGGCTGGGCCTTAGGCCCAGTTGGGCGCGGGTGGTTTTTTCTAAATAATTTCGCTGACAGAAATAAAATCCTAGAAAATAAAATAAAAACCTAAAAATGGCAAAACAAATTTTCACCGTCTAAATAAAATATTTAGAACGAGATGAACATTTTCTTGGCCCTAAAATGCAATTTTGAAAACGTGCAATTTTTCTAATGCAAATAAAATCAAATAAAATCAAATAAATGATTTTAACATTTTCCCTCCAATATTTCAATTGTTTTGGAGAAGTCATATTATCTCCTCTCATATATTTTCAATATGAAATATTTTCGGAGAGAAAAATAATTAAAATCAAATCCTCGTTTCATTATTTGATAAGAATCAAATATGAAAACCGGGAAATCCCCAACTCTCTCCGAGGGTCCTTGAGTTGCTTAGGATTTTGAGGATTTGGGGAACAAAAATGAAATAAAACATGATATGCATGCTTGACCTATGTATAACATTCCAAATTGAAAATTTGGGATGTTACATTCTTTGAACAGTTCACCTACAAGAAGATAGATTTGTGTGGCACATGTGTAAATAGGACTTCAACATGTGATCTGATCACATATATATAATGTACCTGATACTTCGGATCAGACCAGTGTTTAACAAGGCCCCTCCAGTCTTCATCCGATATATTTTCCACTAGAGATGTTTGGGAAAGTTCACTGTTAGCCTTGCCTTCAAAGTGAGTTTTCCTCAAGTTATACCGACATCTTGTCATGAGCGGCACTTGAAAACATGGGTGCAAGCTTGTCAGTTGCATCATCTTGGCTATCCAACTTGAACCTCATCTGTTGAAAATTATGGGAGTCTCATTATCAGCAACCTAGAAAGTATGGGACAGAGCAAGACGATATTACTAGTTTCCATACATAACCATACATACAAATAAATGGTCGAGGAAGGTGTTGAACTGGGTTTCGTGTTTTGTCATTCCTGTACTGAATCCATGTTGGGAGGATACGTACATGACACCTAACGGCAACCGCTGCCTCTGATACTAACTTGGCTGACTCTGTAGCATCACGTGGCCTTTTTAAACCTGCCTCAAAACGGATCTCCATTCTTCCTCCTCTAGATTTAGTTAACCTATCGAGCATTATCCCTGATGTTTGTTTCCTTTTGCGCCTACGTGCTAGTCCATCAAACGAACATAGGAAGTGTTAGTGTACATCAAACTATGAGACTACATATAAAGAAGCATGGAAGTGTAACTTGACTCCAGCAACTACCTTCTTGTTGTTGAAGCTCACAAGGTTCATCTGATATTGCCAACTCGTCTTGTGTCAAGAGTGCTTGGGAAGTAGTGTCAAGTGGCAAGGGAGCTTGGGAACATGCTGCTAGCTCAGTTGACGCATGAGTAAGTCGTGCAGCTGGTAGTACTGTGGTAGGTGTTGCAAGAACTAGGTCTGTCTCTGCTTGTTTGGTGGCAGCTATTTGTTTCTGTTTGGCTTTTTTTGCAGCTCGTGTAGCATGGGATGCCGTGTTTGTAGAATTTTCCGCTGGACTTTGACCTTCTATTGCACCATTAGTACCAGCAGAATCTGCAGGATTCATCCGCTTCTCATTCCCTGCCATTATGTGTTTCTTCCTCTTTCTCTGTGCCATGTTAAGTCAAGCCGACGAGAAAAATGAATAACAATTGAGTTCTTCAAAACAAATTGATTTTTGATGCAGACGAACCGAACTTTGATGTTAGACAACCACATGATAGGAGGTTGTAATATGTATGAAAAACAGGACGAAAGAGATACCCAGAACTATGATGTGTAAACTAAGAAGAAGACATTTCACCAAATTAGAAGCAATGCAATGGAAGGTAGACACCATATGAAAGATGCTACAAATATCGCTCTGCCAAGTTAACATTGTCTCATCATAAATGGTGTTTAAACAAATGTGAATCAGTACAAGAAATAAATCATATGCAAGATGCAAACAACATCACACTACCATGTTAGAGGTCTCTCGTCATTAGTGCCATTGCATATTCACAGCTTATGATGTGTAAACTAAGGAGAAGGCATTTCAACAAATTAGAAGCAATGAAAGATAGACACCATATGAAAGATGCAACAAATATCACTCTACCAAGTTAAAACTGTCTCGTCATAAGTGCCATTTCAACAAATTAGTAGTACAAGCTAGTAAAGAATGTGAGATGTAACCTATATCACACTCTGAAGTCAAACGTGTCTTATGATAAGTGATTTGATGTAAGAACATGGTAATAAACAGATATTGTATGTTCTAGAAACAGGAACACGTGTCTTATTCAAGTATAATGTGTAAAGTAAGCAGATGGAATTCAACAAAATTAGAAGCAATACAAGCTAGGCATCACACATAACATGCAACCACATATAACAGTGCCAAGTTAGAGGGAGCACCAGTGATGCTCCACTAGGGGAGACGTGCTCATCATTAACACAACTTTGTTGAGTGTCTATGCATATGTTGTCTTGGAAATCATCTTGGGGGTGTGGAGGAGTAGAAACTGTAGAGGCCCTCCGTTCAGAAGGAGCACCTTTATGTAACACCCCAAAAATTTAACCATGTTGTGTTCATTAAAATTTTGCCAGGAGATTAAAATTTTTACTTTCTGGATTTCCTTTTAATTTCAGAACCCCTCTTTTCTTTAATATTGTGGAGTTTTCACCCCAAGTGGAAACTTTTCAAAATATTATAGGACTTTTATACCCTCTCAAGAAAACATTTATTTTATCAGTGGAAATTATTTATATGAGTATTTTCACTGAGCTTTATTCTTTTGAAAATGGTTTTTCATAAGTTTTGGGTTCCAATTGCACTACAACCCTTTGATAGATTGTTTTAAAAAATCCCACCAAAATTAGGGGATGACATATGATGTCCCTAAATCACTTTTATGCAAAAAGATCTTTTAGCATTTGGAGAATTTGAGCTCTACACCTAGTTTTCAAATCTGGTCCAGATTGCACTTTTGCACTACAATATATTTAAATATTATTTTAAAACTTCCACCAAAATTAGGGGAGGTCAGTAGGATTATATTATTCATCTTTGTGCAAAACCCACTAATGTTCTTTGAAAAATTTGAGCAAATCATCCTCTTTTGCTCTCTGGTCCAGTTTGGCACTTTCTACCGCAACCCCATTTTATTTTGCTGTGTTGCCCATGATTCTTTTTCCTACTTATAGTCCTCCCTACAAAACCCATAAGTCTAGGAGAATGGACCCATTGGAGTATTTTTGGTCCATGAAACTATGCCCTTTTCTTTCTGTCCAGAAATGGTTTTCCCAAAAACTTGCACTATCAAGTTTCTAGTCTTGACCAACTAACCTTGCCACCATCACCTACACCTAAAGAGACACTGATCTAGAGATTTTGGCCACCCCAAGAAATGCCTAGATGCCCTTGGCATTTTGTCAAACACCATATGTGCATGGTCAGTTTTGACATTTTTTCTGATTTGTACATTGGACCTGCTTGCTTTGCCTAACCAGCGTGTCTAACGGCTCTACCATAGTCTATAGCCCCAACCTGATTAAACTCATGTGATTTGGAACCCTCTGGCATGCCGCGGCATTTTGCTGAACACGCAGCATGCGTGCATGGCGCGCTCTGAGCGCGCTTTGCAGGCGCCACGACTGCAGTAACCGTGCAGCCGAACGCCGCGTTCGCCGCCCGTGCCCCTGGCCTTTGATCGCCCGCAGAGTCACGCCCGTCCTCATCCGCTCACCAGAACCATCCAAGCCCCCTTGGGGCCCTACAGCGCCGCCGTTAGGTCGGCCATGGCAGCGAGCGGGCGGCCGCAGTAGTCTCTGCCATGGACAGCGCCGCCAGAGCCACTCACGCGTGACAGCTCTCCCTGAATAGCTTGATCTCATCCCCTCGCCCTGCCAGACCCTGCCAGCCATCGCCACGCGCCCCCTGGCTACAGAACGACGGTCCGCCGTCGAGCTTATCCCCGGCCGCCATGGAACCGACCTAATCGCGCTATAAAAGGGACCCCGAGCTCGACCAAGCGCCCAGGCAACCTTGTGCCATCCCCACAGCCAGCAAGCAACTGCAGGAAGCCTTCTTCCTCGCCTCCGGCCAGTTCGGCCGCCGCCACTCTCCGGCTCCGTGCATCGCGAGCCGAGCCTCCCCTGCCCTTCCAGCACCACCATTCGACTCGTCTCGATCTTGCGGGCCGCCCAACCACTCAACTTCGACGGGGAGCCACCGTAGCCCAGACCCCCAAAACCTCCTGAGGCCACCTCCGCCGCGGAGCTCGCCGCCGGCGATTCCCTTCACCCTCACCTACCTAACAACCACCGGGAGGACTGCCCTAGACTGGCGGATCCATCCCCGCCCTCAGAACCACGCGAGGAGCCGCCGTTCGCCGGCGTTGATCGCCGGAGCCTCGCCTCCACTCGGGCAGAGGAAGAGAAGGGAGAGGCGACTGGTCAAACCTGACCAGTGGGCCCCCTGGACCCACGGTCATCGACCCCGAGCCGGTCCATGCTGGCTAAGTGGAAACGTAAAGCGCAGAGTATGCTTCCCCCCCCCCCCCCCGAACCGTTTTTCTTTTTCATTCCCTTTTATTTTTTTATTAAAAACGGAATTTGACTGAAACTTTGACTGGCTATAACTTTTTAAATATAACTCCAAATGAGTTGATTTAAACCCTTAGATCGCCATCGGCAGACCACGAAGGCTCGACTAGGAGAGGCGCATCCATTGACTAGTCAATCCGCTTTCCCCGATAGAAGAGGAGTGTGCCCCAGTACCAGAGACGTTCTCTCAGGACCCTGTCCATTTAGCATTCTCATTGTAGACATCACTGCTATGTCCTTTGTTCCAGCACTTATGCATGTTATGCGTGGTGTGCTAAATTTGTGCGAAGAATTAAATTTTTATTGCAATTAATGTGAGTGGTTTTTACTGCGGTAATTTTTTTTAACTGTTTTCATTCTCGGTAAATTCTAAAGTGAGATTTTTTCCTGAGTTGTCGCGGCATATATCTCTTCACGACATAGATTTTTATTCACGCAGCACAACAGCAGACTCACAACCGCAACCACTCGACCTCGTGCACTAATTGCTAATGCACATACACACGATACACCTAACTGATCACCTCTGAAGAAGAAGTTAGTGGGTAATCACTCGGGTACAAGCTGCCTCCAGCGCAATGACAACAGTTAGCACCCGATACCGCACTTAATCCTCGTGATCACCACCACCGCAGAGAGCTAACACCCGAGTAGCAGCATCATGACGATCATCGAGGATCATCACGCACAGGAGCACGGAGAACCCCAACAACGCCGCCAATCCTCCGCACATCAGGACCACGTACCAGTCTGGCATCACCTCCGCCATTAGAGCCTCGTCTCGAGCTCCTGCAAACAAAAATGGAGGAGAAGGAAGGAGAAGGAAAAGCGAGGCCAGGTGTGAGGAAGAAGAAGGAGCACCGCGGTCATTTTATAGCTCGAGATCGGTGTACAGTGGGCGAGGTCCACCAGCGCCGCTCGTCGCTCGATCGCCGGGGTTCGAGAGGCAATCATGAAAGCAGTGCCGACAACACTGGCAGCCCGAGGTGAGTGCATGCTGCCTTGGCAGCTAGAACGCCACAAGACTACCGCAGAGACGGCCTAGATGCCCTCACGCGCTAGACATCGCCGGTGGAGAAAGCGGCGGGAAAGCACGCGGGAGAGAGGAAGAAGAGAGAGCAGAGGTAGAAGAAGAGGCCGACAACGGTGGGTCCTGGGTCCACTGTCGGCCAGAGGGAGCTTGTGCTCTAAGATGCGACCAGCGTATTTTAGAAATTTAGAATTTATTCTAAATTTACTGTATCCAACGTAGAAATCTCTCATTTTCCCCAAACCATGGATTTTTCCACGCAGCACAAGGTGCCACACTGTAGTTTTACACCACTTATTGCCCGCTCACTGTAGCCACATTTTATTGCATGAATAGGATGGTTATTTTTTTGTGATATTACTTTGATGGCAGGAGTAACATTTTCAAAACAACTTTTAGCAAATCTCGAGGACGAGATTTTTCTTAAGGGGGTAGTGTTGTAACACCCCAAAAATTTAACCATGTTGTGTTCATTAAAATTTTGCCAGGAGATTAAAAACTTTACTTTCTGGATTTTATTTTGATTTCAGAACCCCTTTTTTCTACATATTGTGGAGTTTTCACCCCAAGTGGAAATTTTTCAAAATATTATAGTACTTTTATACCCTCGCAAGAAAACATTTATTTTATCAGTGGAAATTATTTATATGATTATTTTCCGTGAGCTTTATTCTTTTGAAATAGGTTTTTCATAAGTTTTGGGTTCCAATTTCACTACAACCCTTTGATAGATTCTTTTATAAAATCCCACCAAATTTTGGGGATGACATATGATGTCCCTAAATCACTTTTATGCAAAAAGATCTTCTAGCATTTGGAGAATTTGATCTCTACACCTAGTTTTCAAATCTGGTCCAGATTGCACTTTTGCACTACAACCTATTATATATTATTATTTTAAAACTTCCACCAAAATTAGGGGAGGTCAGTAGGATTATATTATTCATCTTTGTGCAAAAACCCACTAATGTTCTTTGAAAAATTTGAGCAAATCATCCTCTTTTGCTCTCTGGTCCAGTTTGGCACTTTCTACTGCAACCCCATTTTTATTTTGCTCTGTTGCCCATGATTCTTTTTCCTACTTATAGTCCTCCCTACAAAACCCTTAAGTCCAGGAGAATGGACCCATTGGAGGTCCGTGAAACTATGCCCTTTTCTTTCTGTCCAGAAATGGTTTTCCCAAAAACTTGCACTATCAAGTTTCTAGTCTTGACCAACTAACCTTGCCACCATCACCTACACCTAAAGAGACAATGATCTGGAGATTTTGGCCACCCCAAGAAATGCCTAGATGCCCTTGGCATTTTGTCAAACACCATATGTGCATGGTCAGTTTTGGCATATTTTCTGATTTGTACATTGGACCTACTTGCTTTGCCTAACCAGCGTGTCTAATGGCTCTACCATAGTCTATAGCCCCAACCTGATTAAACTCATGTGATTTGGAGCCCTCTGGCATGCCGTGGCATTTTGCCGAACACGCAGCGTGCGTGCTCTGGGCGCGCCCAGAGCGCATGTTTTGCACGCACACGTGCAACCGAGCCGCCGCGTTCGCTCGCCCCACGCCCCTGGCCTTTGCTCGCCCGCAGAGCCACGCCCGTCCTCATCCGCTCGCCAGAATCATCCAAGCCCCGCCCTTGGCGCCGTACAGCGCCGCCGTCAGGTTGGCCATGGCAGCGAGCGGGCGTCCGCAGCAGTGTCTGCCATGGACGGCGCAGCCCGAGCCACTAGCACGCGCCAGCTCGCCCTGAACAGCTTGATCTCATCCCCTCGCCCTGCCAGACCCCGCCAGCCATCGCCACGCGCCCCTGGCTACAGAACGGCGGTCCGCCGTCGAGCTTATCCCCGGCCGCCGCGGAACCGACCTAATCGCGCTATAAAAGGGACCCCAAGCTTGACCAAGCGCCCAGGAAACCTCGTGCCATCTCCCTAGGGCCCCCACAGCCATCAAGCAACGGCGGGAAGCCTTCTTCCTCACCTCCGGCCAGTTCGGCCGCCGCCACTCTCCGGCTCCGTGCGTCGCGAGCTGAGCCTCCCCTGCCCCTCCAGCACCACCATTCGACTCGTCTCGATCTTGCGGAGCCGCCCAACCACTCAACTTCGACAGGGAGCCACCGTAGCCCAGACCCCCAAAACCTCCCGAGGCCACCTCCGTCGCGGAGCTCGCCGCCGGTGACTCCCTTCACCCCCACCTACCTAACAACCACTGGGAGGACCGCCCTGGACTGGCGGATCCATCCCCGCCCTCAGAACCCCGCGGGGAGCCGCCGTTCGCCGGCGTTGATCGCCGGAGCCCCGCCTCCACTCGGGCAGAGGAAGAGGAGGGAGAGGCGACTGGTCAAACCTGACCAGTGGGCCCCTTGGACCCACTTTCAGCGACCCCGAGCCGGTCCACGCTGGCTAAGTGGAAACGTAAAGCGCAGATACGCTTCCCCGAACCGTTTTTCTTTTTCAGTTCCTTTTATTTATTTATTAAAAACATAATTTGACTGAAACTTTGACTGGCTATAACTTTTTAAATATATCTCCAAATGAGTTGATTCTTTTTCCTACCTCTCTCAAATTTTGTGTAGTTTATTTTCAGATTTATTTGAAAAAATTTCAGACAACTTTAAGCACTGTTTTGAAACTATGTGTTAATTTGAATATTTTAAAAAATAGGATTTTGAAGAAGAAGAAAACTTTCAAAAGTTTTGGAACGCACCCTGCCTCTCCACAACTTGAAGGCAAGCATTCTGAACCCTGGCATAATATTGTCGTGTGTTGTTTGATACAGTTACAACACCCCTCGTTTCGGAGTTTCCGTTATTTTTATGTGATGACATGATCATACTCAGGAGTGCATAATGAATGTTCCTTGCTATTGGAAGTTGTTATGCTGTGATGGTAATCACCCTCGTATGCCTTTCATGCCTATCGGAGGGAATCCGGGAAAGCCTCTGTCTTGGGTAGACACGAGCTTGTCTCCAGTCTCCGTCGAGACGGTTGTGTCCGGTATGACATAGTGAGGTATGATGAGGGGTGATTTTGTCGGTTGGTTGAAATATATTTGTTATGCTAATCTTGCAGGAAATACTTAAACCTCCTGAGTCGATCGTAGATCGAGTCTTGTTGCAGTAACCCCCATACTTGTTTCGTACTACCGCTTGTCCCTGCCATAGGTAGGGTACGGTTCAGTAAGTTTTCAACCCCTTTCCTAGCACACACCGTACAGAGAGGCCATGGTGGAAGATATCGGCTGCATCCGGTAGGCCTGCCACCTGGTCCGAGGGCATGGGTGTTTCCGGTTGGAGCCGAGGGGGTAGCTCCCCTAGTTTGCACGCGTTATAAATTTTGTGATCCCATGCTAATCGAGGTTGTAGCCTCCCCACTTAGAGTTTTGCTTAAACGGGTGTCATGGGTGATTCAGCATAATGGTGAGTTCTGTTGGTGTGTGCGGTCAGGTGTGTTTTCAACTAAAAGACCCTAGACGGAATTAGTCCCGATGGACTAAAGAAATCCGTTGCTCGTGGGTAAAGAGTACACCCTCTGCAGAGATTAAATATCTATTCGAATAGCCGTGTCCATGGTTAAGGACTACAGTCTGGGTTGGGTCAAGTGTCGGTCTTAGTGTCGGTCTTCGGAGGGAAAAACTGCTAAAAACAGAACATGGATCATGGCTTGTGACTCGTGATGATTAAGGTCATTATTACGATGGACTAACCCTTTATATTATTTGAATTATTGAGTATCCCTGGAACGGTTCTACCTCCTGGATAATCACTGTGATTATTTTCTTATAAGCCCTTTATGTGGTGTCATTTGAGGCCTGATCGTGGCATGCTTGTTATTTATTTACTTTATAAGCCCTTTATGTGGTGTCGCTCAGACGCTCGACTGTGGCATGCTCGTTATTTATTTACTTTATAAGCCCTTTATGTGGTGTCGCTCAGACGCCCGACTGTGGCATGCTGTTATTTAATTACTTTATAAGCCCTTTATGTGGTGTCACTCAGTCTCCCGACTGTGGCATGCCGTTATTTATTTACTTTATAAGCCCTTTATGAGGTGTCGCTCAGACGCCCGACTGAGGCATGCTTTACGTTATTGCCCTTTCGAGGAGTCGCTTCAGACACCCGATCGGTGCATTCTATTTCTACTCTCTGATTGCATAGTCATGCTTTACATGAATAACTTATTTACGTGCACCATGGATTTTATTTTATGACTGACGTTGAGATCATAGAATATTTCAGTGCATGATCATCAATTGTTATGTTATACCCGTGTTCAAAATGTTTGCGAGTACATTCAAAGTACTCGCTGGCTTGTTCCTGGCTATTGTCTTGGCCAGATTTCTTGCATGGAGAGGAGCGTTGCGATGATAGCCCCGGAACCTACGCGCTGGTGATAGCAGTCTCGCGAAGATAGGAGTTATCCAGGTCAGCTGTTCCTGTGGGAAATGGAGTCTCATAGACGCTGAAGGACCACAAACCACTGCCGCCATCAGCCACTAGAAACCAATTGTTGTACTCATAGGCCAGAATTGTCTTGTACTACATATTATGTATTTTGCTTGGAGCTTCTGTATCAAGTTAGTGTCTCATCAGCTAACAGTAATCCTGGGGCTGGTGAGCACAAGGACTATTTTCTGGAAATTAGTATCCCGAAAATCCGGCCCTGACACTTTATCCGCTGCCTTGCTAACTTCCTTCTGCTTTATTGATTTTGAATTGTCAAGTGAAACTGACAAGAAAAAGCAATAGAATTCTCTCTTCAGAACTCATTCATGCATGATACTGACAATCAGTACTTTGATGTAAGGCAAACACATGATACCAGGATGGAATATGTACGAAAAACAGGACGGCATGGCATGTTCACAACTGTTTGTGTAAACTAAGCAGAAACCATTCCAGCAAATAAGAAGCAATGCAAGCTAGACACCACACGAAGGATGCAACCAATATGACTCTGCCAAGTTAAAAGCGTCCCATCATAAATGGAATTTCAACAAATTAGAAGCAGTGCATGCTATAAATCATATGAAAGATGCAACTAATATCGCACTACATATACTAAAGGTGTCTCATCATATTGATTGATGCGGGATACAAAAAAACAATTTTATGTAAGGACATGCTTAATAGACAGATGTACTATGTACTAAATAAAGGAAGGCATGTCACATTAACAGGTATAATGTACTATAAGCTAAGCAGACTAGCACATGCAGTTTAACCAGATTGGAAGAATTACAATCTAGACACCATATGCAACATGCAACCACATATCACACTGCCAAGTTAGAGCAAGTACCTGCGATGCTAGTGTAGGGAAATGATGTAATCAACTCTGAGCTCGTTCACTATCTTCATCTAGCATTTACATTTCTTGAGAATCATGTCGGAGGCCGACGCTGCATTCTTTAAATGAGTAGTCCCCTTGCTTGTCCGCCTCGTCATAAGTGATTGATGACGGATACACAAGAACATTAGTTTGATGTAAGAACATGGTTAATACACAGATGTACTACTATATACCAAAAACAGAAAGGCTTGTCATATTCAAAGGTATAATGTGTAAGCTAAGCAGATGAAATTTAACCAAATTGGAAGCAATACAAGCTAGACATCCGGATGGAGTGGTGAACATGATCATCTATGACCTGAGAGCCTGGTGGGAGGCGGGCTGCTGCACCACCATCGCGGATTTTTAGTTGGCTTCTAGGTGATTCCTGTCTTTGCTGGGCTTGTCACTGGCTCGGTCAGTGCCCTGACTAGCTATTTGTCTTCTGGTGCTCATGGGATGGTGGTTCATGTAAAATATATCTTTCCTTATCTTAATAAAGACCGACTTCGGCCTTTCGAATACAAGCTAGACAGCATATGTAACATGCAACCACATATGACACCGCAAAGTTAAAGCAAGCACCTGGGATGGTGGTTCATTGCGAGCGAGGTCATCAACTCCAGAGCTACGTTTACCGTCTCCATCTACTGACACTGCACCCTTTATAGCAATGTAACGTGTCGTGCCTTGCCGTGTAGAAAGCTGGCACGACTTGTCTCTTTTCTTTTTTGCTTCTCTCGAGGCATACTCTGAAATACCCTTTCATAAAAACACAATAGTGAGAGTATGGGTGAAGTGTGTGCAGAACTAGTGCACTGTAAAAGTAGCAGATAGCAGGTGGCTGAAAAATAAATGACAGGAGACATATGATAGCTCTACAACATTGCATGGCAAACAAAATTAGATTCTACTCCGTATGATTTTGTAATATATGAGCACAAGAAATGCAGGTACTCCTCCAGCACACCACCACATGTGGTCATATCTAAGATAACAGTCGACTGAAAATAAATAGGTCAGTCGATTTTTTTAATGAACCGTCTGATCTATAAGGAACGTGCAGATGGCCTTCGTCTACCTCCCGCCAGTCACTGTTGACGATCTTTCTTGAACCGCCAGCGACCACCGGCCAAGACCCCTGCCTCCGCCGCCCCGCCCTCCCATCCCTCATACCACCGCCGTGCTTGCACTACAAAAAAAATTCACTTCCGTGATGATACGTGTTTGTCACAGTAGGTCGCATTTTTTGTCATGCATGTACATCCATGACGATTTTATGACAGAATCAAGATAGTCATACTGTCTTTGTCGAGAAGTGTTCCATGACATTACCAAAATTATCATCACGGAAGTGTCCACTTCCATGACAATAAATCGCGCGTCACAGAAGTGCTTTCGTCAAGGGTGACCGACACGTGGCATCCACCGTAACGGAACACCATTAAGCTATCGGGTCCGGTTTTGGATCTGATAACCCGTTAACAGCCCAGACCAATGGGGATTTTCCACGTGTAAAATCATCATTGGCCGCAGGAAACACGTGTTGCCTCACCGTTGGGACAGATGTCATCCACTCATTGGACAGGAGGCGCCTATGATAGGTCGACATGTGGCACGGCCCAATAGTGGCCCATTCCGGTGAAAAAGGCCGGCCCAGTAAAAAGTAGCAGGACGGCCCATATAAGACCTACTTGTGTCAGGTCCATTTAAGCCCACGACCCATACGAGATGTGCCAATTCGGCCCGTCAACGACCCGTTAAAGATTTGACACCCTTGCAGCCCATCGTCAGTTCGAGCCCGTTAACAGCCCGCTATATAATTGGACTCAATATCGGCCCGATGAGATTTCGGCCTGTTAACGGCCCATTTAATGGATGGGCCAATTTTCAGGATGTACATATTTCGGCCTTTTAGCGACCCATTTAAATGTTGGGCTAATTTCCGGCCTGGTGTGTCTTTCAGCCTGTTGACGGTCCATAAATCTGATGGGCCATTTGTAGTCGGACTTGAGTTTCGGTCTTTTAGCGGCCCATTTAAGTGTTCGGCCAATTTCTGGCTCGGTGTCACTTTCAGCCTGTTGACGGCCCATAAATCAGTTGGGCCATTTGTAGTCGGACCTGAGTTTTGGCCTTTTAGTGACCCATTTAGGTGTTGGGCCAATTCCCGGCCCTGTGTGCCTTTCCGCCTGTTAACGGACCAGAAATGAGTTGGGCCATTTGTAGTTGGGACTTAGTTTTGGCCTTTTAACGGCCCATGCCCTTCATGGTCCAATACCAGCCCGGTTTCTCCTTGGGCCTTCTAAAGGCCCGCAACACAGTTGGGCCATTTACAATACGACCTGACTTTCAGCCTCTTAGCGGCCCATGCTCTTCATGGTCCAAGACAAGCTCGTCTTGTCTCTTCGCCTGCTAAAGGCCTACAGTATAGTTGGGCCATATGTAGCCCAAACATAGTAATGGCCTGTTAACGGCCCGTGAAATAAATTGGGGCCACCTGTTGCCCGCTTCGATGTCGGCCTGTTAACGACCCGGGAGGTAAGAGGGCCGACCATTAACTTTCGGCCTAGTAACGGCCCATTAACTGAATGGGCCCACTAAAGTTCGTACATGTCTTTAGGCCAAATTAGATAATTTGAGCCCATTACGACGAGCAATTATGCACAGGACCAAAACCATCTACAAATAATTATGCACATCTAGCATATATTGCAGGAAATTACATCCACTGGGCAATCAAAGATTCATGCCAGTGCAAATAAATGAGCAGAACCTAACCATCTACAACGTCACAATCTGCAACCTCAGCACAGATGACGCCCATAAGCATGTGGGCAAGTTCTTGCTGCTTTGCTACACTGTCTCTGAAAACATTGATCAGGTGTTGTGTCGCATGACTCTGCACCTCTGATTCATCCACCATTTCCATCATTGCTTTAGCCATTAATTGGTTCACAAACATACATTTATTCCGTTGCATTCGAGGCAGAGGATACTGAACAGATTCGGATGGCGATTTTGGCAGGCTTGTACTTATTGATAGTGGAGAGTGTCTCGACCATCGCATCATAACATAAATTAGGGGACGGAACCAAACAGATTAATCATGAGTTATTGCCATATTACTGGCCTAGATTTCTTGGAAAGAAACAATGGGGTTGCCTTTGTGTTTTCGAGTTTGCCTTCTTATCTTCAAAGAGCCTGCACAAAATTAGCACACTAGCATTGATATCATTGGCCAAGTCAGTTAATAGGAAAGCAACATTGACACAACGAACATTTGGGCAACTAGCCTACACCAAATTAACACAATATGGCACAACTATCATCAGCCAGGTAAGGTATTACGAAAGCAACATTGACACAATGAACGAATGGGCAACCAGAGAAGCACTACAATCCAGTAATGTGCGTGATATGAGATAGTACATTCATGCAGCTCAGTATGCAAAACTACCAGTCTGTTTTCCATACAAAAATCAACATTGGCGCCTTTAACATTTTGCCACCAGTAATTTTAGATCAGATAAAGGTTAGATTCACGCCGATTAAGAAAATACATGTTGATGTAAAAATATAGTGATATACAACAGGTACTTACATCAGCATTGGAGCTGAGAGAATTCCGCAAGATATTTTCCTCGAATCTGATCCCAATGGAGGAAGTCTTCTATCGTTTAACCTTATTTTCTAAAAGAGAGATGGGTAAGAAACATGTAGAAAATATG
This sequence comes from Aegilops longissima, assembly GCA_021605205.1. Lineage (NCBI taxonomy): Eukaryota > Viridiplantae > Streptophyta > Magnoliopsida > Poales > Poaceae > Aegilops > Aegilops longissima. Next base: position 534,738,774 of record CM038679.1, on the reverse strand, counting down.
ATCGAATGCTATAAAATTTCATGATGCGAGGATACGCACACGCTTCTTAGAATGGAGTTGACATTCTTTTGCTGGATGGAGCGGAGTAGCTCTTTGGCCACCGGAATCGCTTATTATCGATTGGGAGTTGGGTTTCTCGTGTTTGGAGTAGTATCTAAGAAAATGGAGTTGGTTTATTATCTCTGGCGTTTGGATCTTTTGCAAAGACCTGGTTTGTAACCCTTGATTCTAACATAGTCGTTTTCCCTTGCATGCCTTATATACAAGAATGGTGATTCAGTTATAAAACATGCTACAGCAGAGATGGAATAGGTACTGAAGAATAGAAAGGCATGACATATTGACATGTATTCCCTCCATCCGGAAATAAATGGATGGGTCTAGGCGTATTTTAGTTCTAGATACATCCAGTTTTATCCATTTCTGCAACATTTAATCCGGACGGAGGGAGTATGATGTAAGAGCTAGGGATACGACAGGACAACACAGTAAAAAAACACTGAAAAACCCACTGCAGAACCAAAGTATTCAAACCCACTGATATGAGATAGTACACTCATGCAACTCAGGATGCAAAACTACCAGGCAGTTTTCCTTACAAAAATCAACATTGTGGCCTTTAATCATACATTTTGCTACAACTAAATTTAGATCAGATAAAGGTTGGATTCACGCCGATTAACAAAATACATGCTGATGTAAAAATATAGTGATATACAACAGGTACTTACATCTACATTGGAGCACAGAGAATTCCTGCAAGAATCTTTCCTCGTAAATGATACCATTACAGAAATTCTTTTATCTGTTAAGCTTATTTTCTAAAAGAGAGATGGGTAAGAAACATGTAGAAAATATGATCAGCATGCTATAAAATTTCATGATGCAAGGATACGCACACGCTTCTTAGAATTGAGTTGACATAATTTTGCTGGACTGGAGCGGACTAGTTCTTTGGCCACTGGAATCTGCTTATTATCAGTAGGAGTTGGGTTTCTCTGTACTGGAGCAGTATCTATAAAAACTGGACTTGGTTTATTATCTCCTGGCGTTTGCATTTTTTGCAAAGGCCTTGTTTGAAACCCTTCAGATTCTAACATAGTCGTCTTCCCATTGCATGCCTTGTATAGAAGAATGGTGCTTTAATTATAAAACACGCGACAGCAGAGAGATGGGATAGGTACTAAAGAATAGAAAGGCAAGACATATTGACATGTATTCCCTCCATCCGGAAAAAAATGGATGGGTCTAGGCGTATTTCAGTTCTAGATACATCCTTTTTTATCCATTTCGGCAACATGTAATCCGTACGGAGGGAGTATGGTGTAAGAGTTAGGGATACGACAGGACAACACAACAAAAAAAATCACTAGTTGAATGTAAAACTATATGCTAGCGGAATACGTAAAGAAATAACTAAGGCAACATACACGTGTATGATTGGGAAAATAAGATGGCATTACAGCGAGCACTAGAACAACACTTCAATGTAAAAAACATGGTATGGCGAGCGGATAAAGTACATCTTGATGAATAACAATGCATAAGATATTCGAAGGATGATGTCCAAATTAAGCAGATGGCATTGCGATAGAATATAATGACAGTACTTGAATTTGAAAACATGTTATCATGAATGGAATAGGTCTTGAAAAACAGGAAGGCATGACATATTTACATGCATGATCAGCATGCTAAGCACATGGCATTACAACAGAGTAGATACACTCGGGACATTATATGCATGTTGTAACCATATCACAGGCCAAGTTAGAGCAAGGACCTTGTGGGGTGAAGAGGATTCATCATCTTTACGCAAGTCTTCAAGAACTGCCTTTACATGTTCCATCATATTGGGTACCATTGACATCAAGTTTATTGGCCTTTACATTGCTCCGTGAGGTTCTTGTGGATATATCAGTGTGTGCAATTATATCTGACATGCATGGAAGACAACTAGTAGTTAGATTTATGTAATGAGTGCCTGTAGGAGACGACATAAATAGTAGGACTGGGGTTAACTAGCAGCAACAGGTCTCATAAACTAAAGGGAGAACACAGATGAAAGCGACAAAATATGTATCACTTGTACTCGAGATTAACTAGATGGCACACAAAGGTATTAAAGAACAACATAGGTAATACTAGAAGTGGTATAATACTATAATCACCAGCCTGTGGGATAGCATTGGCTGATGGATGATAACTATGGAACAACGTTACCTAAAGAACAAGTATCTTAGCTGAACTATGGAACAGCGTGAACTCCTGAACAAGACCCATAAGAGATCAACATGAATATACAGTGAAATGTGATGATCGATTTTCCATGCTTAGATGAATAACAAAGCCATAAATGTTGCACACAAGTAAGATGAGGTACAACCTATCTGGCTGCCATCCATAGCAGTGAGCATCATGTGCTGACTTGTCAATGGCCCTGCAGTTGTTGTGGCTGTCCATGTCAGGCATGCGCATTCGATGCAGGGAACTGTTGAGTGGGGACTATAGCTCCCTTCTGGTGTATGCTTCCCTTGTTGGAGCAGCTGCTGTGAGTCGGAAGACGGTGTGTCTGAAGATGCAGATAACGCATAATGTTAAGAACGACATATCTCTTTGATCTAAAGAAATACACTAAGAGATCAACAACAAGGTGCGAGAGTGGTCACACGTCATTGGTGAAGCCTAAATTGGGGTCACACGATTTTATTTTATTTTGGTACTGTCCGATCTACGCCGGATGGCTTGATGGCCGTCTTGTGCGTCCCGGCTGAAACTGTTCGGAATCTTCCCCGAAGAGCCAGCGACCAACGGTAGAGCAGCCTGCCTCCGCCATCTGTGGCCCCGGCCAAAACCCCGCTCCCCGCCCCACCACGCTGTCGTGGTTGCGCCGCCCCCGGGCCAATCCACAAAGACTCCCCGTCATCCAGATTCGACGGCGGCAGGACCTTCAACCCACGCAACTCTAAATATAGACATCTAAGCACTGCTTCCGCGGCGAACTTGCGGCCCTGCACCCTTACGTTAGACACCAGCCAACCGGCAGCCTAGGAGCTCAGCCGCCTCGAGGGGTGCTGCTTCCCATTGGGAATCGATTGGCCCAGAATAAAAATTCAGAGAACTGACGCCTAAATAAAGTGATTTGAGATGAGGGTGAGACCTATCTGGCGGCATGGTGAAGTAGGCAGGTCCAGCTGCCGAGTCGGTGAGGCCGGCGCGGTTGCGGTGGCGACCGGCGGCAGGGAAAGAGCGATGTCGCGACGGTCGACGGCTACGCGGAAGCAGCGCCAGGACTCTGGATGGACCCGAAGTTGGAGCCGCTCCGGCACCGTGAACAACGGCGGGGGTAAATCGGCTCCGGTACGGTTCATGCGGACATCATCGAGGCAGCACCAGCATCACGGAGTAAGAGGCTCACGACCCAGTGCACGACGGCAAATGGACAGCGTGTCCGGCATTAGGGAGGAGGGCGGCTGTGAAATTGGTGCGGTGGGGGCGCCATGGAGGTGGGGCTGAGGTTTCGTAGCTCGGGAGAAGGGAGCTTCCCGGGGAGAAGGTGATTTGGCGCCCACGAGGTATGAATGGGGCGGGGGGGGGATTTGGAGGAGTGGAACCATGTCTTCTTGATGCATTTATGCGAAATGTGAGGGGAGTTATGGTTCTACCCTTTCCTATAGGCTTCTCGGCTTGGAGTGCGTGTACCGAGGGTCGGGATAATAGAGTAACTTTGCTTCTCCCCAAATAGTGGGCGGAGCGATTTCAAAGTAGGAGGGCGTGTTTTGAACTATAGTGGGCGCGAACGATTTGAGGCGAGGAGAGCGTGTTTTCAAATAGTGGGCGCGAGCTATTTGAGGCGAGGAGAATGTGTTTTGCCAACCATGGTTTATGAATTATTCGGCACATGTCATTTCGCCGAGGAGAAGGCGCTTGGATGAAGTTCTGAACCTACCTCGATGTACAACGGGCCAATTGATGCGTGTCCCACATAGGACAGTAATTTTGCGTCTCCCATTTATTTGCTCAGGCGAATTCCACCGAGCAGAGAGGATGTTTAACGGTTCGTTCAAATTATGGGAGAATGAGCATCCACGTCTACCTTACCAAGTCGATTCGAATCAAATTTTGAAATATTAGCTTGCCACTTCTTTTTTAGATGGAGAGATGATGCTCGGGAGTAATGTGTTTTTACATGATCGTTGCTAGCCATTTACTATATGAAAAATAGTTGACCCACTCAAAAACGCGAATGAATCCCAAAATGAAATATCTCGATTCAGTGAAATAGCTCGTTGAGTAGGTCAAAATAGTGAACTAAATCAAAAATTGAACACCTCAATCGAGTAGCATGTTGTACAGTATTATAGTACTCCATGAACATGTTGAAAGTCAAATTAATGAACTTGTTTGATATACGCATATATCCGTTCATGTGTGGATTGCAGACAACATGTTCTCCAATTTAAATATTTGAATGCAAGTTTATATCAAAACATGGTTTATATCAGTCTTTGATGCATAAAACGCGACCTCCCCTCTCTCTTGTTCTCTCTCTCTCTCTCTCTCTCTCTCTCTCTCTCTCTCTCTCTCTCTCTCTCTCTCTCTCTCTCTCTCTCTCTCTCTCTCTCTCTCTCGCCGACAATCTTCAATTCTGTCGCACGCATCCGACACAAAAACCTTGTTGGTCCCTCTCCCTTTCTCTCCATCTCTCTCTCTCTCTCTCTCTCTCTCTTTGTGTGTGTGTGTGTGTTGGGGGGGTCTTTCTAGTTCGCATGCATATATACACCATCTATAGGTCTCTCTCGCACACTATGTATGATTCTCTAGCTAGTCTAAGCTAGATATCTTGGGTGCACTCATCATACGCACAAAAATTCCTTGGCTCTTTGCCCGTAACTCTCTCACGCACCACTATGTCGTCTCGAAGCTCTTCCCCCCCTCTCTCAAACTCTCCATCCACCTGGGTCACACATACACATGCATATCTCACTGCTTTTCGATAGGCCCATCTAAAACTCTATCTCTCTCCCTCGTTCTCTCTCCATCTCACACGCACACACACACAATTTCATGCCCAGCTAGCCAAGTATGATGGTCTCTCAATCAATTGTAGGCACACGCAGTCCCCCCTATATGTATATGACTAGCTAATATTAGTATCCATCCCAAACATGTGCATGGCCTATCTCGATTTCTCTCGGGGCATCTTTCTATCGCGCACGCACTCCCTCGATCAACTACCCATATAGTCCCCTCACGATCTCGAGGGGATCTCTCTATCAGAAACACACCCTCTCTCCCTCCCCATGCGTCCATGCCATCCATGTGTCCCTCTCGACCTTTTTCCTTGTTGGCCAGACCTCTATTGGACATTTGCTACATGGGTGTCTCTCTCCGTTGCAAACAATCACACACTAGCTATCTTCGTGTATCTCCTCACCTCGCTTTTCCATCTCGGAGATGCATGCGTGATATGTCCGCATAAGAAACGAAAAAATACACTCTCTCTTTAATTTATCGTTTGTTGTCACTTTCTCTTTCACACACATACTCTTTTTGCACACTTACTCATTCTCCTTCACACACACTTGATCTGTCTCGACCGAGGCACTCTCCTCGGTCCATAGCATATAGATTTATTGAAAAGTCAAACATCACAAAGTTTGACCATGTACGTGGAGAAAAAGAATTACATCTAGTACGGCAAACATATACCCGTAGATTCACCATGAGATGTAGTTTTGTATGATGTATCTTTGCTATTGTAGATATAAATAACATTTGCCTAAACCTGATCAAAGTTTCCAAAGTTTGACTTCTAAAAAAGTTACATGCACTGCAATATCGAGCGGATGGAATATCTCTTTCCCCCTCTCAGCTATCTAACGCACCACTCAGCCTTATCGGGGCTCCTCAATCTCTCTCAAACTTTATTGGTGAGTTTGGTTCGTGACTTGACCCTCATGCCTTGATGGCCGGTACTGCCTGGTGTGGACATGAAATGTAAAATATTTCTACCTGGCCAGGCTTGTGTGGTGCTGAAGCGTTTGGTTCATGCCTGGGCCAGGCAAAGCATCAACGTCTCATCAATCAATCCATGCATCAATTATGTAATGCTAATATCCATCCATGTTGCTGTTAGCCTCGTGGGCGCATACGACCGAGCACGGCCAGCGTTGAAATCGGTCGCTGGGCCAAGCTACTTGCAGTATCTCGAGTTCAGCCAGGCTAATTAAAGTGCAAGGGAACCCAGGCCAGGTGGGCTTTCTTTTTCACAGGGTAGCAACCAAACAAGCGTGCATGAAATCCAGCCACAACCCCAGGCCAGGCAAAAGATGCTCAGGACGCAAGCCAAACTTGCCTTATATCTCCCTGGTTCACACATACACATGTCTCGCTCGCGCTATACATATAGACCCATCCAACACTCTCCGCCCTTGTTCTCTCTCCATGTGACACGCACCCCCCTAAGTACCATAATCCCTCACTCCATCAGGAACACACGTATTGTCTCCTTCCATCCATACGTCTATCTCGATATCTCTCGGGGCATCCTCTGTCGCGCACACACCTTGTCACTCGATCTCACACCCATATAATCCCGTCACGATCTCCAGGGGATCTCTCTATGACAAACATACACTCTCTCCTCCCCATGTCTGCATTTTCTCCGTATGTCTCTCTCGACCTCTCTCCCTTGTTTGTTAGACCCCTCTTGGTCACGTGCTAGGGGTCTTACTCTCTCGGTTCCAAACAACCACACACTATCTCCTCACCTTGCCTCCGTTGTCGAACATGCATGTGCGATATGTTTGCATAAGACAAGCACGGTTTTTCTCTACTTTTATCGTGTGTTGTCCATGTCTCTTTCACACACGCACACACACTTTTTTCACTCTCTCTCTCTGTCTCTCTCTCTCTCTAGTTAGGGACTCTATCACGTCCATAAGCATATGGATGTTTTGAAAAGTCAAACCTCAGAAAAGTTTGACTAGGTATATGTGGAGAAAAACATTTACATCTAGAACGATCATTAGATTCATCACAACATGTACTTACTTCTTACTATCATTTATCTTTGGTATTGTAGATATAAGTAATTTATTTATAAACTTGGTCAAAGTTTCAAAAGTTTGACTTAAAAAAATGTTGGAACTACATTATCGAATGGAGGGAGTAGCTCTTTCTCTCTCTCTCTCTCTCTCTCTCTCTCTCTCTCTCTGCTATCTCTCACGGGCCTCCCATCTCACTCGAACTCTCTATACCGACAGATTATACGCTCACTGTGTCAGCATATAGCTTTGTATATTGTTTGGTTGACTGGTCAACCAATCCACATGCTGCCTTGTCAGCTTGTGTTCTGTATCTTCGTGTGCTGGCCATGTGGCAGTGGGTGAAAATAAGTAAACTAGAGGTCCATCTGACACGCGGTGAAGTAAACAAAGTTGAAACCACTCGGGGTAGCACCCCACATGCTAGTAAAGTGAGGGCGCATTGAGGACGAACTTCTTGCACGCGAAGGATGCACTCGCGCACAATTCACCACTACGCGGCGGCATGCACAGAAGGACGCACTCGCGCACACCCAGCAGACAAAACACACTAGCACACGTGTACACCGGCGTCGCCGCCGGTTGAGATGGACGGCGAGGCAGCCAACAAGCGGAGGCGACTCAAGCCAAAACCGCATCCGGCGAGCCTGTACTTCATCACCAGCCTCCCCGATGACATGTTGCTCTTCATCATCGGCCTCCTCCCCACCAAATCTGCTGTGCGGACCACCCTGCTCTCCCGGCGGTGGCGCCCCCTCTGGCGCTGCATCCCCCTCAACCTCACCGTCGACAGCTGCCTCTGTGACGGGGATTGCAAACGCATGGCCATAGTCTCCAAGATCCTTTCATCGCACCCTGGGCCAGCCAGACGCCTTGACATCCGCATGTTCAGTACCAACTGCGGCCAACCCAAGTTCGATGAGTGGTTCTTATCCCCCGCCCTAGATCAGCTCGAGGAGCTCAGCTTTGAAGCTGGACGATGTCACTCTCTGTCTCTGTCCGCGCTCTGCCTCACGCCAACGCTGCGCCGCGCCAGCTTCAGCTCCTGCTATCTTCCCCAGATTAATGCTGCGCCCACCCTTCTTCTCCCTCAACTCAAGCAGCTCGACCTCTTCGACGTTGTCATCTCGAAGAAGGCTATGGAGAACCTGCTCCGTAGCTGTACTGCGCTCGAGTACCTTCGTCTTGAGCAGATCCACGGGTTCATTAGCCTCCACATCGCCTCGACGAATCTCCGATGGATTTATGTGTCTTGTTGGCACCGCAACAAGACATCAATTGGGAAGAGATCACTCCAGCTATTCCATGTTATGGTCATTGAGAATGCGGCTTTCCTTGAGAGATTTCTTGTATCGGATCTAGAAGGTCAAACAAAAATCAGGGTCATTGAGGCACCGAAATTGACAGCGTTGGTGTATTCGTCTGCCAAATTCTCCGAACTCTTTATTGGATCCGTAATCGTTCAGGTACATCACTCATCTTCTTCTCCGTATTCTTGAAATTCACATTTTTAAATTTCTTCTTGATGTTATTACGACTGTCTTCCAGAAAATGATACCCACAAGCTTGACCCAGTCCATGCACACAGTGAAGATCTTAGCACTAAAATCTATCGGCCCCAATCTGGATCAAGTTGTTGGATTCCTTACATGCTTTCCGTGCACGGAGAAGCTACTCATCGAGGTGAAACTTCTTTCCTATAAGTAAACTTTAATCACAACGTAGATCATTTTTTTTTTGTAATTTTCCCAAATTACGATGACAAGTGCAGTGTTCAAAACTGCATCTACGCACTGCACCGAAAGAAATGTTTTTAGTATTTTTTTCTCAGGTGATCACCTGCATCGTTTTTATGCTATACTACTATAGTAGCCTAGTCTAGTCATAATGGAAAGTAACTTAGACTACTCCAGTAACTCTATGGTTACCCTAAGAGCAAGTATTACCTCCGTCCTGGTTTACTCTTCCAATTTTGTAGTATCAAAATTTGACCATAGATTTAACTGACAAAATGTTAATGCATGTCACTAAGTACTATATCGTTGGATTCGTATTTGAACATAATTTCAAATGGTTTAATTTTTAGTGACATGGATTGGCATTTTCTTAGGTAAATCTATGGTCAAAATTTTATACTAAATACGGGGTAGTATTCCCTCCGTCCCAAAATTCTTGTCTTACATTTGTTTAGATACGGATATATCTAACACTAAAATGTAACTAGATACATCCGTACTTGGACAAATTTAAGACAAGAATTTTGGGACGGAGGGAGTACAAAAGTGGGCTATGTAGGCCAAAACATGTGCCAAATTCACTTGTGATGCATTTGGCATCGATGCCCCTCCATTGCTCACCTGGTGCCCCAATCTGGATCCCTACTTTGCTCCGGTGCCAAATTAAATCACGCAATGAAAAACACTGCGTGGAGAGAGAGAGGACTGAGGCAATAAAAAACACTTGTTTGGGAGAGTGAGTGGCTGGTGTAGTTGGTTTGATTGATTTGTTTATACATGTGGGTCTGTGTGCAGTGGTGCCAACTCTCTCACATCGCGAGGCGGTGCCAAAATCTTTGATTTGACATCGATCGTATTATGTGGCATACTTTTTGAAATATGGCATCGGCCACATAGTGGAAGGCAACAAATGCCCAACCTCTTCACATGCTCCTAGTTAAATGAGAGAGAGAGAGAGAGAGAGAGAGAGAGAGAAAATATCACTAGCCAGCCAACCCTATCGTATGAGCGAATGATATTGGTACCTCTTGATGACACGACAATCCTATGCAGCCAGCTGCTCTAATATGTTCTCTTCTTTTGGAGATAAAAAGATCCGAAAGTGAAAAATGTGCTGCACTATAACAATCTCCTCGAATGCCTTGATCTCCATCTTACAGAAATTGATTTGATCGACTACCGAGGCAGCAAATCTGAGATTAAATAGGCCAGGTTCTTTGTTCTGGAGACAAGTGTGCTCAAGGTAATGAGGTTTGGCGTTCTCTGGCGCAACAATGAATGGCGTGCTAATCACTGCAAGCGTCTAAGATTAAATGACAAAGTCTCCGCAGAAGCTTAATTTATTTTTGAAACATCAAGTGGCCAGAGACTCGAAAACTTATTTGCCCATTAGTGACTTGTCAAGGCGGTGGATTTTAGTTTGTGCGATAATGCTGCATCCACCTAAAGTAACGAAAGTTCTTACGTAAACTTCCTAGTAATTCCCTCTTCGTAGGTGCAGCATTACTCCTAACATTTGTAATATCAATTTGAAACTTGTAATATTGCCATGTCCTATTCCTGCGTTTTCAAAATCCTGCGAATCAAATAGGTCCTGAGTTGGTGATGATGTTGTGCCTCCCATCTTTCACCAATAGCCGTCGGATCTAGATCTGACGCATACAAACCAAGCTTCTCCATTTTTGCAAAAATATGGCCGCACTTGTTCCCTATTTGCAAACAACTCCTTGTCTCTCACAATCAGCACTTGTTCCAAGGCCGTGGAAAAATTTGGCGCGATGGCCGCTGCCAGAGCCGTCCACCCCCAATCTTGGTGTTCCGTGCAATGCACAGGCATCTACGCATGGGAAATTATGTCGAACAGGGCTAGTTGTAAGCAGGCTAGCTCTAGCCATTATGATATATAGTTACTGCAGACGGTGAGGCTGACTATGGTATGCCGAATATGGCGCCTATACTCAGGTGTCATCGCCGACGCAGGGTCTTGTCACTTCACTGTGAGGAGCATCACGTAATAATTTGACCAACGGGTAGTACAGTGCTAGTACTCCTACTACTACATTGGTAGTACTACTACTAGTACTAGTAGCACCACCTTCTGGATTTAGGAGTACTACCACGTCCATCTGGATTTTAGTATTTGACTAGCAATATCTAGTACTACTCCCTCTGTAAATAAATACATGGTGTTTTATTCCTATCGTGAGAGAACTTAATGTTTTTTGCTAACTAGAGTACTAATAGGATTACATGCAATGAACTAAACACTGCATGTCATGTTTGGTAGTCTCAAGTCATTGAAAGCATGCACGGCCCACATCTCTCATTGGTTGATCGTCACGAAATAAGAAACAAGGAGGAATTAATGCACCGTGCCTAAGTGTTTTGGGATTATTTGGTTTTGTAAGGTGACTTACATAACATTTTTGTTTACATGCATTAACATTTTATTAGTTAGATCAAAGGTCAAAACTTGGCGCAAAATGCAAAGGGACCAATAAACCGATAAACATGAAACTTCTCTCGTTTGGCCCCAATTAGAGGTCGGTGAGATGACTATCTGCACCGCACGAGAGGGGACGCAGCTTCATTGACTTACGACAACTGCCTTTGGGTGAATGACACATGGGCCCAGGGGGTGGCTGGCCCACCTATCATACAGCCAAAGGCAGGTGCAATAGAGGGCCGAGGAGTAGTACGAAATCCTATGCACCTACGCACGCTAACAAGGGCAAGAGTGATCACTCGAATCGCAAGATCAGTTGACTAGAAGCTAAGCTAGACCCATGGAGGCGATGAGTGCGAGCATCAGCCGGCTGGGGCAGATGGTCCACGACGCCGGCTTGAGGCCCGGCACCGAGGAACGTCTCCAGGTAGTACTGCTTGAGGCCGCCAGGGAGAGGGGCCGCTTGGACGACAGCTTCGTCTCCTTGTTCAACGAGGTCCTCGTCGGTTTCCTCGACAAGTTCACTGTCGTCAAGAAGCTCGCGGACGACTTTGACGTAAGCCTCCAGCCGACGCGCCCAGGCTCTGCGATGCCCGCCACCCTCAACGGCCACTATGGTGACAACCTCTTCAACGCACTGGTGGCCCTGCGACTGCCCGCCGTCGCGCCAGAGAATGTCCACCTCGAGGTCGCGCTCTCCACGCAGCGCCTGGCGCAGCAAGACACCATCGACATAAGCACCTACGTCTACGCGCAAATCATCCACAAGGACTACTACATGCAAGAGGAGGACGATAGGTTGCTGGCCTTCTTGGACCGCAGGGCAACCTTGGACGGCACAGTTCAGAAGCACGTTGAGCTCGCCGCCAACGCCGCTGCTCCTCACACGTCGGTTGGTGACCCGGCGCACTAGGGCGTGAGGATGTCGTTGATGGATCCGTATGTATTTTTATCTTTCCGTCAAATCCATGTAGTAGTATATGATACTACAGTAATTATCTTACCTTTCGCATCAACTTCATAATTTTCGTACGTACTCCATGCATGAACGGCGCCAGAACCAAACTTCTCATTACTCTAGGCAAAATCGTTATTTTCTATCTATCGGTCGCGCCATGGAGCAGAACCAAATTTTATAAGTTACGAGTTCAAAATGAAAAGCCTGCCGCGTTCGCGTCGCACCCCCACACGGTTGGTCCGGCACGCCGCTCAAGCGGGAAAGCGTGCGGTGTTGCATTTTCACTTACAAGTGGGACCACAGTTGAGCAAACCGAGTATCGGCAAACCCCCACCCCGCCCACCGCGCGATGGCTGAGAAAATAGGAGGGAGAAGAGATGGCTATAGCACGGACTCCAAGAAAATTGGTGTCAGATGGGACTCGTGTGGGTAGCGTGTGCTGTACTGCTAGACGTGAATGCTAGTTATGGCCCATGCCACCCCACTATGTCGAGCCTATATAGAGGTACGTAGAACAAATTTCCTGCAGTCCGTGCTCAGCCCTCCTCTATCTCTCTTCTCAGCCAGCCAGCGGACGCGCAGAGCCCATTGTCTGTTTGCTCACATGCGGCCCCACAAGTCAGTGAAAACGCAAGAGGACCCACTGAACCTGCACATCTTTCACCTCGATGTGTTGGTGATGAAAAACAAATCCAATAAAGATCTTCAGTGGCCGCTTTTGGAGTTACTCAAGAGTAGTAAGATTCTATTTACAGTTTAACCCAAGATGCAGATCTCGTGGTTTCAACTACCACTCTATTTTCTTTCATGACACGACACGGATCTTTGGATGTCCCACGTGTCGGCAAAGGAGGAAGAACCCAACCAAATCTTCGGTTGTGCTCTCGGATTAGACTAGTTGTGCTAACTTAAAAATTTTATTGTGTACTCCCTCCGTTCCAAAATACTTGACTTCCATTTGTCCAAAAATGGATATACCTATATACTAAAACATGTCTAGATACATATATATTTTGATAAATTGAAGGCATGTATTGTGCAACGGAGGGAGTAGAATGGATGCAAGTTTTTGTATTGCGAAGAAGAGTACATCCATATATCGATAGAGCGCAATTTAGTAGATGTTCTATCACTTTTAGCTAGCACAGAGGCTAGAGATGAGATTAGTGCACTTGTTGATACTCCTACTAGAATAGAGGCTAGACATGAGACTAGATGCGTGGAAGCAACATCTACTTCTTTACACTCGAAGAAGAAAGAAGAACGCAAGATCGAGCCTCCGCAGATCAACAATGAATGCATCGAGAAGGCACTAATCCAACTTACAGGAGTAGTCAAATGTATTCTTGTGGTTCTTGTTTTCTTTGGTCTTGCTTTTCTAGTCAAAATTATCGTTGGAGTTCGTGCAAAATGGAAGTCCGTTTGGGGTCGTGCGTTGGAGTTGGCCTTACAAGTGGGACCATAGTTAAGGAAACCGACTATCGGCAAACCCCCACCTCGCCCGCCTCGCGATGGCCGAAGTTAGAGAAACGATGAGGTTGAAGAGATTGCTGTAGCACGGACTCCAAGAAATAATATGGTGTCATATGGAAGTCGTGCTGGTTGCGTGTGCCGTACTCCTGGACGTGAATGCTTGTTCTGGCCCATGCCACCCTACCACTCCTACTACTTACTCCTACTATATAGTATCGAGGATTCGAGGTGCTAGTTACGTACAGCGAACACATTAACATATGGCTACAGTAAAAACACCCGCCCGACGCACGAAGCATGTGAAGCTAGTACAAATAGTGTACTACTATTGTTGATTGGCCTCATCCGATAACCTGTTGCAATGCACGTACAATTATGTATTCGGAAAATATTTTTTTGCCTCGTCGCACCACTCACTCAGAGAAGCGACTCGAAAGCCATTCATAAATTTAGTAAGTTTATCACAGGAATATCATTTTATTACATACAACAGGTCATCAACCCACATCGACAATGAGGATACATTATAAATACTAAAGTTTTCACCAGACAACAAATAACAAGCAATGAAATGAACTTCAACTCAACCATTCCTCGGCGTTGGAAACGCTTGCTTCGAACAACAAGTGATTCTGGGGACGGGCCATCCATTGTCGATCTGGAGACCAACGCAGGACTGATCATCCGGCTGAAGCGGCCTACTATATCGATGCGAGGGTAGGGAACCACCCAAATGTCCGAGGTATAGACACAGTTGCTTCTCATAAATGGTAGTAACATTGTGTCAACAACAGTTGGATCGCCTTTAACCATCATTGGATAGTTTTGTCCAAGGAAGAGCGAGTTTTCTCCAAGACTATCAATTTTGTACCGTGGAGAAGGAGTTGGCGCTAGCACACTAGTATCCATCCGAATACCATGCAACGGGTGTTGGAATAGGTCGGAGAGTGCGACCATGGGAGACTACACTGCTTCCTTAGCGATAACATCATCGATGGGCTGTATACACACAAGAAGAGGTGATCCATCGAATTAGTTGCCGGCGCCAAAGAGTATATAGGCGCTGCTCGTCCTCATGCTCGTGATCATCACCATCGTCATCTCCCCTTGGTTATAAAAATTTTCAAGTATAGGTGGTGGAATGTTCACGGACCTTGGAAACACAAGAAGAAGGTTAATTAGTAAAGGAAACTTGCTAAGCCACATGCATGTGGATGAAACAATTATAATTACGGTGGAAGACAAACGTAGCGAAACTACGAGGATGCCATGCAAAAACAGTGCCACGAGTGGTGGCAGCAAACACAAGGCCCTCGTATTGAATTGCATCACAGTACTCATCCGTGTACATAAACTGATTTTTGAGCAATATCCATCGAGTCAAACCACCAAGGACGGCAACAGGCTTGTCAAAGATAGCAACAACTTCATAGTTGTTGCAATTCCAAGAGCGGTTGGGAACTCGACAAATTGCTATCTTTCGTAGAAGACAGTCACCATGATTGTACTTGAACGTGCGTACAACAGCGGTGTGCTCAACCTCTGGGCAGTCTGCTGAGATTTTTGGAAGTGGTACCCGGTCACGAGTGTACACATTCACAAATTCCTACTCGCAGTTGGACCCAATGTAGACAACCCAAAATCCATTTGCGCTTGCCCATGCCTTGCCCTCAAGCGATGGCTTCTTAACATCATACGTATAATTATCAAGCGGCATCAACTTGCACAGGGCGAGGCCTCCGTCGTGACGGCGCTAGTCATCAGGGTCACAGCGAAGAAGATAGGGGAGATCAAACCGCTCTTTGACTCTTGGGTTCCTTTTAATGATGTTATTAGTTGAGTCGAGAATGGGCTTGAATGAACCTGCCATGCTAGCCGAGGTGATGACGTCGCACCGATCAATGAGCTCCTCCACCACATCATCTTTCGGATCGGGGCAAGAATAACGGGGTCGTTTCCGTCCTATTCCCTCCATGGAGAAGATGATCAAACAATGGCAGAAGAAAGGGTGAAGGGCTGAAGGAAAATGGAGGAGGGAGAGGAAGAGCATGCGACAACAGTTCCAAATCGAGAGGGAAAGGCGAAGAGTCGGTGGACAGTTGCCAGTTCGCCACAGTTCACGAAGAGGCGCCCCGGCCTACACGTCCGTTCGGAAATACTCCTACTACTCGCCGTCGTCTCACTGATATGTTGGAACGGGACCACATATCAACGAAACATGGTGTGTAATTTCTCGTGCAAAATGCGATCTGGCCGTGTTGGCCCGAGGTGCCGCATTAGTTATCGACCTTTATTTTTTAATGGCGTGCGGTTCAGTTTTGAAGCACAACTAACTGGTACTGTACGCAGAGAAAATATAAACTACTCTACCACTAGTCCACCTCTAGTACTAGTAGTATCAAAAAGATATATAGGCTGGAGCTTCAGTGCTTTCTTGCGAAGGGCTGCCCACTTGCTTCTCACACTACCACCCTCTCTCCAGATCTAAAAAAGACGGCCCCTCTCTCCCTCCTCACCGGTGGTCACAGATCCGCCGGGGAAGAAAAGGACGTGCAGCGTTGACGCACTCGTCGTCGGCGAGCAAGGTCACGCACTGACGAGAAGATCGTCCTCTCAGACCTAGTGCCCGCGCGGGATGGCTTCCGTCCCCAAGCTCGCTGCCGTAGTGTGTGCGGAGGACGACGACCACGAGCGAAGCCACTTCCCGCCGACCCTCAGGTATGCTACCTCTTTTCGAACCATACCCTTGTTCTATTGCCCCATCTGCCACGTCATTGCATGTGGATCTTTTTCCACTCCACCATCTTCCCAATTTGCTATCCTCTGCTCTGCTGGGCACGCAGACGAAAACCATAATTTGCACTATTAAAGGAAACCCTACTTCATGTAGACTAATCCATGTCTGGGTTGAATAAGGAAAGGAAGGGAGACTGTACTGTCCAAGAGAGTAGGAATCGAACCCGCATCTAGGTTGAAAAGGGGAAAATCAGTAGCTTAGGAACAAGTCTCATGTATTTTGGTTGAAGAAGGGTAGAAAGGCATGACAACGCAATAGAGAATGACCAGGTCGATCGGTTTGTTGTCCTCACATAGGAAAAAGGTGGCTAAAGAAAACAAAAATGGGACGTAATCCACATATGCTGCCTGGATATTTGTTGCTCTGGGCAACCATACCTCCCTCACCACTCTGCGTTCGTGGAGGTACATTGTACTGGTGCGCCCACTGTTCGAATGGGCCTCCCATGCTCTTATTGCCACTTTTTTGTTGTTAGTATAACTTGAGTCAAGTCAAGCAATGCTACTGCTAAAGTGATGCCACATTTAACTAATGCCGCTCTTAGTCTAATGCCACCGATAAATTTAAGCAATGCCATTTAATGTCACTGGATTATTTTAGGGTTAGCTGTTGATGGTGGATGTATTAAAGATTTTTCAGCTAAGGCATTCTAATGCTGTTGCACTGTGATATACCAACGATGAAACTTGTTACTACCTTCAGATTTTTGCCTTTGTTAATGCTTATAGATTACATACCTCACTTTCATGAGATAAGTTAATTTTTTTGTACAGTGTCACCCAAATGCCAAGGCGCTGATGTCATTTTACTTTGGTTAAACTGCACAGACAATTATGAAGACAAGAGGAAAGGTCAAGAGTGGGCACCTCCTTCTCCGGCTGTTCTCTTGATTCGTTCGATCAAGTTTTTATGTTTGATCGATTATCAAGATTGGGATAGCAATTTTTAAGGTCCCCCCGAGTTCGAAATGATATTTACCTTGGAGGTACATGGTTTACAATTTTTTATACTGTCATTAGTTAATAATGCTAGTTACCTTCAGACTTTTGTATTTGGTTCAATGCTCATGTACAACTAGTATACCAATGCTGAAACTTGTTACCTTTACATTTTTTATTGTTGATTCTTATAGAAACCTTCCAGTGCTACAGTTTTGTCGGGGAAGCTAATCGTGGCCCACGAACACCTATGGGACCTGGGTCCCTTGTGATTCGGAGGGGGGGCGGAGATTGCACAAAGAGCGGATCGAGGCGATGCACACGAGCAGATTTACCCAGCCCGGAGCTCTCAGGAGATAACCTCCTCTGCTGCTTTGTGGATTATATTGTGTTCTTGCTAGGGAGCAATGGGAGCTACAAAACCTAGCCTGAGTGTGGTCTCGTATGAGTAGAATGAACTAAGCCGGAGCTGAGCCGAACCCTTTCTACGTTGCACTTGGGCCTCCTTTTATAGGCACAAGGGGTCACCACATGTGGCAAGTAGACAAGGGTAAGATAGTAAAAACATAGGTTGGTACACCGCTTTGTACAGTGTACAGTGATCTATACCTAACTCTGACGACAAGGGACAAGAGTCATAAATGCCCGTCTCAGTCGCCCGAAGAGTGTAATAGGGACCGTCAAGTGCGCCTCCGTTTGCCACGATGGTAGCTTGTCAGCGCCGCTTATCGCTGCTCCCCGCTGGCTGCACAGCCCGTCGACACGCGTGTTTGGGAAAACCCCGTGGCGACACATTGGCGGATGAGCTGGAGCGGAGATGAAGAGAGGTCACTTGCCGCGGCGAGCACCCTGCCGTGGCAAGGTTCTTGTCGCGCTCGGGAGCTTGCCGCTAACCAAGCCTTCCCGACAAGCTCCTCTTGCCGGGGTCTTGTTTCCTTTGTGCCCTGAGTGGCCTTCCCGGCAAGCTCCTCTTGCCGGGGTCTTGATTACTTTGTTCTTGAATGGTTCCAAAGGAGCTGCTGTTGATCTTGGCAGCCACCAAGTCAGCCCCGCCGCGGGGTGCTGCAACTGTCCGTGCACGAGTTCGGGATACTAGGGTACCCCTACGCTAGTACACCGACAGGAGCCCCCGGGCCTGGGCCACACACGGCGCCGAGCTCTGTTGGGCGGGCACAAAAACAGATACACGGCACGCTTGTCCGGATTACGCCATTACTCGCCTGGACCCTGCGCCTCCGACGAGCGTCACGTGCGGACGTGGCGTCGTGGGGAGATCGTGGGGCTTTCTTTAATGGGAAAATCGGACGCCGTCCCTCTCCCTTTATAAGGGGGAACGGGGCGGGGCGCCCACTTGCCCTTGCTTGTCACATCGAAACCCCGTCGCTTCCCCTTTCTTCTCGAGCCCAAAGAGAGCGGCGCCCGCCCCTCCATTGCCACGGTGCCACTGCGCCGTCGACCTCCTCCACCACCTCTCCCCATGGCTCCGAAGGCCAACAAGGGAAAAGGCGTGAAATCGGCCGGCGCAGCGTCTCATGGCGCTGCGGAAGGAGCGGCCCTCTTGATCCCTCGCTTGACAGGGAAGGAGCTGCGGAGCTGTACTATCTCTTCGATCGACGGAGACCCGAGCGCACCCAAGCCGCGAGTCATCTCGCCGCCACATCCGAGAAGGTTTCCATCGGTACCCTTTCTTGGCGCTTTTCTTCCCTTCGGGCTCTGCCCGCTTTTCTAATTCTTCGTGATGTCATGAATACCTATGGCCTCCGCCTCCTTGACTTCACCCCAACGCCGTCCTCACCATGGCGTTTCGCACACCTCTGCGAGAACTTTGTCGGGTCCACCAAATGTCGCACTCTTCCGCCATTATTTCACACCCAGCGAGAGAGGAGAGCCGCTTGGGAGGAATTGCATGGACCTCTAGGATTGGCAAGAAGGCGTATCTTGGCGGAGAGTTGCGCAGCAAGTGGGAGGTGGAGAGCTGACTGGTGTTGGATCTTAGAGGAGGAGCCACAGCCTTTCACGCGCCTGCGCCAAACTCCCATAGTTCGCGGTAATGATTGGAGCAACTTGGCGCGGAGGGCGACAAGTTGAAGATTGCCGTGACTAGGATTTTGCGTCTCCGGCAAGCAGGGCTTACCGTAGGAGCAGTTGGCGCGGATTTCCTTCGCCGCCGCATTGCGCCCTTGCAGGAGAGGAGGAGGCCTGCTTGGGAATTCCAAAATGCGGCGGACATCATGAGGCTGCGCCCGGGTCTGAACTGGAATTTTACTACCTTGGAGCTGGACGGCATGCTGCGGGAGTTGTTCAAGCCTGATGCGGATCACCCCGAGTGGTGCATGTTGCCGAGGGGAGTCGTGCCCTTGTGCAATAACTCGTCGCTTGACAGCATCCGCGCGATGATGCCGTTGTGCGATTCCCATGGGATCGTTCCAACTTGGCAGGAGCCCGATGACGACGTCGTGCAGCAATTCTTCGACAACTTGGTGGAGGTGCCGATCCGCGCCGGCGAAGCGAGACAGCTCACCCGCGACACCACCGAAAGGGAGATGGCGCGCATCGCCACAAGGTTGGAGGAGGCGGCAGAAGCTGCCGCCGCCGGCGTGTTTGGGTTTACCGTCGAGGAGGCGGAGACAGCCGAGGCGGCAAGCCTTGCCGACCGAGAAGAGCTTGTCGGTGAGGAAGAACAGGCCGAGCCCGACGTCAATCCGGAAGAGCCGGCCGGTGGCGCTTCCCCTCCGCCGTCAAGCAGCTTGCCGCAGGAAGAGCCCGTGGCCCCGCCAAGGAGACGCCCCCGTAAGACCGGGGAAGTGGCGGGGCGGTAGACGGCCCAACAGCCACCTCGCCGCCCGACGCACTCTATCGCGGCAAGCACTGTTGCCGCGGGAGCGCCTCATGCCGCCATGGCGACGGGAGCGGGGTCTTCTGGAGCCGCGGCCCCCGCATCCGCCAAGCGTCCGAGGGAAGAAGAGGAAGAGTAAGATCTTGTCGCTGCTACTTGTAACCCTTCAATTTAATGCTTTTTCTTATATCTGACTGGCCTCACTCTGCACCTTCTCCTTCTTCAGTACTCTAGCTCAGAGGGCATCGAAGAGGGCCAAGACCCCGGTAGTGGTTGTTTCAGATGATTCCCCTGTGGCGACAGGGTGTACGTCTGGAACTCCCTTGCCGGACCCGGCAACCCTTCAACAGAGCAGCCCCCAGCACAGCCCCCAGCATAAGTGTTTGGTTTACTTCTCATGGTTAGGTGTGCTTGGGTGCTTCTCCGTCACTGATATCTGGTTTGTTGAATTGTGTAGGAGCAGAGCAGCCTCATCAGGAAGCACCGGAGGTCACTCCCGAAGTTCTGCTTGCTTCAACTACGCCGCCAAGGGAGAACTCCCCGCCAAAGGAGCACTCTCCGGCAAGGGAGGCCTCTCCGACAAGGGGAGTTTCCCCGACAAGGGCCAACGCCAACGACCCTCCGGTTGTGGAGACCGCGGCAACAGACCCCATTGCAGGTGATTTTCTTGTCTGAGAACATCCCTTGGACTTTCTTTTCTTCTGTTCTTCTGTTTCGAACATTTTCTTGACTTGTTCTTTCTTCTTCTGACCATCAGATCCATCTTCCGGGGATCCGATGGAGACTGAGGCTGCCGGCGAGGAGGACGCTCGCGGCGACAATGTCGACGCCGCCAACATGGAGGAGGAGGCTGGCGCTGACGGGCCCCAAGCGAGGGAGGCCGCCAAGGCTGCTTTGGCGCATATCGGGAGAATCGGCAATCGCACTAACGGCCACGAGGCCGAGGAGGCGCCAGCGCTGCACCGACCGCCGATCCTCCGCCACCGATGCCGCACCAAACTCCGAAGAGCCCCAGCCAGCGCCTGTTGAAGGCCGGCGAGGGTGTCATATCAAGCTCCCCATGCATCAAGCTCTGGGGCACCGGCGAGGGGGAGACCTTCGACAGCGGAACTGCTTGCCTCCGCTGGGCTGTCGCTGGTCGATGCTCGAGCAGCAGCAGCAGTGAGCTGAGGAGGAGCAGCTGCTAAGGAGGTTCTTTGTCGCTCTCACGGGCCCGACAAGCCAAGCTGGAGTCGAGGCGCTTGTCGTGGGGCGGAGCTGACTTGGAGAAGCGCGGAAGAACTCCGTGGCGCCAACAAAAACTCTCCGGGATATAGCGAGCGGGAGCAGCTTGCTGAGGCGCCCGACCTTCATCTTGGAGAAAGGCGAGGTCGAAGAGCAGCAGAGGCTTGCGGCGAAGCTCTCCGCGAGAAGGTGGTGGCGCAGCGGAAGATCAACCTCGGCAGCTATGAGGAAGATCTTGCCGTGCAGAGTGAGCGATTGGCGGGCCACTTCAGGAGGCTAAGGATGCTGCTGCGGCTGTCGAGGCCGTAATAAGGAGTGGAGGCGAGGTGGCTCAGCTAGAGTCCACTCTCGGAAAAGCACCGAGGAGGTCGCCGGGTTGAAGCCTTGGCCTTGAAGGACGCCTACACCCTCGGCAAGCTGCAAGGTCGCTTCGCTGAAAAGATCAAGGAGATCGATGCTGCCAAGGACTCAAAGCGGACACAGGCTGGCCAGACCACCTTGGCGGAGGCGTTGGAAGGCGCCAAGGAGGCGGGAAGTGGGCCTCTGGAGAAGATCAAGGCCAATGAAGGACTGCTGTCAAATCTTTGTGACTTCCAGAATAATCTCGGAGATAGCATAATGCCTTTGGACGAGAAGGTCTTGTGGACACCGCCCGCCGGCATCCATAGCGAGGTGATGGGTGGGGATGGTGGATCTTGGGTACTCCACCGATGAGAACCTCAACCCAGCGTCAAACTCAGCCTGTTCTTCAAGGCGTCTTGGCGGGCCTCCAGCTGGCTCAGGAGGAGATCCCAAAGCAAGCTGGCGGAGGTCGTGCCAAGTTTGTGCGGGGCTCTCGGAAGGTCTTGATGAAAGTGGCCTTCCATAACCTAGCGTCGATTTCACCAAGGTCCTCAAGTATCTGCCTCCATATGCAGATGTTAGGCGCTCAAGGCCCTTATCGCACCCATTGTGGACAGGGTGGCGGAGTCAAGAGGCTCGATGGCGACCCGCGTGGACTAGGCCGTAAGCTTATCTTTCTCTTGTCATTTGTAGATCATGTTTAGGCGAAAAATCCATTAGATCGCGACAAGTCATTATGTAATATACACTATCTTAGGCAATCGAATGCAATGTTATTTCCTTTACTCGACTTCTTCCTTGTATGTTTATGCCCCTCGCTTTTAGGGGAACTTGTCGGTCACGAGCACCTTTGCATGAGTCTTGAGTCTTGGAACTTCCGCAGCCTCTTTGGCGATGCCGCCTCCGACAAGCAACCTTGTCACAACTAGTTGCAGCACACTTAAGTTGTTGGCGGACTCGAAACAAAGTAAGGCGCAAGCTAGTCGCGATTCAGTTCCTCCGCGCACTGGGTTTTCCATACAAAGTACTATCGTTCGAGGAAGATAACTTAAAATTTAAAAACTGGTTGTTTAAACTTAGCAACTTAGCTTCTCTGTTGTCCATTTCGGCAAAGGCGACAGTTCCTCGGCGGCAGCTTGGCGGCCCACACCATTATCTTCTCCTTCCCCGGTCAACTTGTGGGTGGATGAACCTTCTTCTTGTTTGAGAAGAAAGAAGAAAATAAAGTTATGGAGCCTAGTGGCTCGTCATCGCTTACCGGTGTGGATGCTGCACAAAATGTTAGTGAACACATGCATATAAGATTATGAGGCGTGTATTGACAAGTTATGCGCAACACATAAACTTTCTTGATGCAGAAGTCTGCGCCCGGCTTTGTACAAAGGATTATATGCAACAGCGGCAAGACTTGTACAAAAGGGTGGTTGCGGAGCAGGTCCGGCAACCGCGCCTATATAGGTAAAACTTGAAGATGCTCTATATTCCAGGAATTGCTCACGGGCGCCATCTTGGTCTCAAAGCGGACAACGCCGGGCCTAGTGACTTCGCTTCACCCGATAAGGGCCTTCCCGCCGGCGTCAACTTGTTGGAATTCTTGGCGGATTGGGCGCGAAGAACAAAGGTCGCCTTCCTCGAAGCTTCGGCATTAACTGCGGCTATGGTAGCGGCGCAAAGCTTGCTAGTAACGAGCAGCTCGTCTGACAGCACTGAAAGCGATCCTCCTCGAGGAGCAGCGTGTCATCTTATCGCAGCTGCTCTTGCTCAAAGCTCATCATAGCGAGCACTCGAGGTGACCCGATATCTGAGTTCGTGGGGAGAACTGCCTCTGCTCCATAGACTAGAGCAAAAGGTGTATGCGGCGGTGGCTCGATTTGGCGTCGTCTGATCGACCAAGAACCACCGGCAGCTCCTCGATCCAGTTTCTTCGCGCGCGCGCAGCTTAGCCGAAAGTTCTGGTCTTGAGTCCC
This sequence comes from Aegilops longissima, assembly GCA_021605205.1. Taxonomy (NCBI): domain Eukaryota; kingdom Viridiplantae; phylum Streptophyta; class Magnoliopsida; order Poales; family Poaceae; genus Aegilops; species Aegilops longissima. The sequence continues at coordinate 534,715,008 of CM038679.1, read as the reverse complement.
GCAACACTTCAGCGTTTGCTCTCTCCTTGACCGTTGCTTCTCGGATGAGCAGCGAAGCAAAGCAGATCTTGGCGCCAAGATCTTGGGCGTCTTGCATGAAGGTGCGGCTTGTGAACTGCGTGCCGTTGTCGGTGATGATCTGGTTAGGAATCCCAAAGCGGCAAACAATTGACTGAAGAACTTGTTGCTTTGTGCTGTCACCTTCCTCACTGGTTCCACTTCCGGCCACTTTGTGAACTTGTCGATTCTGACGTACAAGTACTCGAGCCCCGACAGCTCGGGGAAGGGGCGAGGATGTCGAACCCCGGACGAAAAGGGCCAGGATAAAGGGATCGTCTGGAGAGCTTGGGCTGGTTGGTGTATCTGTTTGGAATGGGCCTGCACGCTTCACACTTTGTTACTTGTGCGGTTGCATCTGGAGGCTTACGGCGGAAGAAACCTTGCGGAAGCTTTGCGGCAAGTGTTCTTCGCCAATGTGGTGACCACATATGCCTCCATGTATCTCTGCCAGCAGCTTCTATCCATCTTCCGGCAAATGCACTTCAATTTCACCTTGTTGGGTCTTCTTACATGCAGGATGTTGTCAACAAACTGGTACATACTTGACTGCCGGGCAACTTTTTCCCTTCTTCTTGCTCTTGGAAGTTCTCCGTCTGAAGGAAATGGACGATTTGCTGCACCCATCTTTGGAGCACTGTGGCTCGACAACAAGGACTAAAGGCTCATCTACCACTGCGGGAACATTAGCTTCCACGGCAGAAAGCTGTGGTTCTGCGGGCTTGATGATCCCGGCAAGCTGCGAACAAAGCTTGTCGGGAGTGTCTGCTTCAGCGAAACAAACCACGGGGTTTGTCGGGCGAACTACTCCTCGATGATATTGCATTGATTTTAGGGACCTTCTTGGCGGTGGCTCGGGGAGCTCTGCGGAAAGTAGTCACGGAAACCAATTTTCTCTTCTTTCTCTGTCCTATTGATGGTGTTACGGTTGGCTGAGTCAGCTTGAGCACAAAATTCCTGGTTCCACGGGTAACTTAAGTCGCGGCACATTTGGAGAGCCACCAGCTATATCATTACGAGCTCTTGGAGCGTGTTCCATTTGCGAGGCCTTCAAAGTGCTCTTCTAGATTTCTCACTTCATCGGCGTAGGCTTCCATCAGCGGACTCTGATAATCTTTATTTACTTGGCGGATGACAAGTTGTGAGTCCCCCCTGACAATGAGCTTCTTGATCCCAAGGTCTACCGCAATCCTGAGACCGGCAAGCAAACCTTCATACTCTGCAGTATTATTTGTTGCTTGTTCCTTGGGAAAGTGCATCTGGACTATGTACTTGAGGTGCTCTCCGATTGGGTGCGATAAGCAACACGCCTTGCACCGGCGCCTTGCAGAAGAAGGCACCATCGAAGTACATCAGCCACTCTTTATTTGCCTCCTCGTGAGGGGATGCTTGTCTCTGGAATTTCTTCATCTTGTGTTGGCGTCCACTCTGCTATGAATTCTGCCAATGCTCTGCTTTGGATAGTTGAAGTGCTTTCAAACTTAAGACCAAAGCTTGACAGTTCCAGTGCCCACTCGACAATTACTGCTGTTTACGGATTTTGCAAAATCCTCTTGATGGAAAAGCAGTGACAACTGTTATCTCGTGTGCTTGAAAGTAATGGCGCAGCTTTCTCGAGGCCATGAGGAGGCGAAAAGCAACTTACGCACGCAGTACCTTGACCTAGCCCCTGCGGAAGGGCCTGACAAAAGTGGTAGGCGTTGCACCATCTTTTTACGTATCTTATCGCAACCCTCGCTGATCTGTCCTTATCGGGACGAGCTTGGCGCGAAGCCACCTGCTTGTCATTGGATGCACCTGCCTTGGCTGCCGGCTCATCATCCGCCTCCCTCTCTCGCTACTAACGCAGCACTAACCACTTGATTGGTGGCTGCTATATACAACAACAACTTCTCTTGTGGTCTAGGTGCGACAAGTATTGGAGTGGAGGACAGGTATCTCTTGAATCTTGCAGTGCAGCCTCCGCTTGAGTCCATTTCATTGGACCTGCCTTTTCAAAATCTTGAAAAATGGCGGTAGCGCTCAGCAGACTTAGAGATAAACCTCTTTGAGCAGCCACGCATAATCGGCAAGCCTTCTTACATCCTTGGCGCTTTGGTGCTTCAATCTGCTCAATGGCCTTGATCTTGTCGGGATTGGCTTGATTCCCTTTGAGACACAAAGAACCGAGAAGCTTGCCGGAAGGGACTCCAAACACGCACTTCTCGGGGTTGAGCTTGAGGTTGATCTTGTGCAGATTTGCAAATGTCTCATCCAAATCCTGAATCAGAGTTGCTTTGTACTTGCTCTTGACCACTATGTCATCCATGTAAGCTTCTACATTTCTGTGTATCTGTGGCTCAAAAGCATCATGGACTACTCTTGCAAAAGTTGACCCAGCATTCTTCAAACCGAAAGGCATCCATATGAAGCAGTACGTGCCACATGGTGTAATGAATGCGATTTTCTCTTCATCCTCTTCTGCCATGAAGATCTGATGATATCCTGAATATGCATTGAGAAAAGAAAGCAGATCACATCCAGCCGTGGAGTCAACAATCTGGTCGATACGTGGCAAGGGAAATGGGTCCTTGGGACAAGCTTTATTAACATCTGTAAAGTCAATACAAAGTCTCCATTTCCCATTGGCCTTACGTACAACTACCGGATTAGCCAACCACGTGGGATGGAGTACTCCCCTGACAAGTCCTGCTGCTTCCAACTTCTTGATTTCTTCCGCTATGAACTCTTGGCGCTCCACTGCCTGTTTCCTAACTTTTTGCTTGATGGGCCGCGCGTGAGGACAGACAACTAGGTGGTGCTCAAATACTTTCCTGGGAACACCGGGGATGTCAGATGGTTGCCATGCAAACACATCGACATTCGCCCAGAGAAAGCTCACGAGCTCGCCTTCCTATTTAGGATCAAGTGTGGCACTGATGGTGAAGGTACCACCAGTGCCGTCCTCCTTGGCGGGCACCTTCTTGGTCTTCGGTGGAGCTGCCATCATCTTCTTGCACTTGCTGGTGGAGCTCGATGGTGCGTCCTCGACGGTAGCGCAGCACTCCTAAGAGGTGCGCTTGCCGGAGTGGGCATCAGAACTCTTGCCGGACTTGACGGTCTTCTTCTTCCCCTCGGGAGCTTCAGCGGCAAGTGGTTTGCTATCTGTCGCGGCTGCTGCTTCCCGGTAAATCTTGTCGGCGCAGATAAGTGCATCCTTCTTGTCGCCATGGACAGAAATGGCGCTTATCGGGCGGGCATCTTGAGTAAATTGTAGGCGCAATGAGGCTGCCATAAACTTGGCGGCTGGGCGGCCAAGTATGCCATTGTAGGGCAATGGGAAATCGGCAGCGTCAAGCGTGACCTTCTCGAGTTCTGAAGTTGAGCTCGCTGCCAAATGTTACCGGCAAGCGTGATCTTCCCTTTGGGCTTGCTCCTTCTGGGTTGATTCCTTGGAAAGTACCGGTCTCTTGAGCTCATTGTCGAGGATTTGAAGTTTACGAAGCACTACGAGAGGAGATCAGGTTCAGGCGGCCCGCCGTCAACCAACATCTTTGTGACCTTGAGGTTGCGGATAGTTGGTGATACCAACATCGGCAAGCATCCGACCCTTGATGATGCGATCAGGGTGATCCTCAATGTCAAAGATGATGGGCGTCTGGACCACTTGAGAGGTTTTGCGACTCCATGGATGGTTCTGCTGCATTAACCTCACGCATCCATTGCTTAAGTTGGCGGTGCGAGGTATGCAGGGAAGCACCACCGTCAACGCAAAGGACCTCCGTTGCCTTCTGAAACTCTTGCTCGTCAACTTCATCATCTTCCATGTCTTCATCATCTTCATCTTCGTCTCCTTCCTTGTTGCGGCCGCGGGGAGGTCTGTCTCCTTGCCGCTGCTTGGCCTTGCCGCGGCGTCCTCCCCGACCGGGTCTCTTCTTACTTGCTGCACCTGCACCTTCCTGGGCCTTCTCCTTGTCTCGCCGCTCGTATTCAGCTCTCTATAGCTCAACAAGCTGCTCGACTTTTTTGCAGCTCTGGAGATCGTGGCCCTTGGTGCGGTGGATCTTGCAGTACTGCTTGTTGGAGCTGTCGGGCTTGTCGGCGGCCACCACAGCTTGGCGGTCGGTGTCGTGGCAACCTCCTTGCGAACCGCTAGCCTTAGCCTTGCGGCGCCACCTCCGCTGCCGGACTGCTCGACAACTAGTACTTCTTGATTTTCTTCTTTTGTTGTTTCGCGCTTGGCTCTTCCTTGCAGGCGATCTCCTCACTATCAGACTCTGCTCCCACATTCTCTCTGGAAGTCTTCTTCCTTCTTGGTAGCGTGCACACTTGTCGGCCGAGGCGTAGAGCTCGTGGCGTCTTTCACCTTGCACATCGCCATCTCCTCCCTCATCCTGTGGTTTCGCACATTACGATGAAATGCTGCTGATCACCATGGCAGGGTGGACATCGGGATGTTGTAATGCACACGGCTGAATCTCTGGATGAATTTGTGCAGGGACTCTCCTTCCTTCTTGGCGAGCAGGTGAAGGTCACTCTCTTGGCCATGAGGCTTGTGGCCGCCTGTGAAGGCGCCGACAAACTGGTGGCACAAATCCGCCCAAGAAGAAATAGAGCTGTCCGGCAAGTGCATTAGCCAAGACCTGACGTTTGGCTTGAGCACCAGAGGGAAATAGTTGGCGAGGATCTTGTCGTCTCGTCCCGCCGCAGCTTGCAATGCGATGGTGTAGATCTTTGAGAACTCCGATGGGTGTGTCCTGCCATCATACTTCTCCGGCACATCGGCTTGAAGTTTTTCTTGTCGGGCCACGGACTTGCCGCAGCTCACGAGTGAGCGCGGGGCAACCTACGCGTCTGACAAGTCGCTGGTTCCCCTGGCGCATGCATATCGACGATGGGCTGGCGCTGGTCGGATTGACGGCAGCGATTCTCTTGGCGCTTCGTACGGGTTGGCGTCTTCTTCTTGCCGTTCTCGAAGAACTTGGCGCTGGTCGTGGCGAGATCGCGGATCCGGCGGCGCTGTGGAGTCGCTGTCGAGGTGGATCCGGCGAGTCGGCGATCTTGTCGCCGGGAAGGGGAGTGTCGGTGGCTGCACCCCATAAGTCTCGTCGCCATCGGCTCGTGCCTTGTCGCCTTGCCGCGGCAGCGGCGCTTAGTTGCCGCGGGGCGTCTCCGTTAGCAAAGCCGATGAGGCTCTGGATTGTGGCCCTCCATTACGTCGACCTTATCGGCCGTTGGAGGTAATCTAAAGTAGCTGGGCTCTCGCCAAGGCTTCTGCTGGTGTGGTGGGTGGCAATGGCGTGCGTGGCGAGCGGGATGTGCTCGGACTCTAACCAAGTTAGGAGGAGCAGCATCCCATGTAGCGACCATACTCCACTCGCATGCGGCATCTTTGGTGTGCATGCGGGTCTCGAGAACCTCTGGATCCCCAGCTTGGCCTTGATCCAGCGGCGTATGGTGCGCGAGCATCATGGCGCTGTCGGTCCAGCGCCTCTTGAGAAATGCGTGGTGCGGACTCGGACGCCGACGCTGCGCTGCCTTGTCTTTGGACTGGCGGCGTTGTGGGCTCTCTCGGCGACGCCCGTTCCTCCGCCGATGTTTCCCCACCACCGGCGGCTCGGAGGTGGTGGGTTCGCTGTGAGCGGCTCTGCTGCTGCCGAAGACTTCTTCTTGGCGCCATGTTCAGCGAATGTTGATGAAGAAACTGCTCGTGTGAGCGCGGATCGGGTTCACACAGCCTCGACGCCCTACTGGCGCGCCAAAGATGTCGGGAAGCTGATCGTGGCCCACGAACACCTATGGGACCTAGGTCCCTTATGATTCGGAGGCGGAGATTGCACAAAAGCGGATTGAGGCGATGCACACGAGCAGATTTACCCAACCGGAGCTCTCCGGAGATAACACTCCTCTGCTGCTTTGTGGATTATATTGTGTGCTTGCTAGGGAGCAATGGGAGCTACAAAACCTAGCCTGAGTGTGGTCTCGTATGAGTAGAATGAACTAAGCCGGAGCTGAGCCGAACCCTTTCTACGTTGCACTTGGGCCTCCTTTTATAGGCACAAGGGGTCACCACATGTGGCAAGTAGACAAGGGTAAGATAGTAAAAACATAGGTTGGTACACCGCTTTGTACAGTGTACAATGATCTATACCTAACTCTGACGGCAAGGGACAAGAGTCATAAATGCCCGTCTCAGTCGCCCGAACAGTGTAACAGGGACCGTCAAGTGCACCTCCGTTTGCCACGATGGTAGCTTGTCAGCGCCGCTTATCACTGCTCCCCGCTGGCTGCACAGCCCGTCGACACGCGTGTTTGGGAAAACCCCGTGGCGACACGTTGGCGGTTGAGCTGGATCGGAGATGAATAGAGGTCACTTGCCGCGGCGAGCACCCTGCCGCGGCAATGTTCTTGTCGTGCTCGGGAGCTTGCCGCTAACCAAGCCTTCCCGGCAAGCTCCTCTTGCCGGGGTCTTGTTTCCTTTGTGCCCTGAGTGGCCTTCCCGGCAAGCTCCTCTTGCCGGGGTCTTGATTACTTTGTTCTTGAATGGTTCCAAAGGAGCTGCTGATGATCTTGGTAGCCACCAAGTCAGCCACGCCGCGGGGTGCTGCAACTGTCCGTGCACGAGTTCGGGATACTAGGGTACCCCTACTCTAGTACACCGACAAGTTTATTGAAATCTGTTCAGTAAAACCATTGTACTGTACCCTGTAATAAACTAACTACTCTACTGTTGCACTAGCCAGTGGATTAGTGTAGATTTGTAGTATTCGAATGGTGTTGCATTAGCGTATGGACATAAATAAAGTGTGGCAAGCTTTCCCAGATATGTGCTAAAGAAAACTACTACTTGTTTTTCTAAATACTAGACGTTTGGGTACTTTAAATTGAACAGCGAATACGTCTTATATTAAGGAAGAGAGGGTGTAGAGTTCACTCAAATTATCTCGGTAAAGCTAGTCACACCTTTGTTAAAATTAATGTTCGTTATGTTATCGGAGGAGGTCTGTATGTTTGTCTCTAATGCATGTCGACTACATACGACATCATGTGTAATGTTAAGTCATTTCCTTTATGCAGTGTCACTGAATTGTCATGGCGGTGATGGCATTTTATTTTAGTAGAACTGCACAAAATTTGCTTAAAAGAAGAGGAAAGGTCAGGAATGGCTCATTTTTCGGAAAAACTATGTATGCCTTCACGACATCGAATATTGTTGCTTTATTTATTCCTTCAAACAGGTGGTTAGAAACAGTCTTGCTACCTTTTCCCATTAAGAAATTGGAATTCTTATATTTGTGAGTCTATGCTTCAACTAGTGCCACTTTTATAGTAATCACACTTTCAATATCTATGCAAACAGGGTTGCTCGATTTTAGTGGAACTGCACAAAAAGTCCAACTGGTTCAACATTAGGAGCATGTTTTTTTCCAAACCTTTATATCCTATTGGTGGCACTATGAGCTGTTCATTACGAAGGTACATGGTTTGCTACTATCTTTCTACTCTTTGTGTACTGTCATTAGATAGTAAAACTAGTGGTTTGCATGTCAATTTATTGGCAGGGTGGACCTACATTGGAGGTGTAGGACAGGATTCAATGATTGGATGGTCAATTTCGGTTGTATCGATTTCACCTCTTCCATCACTGCGAACATGGTGTGGTATATGTTTACTAGCTGCTTGATATTTGTGTAGACAGAGATGTCTGCCCGTTGCTATTTTGGTTGAACTGCACAAGAGAATACTATAGTCACTACATGCAGTGCCATTTGAAAATAGACACAAAGATTGGATAGTCACTTCATGGACTGCAGAAAAGTAGTACTGTACTATTTACTGGCCAACACTAGGTGCTTCATTGCTTTGATCTAATTATATGATGGGCATCATTTTGCCTAAGTTAAAGTTTGTATTCCGAAAATAGTCTCGCGGTGTGATCGAGAGAAGACCAAATCATATTGCAGTGGATGTTCCTCCATCATGTGTGGTTCATTCTAATGGTTCCAGCTGTTGGTGAAACCACTTACGTTTGCAAGAGGAATTGTAGACTTCACAAACAATTTGTCTTTCTGTCTGTACTGAATGTTGGCCAAGAAAAGCATCCATGTTAGTAGGAAGAACAATTGTTTTTTCTAGATCTTTGCTTTTGGAGCTACATATTTGTATATGATTTGTGAATCATTGAGATCCATTAACATGTTGATCTTATGTATGGGAATCGTACTAGTTAATTTTAGTTGCGACGCAAGATCCGAAGTGGCTGATCTTTGCTTTTGGAGCTACATATTCGTATATGATTTGTGAATCATTGAGATGCATTAAGAGTTACTTATTTCTGTTCGCTCAGTGTTTACAAGTTACTGATCGATCACTTGCTAGCCTACAAATGTGCTCCTGGCAGTTTTATTTGCGACGCAAGATGCGAAGTGGCTGGTTTTTTGAATAAAAATGCCTACCTCTAAAGAAACTGACAAGCTACACTATCAATCCTACATGGATAAAATGCCTACCTCTGAAGAAACTGACAAGCTACACTATCGATCCTACACGGATAAATAGCGGATCACGCACGTACTACCTCCTTTCCGGTTTGCAGGGCTCAATTCGAGAAACGACCTACTCGATCCTACACGAATAAATAGCGGATCACGCACGTACTAGTACCTCATTTCCGGTTTGAGGGGCTTAATTCAAACCTCTCACCAACCAAGGTACTCCCTCCGTGCAGGTTTATTAGTCCGTGAGCAAAGCAGCAAGACCAAGGCATGGCAATAATTAACAAGCATGCGAAGTTTAAGCCTAATTAATTACAGCGATTTAAGTGGCTGCATGCGTGCCCTCGGCTGCGACTCGTTGCATCACTGCTGCGTCTTTGCTGCGGCGATTACGAGTGGCTGCATGTAGCCGGCCATAATTAAGGCAGCTAACTGATGCAAAAAAAAGATACGCTTTAATTGTTGCGGACTTTTTATATCAATGGAATCATTATTGACAAGGAGGGAGATGATTCGAGTGCACTCATTTGACCGCCATGCTGGCGTGCGACCCGGACGGGACGGCACGGCACAGTCATAATTTCAGTTTCCCTAGTTTTCCTCGGCAAGCTGGCGCGCTAAGCCATTATGCATTGAATTCCGATGACCCTCGCGCTACCTTCCCCCTATAAGTACTGTTTCTCGGCCTTCTCCGGTGCCACCGTGACCCAACTCGCCATATCCTCATAATCCCCCACCGGCCCGACGTCGCTCGCCACGTCCGCCATGCCCCGCCCATCGCATGTGGCGGCGCCGAGGCGGTCATCGCCGGAACTAGTGTTCGGTTTTTCACCGAAAGGCAGACGGAGGGTGGAGGCATTCTATCTGTCTTTAGATGGCAATGCGCAGATCGAGGAGTTGTTGGAGCGCGACCGCATGGCGGAGGAGCAGGAGCTGTTGGAGCGCGACCGCCTGGCGGAGGAGCAGCGTATCGCCGATTTGCGACGCCAGCGGGACATGGAGCAGCAGCGCACCGATGCTCTAAGTCGCGAGAAGAGTGCCCGCAATAGGGCCGACTACGTGGAGGCCGGTGCCCGACAAATAGCCTTGGAGGCTGTCGGGCACGCACGGGTTCGCGACGCCGATTTTTACTACTAGCTCATCAAGTGGGTTTCCCGCTTGGAAGCCGAAGCTTCGGTGGACCACGCCGGCATGGAAAGGGCCAACGCATGCGAGCAACGCGCCCTATCGCACCTCTGGCAAGTCCGAGGCGAGGCGGAGGACGCCGGTGCCGGCGTTTAGCGTGTACCCCAGATGGCGGCCGGCATCGTCTAGTTAGCTAAGAGTAAGTTAGTACTTGTACGCTACTAGAGTATTAGTGGGAGTAGATAGTTAACTTGGCTATGATGGTTGTCAATGTGGAAGTTCAGTACTCTATATGTGGATCAGACCTGTTACTTTGCTCTTAATGTTGAACTTTCCGTTTGAACGTATGGAATGGGCTGTTATTTTTTTAAATGGGTTGTATTTGTCCTCCACGGATTTAGAGGCTGACTTGTGGGCCTAGCAAGTTGACGCGTACACAATAAGGAGATGATTGTACGTGGAGAGGATGACAGCAGGGACCCGCTAAGGTCATGGCAGTACGCAAGCAAGTGCCTCCTTATTTCAAGCCAATAAAAAATGGCTCCTCCTAGTGGATTTCTGACATCTAGGTCCCATGCCATTGTCAACGTAGTCAATAAACAAAGAATTGCACAACAAGCGGGTGACACCAGGGACCCAGCAGCTCGCCTAGTTATTTTTGTTTTGGGTTAATTTGATAAATGCCTCCGAGAATATGCCACTGCAATTTCCAAACTTTGAAAAATGCCATTTCATGCCATTTCTAGTGGTATTTTTCAAGTGCGAGTGGAGTTTTCAAAGTTTGCAAACTGCGTGGCGTTTTCAAAGTTTGCAAAAATTGCAGTGGCATTTTTCAAAGTTTGGAAATTGTAGTGGCATTTTTATGAATCGCCATAATTGGAGTGGCGTTTATCTAATTTGTTTTTGAGAAGCAGGGTGTCAACTGGGCTGTGCGTGACACTCTGGCCTGTCTAGACAGCCTTTTCTTTTATGTTTACCACAGACCAGCCCAGTAGTTTTTTTTCTTTCTGAAAATGGCTAGCCCAGTTTTTTTGTGATTTGTCAAGTAAGTCGCTTTACCAGGCCTGTTGGGCTGCAAATTTTTCAAGATGAGGAGAGCTTCATTTGGCTGGCCGAGAAAATGGCCTATTAGTAATGAGAAATGGGCTGTACATTTTTAAAACACATCAAACCGGCAATTAGTTTCAAATATCTTTTTTTCATTTTGAGATTTTAAATTGCATTGATTTTTATGCGTGGAAAATTTATTGGATTTTATATGGATATACATTTATTTTTAAAATTAGTCTCAATGTGACTCGAAATTTCAGGATTAAAAACAGTTCAGACCGCACCGACGTATGCAAAATTTCGTATAATTTTTTAACCGTGGCCACAATATGGGTTGTAATGCTAACAAAAAGAATATGGGCTCCAAAAAAACCCATAAGAATTAGCAAATGGGCTGTAAACTATTTGAAATAATGGCAGATGGGCTGTATGCTGTTTTCCACATTTTTGAGGCTTTCCACAGATGGCCTGTATACTGTTGGATGTCCATCCAACGGCCGTCAGGTCTTCTTCAATCTCTGCTCTTCCTGCTCCGGCCCGCCAAACAAGCGCCAGGTGGACTGCCTGCTCCCTCCTCCCCTGGCCGGCTGTGCTGCCACAGCCTCACCGCCCCACCGTACTCCCATCACTGGCCTAGCCATCCTCTACTCACCCATAGTCCCACACCCTCTGTTATTCTCCGCATGACGGTAGATTTAACAAGTAAACCTCGACAATCAGATCCCCTCCGCGTGGGAAACAACTGCCGAGTCTTCCCAGCCTCCGTGTCGTTCCCTTCCTAGGCCTCGCCGTTGTCCACCGCCCTGGTGCTCTCGGCGTGGCTTGGTCAACATGGTCAACGACCGGCATGCATCTGAAGTGAACTGTACGTGGAGAGGCTGACAGCTGGGTCCACGGCCACACGCAAGGAAATGCCTCCTTATTACTTGCAAAATAATGATTCCTCCACCTGACATCTGGGACCCACCGAAAGGGCCTCTGTATTTCGCAAAAAACGTTACCGCCGCAGACATCTCGGACCCACCAGCTATATCTTCGCACGCAAGGAAGTGCCTCCTTATTACGCCCAAAAAATAATACTCCCCCTGCTAGCTGGGACCCAGTATAGTGGGCCTACTAAGTTGATGGGGACGATGGACTTTGTCAACTTAGTCAATATGCACGATTCTAGCTTGACTGACCGTACGATGTCCATCCAACGGACGTAGTGCTTCTTCAACCTCTGGTCTTCTTGCTCCAGCCGCCCAAAGCAGCGCCGGTCGTGCCGCCTGCTCCTGCCTCCCGTGTCCGGCTATACTGCCGCGGAGGCCTCACCGCCCCCATACTACTCGCACCGCTGGCCAGGCCATCCCTCCACTCCACTCACCCACACCCCCTATTATTCTGCGGTGACGGCAGCGCAGCCGAACCAGTGAACCCCTCGTACTCCTCTCCACGTGGGCATCCACTGCCGCGTCTTCCCCGGCTCCACACCGTCCCCTTCCTAGACCTCGCCGTTGTCCACCGCCGTGGTGCTCTTGGCGCGGCGAGGTCAGTGTGGTTAACGACTGAATTCCATCGGAAGAATACTGTACGTGGAGAGGCTGACAGCTGGGTCCACGGCAGCCGCAAGGAAGTGCCTCCTTATTACGCGGAAAATACTTATTCCTGCACGACAAAGAGGGACCCACCGGACGGGCCACAAAGATTTCATGAAAAAACGCTTGCCCTCGATGCTGGGACCCACCCGACGGTCCACCGTATTTCGCAAAACATTCCCCCTGCTGTCAGCTCAGACCCACCGGAAGTGCCTTCTTATTACACAAAAAAAATGAATACCCCCCTCCTAGCTAGGACCCACCTTGGTGGGAGGCTGACTTGTGGGCCTACTAAGTTGACGGGGACGGAGGGCTTTGTCAACTTAGTCAATATAAATGATGTCCATCCAACGGCTGTAGTGCTTCTTCAACCTCTGGTCTTCTTCCTCCAGCCGCCCAAAGCAGCGCCGGTCGTGCCGCATGCTCCTGCCTCCCATGGCCGGATGTGCTGCCGTGGAGGCCTCACCACCCCCTACTATTCCCACATCTGGCCAGGCCCTGCGGCGACGACAGCCTCACACCGCAGCCGAACTAGTGAACCCTCGTACTCCTCTCCGCGCGGGCTTCCACTGCCACGTCTTCCCCGGCTCCCCGTCATCCCCTTCCTAGGCCTCGACGTCGTCCACCGCCCTGGTGCTCTCGGCGCGGTGTGGTCAACATGGTCAAGGAACGACTTCCATCGGACGTGGATCTAGACGTGGAGAGGCCGATACTGGGTCCACGGCCGCAGCAAGGAAGTGCCTCCTTATTACGCGGAAAATAATTATTCCTCCACCGGACAGCGGGGACCCACCGGACGGGCCACCGTATTTTGCAAAAAAAATGTTCCCTCTGACTGCTGGGACCCACCAGCTACACCTTCGCACGCAAGGAAGTGTGTGCGGAAAAAAAACGATTCGCCCCCCTGACTGCTGGAACCCACCAGTTACATCTTCGCACGCAAGGAAGTGCGTCCGCAAAAAAAAACAATTCGCCCCCCTGACTGCTGGGACCCACCGGCTACATCTTCGCACGCAAGGAAGTGCCTGACAGTCGGGACCCACCTAGTCGAAGCGTACGTAGCGTTGTCATTCTGGTCGCAAATGTGTACGTACATACTGGTCGATGTAGAGGCGCGCACGTGTCATAGTAGAGGCGCGCACGTGTCGTAGTAGTGGCGCGCACGTAGCATGTACACGTACGTACAGCGGCCCGGGTGCAAGAAAGAAAATACGACCACGTATGTGTACGTACGGCCAAGGCTCGTGTACATGGCTGGGTCGGAACGGAGAAACAGCGTAGTCGTCGTGTTCATGCGGAGGAAACGGAATGCGTCGTGTTCATCGGGAGGCAACAGAACGCGTGGGAGCCAACCGGCTGGGTCGGAACGGAATGCGTGGTCGTGTTCATCGGGAGGGCTTGGATGGAACAGGCGATGGAAACGAGGCCTGGCGTACCGCACAACAGAGGAAACGGACCTTCTACGTTCGGAACGGGGTCCTGTTGATCGGAAGGGGTGTGGCGTACCGCAAAACGGAGGAAACGGACCTCCTACGGTCGAAACGGGGGTCCTGTTCATCAGGATGGGTGTGGCGTACCGCAAAACGGACGAAACGGACCTCCTACGGTCGAAACGGTGGTCTTGTTCACTAGGAGGGGTGGGCGTACCGCAATACGGATGAAATGGACCTCCTACGGTCGAAACGGGGGTCCTGTTCATCGGGAGGGGTGTGGCGTACCGCAAAACGGGACTCCACGGGATACTGTTCATCTCCACCATCGACCTCCTCCAGCCTCCACGGGCTACCGTCGACCTCCTCCAGCCTCCACGGGCTCCTGTTCATCCAGCCTCCACCGCGCGCTACTCCACCGGCTACTGTTCAACCACCCCTCCACCATCTACTGTTCATCCAGCCCTCCACACCACGGGCACCCCTCCATCATTTACTTTTCATCCAGCCCTCCAGCACATCAAGGGGTCCTGTTCATCCAGAGGCAACACCACCGCCACTTGCTCATCCAACCCCCCCCGCAACGCCACTTTGCTCATCCCGAGGCGGCATCGGTCGGCTTGATTAGCAGCAGAGGAAGGAATCGCCGATCGGGTTCAATTAACAGCCATCGATCGATCGCTCGGTTCAAGAACGCGTAGCTTGCGGGCAATCGCCCGGTTCGATTAGAGCCCAACGCCTCGCTTCGGGTTCGATTAGAGCCAACGCCGCACACACGCAGATACGTACGAGAGAAACACGCATCGCTCGCCCCGACCTCCCACCGTAATCGCAACTCTCGAAATTTTCCTCGCCTCGCTTCTACCACGTTTTTTCCGTCATGGACGGCCCAAAGAATGTCATGCAGCTGCGTCTCCGGCCCGCCCAGGACGAAAAGCTCATGTTCTGTCATGATTTTTTGTCATAGAAGTAGGAGCCCACCACATCTATAATGATACCTGGTTTTGTCACAATTATCGTCATAAAAGTGTCATATGTATGACAAAAAAAAATTCGTTCGGCCCAAAATGTCACAGATGTGTCTTTTTTTTGTAGTGTTGGCACACCTCCAGGCCGTCCCTTTAATCCCGGCCGACCTCCAGATCGGGCGCCAGTAGCTCTAGGCCGCACACGCCCCTAAGATAAATACCAAGGCGCTGCTTCCCCAGCGTAATAGTCATACTAGCGCCTGTTACGCCGGGGAATGCTTCCGCTAATTGGGAATCAACTGGCCAGAAATTGAAATTCAGGGGGGCGACGGACCTCTAGCTAAGGTGAAATAGTATATGAGGAGGAACCTTGTGCATCGCGAGTTACTAGGAACATCTAGTATATAGAAGAAGCGGTCAACTAGTGTCTTCTGTGAGATGAATACCGTGCAAGCAGAGACATAAGATTTGCACGAATAAGGGAAGAGGTGTACCTTCTTTAGTTGCCGGTGTGGTCACCTCCACATGTCGCGCCGATCTTCTTCTTTTTATCGGGAAACCGATGTTCTGGAGGGTGCAGGCTTGGACGAACCCATGGCCAAATTGTTGACTGTGTTGCCGTGGCCGTATGTCGGCGGAGGGGAAGCAGATCCGAGGCGGCGAAGGACGGCGTAGCAGGAACAACTCCGGTGCGGTGGAGGGTGGCGAAGTTGGAGCGGTAGTGGTGAGGCACAAGACGGCGTGGTTGAACTGGCTCGGGTACGGGCGGCTCGGCCTCGGCTTCGACTACTAGCCGTGGAGGGCGTTGCGGTTGAGGTTGCGGTGGACGACCACGTCGGGGTATCGGCTCCAGCGTGATGGAGGAGGGCGGCGGTTGATGGGTGGGATGGGGTGGCGGACGGAGGACGCCGGGGTTTCGCGGCTGGTGGAGAGGTAGTTTTGGCGCCCATGGAGTACGAATGGGGAATTAGACGGGTGGAGGGAACCATGTTTCGGTCTGGGACGCGCTTTTTTTGGCTTTTTTCATCAGAAGATGGGACGCGCTTGTTTGAAATTTGGGGAAAGTACAAACTTTGCCCCCCTCTTAAATTTCGGACCTACTGTCGGTCGGGGGTAGGTTGGTAACCCCAGGTGTCCCAACTAGTGGGCGGGAGCGATTTCGGCCGCGTGCATGTGTGCTTAGGCAGCCATTGTGTATGAATGTTTTTCGGAGGCAGTTGCGTGGCGTCTAGATGAAGCTACAAACCTACCCTAGTTTAGACCTTCGGACGTCGGGCCGGTAGGTTTCACGGGTCGGAGTTATTAGAAAAGTAATTTCCTTGTACTACCAAACATTGGTCTCACGCGGTTTCAAGTAGTAGAGGCTCTTTTGGCGCTTCGTTCAAAATTTTGAAACACAAGCATTCACGTTTAGAGTACTCTTGAACTATGAGGATTGAACTAAATAGACAACGGTATATTTGACCTTGTATGTTTGAAAACCTCATTAAATTATCCGCTTCTTTTTGAAATTTTGACACTTGAAAGTCCTATAACTACGATTATTTTGGAATGGAGGAGCTAAATTTGAATCTATTTTGTACACGACTACATATGCTATTATGTACAAAATCAGAGCAAAGATTGATGCCCCCATAATTTAGGTATGGTTTACAAATGCCATGATATCAAATTCAAATAATTGAATGGACGTCATGTTGAATTCGATTTTTAAACCACCTTAAGTTGAATTCAAATGTATGCTAGTTCATATGTAGCTATTTATAATGTCCATTGTTTACCTTTCGTATGTATAATGTGCTTTACACACACAACATGAACTATACTCACGTTTATATTCGATTGCTAAAGCGATGCATTGTCTGGAGTTCAAAATACTAACTATGTGGATCAATTGTGTCGAATAATAACATAGGCATGCTCAAATTCGATAGAATCTAGATTTTTGGTGGATCAATGACCGCTCCTTACGCGAATTGCAAATATCATGATCCCATCCCAATATTTGGATACAATTTATATCTTTAATCAATGTGTAGAGCAGTCTTTTACGTGTAGTTTCACTCTCCATCGGTGGTCTCTCACACATGCTCACACACTCTCTCCCGAGGTGTCTTTCTCGCACACATGCTCTAGATATAACCCTCCTCCCTCTCGTAACCATTTACAACTGTTTTCACTAACCTTTATCACAAGCACTCTTCCTCTCGCAAACATACACACGCACAATCCTCATCGACCCTTTCTATATACATGGACCTGCCTACGTGTCTCATGTACGCACATTATCTTTTACTGCCTCTCATGCATTGTCTCACACTCTCTTCCTAATCAACTAGTATGATTCTAGCAGAGCATTCTGTAGGATGCCCCTTAAAGTTAGGTTGGATGAATAGTAATATCGAGATAAAGGGTTATCTTAGTCCGAGAACCTAGGGTTACAAATCCTACCCGGCTTTGTCAAGGACACAGAGTCCTTCACAATTCTGCTATCTTTGTCTTGTACGACTAGTCATCCATGGGTCTTCCTAAATGTGTCATGGGCCACCAATGTGGTGCAGGACGGAACCGAACGAAGGGCCTCACCACGACCCACGGACCTCACGCGGTGACACACCCTCTTCCCCATGTCTCATTATCTTCTCACACCCACACATACCAACACAAACACCACACACACGTAAAATTTCTCCTGGTGCCTCTATTCCCTCCCCTTGCATATACACACTCAAGGGAATGGAATCTCTTGTCGTGACGCCATATTCGTCTCTCTCTCTCTAGACCACACTCATTTCTCGTGCTATCTCTCCCACGCCCCGTCGGCCCCTCTATCCATGCCTCTCTCGAATCGTAATACACATACATACCTCTCTAGGCCCCGCCAAATGCATCAACTACACATTCACACATGTTACATCACGTACCCCATTGATCTAAAAAGCCCTCTCTTCACGTTTATTTCGCATACAACATTCCTTTTGAATAAAGTGTGCCAAAAAATTAATTTAGAGTTTCTACATATATACAACATTACAAAGTTATATGGAGTACGAACGCTAATTTGCGTTGCATGGTGCCCACAATGATATTTATTTCACACTGTGAATTTGTATATTTTTGTATTATATACAAAGCTAGTCATAATAAAGAGAAACAAAGAGCATCTCTCTCTCCATCGCATACCCCCCCTGTACGCCCCTTTCACGTATGCACACAAAACTATCTCCAGGAAAATCACGCGTGATTCATCTTTCTCTCGCGATATATGCAACGACGATCATTGTATTTGAAGCGAAAGCACGATACATACATTGGACTTCATAATCCACTCATTACGGTCACCGTTTATGCTTAGTGGTTATTATACAGTCACAGGCTCACCGTACAACTCTGTATTTGCTCATGACATGACTAGTTGACCAGTTAAACGCTCCACGTGGCACCTCTAGTGTTGCATCACATTATCTTACTACCATCGTGCCCACCTGTCGAGTTGTATCTACTCTACATCTACACTCTTATAAAATACATAAAATACACTCTTATAAAAAACAGAGTTGGTGATGATGGTGTGCCTGCCATCCGGCAATATAGGCCGTCCAATTTATATCTGACGGATAGGAAAGAAACTATGGCAATTTTGCAAAAAGGTACCCACACACCTCTCCACATTTGCAAATAAGGCCTTCCCTCGTTCATCCTTGTCTCTCACAAGATAAACAAGTAATACAAATGCATCTTGATGTTACGTGCAATGCACGGGCATCTTGCTAGTAAGAATGAAAACAAACAACAAAAAAGTATTTTGACGGTGGTTCGAAGTCATGACCGCGGTCACAACGGACAAGGTGGCCTTGTATTGGTATGTTGAGCCATCTGTTTTAACACACATGAGCTGGTGTGGTGATTATACACACACGCACGCATGCACACGAACTGCATCCACGCAACACTCACACAAACACATGCACCCACGTACGCACGCAACACTCACACGTACACATGCAGCCATGCACGCACGCAACACTTGCACGCACACACGCACGCATGCATGCACACACTAGTACACCACACGACCAACACACACTCTCACGCTCAAGTGCTCAACCTACACGTGCACGCGCACACATCAGGCCGTGACAGACACATACACAACCAGGTGATTCCCGCGCACGGGTTGGAGCCTTGTCGCGCCTGCTTAAATTTGTGTTTATCTGACCTTTTCCCTATGCGAACTGATAGGTGGGAACCACAAGGAACGTGGTTAATTTAACTAGTCAACATGGCGCCACGCAGACTATTTGGCCGGTCAACAGAATGCAATCCGATGCTGAACTGTGAGCAAGTGACCGGATAATCAACGCAAAATGTATATAGTGACTGTAATCAGCTTATTCTGAAGTTCGGTGACCGTATTACGCTTTTCTCTCTGTAGGCCCCCCAAAACTACATCTCTACACGTTCTCGCATGTTACATCTAACAACTATGCAATACAGCACTACTACTACACTCTAACACAATACATCATATGTGTTTTTAGTTTTACTAGATATCATATTGTTACTTATAATTATTCAGTTTGCATACATTAAAATTTCCTTTGAAATGTATGGCCAGTATCATCTACCGCGCGGAAAAATCCTGCCCTTTCCTGTTTAATCGGGTTTGTATCGATGGATCATGCGAAATAGCAAAACTATAGTACTCTACAGTACAAGTGACAGTTCACTGGGCTGTCGTGCCCTCTACTCCTCCGTAGTAAGAGTGGAGCGCTCGCTTTCATAAATCTTCTAGTCCCTTTCGCCGACATGTGGGACATCAAGCTACCGGGTCCACGTGCCATACCGGAATACAATGCAGAGCAGCCGGGGTGAAGCACCCCTACCATGGCGCCGTGTAGTAATGAGCAATGAGGCGTCAAATCACAAAGCTGCACCTTTCCCTTGATTAAGTTGGAGGGACGAAGTAATAATGCTAAAAAGAAGTTGAGGACGAAGCAAGCATCATTTCACTCGCTGCTGAATCCGCTTCTCCTCATCTTCTTCAACTTAACCACGTGTTTCTTCCGCCGTTGTTCGCCTCATGTGGGACGCGGATCGGCTTGGTAAAGCACTGACACATGGGACCACATGTTAGCAAACCGCCATCCCGCGGCAAAATCACCTCCTTTTTACTAATCTTGATTCTATAATTTTTTAGATCAATATAATTGAGATTTGTATAGATAGCACACAGGAGCAAAACCAAGTGGTACGGTTAAGGGCATCCACAATGTGTAGCCAAATGTGAAAATAGCTTTTGGCATCATGGGAACCATTGTGGACGGTGTTGCCAAAGCCAAAAAGATGGAACCGAAGCTCCCTGATTGATTGATTGAAGGAATAGAAAATGCAACGTCTCTCCTCTTTCTCCCATGCTTGGACGCATGTAGTACAGTATAGAGCACAGAGTCTACTCCCCTGTCCCTTCTATCACAAATCACAAAGCAGTGAGGCGTCAAATCACAAAGCACGGACGAAGCAACCATCATTTCACACTTTGTTGACTCCGCTTCTCCATCGTCTTCTTTGAGAAACCATCTCACCGCACTAGTACAACTAGTAGTAGTACTAGTAAAGTACTTCCTGGATGCAGTTGTCTCGGCTTGCAGGCAGCACTTGTGAACGACTTACCGTGGTCTCCCTCAATGGTATTCTCTGTCGAACGGACTTCGCCAAACCAAAAAAAAATATCGTCGACGTCACCGCAATGGGGAAGGAAGTCAAATATAGTTTCTACCTCCATTTTTTTGTACACAAGGCCAGTATATCAAAATTACAATTTGCAAAGGGCCACTAACACTAATCGAGGCAAAATTGATGGGGTTAGCAACCAAGGACATTAATATCACTTGCATGCATGCGGAAGTGAGAAGGTTGGTTTGCATGGCGCTGCATTAATCAAGCGATGAGGAGTGAGATGGTTAGCTCTTTGGTCTTTCGAGAAAAAAATACGCATTAATTGACATGTGAAATGAGGATTTGTATCGATTAAATCCTGCGAAGGAAAACCCCACCTTTCTTTTTTAACACTAGTACTCCTAGTACGTACGTACTTATCCTGTTTGGGTCTAGGCCTTGCATTGCCAAACTTCGCCACACATTTTTGCCAAGCTTGCCTAAAGTTTTCAAAATGAGAAGGAGGTACACTTGCGCACGACTGTCGCGGTCGCACCGCACCCTCACATAGTCGCTCCTGCACGCCGCGGTCGCACCGCACCCTCACACAGTCGCTCCTGCACGCTGCAAACCCAACCAAGGGAACGCACCCTCACTGACACATGTTGTCGCATGTGAACAAACCAAACTCAGCCATCCTATCGCTGACACATGTTGGGGAGTATCCGTACAGCCCGTGCGGTGGTTTGTTGGGGAAGAAGAAGAGGTGAGGAAGAAGGAGAAGGGTTAGGAGACGTAGGATATTCATCCAACCGCCTGAAATGGTAGACTTATCCAAGTTAGGCGACTTGCATAACAAATATAGTATGTTTTTACACAGCAAAAGATCCATAAAAACAACAACATAAAGAAAAACTATCACTGCTCGTGGAAAGAGACGGCCTCGTCGTCTTTGGCTGCTGGCGCGAACCAGCCGTCGCTGTCGATGTGTGTCTCCGCACCGTGCTTGTCCTCAGCCTGCAGCTACTCGTTCAAGCGAAGCGTGCGGGCGCTCTGCACGGACGAGAGCACAGCCCGGTTCAAGTCGAGGACGTCCGGTTCCGCCTGCAGGACGGCCTCGATGGCAGCGGCATCCACGCGCTCTGCGTCGAGTCGATCCTCCGCTGCCCGGTTCAAGTCCAGGACGTCCGGTTCCGCTTGCAGGAGGGCGTCAATGAGAGCGGCATCCGCGTGCTCTACGTCGAGTCGAGCCTCGCCACCCGGTTCATGTTCGGGACGTCCGTTCCGCTGCAGGAGGGCCTCGATGGCAGCGGCATCCGCGCGCTCCGCCTCAAGTTGAGCCTCCGCCGCCGGTTCACATCCACGACATCCGGTTCCGCCGCAGGAGAGCCTCGATGGCAGCGGCAGCGCCCGCCGAGTTGAGCCTCGCCTCCGGTCCTCCTTTAGTATCGCCATGTTGAACCGCTGGTCCGCTTGCACCATGGGGGACTCGGACGCCGCACGAATCGACGCCCATCGCCTCATACCCATCGGGGCCTTCGCGCCGCGACCTCCGCATGAACATTGATCGGCTTCCTCCTCCTCGTAGCTTGGCTCCAGAGAACTCGGGATTGGCCCGCCGCAGCGAGCTTGGGAACGGTCTGTGGCGCCGACCGCCGCCGCGATTTCTGCACGGCGCCCGGCGCCATCATCTTGTAGTAAGTGATCTTGCGGCGCACCATGCTTTCCGCGAACTAGGGACGCTTGATGCGGCTAGGGATCGAAAGGTGGGGAATGGGCTGAGATTTGGTGTGGTTTTAGGGCAGTGGCTGGCGAGGCCGACAAGCGAAGGTTCCGTGTGAATAGTGGTTCGGTGACGACGGTCAATCGGTTTTGACTGTACATCGCTCTTGTCGCGTTCACGTTGCAGCCCGCACGCTGGACCTCCACGCCGCTCACCGAATGGAACGCGTTGCGTCTATCGTTTTGCCGCCAGGGACCACAGTTGAGAGCAAACCGACGCCCCTCCCTCCCCCCCCCGCCATTTATTATACCACCACTCCCTCCATTTTATGCGGAGTAAATAAAAACAGAGGGAGTATACTACGGATGAGGATCCCTTGACGTGGCCGAACCCATTGAGTAACTGACATACCGGGCCTAGCAAGCACGGGGTCCGCCAGTAAGTGACCGAAAGGGAGGGTAAGGCAGGGATACCTACGTCAGAGGATCACTTCCACTATACTACTTTGACCAAATGTTTGAGTAATAATATATGACATGCAACTTACATAAAGTTTGAGTAATAATATATGACATGCAACTTACACAAAGCATACAGGGTCTAATGCGTTTTTCGAGGCTAACTTTGACCAAATGTTAGAGTAATAATATATGACATGCAACTTACACAAAGCATACGGTCAATTTCGTATGTGAAAGGAGTTTCCAATGATATAATTTTCACATTATACATCTCATGTACTATTAATCTTGTCAATAGTCAAATTGGAAACCATCTCGAGTACAAATCTAGGAGTACGTACGAATCTAACTATATTGATTTGGAGTTGTTGAATGTTCATACCTTTTTTATCATAGTAGAGATACTTTGACTACACATAAAACTTATATGTAAAGTAGAAAGGATAGGAGGGAGTATGTTGTACGTTCAAAAATGAAATGAACATTGAATACCCTTTATATATGATTTGCGGATGCTACGATCACCGGTTCAAAATTTTGAATCCGCCTTAGGTATCACGTGCCACCACATTTTCCCTCTCGATTTCATCTCGGGGTCCGGAGATCTATTGAAAGAGGACTAGGGTGGGTACATGCGAATGATACTCGGCGGAATGTTCAAATGAGGCATGCAGGAGGATGGACTCGATCGAGGGCTTACATGATCGATGGAGAAGAGGGTTGGAGAGGAATGAGAAATAAGCAAACGCCACATGATTACACTTGAACGACTCAAATAGACAATAAGTTGTCTCGCTTGGCCTACATAGTGAAAGGCCTAATGCACAACAGGGAAACCGACATGTGGGGCGCACCCATCGGGACGACGTAGCGCAGACTAGTCCAATGGAGGAGCTGGCCCATGACCTCCTCGCCACCGACAACCGTTCATGTGGGTTGTTGGGGCCAACAATGGGGCATAGCTCCAACACCGCCTCTGTACACGGCGACCGCGGTGAGCGACACGCTCATATTGTCGCTAGACACGGTCGGTTTCAGTGTGCCGAGGGTGGCATTAGTGTTGTGGCACGACCAACGGTATGTTTGGTTTGTGCCCAAGGTTGCCCCATCAAAGCATTGGGTAGCCAAAGTTTTGGTTGAGGTATTGGTTGCCCATGATTTGGCCGACATTGGCAAGAAAAATGAACTAGAGTTGGCTAGACTTCATTGGCATGCCAAAGAAATGGCAACCATCCAAACAAAGACCAATCTTTGGGTCATGACCAAAATTTTGGTTGAGGTATTGGTTGCCCATGATTTGGCCGACATTGGCAAGAAAAATGAACTAGAGATGGCTAGAGTTCATTGGCATGCCAAAGAAATGGCAACCATCCAAACAAAGACCAATCTTTGGGTCATGACCAAAATTTTGGTTGAGGTATTGGTTGCCCATGATTTGCCCGACATTGGCAAGAAAAATGAACTAGAGTTGGGTTGAGTTCATTGGCATGCCAAAAAATGGCAACCATCCAAACAAAGACCAATCTTTGGGTCATGACCAAAATTTTGGTAAGGTGCACTTTGGCCACAATCCAAACACACCCCAACACCCAGCTCGCCGAGGATGCACGGGCGCCGCGACGCATTCATGGAGTGGTGTAGCACGCCAATCGCATCCTCTGGACCTGAGACCATGCCGGTCGTCTTGCTTTTTCAATGACATGCGGGATCACATTTGAGCAAAGGGCATCTCCAACGTTGCCACAACCGTAGCTGACTACCCTGGCACACCAAAGCCCTCGTCCCTCGCGCCGTCATGCGGTGCGTTCCCAGCCGGCGCCAGCTGCCCGCATTCATGTCGTCCATTCGTATATCGTCGTTAAGAGGCTCGGTGCCCGAGGAACCAACTCCGGCGACTTAATGACGCACCCGGACGCTTGGCCTCACCGGAATGCGCTACTTAAAGCGGCAACGCCTAGCTAACCTCCACACCATAGCTCATCGTCCTCCTACCTGGCACCACATCCGCCATGACCGCAAGTGCAAATGCTCTGCGGGAGAGATTGTCTTCAGGGATGAAGCTCGAGGTCGCCGCCCTCGCTCAAGTCGCCTCTCGCGATGCAATAGCGGCGTAGCCGGACGCGGACGCGACCGCACAAGTGGTGGCCACGCTGGCGGCCGACGATGGGAGCACCGTCAGCCATGCATCCTACTTGCCGCTGTCCAACGTCTGACACCGGCGAGGTCGGGGACTACTCCGAGGATGTGTAGGGCATGGGAGGCGGTAGTGCATGGTGTGCCAACTGGCCGGTCTGTATCCCGTGTTCTACTCGTCCTCGCCGGAGACCGTACCTTCACTTCACGGGTCTTGAACCCCGCCCCCGTACATACAGATCGCAGATGGAGGACGTCGGTCGCCGCCGTAGAATAGGTTTAGGGTCGGGTTTCTTTTATTATTTTGTCCTATAAAATCTGTCGTGTTCGCATTAGTCTCGGCCGGTGTATATGAACTTTCACAATAATATACATCTTGTAGGAGTACTAGCAAGATGCCCGTGCGTTGCACGGAAGATCAAGATCTTGTGGGAGAAAAGGATGAACGAGGGAAAGCCTTATCTACAAATGTGGAGAGGAGTGCAGGTAAATTGTCATAGTTTCCTTACTATCTGTTAGATATAGATCGGACGGCCTATATTGTAGGATGACAGGCACACCATCATCACCAACTCTACTTTTTATTGAGCTGAGACAAATCTAAAAAACCCAACTAAGCCAACCTCTCAGCATATCACGGGAAAAGACCTGGCCACGCTGTTTTAGTCAGGATTACCGGATTACTAGTAGTAGTATCGATGGATCACGCGAAGCAACAATTTTTTTGAGGGGGCGAAGCACCTAGTTTAAAAGGAGAAAAGGCGGTACACTCACAGCACTCCTCTTGCGGTCGCATTGCACCCCACACACGTTCGGTCCTACACACGGCTCACGCAAACGGAACGCGCTTCGGCTTGCCTCTTCACTGACACGTGGGACTGCACTTGGAGAAACCGACCATGCGCCAAACTCCCCCCGCCCACCGCGCGAAAATCCTCCCCCCCACACAAAAATTCCCCCCAAATCCGATTCAACCGCCCTTCGGCCAAATATTCCCCAAACCCCCCTCCACTCCATTCACTCCGCCAAAGCCGCCCTCCCCGCCGCGCCGATACGTCGGCGCCGCGGTTCGTCGAGGGGACGCACGGCGATCCTCTCGCTCCCACAAGACGCTCAGACATCGCCGCCCTTCAGCCGCACCGCCACCTCTCGCTATGTTCTTGTCGAGGCGCACGGCAATCAGCACTACAATCACCGCTGGCGACGCTCGCTTGGAGACGCACGGCGGTCAGCTTCTCCCACGGCACGCGCGATTCTAGACCGAGGCCCGCTCATGTCGGTGTAGCGCTGAATGTTAGCTGATAGACGCTATTAATCTCACTGCTTGTGAAGTAGTTTATCGTCAATATGCTCGCTTAAGAAGCTTCCTTGCCCTGCTCGCACTCAATCTGCTTAGCTGAGATGGCATGCCAAGGCCGATTAGTTGCTAAAATATCCTGCCATATATTTATTGTGACGTAGATTGCCATGGTCTAGTAGCCAATCTATTAGGTGAAATAGCTCTACACCGTTTTATACTCGATCTTTGTTGCTGCGATGGCCTTCGATAGTTCGATGGCTGTGTGCTCGGCCTCATTGATCGCTGAAACAGCTCTGCCATAATTTAGCACTCAAATCTGTTTGCTGAATTAGCTTTACATATATTTCGTTACTTAGATCTGCTCGTCCAAATATCTTGCCATAGCTTTAGACATCGACCTAGGTATTTTTTTTGGACTTCATAAAAAGCATATATGTTTTCCTGTAATATCTAGTAGAAGAACTAATTTGTATGTCTAATGATGGACAAGACTTGGATAACTTTTGCTCAAGATTCTCCACTTCATATGTCGAGGGGTTGAAAACTTCATGAACTTTATCGAGCTGAGTACGGTGGTCCAAAATCAGATGTGCTCTCGCCTGTAGCAGCTTGTATGAATTCAGTTACAAGACCCCACCAACTGTGCAAAATCATCTACACTTGTATGGGATGTCGGTCACATATACTAGGTGGGTTCATCATGGTGAAGTTGTGAACGCCAATGTTATTGACTACGTGGAAGCAGCAGATCACCATCTTGATCCGCCTCGATGCAGTGTGGAAGAGGAGGAGGAGGTGGTGGTGGCGGAGCCATGAGTTTGACCAACATTGAAACAATGCTACGAAATGCTCGTGCATTCCGTGAACTTTCACCGCAGAAGAAAAACGGTGGGCCCGCATGTTGGAACAATGCAACGTTGTTGTCACCCCAGAAATAAGCTGTCAAGATTCTCAGCTATGGTCACCTTTCTTCAGTGAAGACATCGAGCGGATGACCAACAAATCATTCGATGCGATGTTGGCTGCTTTCCGCAAATCTTTCCAGATCGTCTGAGCTGCCACACACCTACAAAGAAATGAAGAATTTCCTTCGTGCAGTTGGAATTGATATGATATGATCCATGTTTGTAAGAATAATTGTGTTCTGTTCCGAAGGATTATGCCAACTTAAGTGAATGCCCAAATGCAAATCATCAAGATGGAAAGATGGTGATGCTGTGAAGAGGATTCCTCATAATGTTCTCGAGACATTTTCCAATTACACCAAGATTGCAGAGGTTGTTTCATGATGCGAAACAAGAGAGGATGTACTATGGCATTCTAGGAACCAGGAGTACAGAGATCAGAATGTAACGAGCCATCCATCTCATGGTAGTGACTGGAAAAGCTTCAATCAGAAACACAAAAAGTTTGTTGCTGACTCGAGAAACATTAGACTTGGCTTAGCTTACGATGGATTTAACCCATTTGGCCACCAGAGCGCCACATATAGCATGTGGCCGTGCTTGTTATCCTTACAACATGCCTCCAAATGTCTGCACC
Organism: Aegilops longissima; assembly: GCA_021605205.1. Lineage (NCBI taxonomy): Eukaryota > Viridiplantae > Streptophyta > Magnoliopsida > Poales > Poaceae > Aegilops > Aegilops longissima. The sequence goes on along the minus strand of CM038679.1, from coordinate 534,687,510 downwards.
AAAGAATCAAACTACATGATGGCCTTGCTCATCCCAGTCCAAAAAGTCCCGGAAAGGATTTTGATTTGTTCATGGAGCCTCTTGTGGAGGAACTTCAACAGCTATGGAAGGGTGTTCTCACCTAGAGACCTATATAGCAGCCCACCAGCTGATTTCTTTCTGCGGTTGTTGTAATTTGGTGCATCCATGATTATCCGGCTTTGGGCACTATGTCGTATGTAATGACACATGGTTACAATGCATGTGTTCGCTGTGACAGAATCCTGCAGTCATACGCAATACTTAGCAAGATCTGTTACATTGACACCGCCGCTTCCTTCCCAAGGACAAGCCGCATCCTAGAAAATACCAAAGACATGTGTTCAATGCAAAGCATGAAAACCGTGATGCGCCAAAGAGGCTCACCGCCGATGAGTTGCAAGTGGAATTAGAGAAGGTCGGGCATATTACACCGTGAAACCATCCCGTAATGGTAGCGGAAAAGGAAGCGTGGCACGTAGAAGAGAGATTATTGTTTACCCGCAGTCCACTTTGTGGGACTTGGAGTATTGGAAAGATTTGGATCTGCGGCATAATCTTGATGTGATGCACATCGAGAAAAATATATGTGACAACATTATCGGCACACTTCTTAACATTGAAGGCAAGACGAAAGATACCTTAAAATCTAGGATTGATTTGACACACTGGTATCGTAAAGGATTTGCAGGTGCAAGATGAAGGTAAACCATGGGATATGGCACCAGCTGTGTATGTCTTGGACAAGGTAAAAAGAAAAGAATTCTACGAGGTCCTGTCACGTGTGAGATTCCCACATGGATTTGCTTCCAACCCTGAAAGGAGAGTCAGTGCAGATGGAAACAAGGTACAAGGGTTGAAAACTCATGACTGCCACGTCCTACTTCAAAGGGTTTTACCTGTTATCCTTAGAGGATTGGGCCGCCCTGACTTATACAGAGCAGTTGCAGAGTTGGGACAATTCTTCGTGGAACTCTGCAAGAGAAATATCAGGATAGATGCTTTGGAGCGTCTTAGAGACAAGATACCAACTATCCTATGCGACCTTGAGAAGATATATCCTCCAGCCTTCTTTGATGTGATGGTGCATTTGGTTGTTCATCTTCCTGATGAGGCACTACTTAGAGGTCCAGTACAGTATGGCTGGTTGTACCCTATTGAAAGGCGGCTAGGCACTTTCAAGGGCTATGTTAGGAACAGAGCTAGACCCGAGGGTTCCATTGCAAAGGCCTACATTGCTACAGAAGCATTGAGATTCTGCTCAAAATACATTGAAACAACTGATCAGCTTAGCAAAGAGGTGGGTGAAGACAATCCCGGGCTCAATGTTTTCGATTATTCTGCTCGAAAGTTACTGTGGAAGAGTCGACAAGAGGACAAACCTAAAGATTTGGACAAAATGGTTTGGTATGTGTTGAATAACTGTCCCGAGATACTACCTTATATCAAGTAAGTGCAAGATCGCAGCTTATACATCGTAATCTACTAAACTTGCAGCACATTCTTATATATTTAGATGTTTGACGCGATCACTATGTTGTGCAACATCTACAAAGAGGAGTTATCGCCGCAAAATCCAAGAAACATTGACAAACTGGTTATGGCAGGATTTATAAATGGTTCAAGAACCATGTAAGCTTTTGAAGTGCAATCGTCTGCTTTTTTTAATATATTGAGTACATAAGATGATCAGCTTGTCTATTTCTAACCATAGGTTAAGAAGATGCGGGAGGATGGGCAGGCAGTTGATGATGCCCTTTACTCACTAGCAATGGGTCTTGATACTCGGGTAAGACATTATGAATCTTGCGTTGTTGGAGATGTGCGCTACAACACCCTTGCACGAGACGAAGGCAGGAAGACACAAAACAATGCCATTGTGAGCACGGATACGTATGACAAAGAGATAACTGAAATGTATGCTAACATAATAGACATTGTTCAGTTGCAGTATATCTCCAGTTTCGAGGATCATCAATGTGTGTTCTGTTGTGTTGTCGTTGGTATAACCTATTTTCCAGGATCGCAAAACCCAGAGCTGATGATTATTTCAAATCCATCAATGTCAAGGCGGCGTACCAGACCAACGAGCCTTTTATTTCGGCAAATCAAGCAACACAGATATTTTTCTTGGATGACATATTTGCACGTAGCGATGACTGGAGAGTATTGCAAAGGTTTGAGCAGAGGAATTCGTTTAATGAAGTTGGATAACAAGATGATGCTTACACTGCTCTTGATGTACAAGATAACACAGATGTTCCTAATATCTTTGAGAACCATCACGTCAATGACGTCGGCAAAAATATTTCCTGTCGTGCTGTGGACATACAAGAGTTGATCAAGAAGAAGCCAATGTTCGAGGACGTTGAGGACGAGAAGAAGAAGATGACACCGTGGGGAATTACAGTTCATAGTGATACACATGGCGGAGATGTTGAAGCTGCTCTGCGGATGATGATTACATTGCTTTTGTCGTATTTGCCTGTCAGAAGACGTTTTTTTATCTACTAAGTGAAATTGTGTTTGCTATGACAACTGAAACCTGATGAACATGTTTTTTATTATTTGTCTGTGAGAACATCACTTGTTATGTATGCTGATTTGTGTTTGCTGATTGTATGACAACTAAAACATGATGACATTGTTGTTTACTTGTACTCATAGTTGGCTATGAAACTTGAATTTGATGACATAGTTTGCTGTTGGACTGCAATTTGCTCGACGTCTTCGAATGAGAAAAAAGCTGACCCGACAGGGCCTCTCCTATTTATTTATTTATATGAGCAAAAGGGGATACCCCCTGATTTCCGTTAATATAAATCATTAGATGTTCACAACACTACACCCAGCCTGCTACACATGTTCATTCATTACTAGTTTCAGCAAAGTGCTCATGTCGTAGCCACTGAATACATCACGAGTGCTACATACATTGCAAATAAAGAGACAATCATCCTACGGAGCACATTGATTTTTCCCATTATCTTCACAAGCTCTTTCATCTCCTCATTGTTGTCAAGGCCGCTCAAGCAACTGTTGCTTGGCCATGATCGAGGAACTGCATCTTTAACCTTCGCTCTGATCTTCCTCTTCGCCGCTCCTTCGCCATTTGTCCAACACCCCAACCAGCTGGTATTGGGATTCCTCGGCTAACCAAATAATCAACGTAGTTGCATTCCCCCACATCAGCAACTTCCCAGAAATACAAAACACACAAATCTTCCTTTTTCTGCACTAATCAAATTGGAAAATCATCAACCAAACTATTAAAAAAATCAGCAACTAAAAGCAGCAGAACAACACTTAAACATATTATTACCCCATGATTCGGGAATTTGTAGAAGACTCGGCCAGTGTTGCGGATTGTGATTGAGACGCGATGGATGACTCTACGTGATTTTCAGCAGTGGCACCACACCAACGGCAGCGGGTTGCGATGAGCAATCGGCTGCGGTGCGCGTGCCGGCGAGGGTGTGATGAGACCCACAGGCGATGGTACGGGTCGCGAGTTGGCGCATATCTGGTTGTTGCCTGCTAAAGAGCAGGTGGACGAGCAGCCAGCGGACATGGTTGCTGCGGCCAGAGCTTCTGATGCTAGGTAGATTAAGTAGAGAAGAGGAGAAGCGAACGTTGGATATGTCAGTTTCATTACTTGTAGAGTAGCGTAGCACCATATATAGTCATAGTCTAGGTTTGGATTCGAACCAACTACAGGAGCACGTCTTTCTTTTTTCTAAAACTCGGCAATGTCTCTTTCTTGGTACACTAGCTTGTTCTCAGACGCCTTCCCAAGTCTTTGATTTTCTTTCCCTTTTTGCGAGGAAGGAAGGAGGACAAAATTGAGAGTTCCTTGACTCAACCCAAGACCTCTCGGTTGAAAACCAAGGGTGCTAGTCACTTATGTGGCTAACGTTCCTCGTGAGGAGGGGCAGATTTAACGCATTTTCCTCGCAGTTTTCTTCCTATATATAAAAAGTATGCTACTTGGTGTCCGCTTAGTCAAAAACGATTGTGCCAACCTTGACCGTTGGATTGACATTCAACGCCTGTCGCGTTTCTTCGCCTCTTCTTCCTCGAGCCACCAAAGCTAAACCAGCGCCGGCGGGACCGCTCGCCTCCGCCTCCCACGGCTGGCCGTGATCTTCCCTGCCCTGCTCGTTTCTCGCCCGAGGCCTCACCATCGCCCTCCGCCTTGGTTCGCCGCCATGGGCGCCGCCTCGGTGTTGTCAACATGGTCAACAACGAGAGGAATAAGGAGATGACTGTACATGGTGAGGATGACAAGAGGGACCCAAGAGCGCATGTAGTAATTTTGTTTTTTCGGACGGAGAAGGGTATCAACTGGGTTAAAGGGACCTGCGGGTCTGCCTAGCCTGTGCTTTTATTTCATATGTTTAGCACATGACCAGCCCAGTTTGTTTTTTTCCTTTCTGAAAAATGGCTAGCCAGCTATTTTGTTTTTTGCAGAATAACCAACATATGCCTACTTGCTTTCCTACGCCCTCCTGGGCCAGAAATCTTTCAAGACGAGGAGGGATGCATTTTCCCCAGAAAATGGGCTATAAGTAATAAGAAATGGGCTATAAGTAATAATAAATGGGCTATAAAATGAAAAAAAAATACAGCAAACAGGCAATTAGTTCCAAAATACTATTTTCTTTCAGATTTTGATATTTTAAATTTCATTGTTTTTGTGCGGGTAAAATTTCATTGAATTTAAATTAAGGTATATTTAGATTTAAAATTAATTTGAATCGCTAGAAATTTCGGGCTGTATGTTGTTTGGGACAGATTTGGAGGCTGACTTGTGGGTCTACTAGGTTGACGGTACTTTGGCTTTGTCAACTTAGTCCACAACGATTCTAGCAGAAGTGACCATTGGATGTTAATCCAACGGCCGTCTGCTTCTTCAATATCTCGATCTTCTTGCTCCAGCCTCCCAAACCAGCTCGTGGGACTGCTCGCCCCGCCTCCCGTGGTCGGATGTGTTGCCGCACGTGCCGCACCACCCCACCCTACTTCATTGCTGGCCGTGCCATTCCTCTACTCACCCACACCTCCTCGTTATTTTCCGCGACGCAGCCGGACCAAGAACCTCGACTCCCCACGCGCAGGCAACCATTGCCGAGTCTTCCCTGCCCATGTCGTTCCTTCCTAGGCCTCGCCGTCGTCCACCGCCATGGTGCTCTCGGCGGCCTGGTCAACATGGTCAACGAACGACATCCATCGGCCGTGGATCAGACGCGCAAAATAATGATTCCTCCACCGGCAGTGGGACCCACCGAAGGGCCTCAGATTTCGCGAAAAAACGTTCCCTAATCGACATGTCGGACCCACCAGCTATATCTTCGCACGCAAGGAAGTGCCTCCTTATTACGCACAAAAATGAATACCCACCCCGCTAGCTGGGACCCACCATAGTGGGAGGATGACTTAGGGCCAACTAAGTTGACGGGACGGAGGGCTTTGTCAACTTAGTCAATATGAACGATTCTAGCTCCAAAGGACCGTGACGATGTCCATCCAACGGCCGTAGTGCTTCTTCAACCTCTGGTCTTCTTGCTCCACCACCCAAAGCAGCGCCGTCGTGCCGCATGCTCTTGCCTCCCGTGGTCGGGTCAGGTTGCCGCCGGAGGCCTTACCGCCCCTACTATTCCCATCGCTGGCCAGCCCTCGGGCGACGGCTGCCTCACACCGCAGCTTGAACCAAGTGAACCTCATACTCCTCTCTGCGCTGGCTTCCACCGCCTGTTTTCCCCGCCCGCGTCGTCCCCTTCCTAGGCCTCGCCGTCGCCCACCGCCGTGGTGCTCTCGGCGCAGCAGCTGGTCAATATGGTCAAGGAATGACTTCCATTGATGTGGATCAGACGCGGAGAGGTCGATACTGGATCCACGACCACAGCAAGGAAGTGCCTCCTTATTACGCGGAAAATAATGATTCCTCCACCGATAGCTAGGACCCACCGAACGGGCCATCAGATTTCGCGGAAAAACGCTTCTCGATCGCCGGGACCCACCAGCTTCATCTTCGCACGCAAGGAAGTGCGTCCCGCAAAAAACGATTTACCGACCGATGGGACCCACCAGTTACACCTTCGCACGCAAGGAAGTGCGTCCCGCAAAAAACTAAATGATTCGCCCGACAGCTAGGGACCCACTAGCTATATCTTCGCAGGAAGGAAGTGCCCGATACCGGGACCCACCTGGTCGAACCATACGTAGCTTTGTCATCCTGGTCGCGAATGTGTACGTACATACTGGTCGAGGTAGAGGCACGCACGTGTCGTAGTAGAGGCGCCGCACGTAGCATGTACACGCACGCATAACGCCGTGGTGCAAGAAAGAAAATAAGGCCACGATGTGTACATACGGGCGGGTCTCAAACGCCTACTCACAAGACACGCACGGCCGTGGCTCTTGTACATGGCTGGGTCGGAACGGAGAAACATCATCGTCGTCGTGTTCATGGGGAGGCAACGAAATGTGTTGTGTTCATGGGGAGGCAACGGAATGCGTCGTATTCATCGGGAGGCAACGGAACGCGTGGGAGCCAACCGGCTTGGATGGAACAGGCGATGGAAATGAGGCCTGACGTACCACAAAATGGAGGAAACGGCCTTGTGTTCGACAGACCATGTTCGGAACGGGGTCCTGTTGATCGGGAGGGGTGAGGCCTACCACAAAACGGACCTCCTACGGTCGAAACGGGGGTCCTGTTGATCGGGAGGGGTGCGGCGTACCACAAAACGGATGAAACAGACCTACTACGGTCGAATCAGGGGTCCTGTTGATCGGGAGGGGTGTGGCGTACCGCAAAACGGACGAAACGGACCTCCTACGGTCGAATCGAGGGTCCTGTTGATCGGGAGGGGTGTGGCGTACCGCAAAACGGATTTAAACGGACTTGTGTTGGAGCGCCACAAATAAACGGGGTCCTGTTTCATCGGGAGGGTGTGGGTACCGCAAAACGGACTCCACGGATACCGCTCATCTCCACCATCGACCTCCTCCACCTCCACGGGCTCCTCGCTCATCTAGCCGCCACCGCTGCGCTACTCCACCGCCATCGCTCAACCACCCTCCACGGGCACCCTCCACCGCTCATCTGCTCATCCAACCTCCACACTATGGGATCCTGCTCAACCACCCTCCACGGCCACCCTCCACCGCCTCATCGCTCATCCAGCCCTCCACACCACGGGTCCTGTTCATCCAGAGGCAACAAACCGCCACCGCTCATCCAACCCCCACAACACTCACTGCTCATCCTGTGAGGCAACATCGATCGGCTTCGCTTAGCAGCAAGAGCGGCGAATCGCCGATCGAGTTCGATTAACAGCCATCGATCGATCGCCGGGTTCAAGAACGCAGAGCCTCGCAAAGGTAATCGCCGGGTTCAGTTAGAGCCCAACGCCTTGCTCGGGTTCAGTTAGAGCCAACGCCTCGCACGTGTACGAGAGAAACACGCATCGCTCGGCCCCCGACCTCCCACCATAATCGGCAACTACCCGTAATTTTCCTCGCCCTCGCTTCTACCACGGTTTTTTCGTCATGGACGGCCCAAAGAATGTCATGCAGCTGTGTCTCCGGCACGCCCAGGACGAAAAGCCCATTTTCTGTCATGATTTTTTCTCATAGAAGTAGGAGCCCACCACATCTATGATGATACCAGGTTTTGTCACAATTATCGTCATAGAAGTGTCATATGTATGAGAGGAAAAAAATTCGTTCGGCCCAAAATGTCACGGATGTGTCTTTTTTTGTAGTGAAGTCTCCAAAGACCTTGGCGGAGAGCAGGCCGTTCTCCATTAATTTGAAACAGAGAACGAGCCCCGCCGTCAGGCTGTGGATACGAGCGAAGGTCTTCCATCCGCGGTGAAGATACATGACGTGAGGGGCGGGAAAATCGACATCAACCCGCGTGCCACCATTCCCGCAGCCCCTCATATGTAATCTCAGAGTCTGTGGCGGGTCGAACTCCATCTCCCGAGCGAATGGAGTAGGGAGACGAAGACGACGCCGCGCTGGCCGGTGCAGCCTGATGAAGAACTCACGAGGCTGGTCCCCGACGTGGCCCTCCATTGGGGGAGGGACCGCTAGCGGAGGCGAGGCCGGTGCGCCGCCCCGTCCTACGCTTCCCCGAGCACCACAGCGACCTCGGCCCCGCCTCCTCCCCTTCCCCTCGTGGCCGGTTCCGCCTCCACGAGCTCTTGGGAAGGAGGAGCGCACTATCGAGCGGAGACCCTCTTCGCCACCGTCGAAGCACCGGCGCGCCCTCTCGCCATAGCAAAAGAAAGAAAGAAGCCGAGGTGGAAGGATGCGGATGGTGAAATATTGAAGGGTGCCATCCCCTCCCTCCCCTTCTTATAAACGGGCGGGGTCGGGGCTCGGCTGCCCCACTCGACCAATCCGGCCATCAGGAGCGTAGGGAATCAAGGCCGACCCGCTGCTCCAATCAGTAGCGGCCCGGTTTTCCGTCTCGTCATTCAAGGCCCGCGCCCACCGCCTACCGTCTTCAAGGCATGGGGGACATGTGGCATGCCAACAGAAATCGAGGGGACGAATGAGGCGGCCGTTTTCCACCCCGTGATCTTGGGGCACGGGCGCCTCAAAGGCCACGACCCGAGTCCACCCAGTAAATGAGCCGCGCCCCTGCGTTTTCCTCTTTTTATGGGGAAGGCGTGGACTGCCTCTTTACCACGATGTGATGCATGAGGGCAGCGGCCGCCCCACGCATGCCCCCCACGTCACACACGACCCTCCACGACACGCATTCAACATGGGTCATGGGGAAGCGCAAGCGAGCGAAGGAACTACTACGGTAAAATCCCGCCCCGCCTGCCCGCGCACCGTTCTGGGCCCGACCCAACAACGCGTTGCGCTTATGTGTGGCCCAGGCCCGGGGGCTCCTGTCGGTGCACAAAAGTAGGGGCTCTCCTTTTTTAGCCCTTTACTTATGCACGGGCAGTCAGAGCCATGCCCGCGGCCACACTAAGCAGGGCAGAGGATTGAAACAAAGGCACAAGACGGCCAAAGCAACGCCAAGGCTCGGGAAGCACCTCCGTGGTGGCATGCAGATCTTTGTGAAGATCATAAACATACAAGATCAGATGAGGACCAGAAGACGATGATCCTCGGCGGGATCCTAGCCGAGGAAATCCACGAGACCCCAGGCAGGACCCTTGCCGGGGACGACCGCGATGCCCCGGCAAGACCCTTGTCGAGGACACTCACGAGGCCATGGCCAGGCCCACATCTGCCAAGGCTCCACCGCCATTCCCATACAACTGCCAGCCCAACCAGCTGAGCAGGCACCTGCGTGGTGGCGCACGGTCTTCAGACCAACTCAGCAAGCACCTGTGTGGTGGCATGCAGATCTTCGTGAAGACTCTGCCATCGCGCCAGCCCAGCAGCCAGCCGACGTGGCGCTACTGCACCTCATCAACTCGGACGCGCGTCGGAGCCAGGCGAGGGTGCGACAGCTAGGACGAGCTTCCTCACCGTCCCAGATAAAGCAAGGAGGGAACGTCGGTAGTACATTAAATGCATTGGTCCGACGGTGCTAGAGGACAAACTTAGCCACTGTATATCTTTCCACCTCTTGTGTGCCACTATAGCAGCCCCTTTTGTCTATAAAAGGAGGCCCGAGGCGTACAGGAGAGGGATTCAGATCTTTTGAACTAGACACGCACCGTAGCTAGTTCGAGAGCTCAAGAACACCCAGATAATACACCAAAGCAGGACTAGGGTATTACGCATCCTCGCCGCCCGAACCTGGGTAAAATGATCTTTGTGCTGACTACCAGACCCACTCTTTGCACAACCCCGCGCCAGCCAACCGTAGAAGGGATCCCAGTGATTCCATAGGTGCCGTTTCCCCCGACGCCTAGGGTTGTATAAAGTCGGTTCACAGAGAAAGGAAACTATACATCTGAACGCCAAGCTTGCCATCCATGCAAAGGAGAGTCCTATCCGGACATGGGGGAAGGCCTTGTATCTTGTATCTTCACGGCCCACCAGTCCGGCCCATGTCACATAGACCAGACGCCTGGGGACCCCCTAATCCCGGACTCCCTCGGTATCCCCTGAACCAGGCTTCAGTGACGATGTGTCCGCCGCGCAGATTGGCTTCGGCATTGCAAGGCGGGTTCCTCATCTGAAAACATCAAAGCAGTTGAATAAGAGAACTATATCCGGCTCTGTATATTAGTTACAACCCCCAACCACCAGGGCAAAATACTTAAAAAAAAAAGTCATGTCTATTGACAGGTTTTTCGGCGAGACGTTATGCATGGCCTTATTATTATTTCTAACCATTGTTTGGCCTCCCGCTTTGCGTTTCGAGGCGCGGCCTCCATTGACACGTCTTGTCAAAGCAGAGATCGTGTCCCCTTATTGCGGGATTCTTATCAATACGGGTTTGGGTAATCCAACCGTTCCGTTCGCACGACCCCTTGGGAATTGGCGAGTTTTAAGGCTTGTGAGGGGGTGCTTGATATCCACTGCCTTTATATGAGGATAAGAACCCATCCTTTTTCCCACGCCTTCTTCTTCCTCAGCCCTTCCCTCCTCGAGCTCCAGCGCCCAAGTTTTGATCTTTTCCATAGCCACCAAACACTCCCAGCCATGGCCAGATCCGGCTCGCAGGGCAAGTTGATGGCTTCCTCCGTCATGGAGAGGAACACAAAGAAATCCGGGAAGCGAGGTACTTGGCCGCGAACATCGCGCATCGGCTTCCTGCCAAAAAGTAGATCATCCCCACCCTAGAGCCCAATGAAAGGGTGGTGTTTGTCCCCCACTTTTTCCATGGACTAGGGTTTCCCCTCCATCCTTTCGTCCGTGCCCTCATGTTTATGGGCTACATTTCCAAGATCTAGCCCCAAGTTCCTTTCTCCAAATTTCGGCGTTCATCGTTGTGTGCGAGGCGCTCCTCCGCATCCCCCCCCCCCACTTCGGCCTATGGCTTAAGGTCTTCAATGTGAAGCCGAAAGTGGTCGACGGGCAACATGCAGACTACGGCGGCGCCATGGTGAGCAAGCTCCCTAACATCAGCTGGCCCAAGGGGGCCTTTGTAGAGACCGTGAAGGGATGGAAATAGGAGTGGTTCTATATCACGAAACCTCGCGACGACACATGGGCCGCCACTCCCGAGTTTAAATCCGGGCCTCCAATGCGGCTTGCATCATGGATTAACAAGGGCCTGCATTGGGCATCGTCCGACGAGGTGATGATGCTGCAGAAGCACATCAAGAATATGATAGAGAAGAACAAAACTCTTGCTGATGTGATCGAGGTGATGCTTTTTCGCCGGATTCTCCACTGCCAGCGCCAGCATCTCCACATGTGGGAGTTCAATCCGGTTGGCCCCCGGACCTTGTAGTGATTCTTCGGCACGACGCACGAAGATATCTGGAAGCTGCTTTTCAAGGCCCAGAACTCGGGGCCGGAGACAACCTAAGACATCGGCCTCGACTGCGCTCATCTGGCCACTCAAGTAAGTTTTATGATTTCCGAACATAACTTCAATTTGTAACCCCAAGGGGTATGCTGGGCATTCTATTCTTCACTCAGGGCTGGAAAAAGAAGGCGGAGCGGATCCGATGTCCAACTCCTCTACCCGAATACCCAGACATTCCTCTGCTAACAAGGATGCTGGTCCCGGCCCCGTACCAGGCGTCAGAGAAGAAGGCCAAGGAGGCCTAAAGTGGCCTCCGCCATAAAGGTACTTCGGACATGGTGTTCGGAGATACCAAAGCTCCCTCCTCCAACGAGGGAGATGAAGACGAAGAGGAGGAGGAGGAAGAGAGCAATTCTTCCCTCAAGGAGAAGAAGAAGAAGAAGAAGAAGAGGGCAGCCTCCGCCGACCTAGAGGCGGAGTTGTCCAAAGGGGGAAGAGATTCCTCTCGGATGGCTCGGACTCGGATGCCGAAGCCAAACTCTAGTGGTGCCCCAGGGCAAAGCCCCTGGCCGAATCGTATGTGTTACAAGACACAATGAATATGTCTGGCCTTTTACAAATTGTAGGATAACACATCATTTATATATTTCAGTCCGGCCCGTGATATCCCCCAACAGTCATCATCTTTGGGGAACACTTTGGCGCCGGAGATGATGGAGAGCGAAACGCCTCCGCGAGCCTCCCCGCCACATGTCGCGCATGACACTGAGGTGTTATCCCAATGGACCTCTTTGGGCCAGGGAGAGGTGCGGAAGGCCGCTGACACGGTGCCAGAGGGTAATGCCTCGGCTACCGAGAACATGGGGGGCACAGACCCCACGGAAACTGACGACGGGGGCCCGGACCAGTCCGGTTCCCAACCAAATACCATTCCAGAAACCCACACGGCTCCGGAATCAAGCGAGCAGCCCGCTTTGAAGGAGGGGGGAGTACCAACTCCGCAGGCGTCCTCCATCACTCCGGAGGCGTCAGACACTTTGAGGGAAGCCCTTCGCAGCGCTTCCATCTTGGAGGACCACTGTACCCTGATGGGTACGGTGGTTGAAAAGGTTAAGTCCACCAAAAGAAGGCTGAACGAAGCTTTCAACATCATGTTAATAGGCTTTGAGGTATGCGATGTAATATTCTTAGCAGCTTTTGCATGTGCAAAAAATATGCCTATGTATAGATAGTAGCCCCTGAGACTCTGTTCGGCTTTTTGAAAAAGTGGCCGGATAGAGGATCAAGTATTCTCCTGAGATAACATACTTATCTATTTTGATAAATAGGCTTCACTGTTAGGGGCTTCCACCCAGGCCGCTAAAGTTTCCGAACTCAAGCGGAAGCTGAAGCTGGCTAACGATGAGATTGACCGCGTTAACAAGCGGTTCAATGAGGCGCAAGGTATACTTTTTAAAAGATTCCTTTCAAGCCTGAATTGTAATGCAAACTCAGAGTGTAAGCTCATGTGTTGCTATGTGTATGAATGTAGGCAGTGCGACCAATATCTAGGCCCTTAAGTGTGCCCTTGCCGGCTGCGTATTTAAAGGCCGAACAGGTCGTCCGCCGCCAGTATGAGGAGAGGGTGACTGAGGTGGAGCGAGAGCTCAAGGACGCCACCGACAAGTGTGAGTCCTTGGAGGAGCAGAATAAGGCCTAGGCATCCAAACTTGTCAAGGCTCTCCAAGAGGCCAAGGAGGCGTGGACCGAGTCCCCGGCAGCTCGCGAGGAGATCAAGCAAGCCAAACAAAGAGCGGCTGGTAAGCCTTTTCTTTTACAGAGTATATTTGGCGGTCAGTGATATGTTTTGCTAAATCAACTATGGAGTGATCCAGATGCCTTTGCGGATCTCCCACGAAGTGCTGCGGATGCCGCATAGCATTTCCGGGCCCAAGAAGGGAACACGATGGAGAAGCTCTTTTGGTCGCAGTACCTGGCGCTGGAGCGGCCAGCGCTGCTAAAAAACTAGATGATGCAGCTGGCAGAGCTGCATAGGATGTCTGGTTTGGCCATGAAGGACATCATAGTTTGGCTATGGCCAGCTGGATCCATTCCTAGTAGCTACTTCGGCCTGGTCAAGCGGCTCGGCGACTCCATGCCCCGAGTTGAGGCTGTGAAGGGCTCGGCATGCATAGAAGGTGCGCGGATGGCCTTTGCCCGTGTCAAGATGCACTGGGCGAAGATGAAGGCCGCCGTCATGGCAGTTGAGGGTCCGCCAAGAGGCAAGGACCACCGCAAGCCGGAGCGCTATTTTTAAGACGTCCTAGAGGGTGCCCATTTGTTAGAGGGTCAATGCTCGAAGGACATTATATTCGAGTGAATATATCCGAATCGCCTAGACGTTGTATTATAAACCCAGGCTTTGTAATATATTTATGCCTTTTATCTTAAATTATTTTTCCTCCTATGCGGCTGTTTTTATCCCTGAGAGTTTGCTAGTCGTCGGCTTCAGCCCCCACGTAGATACTATGGGGGTGTTTGGAATAGCACATGACCACACTTAATCCAACGTCTTGGTTCGTAAAGGAGGTGTCAGTGCGGCGAACCAGGCAATCGGACTATGCAGCTTTATCACTCTCACATCCGAATTGCTGACCAGCTCTCGCCGCATCATGACAGTCAGCTTTCGGCTTTCTCTACTGAGGTGCTTGACCGGGCGAACCAGAAACACAATCGCAGTAGTTCTCCCTTTACTACCTTAGCCGAACAAGCAGAACGTAAGGTAGTAAACACAGAAACCGGGCGACCCAACTATTGACCAAAGACATGATTCGGAGCCAATGCATATAATGCAGTATTCAAGACGCCGAAGTCTACTATGAGAGTGTTCGGACTTTCTGTTTTCGAAAATATATATGGCTGAATAGAGCCCCTGGCGATTTAAGTCGTGCTGAGGTGTATATGCCAATCTGACTTAAAGGGGGAAGACAGATTAAGAAATATGCCAATACTGAACAAGGTTGGGCGAAACTGTTTCCATTACACTGGTACGCGTCGGTCCTAAACAAACGGTTTTTTACCCCTTTCTGCGACGACATTTGGAACCGTCGCAAAGTGAGTGTGGGCGATAGGGGGGTCCTTCCCACACGACCGAGAAACCATCGGGGATAGGGAGCCTTGATGCATACTGTTGTCCCTATATAACCATTTCCGATATCTCGAATATCCCAAACGCTTCATCCTTGCTACTCGTTTGTGCTCGCATTGCCATCACAGTCGGAATTTTGTGGTTGTGCCTAAAACCAGGCAGATTCTAGGCACGGGAGCTTTCCAGGCAGATTATAGGCAGATTCTAGGCACGGGAGATTTACGATGTCTGGCACATCACAAACAGTTCATGATTATAAACCGTGTACGATAGGTAGACAAACACACACATTTAGTTTTCCCGCACCGTATGTGATAGTGTCTGACATCACACACGCTTTGCGAACGTCAACTGTGTGCATGCTTGCACACGTTTCCTCTCTGTGAACCGTCTCAGATTATGGTGTATGTAGCAAACGTTTGTGTTTTACCAACCGTGTGTGCCGTAATGACCTGTACAACGAAATTTCACCCTAATTTAATTGTTGCTATTTAAAATTGTACATAATTTAAACTTGAAAGTAGGCTATAGCTTTATTCTTATCCATCAGGTTCAAACAACCGATGCATTATTCGATTCATAGGTACATATGTATAAGAATTACATAAGCACCAAATAAAGAATGATGTACCAGGGTTCTATACTTGTACTATTACAGATGATAAAGAAAGAGGCAACAGACATTCCAGTTGATGAACAAGGTGAACCGGAATGGCCCTATTGTGCTCTCCTAGATGCAGAAGGCATGCAGGACTCTAGTCCAACCCCTTGTGATGGTCGGTCGCCAATAATGTAGTTTGAGAGGTAATCTTGAGTAAACTGCTTCAGGATCCACTGCAAAAGAAAAAAGATTCAGATATTCTCATCTAACACAACTCATTACGGGCAATAAAAAGAAGGCTACAGGGTTCTTACTTACCATCCTGCTGTTCACTGTTTACTTGCATAAAGTGTAAACAAATAGTTCGATTGACATCTTTTGAGCCATTCTAATAACAATCTTTACAAGTTTCCACACTTGATGCTAGTTCATGAATATCTCATTGCCCCATACGTAGAAAGGGTCGAAGTGGAGATCTTTGGCAATGATATATGTACCTAAAAGTACCAAGTTAATATTAGAAGCTAAACAACAATTGAAAAATAATGTAGTACAACACTCTATCCATCCCATTATATAAGATTTTATTACATGTATATCTAGACATCATCAGAACATTAAGGTAACACTCTTCCTTGTTGCTATGTAGCCTAGGATTGCATATTTAGTCATTTAGTACAATGCATGTTGCTAAACAACAATTGAAAAACGAAAAGGCATGTTAACTGCAATATCCTTAACAGGACCCAAATATCATAATTCATTGTAGTATTGTTGAAACTGTTATTGATGAAATTGAACTGCACGGCAAATAGTTGCACATATAGAGCATCACATTGTGAAGAACTGAAATAAATAAGTCATAAGGACATCTCTAGGCGATCCTTAAAAAGTTAAAGGACTATAACCCCTAGTGGATATATATATATATATATATATATATATATATATATATATATATATATATATATACTCCAGCAATTTTTGGCCTTTTCTAGTCGATCCCCTAAACTCAAGGTTGTAAACTTCAATTTGATGAAGTTCAAAGCAGGTTCAACCAAAAGTAGCATGCATTCAAACATAAACATAGATAGTTTTGCATAACCGAACATAAAACATAAATTTAAACTAAGCTAAACTACTTTCGGTCGAAGTAGAGGTCGAGCCCATCCTTCCTCGTCATGTACGGTGTGCCGCGAGCCGGGTCCGAGCCAGTACCGTCGTCGAGGTCGTTGGGGAAGGCACTCCTCCACTCGTTGACGTCGATCTCCTCGTCCTCGGGGCCCACCTCGACGCCCTCTGTGCCGCCATCGCTGCCTTTGACCTCATCATCGGAGGAGAGCGTGATAACCTCGCCGTCGTCCTCGCCGCCTTTGACCTCATCATCGGAGGAGAGCGCGATAACCTCGCCGCCCTCCACGCCGGCAAAGATCGCCCGCTCCGCCTCCACGAGCACCGGGTGCTGCCGGCGGAGCTCTTGCATGTAGGCTTCATCGGCGGCCTCGGCCTGGAGGCACTCTCATGCATCGCGGTCCTCCCGCGCCATAGCCGAGCACACCACCCCTGGCTCTGGCGGAACGAGGTGGACCGGACGTGTGCCAAAGGGGAAATTGAGCCTAGCCATCACACCGTGGTATCGGACCTGCCAGCGGTCGTACTCCATGGCCGCAAGCTCGACCGTGTGGAAGCTACCGAGCCACCAGCAGGTGTGGATCTTTCGATCTGTAATCTTTGCGACCCACATCTCCCACCGCCGCTCCCAGACCCCGAGGTAGGACTTCTGTCGGAGGTGGGGTTCCGGCAAACCCTCAAGGTTCAAACACTAGGGTGCGCGCGAAGTCTTTCCCTCCTATCGGTCTACGCCCTAGCTCGCTAAGATCTCGCCGAAGAACTCGATGAACTCACAACACGGAAAGACACGAGATTTATACTGGTTCGGGCCACTGTTGTGGTGTAATACCCTACTCCAGTGTGGTGGTGTGGATTGCCTCTTGGGCAGATGTGGGGACCCCGACTCATAAGTCGTGATCACCGAATGCACGTGTATAGTGATCCCAGATATCAATGCTCACTGAACACACAGAAGCTGAATAACAAGAGTCTTACATCCATACATACCGTCTTACACAAATTATGACCATTATGGTCAAGTCTTACATAGATAAAGCCACAGGGGCTGAATACCCAATAAACTTAAGCAGCGGAAATTCTTCGTCGGTAAGTAGAACCCATGCCATCTGCCTTAACCCTACATGCATTCTGACTGGGAAGCGTCCTAGCTCGCATGTTCATCACCGAAGTATTCTTCATCATATCATGTTCTTTCATGCCTGGCCAATAAAATAACCAGTGGCAAGCCAATGAGTACTTTGAATGTACTCGCAAGCAACCCATGATTTTGTTCACAATAACAATGCAACTGTACAAAAAGTAAGCAACCTAGCTTCAAGCTAGTTGAGATGTCCTATCAACTTGTGAGATATGCAGCAATGAACATGGGTAACCTTGAGAATAGGTTACAGATATCAACATAAATAGAATTTGAATCAATGCCATGCCTTCCAACATGTCAAGTCACCACCTTGACAGTAATAGTTCCTTTCCAAACAAACATGCACCGAGATTGTAAAATTTCTGGACATAGTTTAAGTAGCACCTGCCAACTGTCCATGACCGTGGACTCGGCTATTCGAATAGTTTGACACTCTGCAGAGGTTGCGCACTTTACGCACAAGATCCGGGAAGCTTTCGTGTCATCCACGATCCCGCAGTACCTCAAGTACTCGGGGGAAGCACCCGATCACTATCTTTCCCTAGACGACACTAACAAGGAGTCAACTCGTTGATACACGGCCCTCGTGTATAAGCAAAAGATCGTGGGACTCTGCCCTTTTCACATTATTACGCATACACGAAGGGACCAACAGTGTGTCCGGTGCCCTGTGAAAACAGTCATGGCCGTCCTACCTGGCACGACCCCATCACGAGAGAGAGCACCAACTCTCCCCCGTCACTAGTAATGCGGGCTCCACGCTAGTATCGGCCTAGGTAGTCAATAATGCCCCGTCCCATAAAGGGGTAGAGTGGTTGCACATGTTTGGTTGGGACGGTAATCACACATAAATCTAATCCATCATTTTACACACACACACCAAAAGCTCTCTTCGGTACACCACTTCTTCCTCAAGTGGTGACCTTAGTTAAACATCTCCCAAGGGCATTAGGGTCACCCGATGGGGTTTTCGAAAGAACGTAACCATGAAGAGTTCATGGTATACATGCATCATTATGCATCAACTAGTTTTCTGAAAATGCAATCATGAACAAGGTAAGGTCATGGGTAGGTATGCATCATGGGGTTGTTCACAACAAGTTTTACCACCGTCATATTTCATCATCATGCAGTCGGAAAAAGGGTACCGATGAACAAGAGGGTTGTCATGGTCAAAGGGCTGCTTGCCTTGTTTGGCTTGGTCTTCAAGTTCTTCAAATCCTTCTCCTTCTTCTTATTCAGCAACTTCGTCTAATACGGGATCTAATCGTCGCAAGAAAATAACGAGAAAATAAGGCAATAGTAAAACAGAAAAACCAAAGTGCTCAGAAAAATGTCAAGTCATTTTTGATAAATTCTAGGGGGAAATCTAAGAAGGGAAAAATTACTAGTTATGGATTTGGAGTTGTAGAATAGGAGAAATGGATTTTCAGAGGGGAATATAAATGCTCAAATTTGAACAGTGCAAAAAAGTTTCATGGATATTTATGAAAGTTATACCATTAAATAGGTGGGATTTTTAGAAGAATTTAGGAGTTGGAATTTTGCATTTGGATTATTATTTAATCCTGTGGAATTATTTAAAATATAACAAAAAGAAAAGGAAAATGGCACTGTCATCCGGGCCGAAAGACCACAAAGGCAAGCAGGCCCAGATGGGTTTCAGCCCACGCAAGGCTGCCACGCCAAACGCCAGAAGGAAAATTTCGCCTTCACCGATTTAAGAGAATCGACACGCTGCAGCATTTTAAACCGACGGTGGGGCCCACCCACAAGATGTGAGGCTGACCGACGGGCCCCACGCCGCCGCCTTCAACCTCGCCGAGAGGGAAGCGAGCTCACCGGCGTCGTTGTGGTCGACGGCGAGGCGATCCAAGGGCACCGGCGTGCTCACGGCGGAGTCGCCATTCGGGTGGAGGTGGAGTTGGTTGCCGGGATGCAGAAGCTCACCAGCAACGAGGAAGCCAGCGGCAGAGCTTCGGGAGGAGCTTGCCCCGGGTCGATTTCGGCTGCAATAGAGAGGGGAGACAGAGGGGAAATGGTCAGTGGGCTCCTGCGGTTCCAGATCGAGCGAGAGTGGGGGCGGAGAGGGCCCGTACCTCTGGATCGATGGCGACCCGAGGCGGCGGAGCTCCGGTCGATCCCAAGCATAGAAACCCCTTGAGGATGTTTGGGTGGTGCGGGCGCGTTCGTGGGAGTGTGAGGAGGGGGCGGATGCCACTGGAGCGGCCCGGGGCGGGCTTATATAGCTGTGTGATGGTCTATCGTGGACCTGTGCGCCGGCCAGCTTGTTGCCGTCGCCATGGGTCACGGGGGCCTGTTTGAGTGCGTCTGGGGTGCTCATGGGGTTGGTCCAGAGTGAGCGGGTGAAGGAAGAGAGCAGGAGGAGGGCCTAGGGGCACTGCTACAGATGAGCTGCAGCCACTTCAGGCCGGGCAGTCTTGGCGTGTGAGCTGGGGCAAGAGGAGGGAGAAGGAGGAGGGGGACAGAGGCGTAGCATGCTGCGGACGTCGAGGAGCATCGGCTGGCATGAGGGGGAGAGCCGAGGTGGCCGGAGGTGGTTGGCAGGGGGCGGCTATAGTGCGGGAGCGCACTGTAGCGCGCTCGAGAGCGTGCAAATGGACGGCATGCCATTTTTTGGCAAAGTGGGCACGGCCAAGCATGTCTGGTAGCTTTAGGATGAGTAAAGAATGTGAGGAAAGCCTTGGATGCCTTGGGTGGCCACTAGAGGGAGGAGGGAGGTGAGCAAGAGAGGGAAAGGGGCTGTCCAGAGAGGTAAATGAAGTGGTTTCATCCCTCAATCATTGAGCTGAGATGCAACCATTATTACTGGCGGTAGAGGAGGACTTGGAGGGGCTGTGGTAAAAAGTGGAGGCCATGGAGAAGAGTGGAAGTGGTCAAAACAGGGGTTTTAGTAAAATGGCAGAAGGTGTTTGATGCTTGCTTGGTTAAGAAAATTAACTCCATTTGGCAAGAGACTCCACAGGGTGAAATGGCACATATAATTAGGGCCTTCCACCAATTTGGAGCTTATTTGGGCAAAGTTGCCAATGCAACTTTTGTAAACCCTAGAAGTTAGCAGAAATGGACTTGTGTAGATCTAGTTGATAAAATCACTTCTACTTGATGCACCACTTGGTGTAGTGGCCTCATTTGCTCATGTGAACATGCTCACAAAAGTTGGGGTCAAGGAGAGAAAGTTGGTACTACAAGGTTGTTCAAATTTGGTTCTGGACAGGAAGGGTTTTGGGGCTCTTTGATCAAGTTAACTTGTTCTCCAACTTGTGCCACTTTGTCTAGATGCATTATTACACCGTTTGAGCATGTTCACCAAGTGTGAGAGCATTTGGACATATTTGACAAAGGCAAAGTCGCTCAAACTTGAAAAGGTCAAGTGGTTTTGAGAGGGTTTCATGGGGTTATACTGTTCTCCATGACATGAGACTTGGCAAGATCATCAAACATGTCATATGTGACATGCTAGAATTTTCTTGGAATTTTTGGGGAATATTTCCTTTGTAAATATTTCAAAAGCTTGAAATATCCAAAAAGGGTTTTTGAGGGGTTTGACCAATGTTTTGAACATGACCATGTGTTGAAACTCTTATATATGGGAAATATATGCCCACTGAGTTTCCCTGGTTTTTGTCAAATATTTCTAAAACAATAAAATAATTTTTCCCTATTAAAGACCATTTCTGGCCTTAAGAAAACGCTTTTAAATAAAATAGTAAAATAACTTTGAAAATTATATTTTTGTGGTTTATGGGAATCCTATATCTAATAGGTTTCAAATATACTCTTTGAAATATTTTTCATACCCCAAATCAAGTACTTGTAGTGCAAATCTCAATTCAAGGGTTTTTGGAAAACTAATTTTAGAAAATACTTTTTGGCCAAATTATTTTTGTAAGAAAATACTATATTGCTCTATACACATGGCATGATCATTGGGCAGAAGCTTGGGGCAAGGAGATGAAGTATAGAAGGTGGAGTTGTGTTGACCTTAAAGAGCACTTGAAAAACACAAAGAGAAAACCTACTCTAAATAAAAAGTCAAATAATGCAAAAGTTTTTGTCAAAGCACATTTTTTCATGATTTATCATCTTAAGTGTTGTGCCATGAAAATCAGGGTGTGACAGACAGATGATAAACAATACAGAGGGAAAAACAACCTCCTGAGGTTGAGGAGTTCTTGTGCTTGGTGACTTAGCGGGTGAGAGCTGGATGAATTGCTCGATGCCCCCTACTGTGGTGGCTAGCTCTACTTATATAGGCCCTGGTCCTCTCCCAAAATATTGAGCGGTAAGGGAGCCAACGACGGCGGGCAAATTTGAAGGGGGACAGCTAGTACAAGCTATCCTGACAAAAGTGGTCTTTGCCTGCAAAAGGCTCTGGTGGTGATGCCGTCTTGGGCTCCACGATGACCTCCATCTTGCCGTCCTTCTGGTCTTGGTTTCGTTGCACCGATATGGCAACCTTTTCCCAATCCCTTGGTACTCCTCGCCTGGCCTGGGCCATACAGCCTGTTGGATTAGCCATGCTGTGGGCCGTAGGCAGGCAAGTCTTGGGACCCCCGTTCCCAGAACGCTGACAGTAGCCCCCGGGCCCAGGGTCCGCTCGGGCTTGGCTTCGCGGTGAAGCCAAGGGTCAAGTATGGAGCACCGCGGGCCCCAATAGCCTGCGGCCTCGGTTGACGCATGGCGGTTGATTGGACGTGGGCGTCTCCGCTTCCCCACGTTGCCTCGGCAACTCCATGACTTGACAAGTCCCTGCGAAGAGTCATGAAGTGCCCCATGGGAGCATGTAAGGGTCTGTAATGTCTTTTGTGCTAATCTTCCCTGTTATGAGAATTTGGTGAACACATGTCCCGTTAGGGCTCGGTCGCCCCTTTGTTTCCCCGTAATAGATTGTTGCTCCACGCTGACAGGTCACAGTCCCCTGGCAGGCTACAACCGTCGCGTGCCGCGGTCAAGGCCAGGAGGTGCGCGGCCCGAGGTCCAGTAAGAGCTCCTGAGGCGCGATGCTCAGGAGGTCCCCCTTAGCGCTCAAGCAGCCATGGTAAGGCGAGAAAGGGAGTTGACATGGCCACAACGGGGTTGCGCCAAGGCGAGGGTGACCATTAGGTCCCAATATTTAGCCGATCCGAGAGCGGGACTTATCTCGTTGACTTCGCAGCAATTCCTGATAATGCGCTAGGCCTGCGCACCAACTCGTGCGGTATAGCTAGGCCGGCCCATACGAGTTTCCCTCCTCCTGTGCTCTCCTTAGCGCTCTACGTCTGCAGGTCCCGGTCCTCGAGCGAGCTCAGCCGCCGCTGGTATGCCAGGTCGCGATGCTGCGGGCAAGGCCAGGGGGTGAGGGCTGGAGAGCCAGTAAGAGCTCCTGAGTCACGATGCTCAGGACCCCCCCTTTAACGCGCAAGCGAATTGCACGAGAGAAAAGGAGACTCGCAGTGCCGCCTGCTATCCTCCCCACGGGATCCATGTGAATAGGCACAAGAAGAACATGGTTTGCCGTTATAGCTGCTAGCCTGCCGCTGGTTGCTCTGGATGGAGTGAAGGCACTGAGGGCCTGGTGAGGTGACGTGCGCGGGGCGTGCCGCGAGCTAGAGCTCGACCACTCAGATTTGTCGTCGTGGCAGGGACGGACCCATGCACCGGCATCGTGCCTGTGAGGAGGCCCCGTGGGAGGCGATGATCGAGCAGGCGATAGCCGTAGGCAGGTTAAGCATGGAAAGCAGATCAGCTTGGGTAAATGCAGAAAGATACATGCCACTAGGGCCGGCCCGAACGGCTCGGGGATAATGCAGCCCGAGGGGCGCCCCCAGCAGAGTAAGCTAAAGACAAAAGCAAATGGGATACATGCCACAGGGACGGACCCATGCGGCCTGGGAATAATGCAGCCCGTGGGGCGTTCCCAGCTAAACGAGCTAGGAAGATGTCACCTGGTTCTGTAGACGAAGTCGAGTTGGTGCAGCTGAAGCCGTGCATCGAGGGAGTGGCTCCTCACGAACCACCAGAGCCCTGAGCCTCGGGAGGCTCTGGGGGCTCGGGAGGTTCCCTGAAGACCGTCTCCATTTCTTCCAGGACGGCGTGGTACCTGGCCTCCTTAGCCGCCAGGATACGCTGCATGTTGCACTGATAGGCTGACGCCACGCTCGGCAAGCTGAAGGGAATGCAAATGTAGCTGTGTGGCAGGCCCTCGTAACGGCCCACACGCGATGGCCAGAAACGCTCCTGAGATGCGTCCCTATTAAGACCTGGGATGTCAACGCAAACTCGCAGCCCGGCATCCTCACCTCGATGGGGAGCTGCACCTTGTGCGCGGCTGTCACCGCGCATGGCTCTTGCGTCTTGCAGTTCCGGAGTGGTCTTGGCGATGAACTCCTGAGTGGTGGGCACTCCTTGCCCTGTCTTCTCCTAAGGGAAACGTGTCGCGAAACATGCCTCCAAGTGGTGCCCAAGCGCCTCCCTCGTGAGGTTGGCAAGGTCCGAGGCCCTCCAGAAGAGAGCCCCCGAGCCCTGCCCGAGGAGGGCGTCGTGCGCGCCTTCCTATGCGATGGAGGGAGGCGCCCCTGGGACGGACGCTGATCCTGATGAGGCTCTTGCAGCGACGCCATCCTCTTGAGGTCCTGCATGGCGCGGCTGCTTCTTCTTGGGGATGGCCTCCAGAGGGCCCCCACTTCCACTGTCGGGGTCGTTCATTGCTGCAGCTTGGAAAGCGCACTCAAGGGAACACACCGCATCTCTTTCTTCACATGGGACCATGATGATTCCTCCACTTCCTGGCATCTTGAGGACGTTGTAGCCGTGATGGGTGACTGCCATGAACTTGGCCAGGGCCGGATACCCGAGGATGGCGTTGTACGACAGGTGGATGTGCGTGACGTCGAAGTCGATGAGCTCGGTGCGGTGGTTATTGCGCTCTCCGAAGGTGACAGGCAGGAGGACCTTCCCTATCGGTGTGGTGGAACCATCGGTCACTCCTAAGAAAGATTTGGTAGGCCGGAGCTGCTCATATGGCACTTGGAGATTGTCGAACGTGTCGACGAACAGGACGTTGAGCCCTGCACCGCCGTCGATGAGGGTCTTGGTAACCTGCACATTGCTACTGACTAGAGAGCACAGCATCGGGAGGGCGCCAGCGGTGGCCGCGCACTTGAGCTGATCTGCCGAGTTGAAAGTGATGGCGCATTGGGACCACTTGAGCGGGCGCGTGGCCTCGAGCTTGGGGAGCACCGCGTTCACCTCGTGAGCAAACTGTTTGAAGATGCGCTGAGAGGCTGGGGCCTAGGCGCCGCCCAAGATGCAGGCGATTGCACACGGCTCCTGGAAGCCCCCAGCACCCTCGTCCTGATGGTGGTCGTCATTCCTTCTTGGTGGCGGCAGTGGAGGAAGATCGGCGTTGCTTTGGGGGCGATCCTCACGAGACTGGTCCCTCCAAGCCCCCTCGCGAGGATGGTCCTACCAGCGGTCCTCACAAGGCCTGTCGCGCCATTCCTGGCGCGGTCCATGGTCATCCCAGCGTCCGCCTCCACGTCCTCCTCCACGGCCATATCCCCGGTCGCGGCGCTCGGAGCGTCGACCGAACAATCCTTCTCGTATGGCTCTAAGCTCTTGACAGTCGCTGGTGTTGTGGGTGTTCACGTTGTGGAAGGTGCAGAACGGTCGGCTGTTCTTGGATGACTCGGGCTGATCTCTGCCCCGCTTGGTGTCGGGCTCCGCTGCTAGCAATGATGCTTCCTTGCGCTTCACGTCCTTGGCTTGGCCTTCTTCTCCTCTGTGCCCGAAGCTGGCAGCTCGAGGAGGGAGAGGCACCCCTCCTCAGCTCTTGCACACTTGGTCGCCAGGTTGAACAGCTCCTGATGTGCAGAGCTCCTCATGGATAGCGAGCTCTTCCTTCATCTTGACATCACGGACGCTGTCGGAGATCACGGAGATGATGGCCTCATCCCTAAACTTGGGGATCTTGAGGCGGGTGTTGTTAAAGCGCTGGATGTACTTCTGGAGGGTCTCTCCTGATTGTTGCTTGATGCGGCGCAGGTCGCTCGTGGCCGGCAGGCGGTCGCGAGTGCCCTAGAAGTTGGCTATGACGCGGTCGTGCATCTCGTCCCAGGAGGAGATCGAGCCGTGATGCAGGTTCAGGAGCCAGGAGCGGGCTCCATCCTTGAGAGTCATGGGAAACCAGTTTGCCATGACTTTCTCATCGCCGTTGGCTTCTTCGGTGCTCAGCTTGTAGAGCTGCAGGAACCCCGCGGGGTCGGCGGTGCCGTCGTAGCGAGGAGGCAGATCCGGCTTTAACTTGCCTAGCCAGGCGACGCTACGTAGCACGAGGGTGAAGGCGCGGCAGCCGGCCGTGGTTGCTGGGGCCCGCTTCAGAAGTGGAGCTTGGTCTTGATGAGGTCCGCGCGACGCCGCCGCGGACGGTCCGTGGTCTTGATGAGGCAGTGCAGGAAGCGCAGGTGCGGCTTCTCGCGGCCGAGGGATTTCTTGGCAGCTTCTCTCTTCGCGCGCGGGCACCGGGCGTGGCGGATCACGCTGCGGGGCCGCGCGCCTTGGTGCCAAGGCACCATCTTGGGGCAGAGGTGGCGGAGGCGCGCCATGAGCCTCATCGCCCGTGGCCTGCTGAGGGTGAGGTAGAGAGAGGGACGGCACCAGGGAGCCCTCTGTGGCGCGGACGAGCTCGGCGACGCGGTCGAGCCACCCCTCGTAGATGTCGTCAACTGGGCGGTAGCGCAGGAGTTCATTTGCGGCGAGGAGCGCGGCCTGCGCCTCTACGCGAGCGCGGCGTGCGTGAGACGAAGAACCGGACGGGGTCAGTTATGGAGTGGCGGTGTGGCCGTCCTGCCGTACCGAGGGATGCAGCAAGGACGCCTGCTGCTCGTTCCCCGCTGGGCCGGTGGCAGCGTTGGCGGCGGGAGACGAAGAACGACGAGGTGGCCCGCCGATGGGAGCCGTCTGAGCAACGCGGGCGGTGAGGGCAGCCCGACGTTCATCTCGAGCACGGCGAGCATCCGCCATGGAGACGAGGAGCGACGGAGCGACGAACTGATGGAAGGGAAGCTACGACGCACCCCTACCTGGCGCGCCAAGTGTGGGATGTGGGGTTCCGGCAAACCCTCAAGGTTCGAACATTGGGGTGCGCGCGAAGTCTTTCCCTCCTACCGATCTACACCCTAGCTCGCTAAGATCTCGCGGACGAACTCGATGAACTCACAACACGGAAAGACGCGAGATTTATACTGGTTCGGGACACCGTTGTGGTGTAATTCCTACTCCAATGTGGTGGTGTGGATCGCCTCTTGGGCAGATGATAAACAATACAGAGGGAAGAACAACCTCCTAAGGTTGAGGTGTTCTTGTGCTTGGTGACTTAGCAGGTGAGAGCTGGATGAATTGCTCGATGCCCCCTACTGTGGTGGCTAGCTCTACTTATATAGGCCCTGGTCCTCTCCCCAAATATTGAGCGGGAAGGGAGCCAACAACGGCGGGCAAATTTGAAGGGGGACAGCTAGTACAAGCTATCCTGACAAAAGTGGTCTTTGCCTGCAAAAGGCTCTGGTGGTGACGCCGTTTTGGGCTCCACGATGACCTCTGTCTTCCCGTCCTTCTGGTCTTGGTCTCGTTGCACCGATATGGCAACCTTTGCCTGATCCCTCGGTACTCCTCGCCTGCGCCTGCTTCCTTAGCACCAAGGAGGAAACGAGGAGGCTGCGTGCGCTGGCTTCCGCCTGGCGCCCGCCTGGTGTCGATCGTCATGGCTTGCGTCACGAGAGCCTCATGAGGTTTGCCCCGCCTTGATATCTCCGCTCCTCGTGAGCCTGCCTGACTAGGCCACTCCTGAGGATGTCTTGCGTCGTCCGCCTCGCGAGGCTTGGCCCCTCGCGAGGGTCTTGGATGCCTTGTTGATGAAGATGGGCCATACGGCCTGTTGGCTTAGCCACGCCGTGGGCCACAGGCAGGCAAGTCTGGGGACCCCCGTTCCCAGAATGCCGACAACTTCATCTGCTGCCGGGTACGAGGGAGGATGAGGAAGTCCTCAAGCCGGGGTAGGGGTGCGGCAGCGGGCGGATCGGGGGACCGGCTGTTGGGGAACGCAGTAATTTCAAAAAAATTCCTATGCACACGCAAGCTCCATCTAGGTGATGCATAGCAACGAGAGGGGAGAGTGTACTCCACGTACCCTCGTAGACAGAAAGCGGAAGCGTTATGACAACACGGTTGATGTCGTCGGACGTCTTCACAATCCGATCGATCCTAGCACCGAAAGTACGACACCTCCACGATCTGCACACGTTCAGCTCGGTGATGTCCCACGAACTCTAGATCCAGCTGAGGCCAAGGGAGAGTTTCGTCAGCATGACGGCGTTATGTCGGTGATGATGAAGTCACCGACGTAGGGCTTCGCCTAAGCACTACAACAATATGACCGAGGTGGAAATCTGTGGAGGGGGCACTGCACACAGCTAAGACAACTGTACCCTTGTGTGTTCAATGGGTGCCCCCTGCCACCGTATATAAAGGAGCAAGGGGGAGGCCGGCCGGTCCTATGGGCACGCCAAGGAGGGGAGGAATCCTCCTCCTAGTAGGAGTGGGATTCCTCCTTTCCATGTCCTACTAGGCGGGGGAAGGAATGAGAGGGGGAGGGAGAGGGAAAGAGGGGCCGCGCCCCCCTCCCCTACTCCAATTCGGACTCCCTCAGGGGGGGGGGCAAGCCATCTCCTGGCTGCTGCCCTCTCTATCCTCTAAAGCCCACTAAGGGCCCAGAAACTTCCCCGGGGGGTTCCGGTAACTCTAACACTCCGGTTTTATCCGAAATCTCCCGGAACACTTCTGGTGTCCGAATAACATGGTCCAATATATAAATCTTCGTGTCTCGACCATTTCGAGACTCCTCGTCATGTCCGTGATTACATCCGGGACTCCGAACTATATTTGGTACATCAAAACACATAAACTCATAATACCGATCGTCATCGAACATTAAGCGTGCGGACCCTACGGGTTTGAGAACTATGTAGACATGACCGAGACTCATCTCCGGTCAATAAGCAATAGCAGAACCTGGATGCTCATATTGGTTCCTACGTATTCTACGAAGATCTTTATCGCCCAAACCGCATAACAACATATATACGTTGTTCGCTTTGCCATCGGTATGTTACTTGCCCGAGATTCGATCATCGGTATCTCAATACCTAGTTCAATCTCGTTACCGGTGAGTCTCTTTACTCATTCCTTAATGCATCATCCCACAACTAACTCATTAGTCACATTGCTTGCAAGGCTTATAGTGATGTACATTCCCCAGAGGGCCTAGAGATACCTCTCCGACAATCGGAGTGAAAAATCCTAATCTCGATCGATGCCAACTCAACAAACACAATCGGAGACACCTGTAGAGCATCTTTTTAATCACCCAGTTACGTTGTGACGTTTGATAGCACACTAAGTGTTCCTCCGGTATTCAGGAGTTGCATAATCTCATAGTCATAGGAACATGTATAAGCCATGAAGAAAGCAAATTGCAACAAACTAAAGGATCATCGTGCTAAGATAACGGATAGGTCAAGTCAATCACATCAATCTCTAATGATGTGATCCCGTTAATCACATGACAACTCATGTCTATGGCTAGGAAACTTAACCATCTTTGATTCAACGAGCTAGTCAAGTAAAGGCATACTAGTGACACTCTGTTTGTCTATGTATTCACACATGTACTAAGTTTCCGGTTAATAAAATTCTAGCATGAATAATAAACATTTATCATGATATAAAGAAATATAAATAAAAACTTTATTATTGCCTCTAGGGCATATTTCCTTCAGTCTCTCACTTGCCCAGGAGTCAATAATCTGGATTACACAGTAGTGATTCTAACACCCATGGAGTCTTGGTGTTGATCATGTTTTGCTCGTGAGAGAGGCTTAGTCAACGGGTCTGCAACATTCATATCCGTATGTATCTTGCAAATCTCTATGTCTCCCTCCTTGACTTGATCGTGGTTGGAATTGAAGCATCTCTTGATGTGCTTGGTTCTCTTGTGAAGTCTGGATTCCTTTGCCAAGGCAATTGCACCAGTATTGTCACAAAATATTTTCATTGGACCCGATGCACTAGGTATGACACCTAGATCGGATATGAACTCCTTCATCTAGACTCCTTCATTAGCTTCTTCCGAAGCAGCTATGTACTCTGCTTCACACATAGATCCCGCCGCGACGCTTTTCTTAGAACTCCACCAACTTACAGCTCCACCGTTCAATATAAATAGGAATCCAGTTTGTGACTTAGAGTCATTCGGATCAGTGTCAAAGCTTGCAAGAACGTAACCATTTACGATGTGCTCTCTTTCACCTCCATAGACGAGAAACGTATCCTTAGTCCTTTTCAGGTATTTCAGGATGTTCTTGACCGCTGTCCGGTGATCCACTCCTGGATTACTTTGGTACCTCCCTGCTAAACTAATAGCAAGGCACACATCATGTCTGGTACATAGCCTTGCATACATCATAGAACCTATGGCTAAAGCATAGGAAATGATTTTCAATTTCTCTCTATCTTCTGTAGTAGTCGGGCATTGAGTCTGACTCAACTTCACACCTTATAACACAGGCAAGAACCCTTTCTTTGCTTGACCCATTTTGAACTTCTTCAAAACTTTATCAAAGTATGTGCTTTGTGAAAGTCCAATTAAGCGTCTTGATCTATCTCTATAGATCTTGATGCCCAATATATAAGCAGCTGCACCGAGGTCTCTCATTGAAAAACTCTTATTCAAGTATCGTTTTATGCTATCCAAAAATTCTATATCATTTCCAATCAACAATATGTCATCCACATATGATATTAGAAATGCTACAGAGCTCCCACTCACTTTCTTGTAAATATATGCTTCTCCAAAAGTCTGTATAAAACCATATGCTTTGATCACACTATCAAAACATTTATTCCAACTCCGAGATGCTTGCACCAGTCCATAAATGGATCGCTGCAGCTCTCAAACTTTGTTAGCATCCTTTGTCTTGATAAAACCTTCGGGTTGCAGCATATACAACTCTTCTTCCAGAAATCCATTCAGGAATGCAGTCTTTACATCCATTTGCCAAATTTCATAATCATAAAATGCAGCAATTGCTAACATGATTCGGACGGACTTAAGCATCGCTACGGGTGAGAAGGTCTCATCGTAGTCAACTCCTTGAACTTGTCGAAAACCTTTCGCAACAAGTCGAGCTTTGTAGATAGTAACATTACCGTCAGCATCAGTCTTCTTCTTGAAAATCCATTTATTCTTGATGGCTTGCCGATCATCGCGCAAGTCAACCAAAGTCCACACTTTGTTCTCATACATGGATCCCATCTCAGATTTCATGGCCTTAAGCCATTTTGCAGAATCTGGGCTCATCATCGCTTCCTCATAGTTCGTAGGTTCATCATGGTCAAGTAACATGGCCTCCAGAACTGGATTACCGTACCACTCTGGTGCGGATCTTACTCTGGTTGACCTACGAGGTTTAGTAGTAACTTGATCTGAAGTTACATGATCATCATCATTAGCTTCCTCACTGATTGGTGTAGTAGTCACAAGAACTGATTCCTGTGATGAACTACTTTCCAATAAGGGAGCAGGTGCAGTTACCTCATCAAGTTCTACTTTCCTCCCACTCACTTCTTTCGAGAGAAACTCCTTCTCTAGAAAGGATCCATTCTTAGCAACGAATGTCTTACCTTCGAATCTGTTACAGAAGGTGTAACCAATAGTCTCCTTTGGGTATCCTATGAAGACACATTTCTCCGATTTGGGTTCGAGCTTATCAGGTTGAAGCTTTTTCACATAAGCATCACAGCCCCAAACTTTATGAAATGACAACTTGGGTTTTTTGCCAAACCACAGTTCATAAGGCGTCGTCTCAACGGATTTAGATGGTGCCCTATTCAATGTGAATGCAGCTGTCTCTAAAGCATAACCCCAAAACGATAGCAGTAAATCAGTAAGAGACATCATAGATCGCACCATATCTAGTAAAGTACGATTACGACGTTCAGACACACCATTACGCTGTGGTGTTCCGTGTAGCGTGAGTTGCGAAACTATTCCGCATTATTTAAAATGAAGACCAAAATCGTAACTCAAATATTCTCCTCCATGATCAGATCGCAGAAACTTTACTTTCTTGTTACGATGATTTTCCACTTCACTCTGAAATTCTTTGAACTTTTCAAATGTTTCAGACTTATGTTTCATCAAGTAGATATACCCATATCTGCTCAAATCATATGTGAAGGTTAGAAAATAATGATACCCGCGGCGAGCCTCAATGTTCATTGGACCATAGACATCAGTATGTATGATTTCCAATAAATCTGTTGCTCGCTCCATTGTTCTGGAGAACGGAGTTTTAGTCATCTTTCCCATAAGGCATGTTTCGCAAGTACCAAGTGACTCATAATCAAGTGATTCCAAAAGTCCATCAGAATGGAGTTTCTTCATGCGCTTTACACCAATATGCCCAAACGGCAGTGCCACAAATAAGTTTCACTATCATTATTAAGCCTATATCTTTTGGCTTCAATACTATGAATATGTGTATCACTAATATCGAGATTCAACAAAAATAGACCACTCATCAGGGGTGCATGACCATAAAAGATATTACACATATAAATAGAACAACCATTATTCTCTGATTTAAATGAATAACTGTCTCACATCAAACAAGATCCAAATATAATGTTCATGCTTAACGCTGGCACCAAATAACAATTATTCAGGTCTAAAACTAACCCCGAAGGTAGATGTAGAGGTAGCGTGCGGACTGCGATCACGTCGACTTTGGAACCATTTCCCATGCGCATCGTCACCTCGTCCTTAGCCAATCTTCGCTGAATCCGTAGCCCCTGTTTCGGAAGTACCAAGTGACTCATAATCAAGTGATTCCAAAAGACCATCAGAATGGAGTTTCTTCATGCGCTTTACACCAATATGCCCAAACGGCAGCGCCACAAATAAGTTTCACTGTCATTATTAAACCTATATCTTTTGGCTTCAATACTATGAATATGTGTATCACTAATATCGAGATTCAACAAAAATAGACCACTCATCAGGGGTGCATGACCATAAAAGATATTACTCATATAAATAGAACAACCATTATTCTCTGATTTAAATGAATAACTGTCTTGCATCAAACAAGATCTAGATATAATGTTCATGCTTAACGCTGGCACCAAATAACAATTATTCAGGTCTAAAACTAATCCCGAAGGTAGATGTAGAGGTAGCGTGCCGACTGCGATCACGTCGACTTTGGAACCATTTCCCATGTGCATCGTCACCTCGTCCTTAGCCAATCTTTGCTGAATCCGTAGCCCCTGTTTCGCAAGTACCAAGTGACTCGTAATCAAGTGATTCCAAAAGTCCATCAGAATGGAGTTTCTTCATGCGCTTTACACCAATATGCCCAAACGGCAGTGCCACAAATAAGTTGCACTATCATTATTAAACCTATATCTTTTGGCTTCAATACTATGAATATGTGTATCACTAATATCGAGATTCAACAAAAATAGACCAATCATCAGGGGTGCATGACCATAAAAGATATTACTCATATAAATAGAACAACCATTATTCTCTGATTTAAATGTTCATGCTTAACGCTGGCTCCAAATAACAATTATTCAGGTCTAAAACTAACCCCGAAGGTAGATGTAGAGGTAGCGTGCCGACTGCGATCACATCGACTTTGGAACCATTTCCCACGCGCATCGTCACCTTGTCCTTAGCCAATCTTCGCTGAATCCGTAGCCCCTGTTTGAGTTGCAAATATGAGCAACTGAAGCAGTATCAAATACTCAAAGGCATCATGCGAGCATTAGTTAAGTACACATCAATAACAGGTATATCAAATATACCTTTCACTTTGCCATCCTTCTTATCCGCCAAATACTTGGAGCAGTTCCGCTTCCAGTGACCAGTCCCTTTGAAGTAGAAGCACTCAGTCTCAGGCTTAGGTCCAGACTTGGGCTTCTTCCCTTGAGCAGCAACTTGCTTGCCGTTCTTTTTGAAGTTCCCCTTCTTCCCTTTAGCCTTTTTCCTGAAACTAGTGGTCTTGTTGACCATCAACACTTGATGCTCCTTCTTGATTTCTACCTCCGCAGCCTTTAGCATTGCGAAGAGCTCGGGAATTGTCTTATCCATCCCTTGCATATTATAGTTCATCACGAAGCTCTTGTAGCTTGGTGGCGGTGATTGAAGAACTCTGTCAATGACACTATCATCAGGAATATTAACTCCCAGCTGATTCAAGTGGTTGTGGTACCCAGACATTCTGAGCATATGTTAACTGACAGAACTATTCTCCTCCATTTTGCAGCTGTAGAACTTACTGGAGACTTCATATCTCTCAATCCGGGCATTTGCTTGAAATATTAACTTCAACTCCCAGAACATCTCATATGCTCCATGACATTCAAAATGACGTTGGAGTCCCGGTTCTAAGCCGTAAAGCATGGCACACTAAACTATCGAGTAGTCATCAACACGCGACTACCAGGCATTCACAATGTCTGCAGTTGCCGGCGCGGGTGGTACACCTAGCGGTGCTTCTA
Source organism: Aegilops longissima (assembly GCA_021605205.1). Taxonomy (NCBI): domain Eukaryota; kingdom Viridiplantae; phylum Streptophyta; class Magnoliopsida; order Poales; family Poaceae; genus Aegilops; species Aegilops longissima. The sequence goes on along the minus strand of CM038679.1, from coordinate 534,653,468 downwards.
GGACATAATTCTTCTATGCAGCAATGAGGATAATCCTCAAGTTACGGACCCAGTCCATGTAGTTGCTACCATCATCTTTCAACTTAGCTTTCTCTAGGAATGCATTAAAATTCAAAGGAACAGTAGCACGGGCCATTGATCTACAACAACACAGACATGCAAAATACTATCAGGTACCAAGTTCATGATAAATTAAAGTTCAATTAATCATATTACTTAAGAACTCCCACTTAGATAGACATCCCTCTAATCATCTAAGTGATCGAGTGATCCATATCAACTAAGCCATGTTCGATCATCACATGAGATGGAGTAGTTTTCAATGGTGAACATCACTATGTTGATCATATCTACTATCTGATTCATGCTCGACCTTTTGGTCTCAGTGTTCCGAGGCCATATCTACATATGCTAGGCTCGTCAAGTTTAACCCGAGTATTCTGCGTGTGCAAAACTGGCGTGCACCCGTTGTATATGAACAGAGATCTTATCACACCCGATCATCACGTGGTGTCTCGGCACGACGAACTATCGCAATGGTGCATACTCAGGGAGAACACTTGTAACTTGAAATTTAGTGAAAGATCATCTTATAATGCTGCCGCCGTACTAAGAAAAATAAGATGCATAAAGGATAAACATCACATGCAATCAATATAAGTGATATGATATGGCCATCATCATCTTGTGCCTTTGATCTCCATCTCCAAAGGACCGTCATAATCACCATCGTCACCGTCTTGACACCTTGATCTCCAACAAAGCATCATTATCGTCTCGCAAACTATTGCTTCTATCACTATCGCTACCGCTTAGTGATAAAGTAAAGCAATTACATGGCGTTTGCATTTCATACAATAAAGCGACAACCATATGGCTCCTGCAAGTTGCCGATAACTACAACAAAACATGATCATCTCATACAACAATTTATATATCATCATGTCTTGACCATATCACATCACAGCATGCCCTGCAAAAACAAGTTAGAAGTCCTCTACTTTGTTGTTGCAAATTTTACGTGGCTGCTATGGGCTTAGCAAGAACCGTTCTTACCTACGCATCAAAACCACAAGGATTCTTTGTCAAGTGTGATGTTTTAACCTTCAACAAGGACCGGGCATAGTCACACTCTATTCAACTAAAGTTGGAGAAACAGACACCCACTAGCCACGTGTGTGCGAAGCACAGCGGTAGAACCAGTCTCATGAACACGGTCATCTAATGTCGGTCTGGTCCGCTTCATCCAACAATACCGCCGAATCAAAGTATGACATGCTGGTAAGCAGTATGACTATTATCGCCCACAACTCTTTGTGTTCTACTCATGCATATAACATCTACGCATAAACCTGGCTCGGATGCCACTGTTGGGGAATGCAGTAATTTAAAAAAAAATCCTAAGCACAAGCAAGATCCATCTAGGTGATGCATAGCAACGAGAGGAGAGAGTGTAGTCCACGTACCCTCGTAAACCAAAAGCGGAAGCATTATGACAACGCGGTTGATGTAGTCGTACGTCTTGACGATCCGACCGATCCTAGCACTGAAAGTACAGCACCTCCGCGATCTGCACACGTAAAGCTCGGTGACGTCCGACGAACTCTAGATCCAGCTGAGGCCGAGGGAGAGTTTCCTCAACACGATGGCGTGATGACGGTGATTATGAAGTTACCGATGCAAGGCTTCGCCTAAGCACTACAATGATATGACCGAGGTGGAAATCTGTGGAGGGGGGTACCGCACACGGCTAAGACAACTGTCAACTTGTGTGTTCTAGGGTGCCCCTGCCCTCGCATATAAAGGAGCAAGGGGGAGGCCGGCCGGCCTTATGGGCGCACCAACGAGGGGAGGAATCCTCCTCCTAGTAGGAGTAGGATTCCTCCTTTCCTAGTCCTACTAGGAGGGGGAAGGAAGGAGAGGGGAAGGGAGAGGGAAAGAGGGGCCGGGCCCACTCCCCTAGTACAATTCGGACTCCCTTGGGGGGGGAACCTCGTGGCTGCTGCCCTCTCTCTCCCCTAAAGCCCACTAAGGGCCCAAATTACTTCCCGGGGGTTCCAGAACCTCCGCACTCGGTTTTATCCGAAATCTCCCGGAACACTTCCGGTGTCCGAATAACATGGTCCAATACATCAATCTTCATTTCTCGACCATTTCGAGACTCCTCGTCATGTGCGTGATCACATCCGGGACTCCGAACTACCTTCGGTACATCAAAACACATAAACATAATACCGATCGTCATCGACCGTTAAGCGTGTGGACCCTACGGGTCCGAGAACTATGTAGACATGACCGAGACTCATCTCCGGTCAATTACTAATAACGGAACCTGGATGCTCATATAGGTTCCTGATTATCGGTCAAACCGCATAACAACATACGTTGTTCCCTTTGTCATCGGTATGTTACTTGCCCGAGATTCGATTGTCGGTATCTCAATACCTAGTTCAATCTCTTTACCGGTGAGTCTCTTTACTCGCTCTGTAATGCATCATCCCGCAACTAACTCATTAGTCACATTGCGTGCAAGGCTTATAATGATGTACATTACCGAGAGGGCCCAGAGATACCTCTCCGACAGTCAGAGTGCCAAATCCTAATCTCGATCTATGCCAACTCAACAAACACCATCGGATACACCTGTAGAGCATCTTTATAATCACCCAGTTACGTTGTGACGTTTGATAGCACACTAAGTGTTCCTCCGGTATTCGAGAGTTGCATAATCTCATAGTCATAGGAACATGTATAAGTCATGTAGAAAGCAAATAGCAACAAACTAAACGATCATCGTTCTAAGCTAATGGATGGGTCAAGTCAATCACATCATTCTCTAATGATGTGATCCCGTTAAATAAATGAAAACTCATGTCTATGGCTAGGAAACTTAACCATCTTTGGTTCAACGAGCTAGTCAAGTAGAGGCATAATAGTGACACTCAATTTGTCTATGTATTCACACATGTACTAAGTTTCCGGTTAATACAATTCTAGCATGAATAATTAACATTTATCATGATATAAGGAAATATAAATAACAACTTTATTATTGCATATTTCCTTCACCGGCGACGGCGGATCGGACCCACGGAGGATGATGGGACACCTCGGCGGCCACCACGCCGGCGTCGGGTGAAAAGGCCGTGATAAACCTCTTTTTGGCCATTGGCTCCTCGAGCTCCCCATCACACAGGCAGAGGTTGAAGATGGAGGCGCCGGCGATGGCGGCGACCTACCAATGGTTTCGAGGGTTGTGTGTGTCTGTGTGAGCGGAGATTTTGGGGTGTGTGTGGAGGGGGGCAAGGTTGTGTTTGAGGAAATACTGCGGCAACTAAAAATTTTACTAGGCAGGAGTAACAAGGCGGGGCTACTGAAAATTAGGATCAAGGGCGAGCAGATATTTTTGAGATTGCGAGAGATGCAGAGGCGGGAGTAAAATGCCAGGGCTACTGAAAATTTGAATCAAGGGACTGAAGCAAATCGGGAGTAACAGACATCGCACACGGTCTGCACATACTAATCATGTGCTATCAAACATTAAAACCTTCCAGGCGGTAGATATTTTCGAGATTGCGAGGGATGCAGAGGCGGGAGTTTTTGGGAAGTGAGCTAGTGTGCTTGACACGCCGGCTGTGGACGGTAGCCGACGCACCTTCTCGCGTAAGCCAAAGGCGTACTATACACAGATGGTGCTCCAAGATATTTTGTACTACATCTCACACGGTTGGTGATAATAAACTGTGTGGGATCTACTTGATTTGAATTACAAAATAGGGTCATAGCAGCAATGGACGTTGTTTGAATTGCTAGACCTTTTATGTGCAGTGAACATGCAACTATATGTGTGTCATAAAAGAAATGGAATTATTCAGGGTTCGTTTGGACATTTTCTACATTAAACTGGCTTTCTAGCCATTTCACGTGGACAATACAAAATTAAACTACATGCACATGATCGGGTGCATACAAATTGGTTGAAAAATCAAATCTGTGTCCTTCAATGCATGCTTAGGTCCCATGCAAGAAATGGGAATGAATTTTTCGGGGTTCATTTGGCCTTTTTTATACATTAACTGGGTTTTCTAGGCATTTTATGTGCATAATTCAAATTTGAACTACAAGCACATGCTCCAATGCACCAAAGTTGGTTGAAAAATCACATGCGTGTCCTCGGGAGAATTTCTAGGTCCCATGCAAGAGATGGGAATGAATTTCAAACACCAAAGCACTTTTGATTACCGGCAAAACTTTGAGATACCTGGTTTTTAAATTCTAGTAAATCCAAAACTCATCTTAAATTCATGAAACTTGGCATGCTAACATGGAGCGGCATTAACATGCCGTGGTGAAAATTTTGTCCCATTTGGGGTAGGTTTGGGTATAAGCTTCTCACAAACTAGAGCTTCTCACAACAAGCATGATGGTTTTGATAGAGAAGGTACCACCTTTGGGGACGGGACGATATTCATTGCCTCTTATTGCTTTCAAAAAATTTCTAGCGTCAACATATGACAACATGAGTGTTGTGTTTAATCTTGGAATTTTTCGGGGTACGTTTGGCCATTTTTATACATTAACTGGGTTTTCTAGGCATTTTATGTGCATAATTTAAATTTGAACTACAAGCACATGCTCCAATGCACCATAGTTGTTGAAAAATCACATGTGTGTCCTTGGGTGAATTTCTAGGTCCCATACAAGAGATGGGAATGAAATTCAAACACCAAAGCACTGTTGATTGCGGGCAAAACGTTGAGATGCCTGGTTTTTAAATTGTAGTAAATCCAAAACTCGTCTGATATTCATGAAACTTGGCGTGCTATCATGAAGCGGCATAAAAATGCCGTGGTAAAAACATTGTCCCATTTGGGGTAGGTTTGGGTTTATGCTTCTCACAAACCAGAGCTTCTCACAACAATCCTGATGGTTTCGGTAGGGAACATACGGCCCACCTTCGGGGATGAAACGATATCCATTGCCTCTTATTGCTTTCAAAAAATTTCTCGTGTCAACATAGAACAACAAGAGTGTTGTGTCAATTTTTTGGATTTTTCAGGGTTCGTTTGGACATTTTTATGCATTAACTGAGTTTTCTAGGCATTTTATGTGCATAATTTAAATTTGAACTACATGCACATGCTCAAGTGCATATAAATTGGTTGAAAGATCGCATGTGTGTCCTTGGGTGCATGCTTAGGTCCCATGCAAGAGACGGGAATTTCAAACACCAGGTCACTGTTGATTGCCGGCAAAACGTTGAGATACCTGGTTTTTAAATTTTGGTAAATCCAAAACTCGTCCTAAATTCATGAAACTTGGCATGCTATCATGGAGCGGCATTAACATGCTGTGGTGAAAATTTTGTCCCATTTGGGACAGGTTTGGGTATAAGCTTCTCACAAACCAGAGCTTGTCACAACAAGCATGATAGTTTCGATAGGGAACATACCACCTTTGGGGACGGGACGATATCCGTTGCCTCTTATTGCTTTCAATAATTTTCTAGTGTAAACATAGAACAACAGGAGTGTTGTGTTTAATCTTTGAATTTTTCGGGGTTCGTTTGGCCTTTTTTATACATTAACTGCATTCTCTAGTCATTTTATGTGCATAATTCAAATTTGAACTAGAAGCACATGTTCCAATGCACCAAAGTTGGTTTAAATATCACATGTATGTCCTTGGGTGAATTTCTAGGTCCCATGCAATAGATGGGAATGAAATTCAAACACTAGGGCACTGTTGATTGCTGGTAAAACATTGAGATGCCTGGTTTTTAAATTCTAGTAAATCCGAAATTTGTCTGAAATTCATGAAACTTGGCATGCTATCATGGAGCGGCATCAACATGCCATGGTAAAAAAATTGTCCCATTTGGGGCAGGTTCGGCTATAAGCTTATCACAAACCATAGCTTCTCACAACAAGCATGATGGTTTCTATAGGGAACGTCCCACCTTTGGGGATGAAATGATATCCATTGCCTCTTATTGCTTTCACAAAATTTCCAGTGTCAACAAAGAACAACAGGAGTGTTGTGTCAATTTTTGTGATTTTTCGGGGTTCGTTTGGACATTTTTATTCATTAACTGGGTTTTCTAGGCATTTTATGTGCATAATTCGAATTGGAACTACGAGCACATGCTCCAATGCACTAGAGTTGGTTGAAAAATCTAATATGTGTCCTTGGGTGAATTTCAAGTTCCCATGCAAGAGATGAGAATGAAATTCAAACACCAGGGCACTGTTGATTGCCGGCAAAACATTGAGATGGCTGGTTTAAAATTCTACTAAATCCAAAACACGTCTGAAATTCATGAAACTTGGCGTGCTATCATGGAGCGGCATCAACATGCAGTGGTAAAAAAATTGTCCCATTCGGGGCAGGTTCGGGTATATGCTTCTCACAAACCAGAGCTGCTCACAACAAGCATGATGGTTTCCACCTTTGGGGACGAAACGATATCCATTTCCTCTAATTGCTTTAAAAAGAAGCACGTGTCAAGATAGTACAACAGGAGTGTTGTGCCATTTTTTGGGATTTTTCAGGGTTCATTTGGACATTTTTGTGAATTAACTGAGTTTTCAATGAATCTATGTGCATAATTCAAATTTGAACTACATGCACATGCTCGAGTGCATATAAATTGGTTGAAAAATCAAATCTGTGTCCTTGGGTGCATGCTTAGGTCCCATGCAAGAAATGGGAATGAATTTTAAGCACGAGGGCACCGTTGATTGCCGGCAAAACATTGTGATGACTGGTTTCAAAATTCTAGTAAATCCAAAACTCGTCTGAAATTCATGAAACTTGGCATGCTATCATGGAGCGGCATCAACATGCCGTGGTAAAAAATGTGTCCCATTTGGGGCAGGTTCGGGTATAAGCTTCTTACAAACAAGAGCTTCTCACAAAAAGCATGATGGTTTCGACAGGGAACGTACCACCTATGGTGACGAGACGATATCCGTGGCCTCTTATTGCTTTCAAAAAATTTCTAGCGTCCACATATGACAACATGAGTGTTGTGTTTAATCTTGGAATTTTTCGGGGTTCCTTTGGCCTTTTTTATACATTAACTGGGTTTTCTAGGCATTTTATGTGCATAATTCTAATTTGAACTACAAGCACATGCTCCAATGCACCAAAGTTGGTTGAAAAATCACATGTGTGTCCTTGGGTGAATTTCTAGGTCCCATGCAAGAGATGAGAATGAAATTCAAACACTAGGGCACTATTGATTGCCGGCAAAACATTGAGATGCCTAGTTTTTAAATTCTAGTAAATCCAAAACTCGTCCGAAATTCATGAAACTTGGCATGCTATCATGTAGCTGCATCAACATGCCATGGTAAAAAAATTCTCCCATTCGGGGCAGGTTCGGGTATGTGCTTCTCACAAACCAGTGCTTCTCACAATTAGCATGATGGTTTTGGTAGGGAACGTCCCACCTTTGGGGACAAAACGATATCCATTGCCTCTTATTGCTTTCAAAAAAATTCTCGTGTCAAGATAGAACAACGGGGGTGTTGTGTCAATTTTTGGGATTTTTTTGGGGTTCATTTGGACATTTTTATGCATTAACTGAGTTTTCAATGCATTTATGTGCATAATTCAAATTTGAACTATATGCACATGCTCCAGTGCATATGAATTGGTTGGAAAATCAAATCTATGTCCTTGGGTGCATGCTTAGGTCCCTTGCAAGAAATGGGAATGAATTTCAAACATCAGGGCACTGTTGATTGCCGACAAAACATTGAGATGCCTGGTTTTTAAATTCTAGTAAATCCAAAACTCGTCTGAAATTCATGAAACTTGGCATGCTATCATGGAATGGCACCCGACATGCTGTGGCATTTTTCATGTCCATTTTGAGAGAAGGTGCACTCGAATAATGAGAGCCAACAAAGGCATTTTGAAAAAATAGCTGCCACTTTAATATCTCAAATGTTTGTAGTATTCAAACCATGTACGTTCTGTTAACCATTCATGCGATGCCACGTGTCCTGGTATTAATGGTTGTAGGAGGTGCCGTGCGGACAGCTGCTTGACCTTGACTAAACTGGAGGCTTGCGAGCGCAGTCCGGTGCGCAGGCTGACCGAGAGGCGTGCAAGCTGTTCATCTAGTAACATTGCCATTTGTCGACCTTGTAACACTGTGATTTGCCAAAATATGCAGCTAAAAATCACTCGCACTATCTAATTTTTGCAACTAAAATCACTAGCACTGTTCATATGGACACCACTAGCAGGCGTGAGTTGATGGACGCATATGCAAATGTACCATTGATTACATACAACAAGTCATCAGCCCACAACGACAACGAGGATACACGTTGGATTATAGAATTTCCAACAAAACATTCTAGTAAAGTTTTTCTCACACAACAAATAACAAATCGATGAAATGAACTTTAGCTCAACCACTTGTTGGTGTTGGAAACGCTTGCTTTGAACCAGAAGTGATTCTCTAGGAAGGGCCAACTACTGTCAATCTCGAGACCAACGCAGGACTGATCATCCAGGCTGAAGCGGCCTATGTGAGGACCCATATTGGGACGGTAGGGAAGCATAGCAATGTCCGAGGTATAGATACAGTTGCTTCTCATAAATGGTAGTAACGTTGTGTCAACAGCAGCTGGATCGCCTTCCACCATCATTGGTTAGTTTTGTCCAAGAAATAGCAAGTTTCCTCCAAGACTTTCAATACTGAACCAGGGAGAAGGTGTTGGCGCTAGTACACTAGTATCCATCCCGAATACCCTGCAAAGGATGTTGGAATAGGTCTGGAGAGTGCGACCATGCGAGACAACACCTGCTTCCTTAGTAACATCAGAAGTGCCCTGTATACAGACAAGAAGAGGTGTTCCATCGGAATAAGTTGCCAAGCGCCACTGAGTATATGGGTCCAGCTCGTCCTCATGCTCGTGATCATAAGCATCGTCATCTCCCCCTTGGTTATAAAAATTTTCAAGTATAGGTGGTCGAATGTTAACATGACCTTGGAAACACAAGAAGGTTAATTAATTAGTAAAGGGAAACTAGCTAACCCGCATGCATGTGGATGAAACAATTATAATTACGGTGGAAGACAAACGTACCGAAAGCATGTGATTCCTTGCAAAAACAGTGCAACGAGTGGTGGCAGTAAACACAAGACCCTCATATTGAATTGCATCACAGTACTCATCCGTGTATAGAAATTGATTTTTGAGCAATATCCATCGAGGCGTGGAAGTAAGGAAGGCAACAAGCTTGTCGAAGATAGCAACAACTTCATAGTTTGAGTAATCCCAATAGCGGTTGGGAACTCGATAAATTGCTATCTTCCGTAGACGACAGTCACCATGATCGTATTTGAACTCACGTAGAATACTGGTGTACTCAACCTCTGGGCAGTCGTCTGAGAGTTTTGGAAGTGGAACCCGCGAGTGTACACATTCACAAGTTCCCACTCGTAATTGTACCCACTATAAACAACCCAATCTCCATTTGCGCCTGCCCAAGCCTTGCCCTCAAGCGATGGCATCTTAACATCATATGTATCATTATCAAGCAGCATCAACTTGCACAAGGCAAGGCTTCAGTCGTCCCCGCGCCAGTCAGCAAGGTCACGGCGAAGAAGATAGGGGAGATCAAACCGCTCCTGGACCCTTGGGTTCCATGTAATGATGTTATTAGTTGAGTCGAGAATGGTATTGAATGAACCTGCCATGCTAGCCGAGGTGATTATGTCGCACCGATCAATGAGTTCCTCCACCACGTCATCTTTCCGAACAGGGCAAGAATAACAGGGTCGTTTTCGGCCTGTTCCCTCCATGGACAAGATGATCGAACAATGGCAGAAGGAAGGGTGAAAGCAAATGGAGGGAGGAAGTGCGTGCGACAGCAGTTCCAAATCAAGAGGGAATGAAAGGCGAATAGGCGGTGGACAGTTGCCACGGTACATGAAGAGGCACCTGGGGAGCGAACGGTTGCCACAGAGGTCACACACTGACGATAGGGCCGAGTGAACCGCATGCGTATATCGCACACACACCTTGATCTGGCTGACCGTTTCCTTTGTGTTGCCTAATCACAAATAGTTCATCTGAGTGAACCATATGTTATATATCGCACACACCTTCATCTGGCTGCCCGTTTCTTTTGTGTTGCCTAATCACAAACAGTTCATCTGAGTGAACCGTATGTTGTGTATCGCACACGCCTTCATCTGGCTGCCCGTTTCATTTGTTCCTCCTCATCGCAAAAAGTTAATTGAACTAAATCGTATGCCCTTCATCACACAAGCAACTAAAACCTCAACCGTGTTTGATGCATCCGTCATCGCAAACGTTTTATACATTTCTGACGGTTTTCATACACCACCGTTTGCGATTATTGCATCACACACAGCTTCTCGAAGGGTCTCTGATCGTAGTGTCGCGTTAGCAGCATCCTGCAGTAGTGTTATAGTCTGATTGGTACATCAAAACGTATTTTTACAGAAGATGCCATAAGCATCAAGGCTATTTTACATGATGAGAACAAGGGCAAGCTGTATACATGTCCTCAAAAGGAAAAGATGATCTTGAAGATCCTCTACCGCATGTCTATGCTGCTTTTTGCCTTGGTGTATGATCCTTTGAGAGGGATCAACGATCGAGTATACATAAGGGGCCTGGAAAGGGGCACTTGGTATCATTGAAAAGTGACGTGGGTTGTAAAGAACCTGAAAGATAAAAATAAGAAGAAAAAGGGAAAATATGAAGGTCCGGGTAAGGTCGAGCCGTATTGTGGACCTTGTTTTCAGTGTGCCTCCATCTTTACTCACGGTATCTTTAGTGCATAGTTATGTAAGCGCGGTACGTATGCCGCTATCAGGGTGGGGCTGTGACGGAGGCTGAATTGGTAGTCTAGCTCTGGACGAGCCGGACAGCCATTCTGCAGGGTAGACCGGACTCGTTTGACATTGTCCGGGGGCTTGGCTGCCGATGTAGTATTTGGCTTGATAGGGTCACCCTGTACTTCGGCTGCAAGGGTCGCGGTATGCTCCTCGGTACAGAGGGAGCGCTCCATGTTTCCATTAACTGTAATAACGCCGTGGGGTCCAGGCATTTTGAGCTTTAAGTAAGCATAATGCGGGACCACATTGAAGCGGGCGAAGGCACATCCCTGAGTAGTGCGTGATAACCACTTCGGAAAGGGACGATGTCGAATATCAAGTCTTCACTTTGGAAGTTGTCCGGCGAGCCGAAGACCACCACTACAAAAAAAAGACACATCCGTGACATTTTGGGCCGAACGAATTTTTTTTTCTATCATACTTATGACACTTCTATGACAATAATTGTGACAAAACACGGTATCATCATAGATTTGGTGGGGTCCTACTTCTATGAAAAAAAATAATGACAGAAAATGGGCTTTTCGTCCAAGGCGGGTCGGAGACGCAGCTGCATGACATTCTTTGGGCCGTCCATGACGAAAAAAACCGGGATAGAAGCGAGGGCGAGGAAAATATCGGGGTGTTCCCGGTTATGGTGGGTGGTCGGGGCCGAGCGATGTGCATTTCTCTCATACACGCACGCACGTGGGTGCGAGGCGTTAGGCTCTAACTGAACCCGAGCGAGGTGTTGGGCTCTAACTGAACCCAACATTGCACTACAGGCTACACGTTACTGAACCCGAGCAATCATTCGATGGCTGTTAAGTGAACCCGATCGAGCGATTCCTTCGCTACTGCTGCTAACTGAAGCCGATTGATGCTGCCTCTAGATGAATAGTGAGCATTGCTGGGGGGTTTGGATGAACAGTTCCCGGTGGGGGTGGATGAACAGGTCCCAGTGGTGTTGCCTCTTGTCACGACCGGTTTTCCAATAAAATACTTATTGAGAAACCGTCCCTTTTATTCCCAGTATAGGAGAATCTTCCTTACTGGTAGACAACTTCTTGATACAGAAATCCAGAGATACCAATATTACACAAGGTTGGGCTGAGGATGCTCAACGATCTATTACAAGCACGCCGATATTGTACATAAAGGCGGATATGACACAAGGTTATGGTGGCATAACTACTGCCTCGTAATAAAAGTGGTGGTGGATATGTCACAGTGACGTGGGTGACTTGACTCCTAAATCTTACAACTCATCGAGCGCCGGAGTGAGGCTCGATGATTTTATTCGGGTAGCGGAAGCGTATATGATACAAGTGACCAAATTTCTAGGATTCAGACGGATCGTGGGACTCCTCTAGGCGTCGGACTCGCTATCGAACTCTTCATCCATAAGATCACCTTCGTCAACTTCTGGCCAAATCAACAAGCCAGGTGAGTACTTTGAATGTACTCGCAAGACAGTTCGGACATAAGATATAACAAATGCAAACATGATGCCCATGAGCAGTTTAGCAATGCACACTCAGATAATAAATTTTCAAGGCGTGTTAAAGGAAAAGGGAAGTCAGGCGGTACTCCTCCCGAAGTCCCAACAAAATAACTGAAAACCGATCGGGTGTCTGAAGTGACACCTCGAAAGGTAAAAAATAAATTAACATGCCGCAGTCGGGCGTCTGAGCGACACCACATAAAGGGCTTATATTGAAATGTAAATGACAGTGCGTGCCACAGTCGGACGTCTACGCGACATCTCAGAAAGGGCTTATAATGAAAATAAATAACCGTGATGCCACAGTTGGACGTCTGAGCGACATCGCGTAAAGGGCTTATATCAAAAGTAGATAACAAGAGTGCCACAATCGGACGTCTGAGCGACATCACATAAAGGGCTTACATCGGAAGTAAATAACAATAGTGCCACAGTCGGACGTCTGAGCGACATCACAGAAAGGGCTTATATTTCATCATTCGTATTCAATAAATTCATGAAGTTAAATTATTTCAAGGAAATACTCAGTACATAATGACAAACGGGTTAGTCCATCCACAGGAGTAATCATTTAGCCGGGTTTATCACTCATGTTTGTTCACTGGAGATTGCCACGGAGACTGACACTGAGACTGACAAAGACAAGTTGAACACAGTCCTTGACCATAGATACGGTTACTTGAATGATTTTGACTCTGCAGAGTTTGTACTATTTAACCACAGCCAACGGATTTCAGTAGTCACAAGGGACTAGTTCTGTTTACGGTATTTTAGAAGAAACACATCTAACCAGTACACACCCATTCCACATTCCGCTGCCAGGAATCACCCTAGGCAGCGTTCAAGAAAAACTCTAAGACGGGGAGGTCACAACCTCGAATAGCATGGGATCAAATTTATATCGCGCGCTCTAAGGGGTGCCCCCCTCTCGGTCCCAACCGGAAACACCAATGCCCCCTGACCGGATGACTGGCTTTAATCCAGGGCCGTGGAACCCTCATCACGGCCCCTATATTTGGTGTGTACGAGGAAAGAGGTTTGCAACTTACTAAACCATATTCTTTGAAGAAAACATGTGGTAGTACAAGAGAAGGAACGGATGGTAACATGAATTGATCCAGGTCGACACTGGAGTTAAATGGTTTGGCATAAGACTGGCATGCTTCAACAATACCATCTTACCACCTTTCATGTCACCACATGATTATGTAAACTCACATCAAATAACACATCGAGTTTCGAAGCTCACTTGCAACAGCTTTGCATGCAATATAACATTTACGGATGTTCATATAAACATGCCATGAAGTAACTACTAAAGCAAACATGCAAAACACTCATCATATCAAAGGTTCAAACATGCTTGCCTGGATTGGAGTAGTCGGAGTCTAGCTCGGTGAAGTTTGCGGTTCCGTCACCTCCTCCGGTATCTACGGTATAAAGAAAATACGTACTAACGTAAATACCGTGTGTGCACAAAAAGTGTTCCTTATATTTTTCAAATAAATATGATAAAACACTAGATAGACAAAATAAAGATGACAGAAAAAGAATCAATCAAAAATCACTTTCTGTTTAAAAGTTATTAAATTTTTAGTCCAGGGACTTGTCTGTAATGAAACAAAAAGTTTCCAGGGGTTGGCTTATAAAAACAGAAAACGTTTGAGTAGGAAACACGCTAACCAAAAGGGAAAGCGCACTTTGCCCGAAGGCGTTTTCCAGGGAAACGGTTGGAATAAAAGAAAAGAGAGGCTGACGAGGGGGTCCCACCCGTCAGCTTTAAATTTGAAAACCGAGTCGCCGGTGCCCGAAGGCTGCGGTGGTCGCCGGCGGCGATCCACGGCGAGTAAGGAGGAGTGGAGGGTACCTACAGACTCAGGGTGCTCTCCCGCGTCTATGGGTGGTGGAGTTGGTCGTCAGCGAGCACCACGTCGACGGCGGCCTCAACTCCGGCGGACGGTGGTTCGGGTGTTGGTGGATCTCGCCGGGGAGGGCTGCTGACGCGGTTTGGGGCTCAGGTTAGAGCACTGGGTGCACTAGAGGGTTGCTGACGCGGTTTGGGAGGCGGGGATGTTCTCACCTGAGTGAATCAAGCTAGAGCCCGAGGCGGATCGGGGCGGCCGGAGTCGGGGAAGGAGACCTCCTCAGGGTCCTCCTAGTGGCTAGGCGGGGCTCTGGTGAGGTGGAGGTGTGGTGCGGGGTTCAGAACGAGCTCGAGGGCTCGTTTTATAGCCGACCCGAGGCGGTGGCCGTGAACGGGATAACGCCGGTGATGGTTACGACGAGGCAGAGGTCGGTCAGGTGGTTTAGGGGGCTAGGCATCAACGTGATAGTTCATTGGTTCCGTTCAAGTGCCAAGTTTGGCCTGCCTTGGGTGGTACTCCGTGTTTACGACGGAACGGCTCACGGCGCTCGTCGGCGGTAGAGGGCACGCTCTGCGCTGCTCAGGCCGCGGCGACTGTGCCGCAGCGTGCACAGGCAAGCGGACAGCCACGCGGAGGCTTCGGGTGGCTCGGGCGGTGCTGGACGGCGCCGAAAGGTGGTGCTGATCCCTGCTGGCCGCCACGGGTGGCTCTGCACGGCAGAAGCTGCCGGCGTCGGCGAGATACGTCACCATCGACGATGGTGCCCGTCCAAATGACCATGCGGCGTTCTGGATAAGGAGGGGGAACAGGGAGCAAGGCGCCACTGCAGTTACTGGCGAGATCGACGCCGTGCTCTGAAAAAACGGCACTGACGGCGAAACAGAAAGACTGAAAGTCTGAACTTTCTGAATTTGAACAGCAACAGTGCCTGCCAGGTGCTCGATGAAATGATTTTGGCATGTGGAGAAATTTTCTGGAGCTGATCTCTGGTGAGGTGACCTCTCAATGCACCCGGGGGCTGCCTGATTTATCCCAGAATTTTTGGAGAAGAAAAATATTGAATTTCACCAAAATTGACAAATCTGGTCCAAACTTGCAGTGAGCAAAACTTGAAAATTTTGAACTGTGGAAGAGTGGATCTTGATGGATCTAGGTTGGGGGTGCTAAGGACTAGTCAGAGGTGTTGGTTTGGGATCAAAACTCAAAAGAAATTTGGTACTTCCTTTGTAAATCACCTAGGCCCAAAATAAAAGACAAAAATAGTTTTGGGGATAAAATAAATGGAATAAAAATAAAAAATGGGTTGAACTTGTTGGGATTGAATATTTGACTTGACCCAAAGTGGAGGGAGGGGTTTTGGAGGAAAGTTTTAACATGAAGTAGGACAAAAGAGAATGAATAACAAGAATAAACCCAAAACCCATAGGGTTTCCTTTTAAAGAAAAGATTTCCAAAATTAATTGTGATGGGTTAACACCAAATAAAAAGTCTTCAATACCAAACACCAAGGTTGAGGATGACACAAAAACAAAATAATTGTCATAAGAGATATTTTTTGAGAAGGAGGGTCTTTTTAGAAAGGTTTTAAATAGCCTCCTTCAAATCCAATAAAGAGTTTGATAAAAACCAAATCAAAATTTTGGAGTGTCACAACACCTACCCCCTTAGGAAAAATCTCGTCCCCGAGATTTCAGCTGATCCTCAAATAGGTGTGGGTGTTCTCCCCGAAGAAAATCCTCTCTTTCCCATGTTGCCTCATCTTTGGTGTGATTGCTCCACTGGACTTTGAAAAACTTAATTGTTTTCTGACGGGTCCTCCTTTCAGACTCCTCCAATATTTTTATTGGGCGTTCCCGGTAGGTGATGTCTGGCTGTACATCAATGTCCTCATGCGATACCTGCTTTTCTGGGTTGCTCACACAGTTCCTCAACTGTGAGACGTGGAACACATCATGGACGTATGACAACTCTTCGGGTAGGTCTAGCTGGTAGGCTACCGTGCCTCTTCGTGCAACTACACAGAAGGGTCCGATAAACCTTGGTGCTAGGTTTCCTTTAACTTTGAATCGTTGCAGGCCCCTCATAGGAGATACTCGTAGGTACACATACTCACCGGGTTCAAAGCTGACTCCCCGGTGTTTTCGATCGTAATAACTCTTCTGTCGGCTTTGAACTGTCTTGAGTCGGTCCCTGATTAGCTTAACTTTCTCCTCAGCTTCCTTGAGCATTTCTGGGCCGAAGATACGGCTGTCTCCTGTTTCTGACCAATTTAATGGAGTACGACATCTCTGCCCGTACAAGGCTTCAAAAGGTGCCATTTGTAAGCTGGCTTGGTAACTGTTGTTGTATGCAAACTCGGCATATGGCAAGCTTTCTTCCCAACTGGTTCCATAGGTGAGGACACATGCTCTCAGCATGTCCTCTAGAATTTGGTTTACGCCTTCAGTTTTTCCATCAGTCTGGGGGTGGTATGCTGTACTGAACGCCAGTTGAGTTCCCAGAGCTTGTTGTAATTGATCCCAAAATCTAGAGACGAATTTAGTTCCTCTGTCAGATATTATAGTCTTTGGGACTCCATGCAGACAAACTATGCGGGAGAGATAAAGCTTGGCAAGCTTCTGAGTGGTGTGGGTTGTCTTTACGGGAATGAAATGTGCCACCTTGGTTAGTCTATCTGTGATGACCCATATGGCATCATTTCCGTGTTGTGACCGAGGTAGTCCGACAATGAAATCCATCCCAATTTCGTCCCATTTCCACTACGGTATCCTGTTTGGTTGTAATAACCCTGCTGGTTTTTGATGCTCGGCCTTAATGCGCTGACACGAATCACAACATGCAATGAAGGTGGCTATATCCCTCTTCATACCTTGCCACCAAAAATTTTCCTGAATGTCTTTATACATTTTGGTTCCTCCCGGGTGGATGAAATATGGGGCGGTGTGGCCTTCGGCTAGAATTTGCTGTTTGAGGTCTTCTATATTTGGTACGCAATGTCTGTCTCCGTACCATAGTATTCCCTTATCGTCTATGACAAATTCTGAGGCCTTGCCCAAACTCACTTTTCTTTTTATGCCTTCGATGCTGGGGTGTCCATGTCGAGCGTCCTTAATTTGTTCCATTATGGTAGGCTGTATTTCCAAATTTGACACATCGCCCTCAGTGACCATCACCATGTTGAGTTTGGCGAACTCCTGCTGAAATTCAGGTCTCAAGTTTGGCATACCATCGTTGCCTGAACTGGGGTTTCGACTAAGAGCATATGCCACTACATTCGCCTTTCCTGGATGGTAGTGAATACCAACATCATAATATTTCACTAATTCCAACCAGCGTCGTTGTCGTAAATTGAGTTCTGGTTGTGTGAAAATATACTTGAGGCTTTTATGGTCCATGTATATTTCACAACGATTTCCAAGTAAAAAGTGCCTCCACTCTTTGAGTGCATGAATGACTGCTGCCAACTCCAAGTCATGAGTAGGATAATTTTCTTCGTGCTTGCGTAGTTGCCTGGAAGCATATGCGACCACCTTGCCTTCTTACATTAATACGCATCCGAGGCCCTTCCGGGATGCGTCACGGTACAGTTCAAAGCTTTTGTGTATGTCTGGCACAACCAATACTGGTGTTGTCCTTAATTTCCTTTTGAGTTCTTGGAAACTTTTCTCGCAAGCTTCAGTCCATACAAACTTCTTATCCTTCTTGAGCAACTGTGTCATTGGTTTTGCTATGGTGGAGAACCCTTCAGTAAACCTTCGGTAATATCCTGCCATTCCCAAGAAACTACGTACGTACGTTACGCTGGCTGGTGGTTTCCAGCCAAGTACGGCGTTGACTTTTTCTGGGTCTACGGCAACACCTTCTTGGGTTAAAACATGGCCTAGAAAACCAACCTGTCTTAACCAAAATTCACATTTGCTGAACTTGGCGTATAATTGATGTTTCCTTAATTCTCCCAGTACAATTCTGAGATGTTCATCATGCTCTTCTGGTGTCTTAGAGTATACCAGAATATCATCAATGAACACCACAACAAATTTGTCCATAAATTTCATAAACACTTTATTCATGAGGTGGATAAAATATGCGGGGGCGTTGTTTAATCCAAACGGCATTACTGTAAATTCATATAGTCCGTATCTGGAGGTGAATGCTGTCTTGGGGATATCTTCTCCGTACTTTTAATTGATGGTATCCCGACCTTAAATCAATTTTTGAGAAAACCTTGGCTTGAGCGAGCTGGTCAAATAAATCATTTATCCGTGGCATCGGATATTTGTTCTTGATTGTGACCATGTTGACTGGTCGATAGTCTATACATAATCTCAGTGTCCCATCCTTTTTCTTGGCAAATAAAACTGGTGAACCCCAAGGTGAGGAGCTGGCTCGTATAAATCCTTTGTCCAGTAATTCTTTTATTTGCTTTTTTAATTCCACCAACTCTGAGGGTGCCATTCTGTATGGTTTCTTGTAAATGGGGGTGGTTCCAGGTGCTAGTTCAATGCTGAATTCTATTTCCCGGTCTGGTGGCATGCCTGGTAGTTCTTCGATAAATACGTCGGGGAACTCACACACTACTGGAACTTTCCTTAACTCTGAAACATCCACCTTGTTCAACCTTGGTTGCCGTGATATTTGTCTTTCTTGAGCTGAAATTTTTATTTTCTTCCCGTGATGATGGGTAAGAATTACCGTCCGGTTGAAGAAGTCAATAAATCCTTTGTTCGTGGTTAACCAGTCCATTCCTAGGATAACATCCAGTCCCTTATTTTCCAATACAATGAGGTTGCCGTGAAACTTTAGTCCCTGAACTCAATAACCACACCTTGGCAGTAACTCTGAGTGATTTGCTTAATCCCGGGGGACATGATGATCATGGATTTTTCCAAGGGAAGCATCAAAAATATCATTTTGCAAAGCAAATTTCTTTGAAATGAACGAGTGAGAAGCTCCAGAATTAAACAAAACCGTGGAAGGTATTGTGTTGACGGGGAACGTACCGAGTACGATATCCAGGGCATTCTGTGCTTCCTCCTTGGTCACATGGTTCAAGTGACCCTTCTTGTGATTATTATTGGGGTTGAAATTGTTACGCTTGGGTGCTGAATTATTCCCACCGTTGTTCGGCTTGGGAGCTGAGTTTCTTGGCTTTGGGCACTGTTTGGCATAGTGCCCTTCCTCTCCACAAGCGTAGCAAGTAACACCTGGGCGGTACGTAAAATCCTTGTCCCTTGCATGAAAATTTTTGTTCGAGCGTGGGGCATTGGTTGTGGGCTTGTTTGCTCCATTTTTCTAAAAATCAGTCTTGTTCCGGTTGTTGCGAGCTTGAGTAGTTTGGTCCCTCTTGTGCTTGCGAAAATCCTCCAAGCCGCGGCGCTCATTTTCCAATGTAATGGCTTTGTCCACAAGTGTTTTGAAATCCGGAAAGGTGTGTACAACCAGCTGGCATTTAAGTGTTGGTGCAAGACCGTCCAGAAATTTTTCCATCTTTTTATTTTCAGTCATGTGCTCTTCGTTAGCATAACGAGATAATTGAGTAAACTGACTATTGTACTCAGTCACCGTCATGCTTCTTTGCTTGAGGTCATCAAACTCCCTTTTCTTGATCTTCATAATGCTTCTGGGGATATGCGCCCCACGAAAACCTTCTTTAAATTCTTCCCAGGTGATGTTATTTTCATTGGGGTGCATGTGTAGGAAATTTTCCCACCGTGATGCAGCTGCTCCAGTGAGGTTGTGAGGTGCATATAGTACCTTCTCACGGTCTGAACATTGTGCAATAATTAATTTCCTTTCAATGTCTCGAAGCCAATCATCGGTCTCAAGAGGTTTGTCAGTATGAGAGAATGTTGGGGGACGCGTCTTTTGTAGTTCTGACAATTTGGATTGCTGTTGATACGGTCCATGGTGATTTCCCATATTGACGACATGGTTCATCATTTCTTGATGCTGTTGCTGGCTTTGCTCATAAAGGCGACATACTTGGGAAAATGCTGCTTCACTGCCCTGCTGACTTGATTGCCCCTGTGTGAAATTGTTGCTTGTTTGGGTACCATAATTCTCTTCTGGCAGACATGGCATGGAACGAGTCCAAGGACGAGGCATTTTCCACTCTGGGGATACTTTTTTGTAGAACTCATAAGAAAAGGAAACTAAGTCGCAAAAATAAATAAATTCGCAAAGACGGAAATTTTAAACACCCCAAGATTTTTCAAGAAAATACTTGTTTGCGCACGGAGAAGGACCGCTCAGTACATATCTTACACGCAAGCAGTAATTATACAATACATCACTCAGGATGTGCGTACACATTCCTAACATGTTATTTAGGCTAGTGCACTTCTCCCAGTTCCTACATGATGCGCACACAAACTACTTCTCACAACCTATATACATATAAACATATCACACAAGCTGGTACATCGCATGGCTGCTAGGCGCACTCAGTCGGAGATGCTAAGGATTTCCCTTGGCCTGCCGAGGGTACGACCCAGTGATGCTGGGGACTCAACCTCCTCCTCACTAATAGGCTCCAGGCGCGAAGTGCTGCGTTGAGGAGCTGGAGCGGGCGCGATAGGTGGTGCAGCACGGACTGGAGTGGGCACAATGACTTGGTCAAACTCCTTAGTGGTAGGCAGGCGACGAGCGGTGGCGAGGATGGCAGGCGAATAGGATGATGAGGATGAGACATAAGTCAGCGGTGGTGCTGTGTGGAGGAGCTCCCTCCTGTTGGCGGAATAGCCATGAACTGAGTCCATACGAGCAGCCACAAGGTCGTCCACGAGGTTATCAAAAGCTGCCTCAAGATCCTGGAGGTATTCAACAAGGATCTCAATAGCCTCATCTCGCTCTCCCCTAGGGCAAGCGAATGCATAGTGACAAGTGTATGGCACGTGGCATGGGAGGTAGCGGTAGCGACGAGTCTTCATCGAAGGAAGAACATCCCGGAGACGAGCTATGGCCTCCCGGGCAGCCATCTGCATGGCATGCCTCTCCGTAGGCATGGCCCTACCCACAAATCGGAAGTGGCGTGAATATGAACGCCCTCCCTTGAATTGCACCGCGGCCTGGTGCATGGACAGACCGTCGCTGATCTTGTGTTGGTAGAGTGTGAACACTGGACGAGCCGATGGCCCAATCACGATCTTGACGATGTAGGTGAGGAGCTTGATAAACCCCTCAGGTACATTGGCGAACACCTTTGTCTCACAGTCGCTGCTAGCCATCTACAAAATTAGACAAAAATTCCGAATAGTCAGATCATAAATTTATGACGACTAACAGAAAATTGCTACATTTTGCAAAAATGCTAAAATCGCACTTAAGACGCTAATAACCGATTAGCGATCGCCCCTAGTGGTTTCCTACAGTGAGCCTGGCTCTGATACCAAGTTTGTCACGACCGGTTTTCCAATAAAATACTTATTGAGAAACTGACCCTTTCATTTCCAGTACAGGAGAATCTTCCTTACTGGTAGAAAAGTTCTTGATACAGAAATCCAGAGATACCAATATTACACAAGGTTGAGCTGAGGCTGCTCAACGATCTATTACAAGCACGCCGATATTGTACATAAAGGCCGATATGACACAAGGTTATGGTGGCATAACTACTGACTCGTAATAAAAGTGGTGATGGATATGTCACAGTGACGTGGGTGACATGACACCTAAATCTTACAGCTCATCGAGCGCCGGAGTGAGGCTCGATGATTTTATTCGGGTAGCGGAAGCGTATATGATACAAGTGACCAAATTTCCAGGATTCGCACGGGACTGACTGGGACTCCTCTAGGCGTCGGACTCGCTATCGAACTCTTCCTCCATAAGCTCGCCTTCGTCAACATCTGGCCAAATCAACAAGCCAGGTGAGTACTTTGAATGTACTCGCAAGACAGTTCGGACATAAGATATAACAAATGCAAACATGATGCCCATGAGCAGTTTAGCAATGCACACTAAGATAATAAATTTGCAAGGCGTGTTAAAGGAAAAGGGAAGTCAGGCGGTACTCCTCCCGTATTCCAACAAAATAACTCAAGACCGATCGGGTGTCTGAAGCGACGCCTCGAAAGGTCAAAAAGTAATTAACATGCCGCAGTCGGGCGTCTGAGCGACACCACATAAAGGGCTTATATTGAAATGTAAATGATAGTGCATGCCACAGTCGGACGTCTACGCGACATCTCGGAAAGGGCTTATAATGAAAATAAATAACCGTGATGCCACAGTCGGACGTCTGAGTGACATCGCGTAAAGGGCTTATATCGAAAGTAGATAACAAGAGTGCCACAGTCGGAAGTCTGAGCGACATCACATAAAGGGCTTATATCGAAAATAAATAACAATAGTGCCACAGTCGGACGTCTGAGCGACATCACAGAAAGGGCTTATATTTCATCATTCGTATTCAATAAATTCATGAAGTTAAATTATTTCAAGGAAATACTCAGTACATAATGACAAATGGGTTAGTCCATCCACAGGAGTAATCATTTAGCCGGGTTTACCACTCATGTTTGCTCACCGGAGATTGCCACGGAGACTGACACTAAGACTGACAAAGACAAGTTGAACACAGTCCTTGACCATAGATACGGTTACTTCAATGATTTTGACTCTGCAGAGTTTGTACTATTTAACCACAGCCAACGGATTTCAGTAGTCACAAGGGACTAGTTCCGTTTACCGTATTTTAGAAGAAACACATCTAACCAGTACACACCCATTCCACATTCCGCTGCCAGGAATCACCCTAGGCAGCGTTCAAGAAGAACTCTGACGGAGAGGTCACAACCTCGAATAGCATGGGATCAAATTTATATCGCGCGCTCTAACGGGTGCCCCCCTCTCGGTCCCAACCGGAAACACCCATGCCCCCTGACCGGATGACTGGCTTTAATCCAGGGCCATGGAACCCTCATCACGGCCCCTCTATTTGGTGTGTACGAGGAAAGAGGTTTGCAACTTACTAAACCATATTCTTTGAAGAAAACATGTGGTAGTACAAGAGAAGGAACGGATGATAACGTGACTTGATCCACGTCGACACTGGAGTTAAATGGTTTGGCATAAGACTGGCATGCTTCAACAATACCATCTTACCACCTTTCATGTCACCACATGATTATGTAAACTCACATCAAATAACACATCGAGTTTCGAAGCTCACTTGCAACAGCTTTGCATGCAATATAACATTTACGGATGTTCATATAAACATGCCATGGAGTAACTACTTAAGAAAAAATGCAAAACACTCATCATATCAAAGGTTCAAACATGCTTGCCTGGTTCGGAGTACTCGGAGTCTAGCTCGGTGAAGTTTGCGGTTCCGTCACCTCCTCCGGTATCTACGGTATAAAGAAAATACGTACTAAAGTAAAAACCGTGTGTGCACAAAAAGTGTTCCAAATACTTTTCAAATAAATAATATAAAAAACTAGACCGAAAAATAAAGATGACAGAAAAAGAATCAATCAAAAATCACTTTCTGTTTAAAAGTTATCAAAGTTTTAGTCCAGAGACTTGTCTGTAATGAAACAGAAAGTTTCCAGGGGTTGGTTTATAAAAACAGAAAACGTTTGCCTAGGAAACACGCTAACCCAAAGGGAAAGCGCACTTTGCCCGAAGGCGTTTTCCAGGGAAACAGTTCGAATAAAAGAAAAGAGAGGCTGACGAGGGGGTCCCACCCGTCAGGTTTAAATTTGAAAACAGAGTCGGCGGCGCCCGAAGGCTGCGGTGGTCACCGGCGGTGATCCACGGGGAGTTAGGAGGAGTGGAGTGTACCTGCGGACTCAGGGTGCTCTCCCGCGTCTGTGGGTGGTGGAGTTGGTCGTCGGCGAGCACCACGTCGACGGCGGCCTCAACTCCGGCGGACGGTGGTTCGGGTGTTGGTGGATCTCGCCGGGAAGGGCTGCAAAGGTCGAATTAGGGCTCGGGTTAGAGCACTCGGTGCACTAGAGGGTTGCTGACGCGGTTTGGGAGGCGGAGATGGTCTCACCTGAGTGAATCAAGCCGGAGCCCGAGGCGGATCGGGGTGGCCGGAGTCGGGGAAGTAGACCTCCTCAGGGTCCTCCTAGTTGCTAGGCGGGGCTCTGGTGAGGTGGAGGTGTGGTGCAGGGTTGAGAACGAGCTCGAGGGCTCGTTTTATAGCCGACCCGAGGCGGTGGCCGTGAACAGGATAACGCTGGCGATGGTTACGACGAGGCAGAGGTCGGTCAGGTGGTTTAGGGGGCTAGGCATCAACGTGATGGTTCACTGGTTCCGTTCAAGTGCCAAGTTTGGCCTGCCTTGGGTGGTACTCCACGGTTATGACGGAACGGATCACGGCGCTCATTGGCGGAAGAGGGCACGCTCTGCGCTTCTCAGGCCGCGGCGACTGTGCCGTAGCGTGCATAGGCAAGCGGACAGCCACGTGGAGGCTTCGGGTGGCTCGGGCGGTGCTGGACGGTGCCGAAAGGTGGTGCTGATCCCTGCTGGCCGCCACGGGTGGCTCTGCGACCGCAGAAGCTGCCGGCGTCGGCGAGACACGTCACCACCGATGATGGTGCCCGTCCAAATGACCATGCGGCATTCCGGATAAGGAGGGGGAACAGGGAGCAAGGCGCCACTGCAGTTACTAGCGAGATCGACGCCGTGCTCTGAAGAATACGACACTGATGGCGAAACAGAAACACTGAAAGTCTGAACTTTTTGAACAGCAACAGTGCCTGCCAGGTGCTCGATGAAATGATTTTGGCATGTGGAGAAATTTTCTGGAGCTTATCTTTGGTGAGGTGACCTCTCAATGCAACTGGGGGCGGCCTGATTTATCCCAGAATTTTTGGAGAAGAAAAATATTGAATTTCACCAAAATTGACAAATCTGGTCCAAACTTGTAGTGAGCAAAACTTGAAAATTTTGAACTGTGGAAGAGTGGATCTTGATGGATCTAGGTTGGGGGTGCTAAGGACTAGTCAGAGGAGTTGGTTTGGGATCAAAACTCAAAAGAAATTTGGTACTTCCTTTGTAAATCACCTAGGCCCAAAATATAAGACAGAAATAGTTTTGGGGATAAAATAAATGGAATAAAAATCAAAAATTGGTTGAACTTGTTGGGATTGAATATTTGACTTGACCCAAAGTGGAGGGAGGGGTTTGGAGGAAAGTTTTAACATGAAGTAGGACAAAAGAGAATGAATAACAAGAATAAACCCAAAACCCATAGGGTTTCCTTTTAATAGAAAAGATTTCCAAAATTAATTGTGATGGGTTAACACCAAATAAAAAGTCTTCAATACCAAACACCAAGGTTGAGGATGACACAAAAACAAAATAATTGTCATAAGAGAAATTTTTTGAGAAGGAGGGTCTTTTTAGAAAGGTTTTAAATAGCCTCCTTCAAATCAAATAAAGAGTTTGATAAAAACCAAATCAAAATTTTGGAGTGTCACACCTCTGGATGAACAGTGAGCGTTGCTGGGGGGGGATTGGATGAACAGTTCCTGGTGGGGGTGGATGAATAGGACCCCGTGGTGTTGCCTCTGGATGAACAGGACCCCGATCGAGCCGGTTGGGGCTGGATGAACAGGACCCCGTGGAGGGCTGGAAGAACAGGACCACCCCGTGGAAGGCTGGATGAACAGTAGAAGGTGGAGGGCTGGATGAACAATAGCCCGTGGAGGGGTGGTTGAACAGGAGCCCGTGGAGACGGCTGGTTGAACAGTAGCCGATGGAGTAGCGCGCGGTGGAGGCTGGATGAACAGGAGCCCGTGGATGAACAGTCGCAGGTGGAGGCTGGAGGAGGTCGACGGTGGATGAACAGTAGCCCGTGGAGGATGGAGGGTTTCGACGGTGGAGATGAATAGTATCCCGTGGAGTCCCGTTTTGCGGTACGCCACACCCCTCCCGATGAGCAGGACCCCCGTTTCGACCATAGCGCTCCAACACAAGTCTGTTTCCTCCGTTTTGCGGTACGCTGATACGTCTCCGTCGTATCTATAATTTTTGATTGTTCCATGCCAATATTCTACAACTTCCATATACTTTTTGGCAACTTTTTATACTATTTTTGGGACTAACATATTGATCAAGTGCCCAGTGCCCAGTGCCAGTTCCAGTCTGTTGCGTGTTTTTGGTTTCGTGGAATATCCATATGAAACGGAGTCCAAACGGGATAAAAATGGACGGAGCTTATTTTTGGAATATTTGGAAAATCTGGTAGAAAGATCAATGTGAAACGGTGTCTGAGGTGGCCACGAGGCAGGGGCCCACGCCCGTACCAGGAGGGCGTGCCCCCCGCCCTCGTGGGCCACCCGTAAGGCGGTTGATGACCTTCTTCAGCCGCAAGAAATCTAAATTTTGGTAAAAATTCACGGTGAAGGTTTCAGTCCAATAGGAGTTACGGATCTCCATATATATCCGAAACGGTGAAAGGGCAGCAGAACAGAATGCAGAAACAAGGAGAAACAGAGAGATAGATCCAATCTCGGAGGGGCTCTCGCCCCTCCCACGCCATGGAGGCCAAGGACCAAAGGGGGAAACCCTTCTCCCATCTAGGGAGGAGGTCAAGGAAGAAGAAGAGGAAGGGGCCCCCTCTCCCCTTCCCTTCTGGTGGCTCCGGAACGCCGCCATGGCCATCATCATCGCCGCAATCTTCACCAACAACTTCACCGCCATCATCACCAACTCTTCCCCCCTCTATGCAGCGGAGTAACTGTTGGGGAACGTAGTAATTTCAAAATAAAATCCTACGCACACGCAAGATCATGGTGATGCATAGCAACGAGAGGGGAGAGTGTTGTCCACGTACCCTCTTAGACCGACAGCGGAAGCGTTAGCACAACGCAGTTGATGTAATTGTACGTCTTCACGATCCGACCGATCAAGTACCGAACGTACGTCACCTCCGAGTTCAGCACACGTTCAGCCCGATGACGTCCCTCGAAGTCCGATCCAGCCGAGTGTTGAGGGAGAGTTTCATCAGCACGTGGCGCGGTGACGATGTTGATGTTCTACCGACGCAGGGCTTCGCCTAAGCACCGCTACAGTATTATCGAAGTGGACTGTGGTGGAGGGGGGCACCGCACACGGTTGGGAGAGATCAACTAATCAACTTGTGTGTCTAGGGTGCCCCCTGCCCCCGTATATAAAGGAGCAAGGGGGAGGTGCGGCCGGCCAGGGAGGAGGCGCGCCAGGAGGAGTCCTACTCCTACCGGGAGTAGGACTCCCCCCTTTTCCATGTTGGACTAGGAGAGAGAGGGGGAAGAGGTGGAGGGGAGGAAGGAAAGGGGGGCGCCGCCCCCTTCTCCTTGTCCTATTCGTACTGGGGGGAGGTGCGTGCGGCCCTGCCCTGGCCTCCTCTCCTCTCTTCCACTAAGGCCCACTAAGGACCATTAAGTTCCCGGGGGGTTCCGGTAACCTCCCGGTACTCCAGAAAAATCCCGATTTCACCCGAAACACTTCCGATACCCAAACATAGGCTTCCAATATATCAATCTTCATGGCTCGACCATTTCGAGACTCCTCTCATGTCCGTGATCACATCCAGGACTCCGAACAACCTTCGGTACATCAAAACATATAAACTCATAATATAACTGTCATCGAAACTTTAAGCGTGCGGACCCTACGGGTTCGAGAACTATGTAGACATGACCGAGACATATCTCCGGTCAATAACCAATACCGGAACCTGGATGCTCATATTGGCTCCCACATATTCTACGAAGATCTTTATCGGTCACACTGCATAACAACATACGTTGTTCCCTTTGTCATCGGTATGTTACTTGCCCGAGATTCGATCGTCGGTATCTCAATACCTAGTTCATTCTCGTTACCGGCAAGTCTCTTTACTCGTTCCGTAATACATCATCCCGCAACTAACTCATTAGTTTGCAATGCTTGCAAGGATTAAGTGATGTGCATTACCGAGACGGCCCAGAGATACCTCTCCGACAATCGGTGCGAAAAATCCTAATCTCAAAATACGCCAACCCAACATGTACCTTCGGAGACACCTGTAGAGCACCTTTATAATCACCCAGTTACATTGTGACGTTTGGTAGCACACAAAGTGTTCCTCAGGTAAACAGGAGTTGCATAATCTCATAGTCATAGGAACTAGTATAAGTCATGAAGAAAGCAATAGAAACATACTAAACGATCGTGTGCTAAGCTAACAGAATGGGTCATGTCAATCACATCATTCTCCTAATGATGTGATCCCGTTAATCAAATGACAACCCATGTCAATGGCTAGGAAACATAACCATCTTTGATTAACGAGCTAGTCAAGTAGAGGCATACTAGTGACACTCTGTTTGTCTATGTATTCACAAATGTATCTTGTTTCCGGTTAATGCAATTCTAGCATGAATAATAAACATTTATCATGATATAAGGAAATAAATAATAACTTTATTATTGCCTCTAGGGCATATTTCCTTCAGTCTCCCACTTGCACTAGAGTCAATAATCTAGTTCACATCGCCATGTGATTTAACATCAATAGTTCACATCTTTATGTGGTTAACACCCATAGTTCACATCGACATGTGACCAACACCCAAAGGGTTTACTAGAGTCAGTAATCTAGTTCACATCGCTATGTGATTAACACCCAAAGAGTACTAAGGTGTGATCATGTTTTGCTTGTGAGATAATTTTAGTCAACGGGTCTGTCACATTCAGATCCGTAAGTATTTTGCAAATTTCTATGTCTACAATGCTCTGCACGGTGCTACTCTAGCTAATTGCTCTCACTTTCAATATGTATCTATACCGAGACTTAGAGTCATTTAGATTAGTGTCAAAACTTGCATCGACGTATCCCTTTACGACGAACCTTTTGTCACTTCCATAATCGAGAAACATATACTTATTCCACTAAGGATAATTTTGACCGATGTCCATTGATCTACTCCTAGATTACTATTGCACTCCCTTGCTAAACACAGTGTAGGGTATACAATAGATCTGGCACACAGCATGGCATACTTTATAGAACCTATGGCTGAGGCATAGGGAATGACTTTCATTCTCTTTCTATCTTCTGTCGGGATCGGGTTTTGAGTCTTACTCAATCTCACACCTTGTAACACAGGCAAGAACTCTTTCTTTGACTGTTCCATTTTGAACTACTTCAAAATCTTGTCAAGGTATGTACTCATTGAAAAAACTTATCAAGCGTCTTGATCTATCTCTATAGATCTTGATGCTCAATATGTAAGCAGCTTCATCGAGGTCTTTCTTTGAAAAACTCCTTTAAAATATCCCTTTGTGCTATCAAGAAATTCTATATCATTTCCAATTAGTAATATGTCATCCAGATATAATATCAGAAATGCTACAGAGCTCCCACTCACTTTCTTGTAAATACAGGCTTCTGCAAAAGTCTGTACAAAACCAAATGCTTTGATCACACTATCAAAGCGTTTATTCCAACTCCGAGAGGCTTGCACCAGTCCATAAATGGATCGCTGGAGCTTGCACACTTTGTTAGCTCCCTTTGGATTGACAAAACCTTCCGGTTGCATCATATAACAACTCTTCTTCCAGAAATCCATTCAGGAATGTAGTTTTGACATCCATCTGCCAAATTTCATAATCATAAAATGGGGCAATCGCGAACATGATTCGGAAAGACTTAAGCATCGCTATGGGTGAGAATGTCTCATCGTAGTCAACCCCTTGAACTTGTCGAAAACCTTTTGCAACAAGTCGAGCTTTGTAGGCACTAATATTACCGTCAGGGTCAGTCTTCTTCTTGAAGATCCATTTATTCTCAATTGTTGGCCGATCATCCGGCAAGTCAACCAAAGTCCACACTTTGTTCTCATACATGGATTCCATCTTAGATTTCATGGCTTCAAGCCATTTTGCAGAATCTGGGCTCACCATCACTTCTTCATAGTTCATAGGTTCATCATGATCTAGTAGCATGACTTCCAGAACAGGATTACCGTACCACTCTGTTGCGGATCTTACTCTGGTTGATCTACGAGGTTCAGTAACAACTTGATCTGAAGTTCCATGATCATCATCATCAATTTCCTCACTAATTGGTGTAGGTGTCACGAAACCGGTTTACGTGATGAACTACTTTCAATAAGGGAGCAGTACAGATTACCTCATCAAGTTCTACTTTTCTCCCACTCACTTCTTTCGATAGAAACTCCTTCTCTAGAAAGGATCCATTCTTTTTTTTGAATTTTCACCGGGGGGGGGGGGGAGATTTCCCCACCTGAATTTCCATATATGGGGCTAAAACGCCCAGTTCACCAGCATGTACATGTACATTCTATGGGGGAGGAGGGGGGGGGGGGGGGCAAGGCAGCAAGCATCAGGCATCTCGAGGGCTGGCCAGGCAGCCCATCCACGCATCAGATGGTGTACCCAACGGTCTCCTTTGGGTATTCTATGAAGACACATTTCTCCGATTTGGGATTGAGATTATCAGGATGAAACTTTTTCTTATAAGCATCGCAACCCCAAACTTTAAGAAACGACAACTTTGGTTTGTTGCCAAACCATAGTTCGTACGGTGTCATCTCAATGGATTTAGATGGTGCCCTATTTAACGTGAATGCAGCTGTCTCTAATGCATACTCCCAAAACGATATTGCTAAATCGGTAAGAGACATCATAGAACGCACCATATCTAATAAAGTACAGTTATGACGTTTGGACACACCATTACACTGTGGTGTTCCAGGTGGCGTGAGTAGTGAAACTATTTCACATTTTTTTAACTGAAGGCCAAACTCATAACACAAATATTTTACCTCCGCGATCATATCGTAGAAATACGGTGGCCCATCTGGTGGGTCCCTGCTGTCAGGTACATGATTAATTATTTTGCGCATAATAAGGAGGTACTTCCTTGCGGGTGCCATGGACCCAGCTGTTAGCCTCTCCACGTACAGTACTCTTCCGATGGAAGTCGGTCGTTGACCACATTGACCATGCCGCGCCGAGAGCACCAAGGCGGTGGACGACAGCGAGGCCTAGGAAGGGGACGACGCGGAGCCTGGGAAGACGCGGCAGTGGATGCACACGCGTAGAGGAGTATGAGGGTTCGCTGGTTCGCTGCGGTGTGAGGTTGCCGTTGCCACAGAATAACATGGGGTGTGGGTGAGTAGAGGGATGGCCTTGCCAGTGGTGGGAGTAGTAGGGGGCGGTGAGGCATCTGCCGCATTGCAGCCGACCACGGGAGGCAGGAGCACGAGGCACGACGGGCGCTGGTTTGGGGGCTGAGGCAAGAAGACCAGAGGTTGAAGAAGCACTACGGCCATTGGATGGACATCGTACGGTCACTGGAGCTAGAATCGTTCATATTGAGTAAGTTGACAAAGCCCTCTATCCCCGGCAACTTAGTAGGCCCACAAGTCAGCCTGCCACTATACTGGGTCCCAGCTAGCAGGGGAGTATTCATTTTTTTGTGCGTAATAAGGAGGCACTTCCTTGCGTGCGAAGATATAGCTGGTGGGTCCGAGCTGTCGTGGCGATAACATTTTTCGCGAATCTGAGAGGCCCTTCGGTGGGTCCCGGATGTCGGTGGAGGAATCATTATTTTGCGGCGTAATAAGGAGGCATTTCCTTGCGTGCGGCCGTGGACCCATCTGTCAGCCTCTCCACATACAGTCCACTTAAGACGCATGTCGGTCGTTGACCACGTTGACCAGACCGCACCAAGAGCACCAGGGCGGTGGACGACAGGGAGGCCTAGGAAGGAAGCGACACGGAGCCAGGGAAGACTCGGTAGTTGTTTCCCAGGCGGAGGGGAGTACGACTGTACGAGGGTTTACTGGTTCGTCTGCCGTCGCCAGAGAATAACATCAGGTGTGGGTGAGTAGAGGGATGGCTAGGCTAGCGATGGGAGTATGGTGGGGCGGTGAGGCCTGCACGGCAGCACAGCCGGCCGTGGGGAGGAGGGAGCAGGCAGTCCCGCCGGCGCTTGTTTGAGCGGCTGAAGCAGGAAAAGCAGACATTGAAGAAGCACGACGGCCATTGGACGGAAATCCAACAGTCACTGCTTGTGCGTCAGCCTTTTTTTTAGGAAAGCCTCAAAACTGTGGAAAACAACATACAACCCATTTGCTAATTCTTAAGGTTTTTTTGGAGCCCATATTCTTTTTGTTAGCATTACAACCCATATTGTGGCCACAGTTAAAAAATTATACGAAATTTTGCATATTTCGGTGCGGTCCGAACTGTTTTTAATCCCAAAATTTCGAGTCACATTCAAACTGATTTGAAATATAAATGTATATAAATATAAAATCCAACAAATTGTCCACACATAAAAATCAATGCAATTTAAAATCTCGAAATGAAAAAAAGAAATTTGAAACTAATTGCCGGTTTGATGTGTTTTAAAAATGTATAGCCCATTTCTCATTATCGATAGGCCATTTTCTCGGCCAGCCGAATGAAGCTCTCCTCGTCTTGAAAGATTTGCAGCCCAACAGGCCTGACAAAGCGACTTACTTGGCAAATCACAAAAAAACAGGGTTGTGGCCGTGGACCCAGCTTTCAGCCTCTCCACGTACAATACTCTTCCTATGGAAGTCGGTCGTTGACCACGTTGACCACGCCGCGCCGAGAGCACCAAGGAAGTGGACGATGGCGAGGCCAAGGAAGGGGACGACGCGGAGCTGGGGAAGACGCGGCAGTGGATGTCCATGAAGAGAGGAGTATGAGGGTTCACTGGTTTGGATGTGGTGTGAGGCTGCCGTCGCCGCAGAATAACAGGGGGTGTGGGTGAGTGGAGGGATGGCGTGGCCAGCGGTGGGAGTAGTATGGGGGCGGTGAGGCCTCCACGGCAGCACAGCCGACCACGGGAGGCAGGAGCAGGCGGAACGACCGGCACTGCTTTGGGGGGGCTCGAGCAAGAAGACAAGAGGTTGAAGAAGCACTATGGCTGTTGGATGGACATCATATGGTCACTTGAGCTAGAATCGTTCATATTGACTAAGTTGACAAAGCCCTCTGTCCCCGTCAACTAATTAGGCCTCCAAGTCAGACACCCACTATGGTGGGTCCCACCTAGCAGGCGGGTACTCATTTTTTTGTCCGTCATAAGGACGCACTTCCTTGCGTGCGAAGATATAGCTGGTGGGTCCGACCTGTCAGCGGCAGTAACGTTTTTTTCGCGAAATACAGAAGCTCTTCCTGTGGGTCCTAGCTGTCAGGTGGAGGAATCAATATTTTGCGCGTAATAAGGAGGCATTTCCTTGCGTGCGACCGTGGACCCAGCTGTCAGCCTCTCCACGTACAGTCCACTTCCGATGGATGTCGTTCATTGACCATGTTGACCAGGCCGCGCCGAGAGCACCAGGGCGGTGGACGACGGCGAGGCCTAGGAAGGGAACGACACGGAGCTAGGGAAGACTCGGCAGTTGTTTCCCACGCGGAGGAGTACGAGGGTTTACTGGTTCATCTGCCGTCCCCAGAGAATAACAACATGTGTGGGAGAGTAGAGGGATGGCTAGGCTAGCGATGGGAGTATGGTGGGGCGATGAGGCCTGCGCGGCAGCATAGCCGACTACGGGAGGAGGGAGCAGGCAGTCCCGCCAGCGCTTGTTTGAGCGGCTGTCAGTACCCCGATTCTAAGTCACACCGATCTAGCATGTAACACATCATATCACTTTGCGGCCTCACGCACGGTATTCCCATGGGTGCCACCTTACCTGGCACGGGACAGTTTGCGCCTTTTGGCTCACGTATATGATAGTGTCACTAGCATCCATATGACAGAGAACCAGGGCCGACATGACTAGTCATGAACCCAAAGTGGCGCTAACTTACGGGGACAGGCATACATGAACCAGCATCGAACGTGTCGGTCATCAGCGTGTGAATCCGGGCTATAGTGACTGGGCTAACAGGACTCCGGGAACCCGGGCTGTAGTATGCTAGCAGGACTCCGGAAGTCACCGCGTGGCATTTCCCCGAAAGGACAAACATAGGAACAAAGTGGATCACATGACGGCCAGTCTAGGTGTTCCGGAGCAGTAGTAACTGGGCTAGCAGGACTCCGGTAAACCGGGCTGTAGCAGACTACCATGGCTCAGTGGAAGCACCAGACTACATTTCCCCATAAGAGAGGCTACCAAGGATAGACAACTAGGTTGTCCGATCCCACACATACCACACATTTTAATCATACACACAATATGCTCGATATGTGTAAACACAACATGGCGTCGCAACATGACTCTACGACTCAAAGTATGTATTCAATAGGCTCCGAGGAGCGAGATATTACAAACATGGGTCTCATGACCCAACATTCAGAGCATACAAGTCAAAGCACATGCTGAAGCTTAACATGTCTGAGTACAGACATCTACAAATGAAAAAGGCTGAGAAGCCTGACTATCTACCAGATCCTGCCGGGGGCACAAGATTGTAGCTGAGGTATCAAGCTAAACATCGAAGTCCACACGAAACTACTAGCGAGACTGAAGTCTCTCTACAAAACATAAATTAAGAAAACATGAGTACAAATGTACCCAGGAAGACTTACAACAGAACTAACTACATATGCATCATTATCAACAAAGGGGGTGGTGGAGTTTAACTGCAGCAAGCCAGCTTTGACTCGGTGGCTATCCTAAACTACGACTGCAATTAAATCTTTTGAGGTGGCACACACGAGTCCACATATTCACCATATCAATACACCACTAAGGATCCGCTCCCGTCACCCTGCGAGAACGCCATCCATAGCACTCACGCTTATCTAGCACATTTTAGAGTATCCACTTTCTCTTGTCTATGAACTGTTATAGGCAACCCAGAAGTCCTTTACCGCGGACACGGCTATTCGAATAGATGATGTTAACCCTGCAGGGGTGTACTTCTTCATACATGTTTCCAGCACTTAGTGTCCGCACACGACATGTGCTCGGCGGACTTCAGCTTAAAGCCGCGTGGGTGTAGCCCACGACCTACCTAAACACTCAAGTCTCTAGTCCAGGTTTATCGCCTATCCAGGTTCCATCCGCAGGGAGTCTGGCCGAGGTTTCCACATACGACTCCGAACGATGTGTGCAGGGTTCCCGAGACACCAAACGGGCATCCGGTACACCGTGCCACGTACCTACAGCATCACAGCCCACCCCGCGGGTCAGCGCTGCCCACGGCCTCCAGTATACTACAAACACCAAAAACTACTTGCAACTCCTGGACAGAGGACTAGTGTGGTTAAGAAGTCGAGCGAGGTTGTAACGCCCCGGACACACCCGCCGGTGGTCGTTACTCCTGGCGGAATCTAGACTGGCCCCACAGATCAATACTAATCTTTTCTGCGCACTTTGTCCTCACTCGTGCGCACCCGGGAGCAACTTCCTGGTCGGTCACCCATCCTGACACTACTCCAAGCTGAGCACGCTTAACTTTGGAGTTACGTCCGAATGGGCTCCCCTAAAAGAAGGAATTCCTTATTGATATGAGTAGTCTATCATCCCTAATAAGCCAGGCTATCACATACACCCCCACTCGGAGGAACCGGCGTCCTCGTCGGGCCACAACAAACGTTCCCTCTTGGCACAAGCGTCGTGCTTCGGTCCGTACATGTGCCATGTCGGGTGCCACGACGGGTCACAAGCGTCATGAACAACATGACCACGCACCTGTCCGCAACCATCCGTGTAACCGCGAGGGTCGGCTCGATACCAACTTGTAACGCCCGGACACACCCGCCGGTGGTCGTTACTCTGGCGGGATCTAGGCGGCCCCACAGATCAATACTAGTCTTTTCTGCAAGACTTTGTCCTCACTAAATGCGCACCGGAGCAACTTCTCGATTCGGTCACCCATCGACACTACTCCAAGATGAGCACGCTTAACTTTGGAGTTCTGTCCGAATGGGCTCCCGGAAAAGAAGGAATTCCTTATTGATATGAGTAGTCTATCATCCCTAATAAGCCAGGCTATCATAGAGGTCATATTTCAGGGCCCAATGCATGGTAGTAGTTGTTCATGGATCACAAACACAGAACTCAGTTCCTGAGGAAGGCTTCAATGAGAAAACCCACCATGTACTCCTACATGGCCTCTCACCGCTAACTTTACCAAATCGTATTCACACACTTAGCTCTCAAAAGTAGGACATGTTCACCACTTTCCAATTCATCCCCGATGAATCAGACCTGACTCAACTCTAAGCAGTAGCAGGCATGACAAATAAACATGAATGAGTAGGCACATCAGGGCTCAAACAACTCCTACTAAAGCTAGTGGGTTTCATCTATTTACTGTGGCAATGACAGGTCATTCAGAGGATAAGGGGTTCAACTACCGCAACATGAAACAATTGAATCGTTGTTGTCCTAATGCACTAAAAGAGAGCAGAAGTGAGAGAGTGGGATTGTATCAGAATGAACAAGGGGGTTTGCTTGCCTGGCACCTCTGAAGATAGTATAGTTCTTCATCGGTGTCATCGATCTCATCGCCGGAACACGTCTATCGAGAGGGAACAATTACCGGCAAACAAGGAAGAACACAATCAATTCAATGCACAATATGATGCATGAATGTGACATGGCAATAATGTTATGATTTCTGCTAATGCATCTAGCAACAATTTAGATGAAGTCCATATGAACCAAGGGTTCATATGCAAACTCCATATTTAGCATTTAAAATGCCATTATCATGTTTTCACTTATACAGTGGGTATAAGTTGGTTTAACATGCATGAAAGTAGCATAAATGGATAGATTGGATTTTTCTTATCATTTTCATATATAAATCTTTGCATTTGGAGTTATAGTTGATTTTCTATGATTTTTAGAAGTTTACGCAATTTTCTGGATTTTCTAAATATTTAGAATTAAACTAATTCCAGAAAATGCATTACTGCGACAACACTATGTCAGCATGACATAAGCGAGTCAATAGTGTGCGGTCCAGGTCAAACCTAACCAGTGGGGCCCACTGGTCAGGCACTCAGGGCTGGTTAATGTCACCGACAGGTGGGCCTGGTCAACTGCCACGTCAGCCAGTCAATCCTAACGCGTGGGTCCACTGGTTCTGTTAACTAATCTAACTTAAAACTAAATAGCAGTTTAATTAGGCAGCAGGGCCCACTGTCAGTGTCTAGAGAGTGGGGTTAATTAGCGTGTTTAGCTGCTAAAGACGTCGCCACGTCAGCTCGCCCGAGGATAACCGGCGACGACCCCGGCCGACGACGGAGATGCACCATGCGCTCGCTACAGAGCACCATTCGATGCGCCGTTTGATCCTACGGGTTCCTGGGAGTGAGGCGCACCCAAAGAGACAAGCGGCAACAGCTGGGGTGGCCAGAGTTGACGGCGGCGAGCTCTTTTGCGGCCGCCGTAGTTCGGGCACCGACGGGTTTGGTGCTACGGCACGTTGCGAGCTAAACTGGTGGGATCTGCGGCTTCCTGAGGAAGCGCTGAGCACGCCTACATGCTCTTGTGCGACGTGTGGGTGTTGCAACCACGACGGCGACATGGCCGACGGCGGGGAGCGCTCGGCTCCAGTGGTTGATGCAGCAAGAGTGCGAATTAGGCAACGTGGCATGGGGAAACGGTGTAGCGGCTCACCGCGGTTCTTCTAGTGCTGCTGGCGAGGCAAGGGAGGCTCGCGGTCTAGCGAAATGACGATGGGGATCACCGGCACCCGAGGTCGGTAACGACAGCATTGGCGAGGCTTCCGGGCGTCCGACATTGTGTAGCTCAGCGAGGAGGTCGAGGACGACACGGCGGAGCTTCTGGACTCGGCGGCAGGGCGAGGGAGGGCCGGTGGCCACGGGGGTGCTCGTCGGTGTTCTCGGGCAGTCGCAGCGAACGCGGGAGAGAGAGACAGAGGAGTGGATGGGGACGAGGGAGAGTGGGAGAGGGTCGGGGAGGCGCCTAGGAGGCTCTTCGAGGCGCTGCGCTGGCGCGGGCGAGAGCAGGTAGGCGGAGTGGTGGCGTGGCGAACTCGGCGGCGTCGCGGTGTCCCTCCTCTGCCTACTGGCAGAGGTAGGTGATGACTCGCACAGGCCAGGTGGGCCGGCCCAGCCAGGTAAGTGGCCCGTGGCCTTTCTCTCTCTCTCTCTCTCTCTCTCTCTCTCTCTCTCTCTCTTCTAATTAAATCATGTTTTCTATTTTTCTGTAACTTCTGAGCTTTATTAAAAATACCAAAACGTTACCAAAAATCCTGAAAATAATTGTGGCCTCTGTTAGGATTATTCCTAACAGCCCACACTTAAGTTCAGAATTAATTGAGCACTTAAAATAATATACATCATTCAAATGCCCAATTGGAAATAGTATATGATTTAATTCAGTGACCTGAGGTGTCCTAGAAAAATGTGAACCAGTTTTGGCAGAGGTTCTAAACCATGACAAAATTGATGGACATTTTTTAAGGGCATTTCAGGTTCATTGAGAAAATTATTTAGTAACCCTAGTTGGTTTAGGTGATGCTGGGGGTTAGATCATCCCCATTTCAGGTTCCTGGGAAAATTTAGACATGATGCATCACACTAATGCAACACTGACTAGGGTTGTAATAGCGGTTGGAGCAGGAAAAGCAGAGATTGAAGAAGCACGACAGCCGTTGGTTGGACATCCAACAGTCACTGCTCCCGTGTGCATTATTTCTAATAATGTACAACCCATTTGCTAATTCTTAAGAATTTCTTTGGAGTCCATCATGTTTTTGTTAGCATTACACCCCATATTGTGGCCACGGTTAAAAAGTATACGAATTTTTGCATATTTCGGTGCAGTCAACTGTTTTTAATCCAAAAATATCGATTCCCATTCAAACTATTTTGAAAAATAATTTATATAAATATAAAATCCGAATAATTGTCCACACATAAAAATCAATGGAATTTAAAATCTTGTAATGAAAAAAAATGAATCTAATTCCTGGTTTGATGTGTTTTAAAAATGTACAGCCCATTCTAGGCAAACCGAATGAAACTCTCCTCGTCTTGAAAGATTATCAGCCCAGCAGGGCTGATAAAGCAAGTAGGCCTCGTTTGGGTATTTCTTTAAAAAAATAGAATTGGGCTAGCCATTTTCAGCAAGAAAAAACACAACTGGGCTCATGATGTGGTAAACATAAATAAAACCCTAGCTAGACGGGCCACAGCCCCTGCACAGCCCTGTTGTTACCCTGATCCGTCGCTAAAACTAGTAAAAATAA
Organism: Aegilops longissima; assembly: GCA_021605205.1. Classification (NCBI taxonomy): domain Eukaryota; kingdom Viridiplantae; phylum Streptophyta; class Magnoliopsida; order Poales; family Poaceae; genus Aegilops; species Aegilops longissima. The sequence goes on along the minus strand of CM038679.1, from coordinate 534,614,071 downwards.
CAACTGCTTGTTCCTCAAAAACAAACTGCGCGACCTGCTGGGTCCCTGGCGTCAGCCGCTCGTAGTGTAATTCTCTCGTTTATTGACTACATTGACAATGGTGTGAGCCCCAGATGTCCAACCATTAGGAGGAACCATATTTTTGGGCTTGCAATATAGAGGCACTTGCTTGCGTACTGCCATGACGCTGGTGGGTCCCTACTTTCATCCTCTCCATGTACAGTCATCTCCTTGTTCCTCTCGGCTGTTGACGATGTGGACAATGCAAGATGGCCGCGCACCGGGCACGGCGAGCGAACCAAGGCCCCAAGGCGGAGGACAACAGCAAGGCCTCAGACGGAACGAACAGGAGTCGTGGAAGATGCACCGGTCCAGTCGCAGGCGGAGGGGAGTACGAGGTTGACTGGTTCAGGTGCGGGTGCATGTTGGGGCTGACGTCGCCAAAGAATAACAGGACGTGTGGGAGAATAGAGGTAGGGACTGGCAACCGTTGGAGGGTACGTACGATAGGGCGGCGGAGGCGCAGCCAGCCATGGGAGGCGGGAGCAGGCGGAGCCGACGGGGTGGTTTGGTTTGGGTGGCTGGAGGAAGAAGAAGACAAGAGATAGAAAATACACGACAGATGTTGGATGTCAATCCAACGGCTGGTAGGCAGAATCGTTTGTTGACTGACTAGTAAGTCGACACCACCTTGGATAGGCTATTTCCTCGTGGGTCCCAAATGTCAGAATCCAAATCTGTCACGGTCATGAAGCCTTTCCTATGAAAATTTACAGCCCATTTGATGTGCTAGTTCAAAATAAGTTTGTGGGTGCTGGTGGGGGCTAATCACTTGGCTCCTGTAATGCATGGTGAGCTCAAGCAGCCGGCGAGAGTGATGTTGCTTCCCTTGGTTGGGATTTGTTAGTTGTTACAATATTTCACTCTAAATTAAATGACTGGCAAGCCATTTGCCTTGCTTCAAAGAAAATATGATAGTCACAGCCGAGTTGGAAAGGGCAAGAACATCTAACTCCAGCTTACAAACTGTACAAAAGCACGAGGGTTAATTGTTCATCAGGTTTACAAAAAAACCCAGGTTGAAAAGGGCAACAACATCTAACTCCAGCGCTATTTTCGGCGGTCACAGTCAAATGGATCAGTCAGGTCCATAGAATGAACATCCTGGGTCGTAAAATTTACTGGATTATGACCACAATATGTTGTAAATAGAAGCCCGACACGTTCAGAAGCTCTTTTGCCCACCTGAAACTCCTTTTTTTGCTCTTCCATATACCCATCCGCCAAAACCATGTTGCTGATAAACTTAAGCCTGATGGACAATAGTAACCTCACATTCAGCAGGAAGAATGTAACAAATCTAGTGTTTGCACGGTTGGCTACATATCGTTCTAGCGTTATTGTATTCAATGGAATCTCATGAGAAGTGAGAAAATCCCGATGCTTATGAATCCACCGATTGGTTATAACTTTCTTATCCCGTCCTGTTGCCTAAATAGACATGAAGATTGAAAACAGTTAAGGTCTAAAAAATGAGTGTCGAAAGAGTAATAGATGAATGGTTAATTCTAGTACACTATATGCGTGCTTCCAATGTGCGTGAAATTATCACCTTTATATACAACTTCTCCAGACAAGGAAAGCATTGCAGCAAGCCAATACTCTTATTCAGATCAAAACTATTCATTTGGATATATAAGATCTTGACAGAATCCAGCACCATTGATAGGCCATCCATGGAGAAACTCTTCATTGAGCATAGAACATAATATTAGTACAAAATGTGTACTCCAAGATGACATATAACTTATGCGCGGAAATTTAAAATGCAGCTTATGGTTACAAGTGTAGATGATAATGTAAAGTACCTGAAGAACTGTGGAGCCAAACGCCGTATTGAAATGAGCACAGAGATCATGTATTACACCCAAGGTCTCCAGTTTAGGCGCAGAGAGGACGATTATTTCGGTGAATAACTAGAATCAAGGATCAACCTTTGAAGTGAAGGGGCATCTTGGATGATGAGCTGCCTTCCGTCAAAACAAATTCCAATCCTTACAAGGTTAGGCGACTTTATTTGGAGACAACCGATTCTAACTTTGAAAACAAGCACCAGGCACTCCAGGGCAGGGCAATTGGAGTGGATGATGTTGTGCAATGAGGCCTCCGATATAAGAACCCGCACAAGTGAAAGTTTCTTGAGAAATGGGAGTCGAAGGTTTAGTACCAGATTATGCGGTAGGTCGCCAGTATCAAAGGTGGCGGTGTGCAGAGAGGAGGAATACCGCGAGATGGACATCGGTGCTGAGGGCACACGTAGATGGCGTTCAGTATCTGGTAGGTGATTTCCAGGGGAATAGTAGAACTCAAGCAGCTGTAGTTCTGTGAATTCAGGGGATTTCATCCAGGCGTCCACCGTGCAGGGCATGGTATGCTTGCTCAGGTAGCATGACGGGATGCAGAGGCTTTGAACGGAGCCCTGGTGGGAGGAGATGATGGCTCTGGGGATTTCAAAATCATTGAAGAGAGATAGCTGACGCAGTCGAGATTAAGGGTCATGGCGTGCCATAGAGGGCGCCACCGAATTGAGAGGACTTGGGTGCGGCAACAATCCTTGGTCGGGAGAAGCGAGATGATCTCCCGAAGGACGGCGTCCGGGAGATCTCTGATGCGGTCCACCCGAGATTCTATGGGTTCCTGGGATCCGGTGGGGGTGGGGTCGCCGCTTCTAGCCGCGCTGCCGGGTGCGGGATCTACAACAGGCGTCGCCGTTGGCGGGAGCATCATCTTCTTGGCACTGGGGTCAGCCGACTTCATTTTCCTCGACGGTGTCGCGTCGTGCTCACGGATTTGAGCAGAGTAACGAATGACGAGCCTAGTTGTAGTGCGAGTGAAGAAGAAGGGGAGCTGGGGGTTTTCTGTAGTAGTGAGGAAGAAGGGTAGTTGGGGTTTTCTGTAGGAGTGAGGTGAGGAATTTGTTGGTACGATTGGAGCGAGCTGACGTGAGGTGGGTGGGAGTGAGGAGGAAGAAGAACACCCAGGTGTTTTTGGGGGGGAGGTGTGCTGGGTGTGGGTAGCGCCTCTCATTCCGTAAATATATGGACTTTTGAATTGATTTTACTATTTACTAGGGTGGATGGGATGTTTTATCTTGGGCCCAGAGAAACAATTACTACTAGTACAGTGGAGACACTCTACAGCTACCCACAAAAACAATTACTACTAGTACAGTGGATACAATACCACTTCTGGCTCCTCCTAGGTCATCGAAACGTCTCCCCCTACTGAATGTCGTTATACTTTTGTTCACCGACATGCGGGTCATGCATCGCGCGGGCCCAAATGCCATCCACCAAATTAGAAGGCAGTATGCAGGCGGAGAGTCCCCCCGGTCGTAGCGCGGCAATAACGAGCCGTCGTATCACAAAACCCCACCTCCCCGCAGTCTAATTTTGATGGGCGAAGCAACCATCATTTCACTCTTCGCTGAATCCCCTTCTCCCTCACCGTCTTCAAGAAAGGCAACACTAGCATCTACCACTGTTCTTCTCTGTCAATGAAGGGAAGTTAAGCGGATCCGTGATGTTGGTATATTTTCGTTCAGAGAAAAAAAAGAACTTTTGCAAAGCAGTAACCGATCCTCACTCTCTTTTTTGTTTCATTGTCATTGCGATTGTGTTTTCCTTTCAGTGGTCTCCTAGTATTCGTCAGTTTCATGATGGACCAAGGAGAACCAGGCAAAGATCTGCCGATATTGGAGCAGACGCGGTGGCTGATCCCCACGAGATAGAGCACTCCAAGAAGATGGAGGCAGCCACCGAGCCGACCCCAGATACGCTCACGGCCACTACTGAGATGGTCAACGCCACGTTTGAGGTTACAGCCCCCATGGCACTGCAGGAGCAGTTTTCCCCCTTCGAGAATGTGTCCCCCCCCCCCCGCTAAGCTGCCCAAGGTGATTCTCTTCTTTGCCGATCTCGATTATGGTTTTTCATCTAAGTATGTGGTGATGAATAATGCAAAATTTTATTAGCTTCGATTCCATGCTACACATAGTGGTTTAAATAACTTGTGTTTCTTATACTGGAAAGTAATTCAGAATTTTTTTCTGTTTCAATTAGAGCCCTGATGCAGACAAGGATTGTGTGGTTGTACATGTCACTCCCTATGAGGCGGATGACCTGAATATACGCACTGGGAAAACAGAGTTTTTAGTCTGTTCGATCCTGGAAGCCATTTGCTCTTATACCAGTGAAGAGTGGTATTCCGGCCTCACTGTTGTCAGGCGTGTTGTCCTAGGTGTACTAAAGCACAAGAAGTTCAAAGCTACTCCTTCGTTTGTGAGGCATACTGTTCTTGTCAAGCTTACGCAGGAAGATGACGTGGCATGCCTCCACAAACAAGTTTATGAGTGGCAAGGCCACAAGTTTGTCTTCATGAAGGTTCACAGGATTGAGCTGCTGCCAGACGTCCTTGATGATGTTCATGCAAAGGTTCATCTTGTGTCTAGCCAAAATTAGATCGAGGCATGAAATACTTACCCCAGCTAGTGTTTAATAGTAGTTTGGATTATGTCTAATGATCCGAACCTTGCATGTTATCGAGCCCTCTGGGGCTAGTCCTCTATTTGAATCCATCTATGGGAACTACTGCTACTTTTGTGTGCCCGTGAATCATCGTAATTGTTGCCGAAACAGAGGCATCCTCACTAGTTTTACCATACGAGCAGTGTGTGTTTTGATGAAATAGAGTACTCGTTTGAGAACTGTGCGCCGACTTACTTGTAAACACTGTTTGTACTACCCCACTTGTAAGCAGTTGTGCAAAACACGGCACATTGGCTCAGCTTGCTTCAACACTAGGGTATCGACCAACTAAGAATCAACAATCTGCTGTCTAACATATAAGCAACTATGTACCTTGTTACAGTGGTTCATGCAGTTAACTGAGGCCACAATGTAAATTGCAAACATTCACACGCTAGTCCAGCGTTCATGTGGAACACTCACATTAAACTCGGCTTCATAAAAAACTTGAAAAGCATAAGTTAAGCAATTTTATACATCTCAATGATTCATAGACCATAACAAACATATACTAGTTCACAGCAAAAGACAAAGTTGTGAGAAGGTTTACAAATCAGGAAAAAACAAGCAAGGCTTCTCTGAGCAAAGGGCCTCCCGACAAGCTCAAATTTCCTGGAGTTCACTCTGGTTTTTTCTTGTTGCCACCATCCAGGGTTAGGTTCTCTCATTCCAGAATAACCAATTATAATTGTGTTCTCAGATGGAATGTGGAACTAAACCATGTAGTGTACTGACCAGCTGAAATTCTTGTGCATTCCACTAAATTTAAGCACCGCTATTTGCAGAAATAAGCAGACCACAATGCCTCTTGTCCACGCACCTGTCCAAAAAACCGCCGTGCAGCCGTGCCAGCTAGTCCTTGGTCCATGGATGAACTGGTAGAAAGTGCATTCCAGACTAGGATGCAGTTGTTTTCGCTCGTCCCTACACTGCAATCAGGAAGTAAAACGTCCGAATCAACTTCTTTTATATTGCGTTGGTCATTCTACCTAGTGACTACCAATGTAGGAATACCTGGAAGATGGGTGGTTAGACGACGACAGCGAGGGATAGCCATCTCATTTTGCGCAGTTCTACTAAAACTGAGGTGTGTGCTTTTGATTGTGGGCATAAAAACGATACGGAGACAGACATCCCGAAACGATATGGAGACATACATCCCTGTTTGCGCAAATATGAAACATAGTTATTTAAATAGTGACAGATATTTGCAGTGGACGTATGATTAACAGCAGCATCTATTGTGTTATAGTTGGCACTAGATTGACAGTATGAAAGTGTCCTTAAGTAAGTAGCATCACATCACATCAACACTGCCACTAGATTAACATGCAGAACAATAGCATTAGTATTACTGTCATGAGAGTAGCACATGGTCAGTAAATGTGCAATCAAATTTGTCCATTTCCACTGGGATGAAGCAATGTTAGCTGTGTGAGATTTAAGTGTAACTGCAAAAACACAATTCATGGGAAATAAAGCAAGACGGAAGCACTTCATAAAATGGTGGTGGCATTGCTTCAATTTATCGACGGCACTAGACTATTACTTATACTGACATTAGGTGGCATTGCTTAATGCTTCATGTGATTTTACATTAATGGTAGCGATATGGGCGTAGGGACAGCAGCGGCATAAAGTGGTGAGGCAGATGTTGCTGCCGAGAGCGGCAAACACTCAGGCAACATGTCTGCATTTGTCCCATTTTTTATCTGCTCGGAGACATTTTCCTATGTGAGCACAGGAAATCTAGACCTGCTCATTCTCATTTGCGTTGTCCCCCAACGCCCGTCACTTTCTTTCCTTTTTCAACCAATAGATAGGTCCACTTCCCCTCACCCTTCACCATCCACCATGCTTACTTCGTCTTTTCAACCAAGAGATCAGATGGGTAGCCAGTATCTACTACTTTCCCCCGTTTCCTCTTAGAACCAAGTCCTACATTCATGCTACATCTTTCCCACTTTCGTCCCTGTTTGAACCAACTCTTAGAGTCGACTGTATGAACTAGCTTTACCTCTAATAATAGTAAAAGTCTAGGTGGCTTTGGAACAATGGACGGAAGTAGAAAAAGATCCACACGAAGCCAAGTGGGGAGCTGGGGCAGTAGAGCAAGGCAGGTTTCGAAGGAATATATACTTGAGGGTCATCGGCATGTGGCAAATACGGCGTCGGGAGGCCGCATCTTGGCCACAATACCATAGGGAGGAAGAAGGGGTCGGAGGCCCTCTAGAGTCGGCGCTCTCTCGGAGAGAACGGCACGGCCGCCGATCGGGATGTGCGGGCAGCCGTTGGTCTCCTCCCTCATCGTCGACGACAGCGTGAATGATGCACCTACACCCCTGCCCCAGTCGAGGTTGTCCGGCCGGATTTGTGACCAGCTGTGAGCTGAGAGAGTGTGTGGCCACCTATGTCTTGCTTAGATCTGGAGAGAATGAGAGAGTGAATAAGAGGAACCCTAGTAAAGCAAGCGCTAAGGCTCCTGCTTATATATATAGTGGAGTGATTTTGTTGTACCATCTTCAAAAAAATGCGCTCCTACATGTACCTTCCACAGCCCTAGAATTTGTTTGTAATTAGTTTCATCAGCACCCATGCATCATGTCTAAAATTTATTTGAAACTTGAAATGGGGATTGATCCAAACCCTAGCACAAATGAATCCAACTAGGTTCAAATAAAAATTATTTTCAATGAACCCAAAATGCCCTTTGGAAATGTTCATCATTTCTGATAAAGGTAAAACCCTTTGCCAAAAATGATGAACATAATTATAGGTAATTTCTGGATTTTTGAATTAACTCATATTGTATTTGAATTTGGGCATTTAAATCTTATAAATATTTTAAAATGCTCTAATAATTCTGAAACTAGCTGAGGGCCATTGGAAATAATTTCAACAGTGCCCACAAATTTTTTCAGGAATCTTGATAATGCTCTCGCATTTTTTAAAAGCCAAAACAATTGCAGAAAATAGAAAACAGAAATAAAATAAAGAGAGAGAGAGAGAGAAGGACTAACCTGGCGCTTACCTGAGGCCCACTTACCTGGTGGCCCAGCAGAATCGGCCCAGCCCACCATGGGCGCCTTGGTCTTCTTCCACCTCTGCCAGTAGGCAGAGGCGTGTCGACACACGCGTGATCGCCGTGGCCTCCTCCCTGCCTGCCTGCCTCACGCCCTCGAGGCCCTTCCAGCGCCATGGAGACGGCCACACCCCCCCCCCCCCCAGGCCTTCTCACTCTCTCCCCGAGCTCCTCTCCTCCTCTGGCTCCCTCGCACGCTACCTCGAGCAGTACAGAAGCTCCGTTGCATCTTCCTCGACCTTCTCCACCGAGCTACACGACGCCGGAGGCCCTGCTTCACCGTCCAAGTCGTCGTCTTCAACCTTCGGCCGCCCAGATCTCCGGCGACCCTGCGCTGCCTCTGACGCTTCCTCGGCCTCGCCTCCGCCTCTAATGGATCCGCTATGAGCCCCTGCTGCTTCTCTTGTGCTCGCCCCCTCCGTTCCATCCCCTAGCTCCATTTCCCATCATGGCCGAAAGCTTCTCGCCGCCGGCCATGGCGTAGCCATAGCCATAGCCGCGCACGCTCACAACGGAGCGCCTCACCATGCTCAGAAAGCCCCCAGGAGCCCAGCTCACACACCAGCTCCCCCTCCCGCGCACCACAACGTCAAACCCGCAGGTGCCCGAACTCCGGCCACCGCGGAAATGCTCGCCGCCATCAACTCCGGCCATCCCAGCTGCTGCCGCCACCAGCACTAGATGCGCGAGTCTCCCAGCTTGCCGTAGCCGCATACCACGAGAAAAATGATGCTCCGTAGCGCCATCCCGAGCAACGCCGGCGAGCCACCGCCACGGGATGTGGTCACCGGCGGCTGAACGCCGTTCGCTGACGTGGCGCGGGTTAAGTAAGCATTAATCACACCCCCGTATCACTGACAATGGGTCCCGCAGGGTTAATTAACTGGCTAACAAAATACTTAGTCTTAATTTAACAGGATGGACCCCACCCACTAGCTTGACCTTGCCACGTCACACGTTGACCGGCCCCACACGCCGAATTGACTGGCGACGTGTTCATTGTCCTGACCCACTGTCGCCGACACGAACCAACCACAGGTCAGCGACGGTGGACCCCACTGGTCAGGTTTGACCTGAACCGGTTCTGTTGACCTGCTGAGGTCAGCATGACGCAGTGCTGATGCAGTAATGCAATTTTCTGGATTTATTCTTATATAGTAAATTCCAGAAAATAGTACAAACTTCTAAAAATCATAGAAAATCAACCGTAGCTCCAAATCAAATAAGTTATATATGAAAAATGATCAGAAAAATGCAATATTTCCATCTGTACTAGTTTCATGCATGTCAGAACACTTTAACCTTGCTGTTTAGGTGAAACAAGCTAATGTACTAATATCACTTATTATTTTGGGTGATCATTTGAATCCTTGGTTCAAATGGACTCAAACCTTTCTGTCCCAAGTTGCATTTGACCTATCACACATCATATTGCCATGTCATAGCATGCATCATATTGTCGCATTGCATTGATTGTGTCATACGTGTTTCTTGGTAACCGTCCCCTCTCAGTAGACGATGTTCCGACGACGAGATCGATGACACCAATGAAGAACTATATTATCTTCAGAAGTGCCAGGAAAGCAAAACCCCCTTGTTCATTTCGATACAATCCCACTCTCTCGCTCTTGCTCTCTTTTACTGCATTAGGACAACAACGATTCATCTGTTACTTGTTGCGGTAGCTGAACCCCTTTATCCTATGCATGACTTGTCATTCCACAGTAATTAGATGAAACCCACTTGAATGAGTAGGAGTTGTTTGAGCACTGTTGTGCCTACTCATTCATGATTGTTTGTCATGCCTGCTACTGCTTAGAGTTGAGTCAGGTCTGATTCATCAGGGATGAATCGGAGTTGTGTGAACATGTCCTACTGTGTGTGAGCTAAGTGTGTGAACACGATTTGGTAAAGGTAGCGGTGAGAGGCCATGTAGGAGTACATGGTGGGTTGTCTCATTGAAGCCATCCTCAGGAACTGAGTTCTATGTTTGTGATCCATGAAATAGTTACTACCACACATTGGGATCCTTAATTGACTCTCTCGGCTTCTTAACCACCCTTGTTCTCTGTCCAGGAGTAGCAACTAGTTTCTGGTGTTTGTAGGATATGTGTTGGAGGCCGTGCATAGCGCTGACCCTAGGGGTGGGCTATGATGCGGTAGATACACCGTGGCCCGGTGTACCGATTTGACCCTTTGGTGTCTCGGGAACCCTGCACACATCGTTCGGGGCCGTTAGTGGAAACCTCGGCGGACTCCTCATGGATGGAACCCGAATAGGCGATAAACCTAGACTAGGGACTTGAGTGTTTAGGTAGGTCGTGGCGACACCCTCGCCAGGTTTCCGCTTGAAGGTTGCCGAGATACATGACGTGTACATGGCGGTAAGTGGCGAGGCGTGTGAAGAAGTACACCCTGCAGGTTAATATCATCTATTCAATAGCCGTGTCATGGTAAAGGACTTCTGGGTTGCCTATAACAGTTCATAGACAAGTGAAAGTGGATAATCTAAAATATGCAAGATAAGCGTGAGTGCTATGGATGGTGTTCTCGTAGGGAGACGGGAGCGGATCCATAGTGGTGTATTGATATGGTGAATATGTGGACTCATGTGCGCCACCTCAAAAGAGTTACTTGCAGTCGTAGTTTAGGATAGCCACCGAGTCAAAGCTGGCTTGCTGCAGTTAAACCCCACCACCCCTCTGTTGATAATGATGCATATGTAGTTAGTTCTGATGTAAGTCTTGCTGAGTACATTTGTACTCACGTCTGCCTATTTTATGTTTTGCAAAGAGACGTCAGTCTCGCTAGTAGTTCCGCGTGGACTTCGACGTTTACCTTGTTACCTCAGCTACGATCTTGTGCCCTCGGCAGGATCTGGTAGATAGTCAGGCTTCTCAGCCTTTTTCATTTATAGTTGTCTATACTCAGACATGTTAAGCTTCCGCATGTGCTTTGACTTGTATGCTCTGAATGTTGGGTCATGAGACCCATGTTTGTAATATCTCGCTCCTCGGAGCCTAATGAATAAATATTTGAGTCATAGAGTTATGTTGTGATGCCATGTTGTATTTACACATATTGAGCATATTGTGTGTATGTTTGAAATGCTTGGTATGTGTGGGATCCGACAATCTAGTTGTTTATCCTTGGCAGCCTCTCATATGGGGAAATGTAGTCTCATCGCTTCTCGAGCGATAGTAGTCCGCTACAGCCCGGTTCACCGGAGTCCTGCTAGCCCAGACTACTGCTCTGGACACTTGACAGGCCGGCATGTGTTTCACTTTGTTCTTGTGTCTGTCCCTTCGGGGAAATGTCACGTGGTGACATCCGGAGTCCTGCCTAGCCTGCTACAGCCCGGGTTCCTGAGTCTGTTAGCCCAGTGCTACAGCCCGGATTCACACGTCAATGACCGACATGCTCGATGTGATTCATGTATGCCTGTCCCCATGGGTTAGTGCCGCTTTGGGTTCACGACTAGCCAGGTCGGCCCGGGTTCTCTGTCATATGGATGCGAGCGACACTATCATATACGTGAGCCAAAAGGCGCAAACGGTCCCGGGCCATGGTAAGGCGACACCCGTGGGAATACCGTGCGTGAGGCCGCAAAGTGATATGAGGTGTTACCGACTAGATAGATGTGACTTGGAATCGGGATCCTGACAGCTTTGGTATCAGAGCCTGACTGCCTGTAGGTTTACCAAGCCAAACTGGTCGAAGTTGTGTCTAGAAATGCTTTAGTTATGTAAGGGAATTGATTGTGGAAGGGAACATAAGGCTCTATTTACTCCTTATACCTCATGGCCTTCTGATCTGAGTCATCCTCTTCTCTTCTACGGGGTTTAAGAACTAGGCCTTCTCATCTATCTATTAGGATGATGTGTTACTAATCCATAGACTTATAGAATTGATAGTTTCAAATCTCAGTTCAGTCCTTGCTACTTCCGTATGTTCATAGGTGGTCTCAGAACCTTGATATTGTGATGTTGAGTGGTCATGCCACTATTTTTCAGGATGTCTCAAATCATTTTGAGCATTTACAGCCGTTATGCTGTCCGAGTCATCCCAGGTTTCTAAAACAATCTAAAGCATTTGCAAAATCCCTTCCTCTCATTTTGATGTCCCTTTGGGTCAGATTAACCACACTAATCGGTGAGTTGAGGTACTCCAGTACCTCGACATATTTGTTGGAGCTATTATTATGAACCTAGGTGTTTTAGGGAGTCACCTAGTAAACTAGCCATGTTTTGTGTTCCCCGTGTGATGATTCAGGCCATCATTCTCGAAAGCATCTTGTGATGCCATTTAGTAGTAGGTATTCTATTCCCGGGTTCTTGAACCCGAGATTCACCCTACTTCATGTGGTTAGTATTTGCTAGTTCCTTTAGGATATTAGTAACCTTGCAATAGTCCTCGAGGTCCGTGGTATTTCCTTCTTCCAAATACTATGAACCTCTTATGGCAGAAGTTCCTCGTTGAACCGAAAGATCACAACCAGAGTGCTCTTGATGAGTTCTCGATTCTATGTTGATACTCTGCCAGCTCTACCTTTCTGCATGGGTCATCCGGAAGAAACATGTTGAACTTGGTTCGACATATTAATCTATGCATCCACAACTCAGAAAATTATATGTTCCTTGAGTTGTTCCTCTTCAGTTGTATCCCGACCATCCTCTATCAGTTGATAACCAAGAGTATGTGTGCATTTGTGTTCATCGATGCCCTTTTATTCTTGTGGTCCGTCAAGCCATTCTATTCCGGAATGACTAGGAGAAACAAACTCCAGTAGCTCATCCATATCTAGGATTGGGTCAAAGTAGTTGTAATCCACAGATCTAGATGCCAATCTAGCTTTTGCTCTGTTCTACCATGGAGTGTCACCTTCTTTCTTATCAAGAATGTCATGAGAATTGAACCACCTCTTATGAATTCTTGATTTAGCGATACGTCTTGCCATCATTGCTCATTCCTTGGTTCCCATGTTGTTGCAACCGGAATAGCGACAAATGAATTGTGATGTGTGAAATCAATACTCCTAGCAACTTGTTGCTTGGTAGTAAATGGACAATACTCTCATTCTTAGTGTGTTGGTTATTAAATCATCATCCTAAGATTGATCGTGCTACCTAGTCCTTATTTCTGGTGCACTCTTCGATCAATGAGTTAGGATTGTGACAATCCCTCACTCTTTTGATAATATCACCTTGCCCTGAAAAGCAAGGTTGTTCTCGAGCTTAGTAACATACCGGTGGTTCGTGATTTTCCGAATATCTTCTCGGAAGTATTACCAGGTTGTTCCCTGACTATTATGTTGAGCTCGTGAACATGTTGGGTTTCCTCCAAACCACCCATTCTCCAAGAATCTGTGTGGGATACCCTGAGCTAGTTGGTTAAGCCAAACAACAACTTGGAGAGATGGAAGATAAAAGCTTGTCTGACTTAGTTCATTTTAAAGGATATCTTTGTGTGTGTGTGTGTGTGTGTGTGTGTGTGTGTGTGTGTTGAAGAAAGATGATATCTTCATCGATTGGTCCTCGGGATCAATTGTTGGATCTATTGCCTTGTCAAAACTTTGACTTGAGTATGGGCTATCGTCAAGTCAAATCAGCACCAACGATATTCTTAATGTTGTCTTACTCGTGGTTGATCCCTCGAGCATACACCATTATATCTCTTGGGTCTGACCAATGCTATCACCGTGTTCACATGATGGTGGAAGTCCAGTGATATGGGAATTCCAATGAGTTGTTGTTGAACCCCATCAACAGCATTTTGTCTCCCCCATGATTCATGTTGAACATCAACCTAGTATTGGAAACTTGTGTAAGCAATGCCGTCGTGTTCCGTTCATGAAGCCTATGCTTGGATGGAAGAAGTGACTTCCTCAAATTCATGTGCTTTAGGTGTAAGTTGCCGCCATGAATTTGAGAAAGGTTTGTTTTGTTTCCTCTGGAATCGTCCCAAGTTAGTCATGCACGTGCGAAGTGCCCTATGGTTTGATAGGTTGGCCGCCTCCACTCCATATGTGTTCCTAGCACACCAAGCCACTGATTGACTTATTCAAGGAGAAGAAGTTCCTTCATAAGAGCTAATCATATGACTTATGCAAGGGCTTCGCTCTCCGCAATGATGGTTCCCAACCAGAACTCGGTAGTGTTTTATTATAAGACTACTATGTGGTCATGCTTGTCTCGGACTACGTGTTCACATGTTGTAGCAGAACCAGCTCATCTTTTGGAGCTTGCTATCATAGTTCACTCCCAGAGAATCTCGCAACGTCATCTCGTCGATTTGTGTTGCAAACCTTCATTTTTCTTTCTAGACGTGATGAGTCTGGAATATTCTGATACCAACCAGATCTGAATCTCAGGCAGATATGACGGTTGGAACATTCCCAGCATTAGCACTTTGTCCCTAGCTTGCACCACATTGTGCCATCCAACCATGGGCTACCCTTCTCGGTAATTTCTGGTCAGCATCAACCTCAACAGTGGTCCTACCATGGGTCCCATCCATTTCCGATGCTAAGCAAAAGTCATTCATTGCGTTGTCTTCAACAAGGTAGTCCACATCATCCATTCTAGTGTGAGTATGTCATTCTTTCGAACTCCTTCAAATGATCGATTGTGATTGCCTTAGGCTGGTATAAAGAGTCTCAATGATCTCTATATCAAAAGTAATTCTTTTTGCCACTTAAGGGAATAATTCTACGAGTCACCTTCCCTGAGGTGCCCTGTTTTGGAATCATGGCAATTCCCCTCGCTACTTTGAAACCCTCGTCAAATTATTTCTTCTGTCGCTCCTGATGCATGCTTTGCGTCTCAGCTCCAGAGATGTTTCTATGTCTCATTCCGTGATTTGATCTTGTGATCATTAAGATGATCCTAAATTGTTCGAACCTCAAGAAGATCGGTTCTTCTAAAATCCCCCCTTTCTTCTCGTTGTCATGATAGCTGGAGTTCTCAGAGCAAGACGTCGAGACAAAGATGGTGATCGAATCAACGTTCTTGTGGGATGCAACCTGGATCGTTAAGATTGCGTTATTTGCGTTCCCCCTTTATTTTACCCTACGCTTGAATCTCGGGACGAGATTCTTGTTTAGTGTGGGTGAGTTGTCACAGCCCTAGAATTTGGTTGTAGTTAGTTGCATCAGCACCCATGCATCATGTCTAAAATTTATTTGAAACTTGAAATGGGGATTGATCCAAACCCTAGCACAAATGAATGCAACTAGGTTCAAATAAAAATTATTTTCAATGAACCCAAAATGCCCTTTGGAAATGTTCATCATTTCTGATAAAGGTAAAACCCTTTGCCAAAAATGATGAACATAATTATAGGTCATTTCTGGATTTTTGAATTAACTCATATTGTGTTTGAATTGGTGCATTTAAATCTTATAAATATTTTAAAATGCTCTAATAATTCTGAAACTAGTTGAGGGCCATTGGAAATAATTTCAACAGTGCCCACAAATATTTTCAGGAATCTTGATAATGCTCTGGCATTTTTTTTAAAGCCAAAACAATTGCAGAAAATAGAAAAACAGAAATAATATATATATAGAGAGAGAGAGAAGGACTAACCTGGTGCTTACCTGAGGCCCACTTACCTGGTGGCCCAGCAGAATCGGCCCAGCCCACCAAGGGCGCCTTGGTCATCTTCCACCTCTGCCAGTAGGCAGAGGCGTGTCGACACACGCGCGATCGCCGTGGCCTCCTCCCTGCCTGCCTCACGCCCTCGAGGCCCTTCCAGCGCCACGGACACGGCCACGCACCCCCCTAGGCCCTCTCACTCTCTCCCCGAGCTCCTCTCCTCCTCTGGCTCCCTCGCACGCTACCACCGAGCACCATCGCCGCCGCCGCCGAACACCACCGCAACCATCGCCTCTCCCTCGTCCCCTCAAGCAGTCCAGAAGCTCCACTGCATCTTCCTCGACCTTCTCCACCCAGCTACACGACGCCGGAGGCCTTGCTTCACCGTCCAAGTCGTCGTCTTCAACCTTCGACGCCCAGATCTCCGGCGACCCTGCGCTGCCTCCGACACTTCCCCGGCCTCGCCTCGGCCTCGGATGGATCCGCTGTGAGCCCCTGCTGTTTCTCCTGTGCTCGCCCCCTTCGTTTCGTCCCCTAGCTCCATTTCCCATCGCGGCCGAAAGCTTCTCGCCGCCGGCCATGGCATAGCCGTGGCCATAGCCGCGCACGCTCACAACGGAGCGCCTCACCATGCTCAGAAAGCCCCCAGGAGCCCAGCTCACACACCAGCTCCCCCTCCCGCGCACCACAACGGCAAACACGTAGGTGAACGAACTCCGGCCGCCGCGGAAATGCTCGCCGCCGTCAACTCCGGCCATCCCAGCTGCTGCCGCCACCACCACTAGAAGCGCGAGTCTCCCAACTTGCCGTAGCAGCAAACCACGAGCAAAACTATGCTCTGTAGCACCGTCACGAGCAACGCCGGCGAGCCACCGCCACGGGATGTGGTCACCGGCGGCTGAACGCCGTTCGCTGACGTGGCGCGGGTTAAGTAAGCACTAATCACACCCCCGTATCACCGACAATGGGTCCCACAGGGTTAATTAACCGGCTAACAAAATTCTTAGTCTTAATTTAACAGGATGGACCCCACCCACTAGCTTGACCTTGCCACGCCACACGCCGACCGCCCCACACGCCGAATTAACTCGCCGACGTGTTCATTGTCACAGCCCCACTGTCGGCGACACGAACCAACCAGCCTCGGTCATCGACAGGGGACCCCACTGGTCAGGTTTGACCTGAACCGGTTCTGTTGACCTCTTGAGGTCAAGATGACGAAGGTCTTGACAAGATAATGCAATTTTCTGGATTTATTCTTATACAGGAAATTCCAGAAAATAGTACAAACTTCTAAAAATCATAGAAAATCAACCGTAGCTCCAAATCAAATAAGTTCTATATGAAAAATGATCAAAAAAATACAATCTTTCCATCTGTACTAGTTTCATGCATGTCAGAACAGTTTAACCTTGCTGTTTAGGTGAAACAAGCTAATGTACTAATATCACTTATTATTTTGGGTGATCATTTGAATCCTTGGTTCAAATGGATTCAAACCTTTATGTCCCAAGTTGCATTAGACCTATCACACGTCATATTGCCATCTCATAGCATGCATCATATTGTCGCATTGCATTGATTGTGTCCTTCTGTGCTTGCCGGTAACCGTCCCCTCTCAGTAGACGATGTTCTGACGACGAGATCGATGACACCAATGAAGAACTATATTATCTTCAGAAGTGCCAGGAAAGCAAAATCCCCTTGTTCATTCCGATACAATCCCACTCTCTCGCTCCTGCTCTCTTTCACTGCATTAGGACAACAATGATTCATCTGTTACTTGCTGCGGTAGCTGAACCCCTTTATCCTCTGCATGACCTGTCATTCCACAGTAATTAGATGAAACCCACTAGCATGAGTAGGAGTCGTTTGAGACCTGTTGTGCCTACTCATTCATGCTTGTTTGTCATGCCTGCTACTGCTTAGAATTGAGTCAGGTCTAATTCATCGGGGATGAATTGGAGGTGTGTGAACATGTCCTACTATGTGTGAGCTAAGTGTGTGAACACGATTTGGTAAAGGTAGCGGTGAGAGGCCATGTAGGAGTACATGGTGGGTTGTCTCATTGAAGCCGTCGTCAGGAACTGAGTTCTGTGTTTGTGATCCATGAAACAGTTACTACCACACATTGGGATCCTTAATTGACTCTCTCGGCTTCTTAACCACCCTTGTTCTCTGTCCAGGAGTTGCAACTAGTTTCTGGTGTTTGTAGGATATGTGTTGGAGGCCGTGCGTAGCGCTGACCCTAGGGGTGGGCTATGATGCGGTAGATACACCGTGGCCCGGTGTACCGATTCACCCGTTTGGTGTCTCTGGGACCCTGCACACATCGTTCGGGTCCGTTAGTGGAAACCTCGGCCGGACTCCCTGCAGATGGAACCCGAATAGGCAATAAACCTAGACTAGGGACTTGAGTGTTTAGGTAGGCCGTGGCCGACACCCTCGCCAGGCTTCCGCTTGAAGGTTGCCGAGGTACATGACGTGTACATGGCGTTAAGTGGCGAGAGCGTGTGTGAAGAAGTACACCCCTGCAGGGTTAATATCATCTATTCGAATAGCCGTTTCCGCGGTAAAGGACTTCTCGGTTGCCTATAACAGTTCATAGACAAGTGAAAGTGGATACTCTAAAATGCGCAAGATAAGCGTGAGTGCTATGGATGGCGTTCTCGTAGGGAGACGAGAGCGGATCCATAGTGGTGTATTGATATGGTGAATATGTGGACTCGTGTGCGCCACCTCAAAAGAGTTACTTGCAGTCGTAGTTTAGGATAGCCACCGAGTCAAAGATGGCTTACTGTAGTTAAACCCCACCACCCCTTTGTTGATAATGATGCATATGTAGTTAGTTCTGATGTAAGTCTTGCTGAGTACATTTGTACTCACGTTTGCCTATTTTATGTTTTGCAGAGAGATGTCAGTCTCGCTAGTAGTTCCGCGTGGACTTCGGCGTTTAGCTTGTTACATCAGCTACGATCTTGTGCCCTCGGCAGGATCTGGTAGATAGTCAGGCTTCTCAGCCTTTTTCATTTATAGTTGTCTGTACTCAGACATGTTAAGCTTCCGCATGTGCTTTGACTTGTATGCTCTGAATGTTGGGTCATGAGACCCTTGTTTGTAATATCTCGCTCCTCGGAGCCTAATGAATAAATATTTGAGTCGTAGAGTTATGTTGTGATGCCATGTTGTATTTACACATATTTAGCATATTGTGTGTATGTTTGAAATGCTTGGTATGTGTGGGATCGGACAATCTAGTTGTTTATCCTTGGCAGCCTCTCATATGGGGAAATGTAGTCTAGTGCTTCCTGAGCGATAGTAGTCCGCTACAGCCCGGTTCACCGGAGTCCTTCTAGCCCAGCACTACTGCTCTGGACACTTGACTGGCCGGCATGTGTTTCACTTCGTTCCTGTGTCTGTCCCTTCGAGGAAATGTCACGCGGCGACATCCGGAGTCCTGCCTAGCCTGCTACAGCCCGGGTTCCCGGAGTCCTGTTAGCCCAGTGCTACAGCCCGGTTCACACGCTGCTAACCGACATGCTCGATGTGATTCATGTATGCATGTCCCCATAGGTTAGTGCCGCTTTGGGTTCACGACTAGCCATGTCGGCCCGGGTTCTCTGTCATATGGATGCTAGCAACACTGTCGGTGTACTAGAGTAGGGGTACCCTAGTATCCCGAACTCGTGCACGGGCAGTTGCAGCACCCCGCGGCAAGGCTTTCCTAGTGACCGCCAAGGTCCTCCGCGGCTCCTTTGGAGCCATTCAAGTACAAAGTATTCAAGACCCCGGCAAGGGGAGCTTGCCGGGAAGGCCACTCAAGGCACGTAGAAGACAAGACCCCGGCAAGAGGAGCTTGCCGGGAAGGCTTGGTGAGCGACAAGCTCCCGAGCGCGACAAGGATTCAGCCGCGGCAAGGTGCTTGCCGCGCGGCAACTCTCTTCATCTCCGCTCCAGCTCATCCACCAATGTGTCGCCATGGGGCCATTCCAGGCGTGCGTGTCAAGAGGCTGTGCAGCCAGCGGGGAGCAGCGATAAGCGGTGCTGACAAGCTTACCATCGTGGCAAACGGTGGTGCACTTGACGGTCCCTGTTGCACTGTTTAGGCGATAGGGACGGGCATTTATTGATCTTGTCCCTTGCCGTCAGAGTTAGGTATAATGCAGTGTACACTGTACAAGTCGGTGTACCAACTACTGTTTTTCCATTTGTACCCTCATCTACGTTGCCACCTGTCGGAGACCCCTTGAGCCTATAAAAGGAGGCCCATGTGCAACGTAGAAAGGGTTCGGTTTTCGGTCCATTCGACTCATTCGAGACCACACTCACTCAGGCTAGGTTTTGTAGCTCTCATTGCTCCCTAGCAAGAACACAATACAATCAACCAAGCAGCAGTAGGAGTATTATCTCTCTGGAGAGCTCCGAAGCTGGGTAAAACTGCTCGTGTGTATCGCCTCGATCTGCTCTTCGTGCAATCTCCGCCCCCCACCGAACCACAAGGGACTCGGTCCGCCAGGTCCCATAGGTGTTCGTGGGTCACGATCAGCTTCCCCGACATCTTTGGCGTGCTGTAGGGCGCCGAGGCTGTGTGAACCTGATCCAGCGGTCACATGAGCGACTTCTTCATCACCTTCATCAACATGCCACCGAAGAAGAAGACTTCGGCGGCAGCAGAGCCGTCCGCGTCAAACCCACCACCACCGGAGCTGGCGGAAGAACGGGCGTCGTCGAGGGAGCCCACGACGCTGCCAAGTCCAAGGACAAGGCGGCGCAGACCTCGGCGGCCGGATACGTACCGCGTCCATCTCAAGAGGCGCGAGACCGACAACGTCATGGTGCTCGCAGCACCATGCATTCGTTGGGACAAGATCGAGCTGGTGGATCCAGAGACGCTCAAGAGCAGCTCGCGCGCCAACAGGCTGGTGCGAGCGGAGCACGGTCGCTGGACGGGATGCTGCTCCTTCTAATGTATTTAGAAGTCCGAGCACATCCCGCTCTTCGCACCGTTCGCCATTGCCGCCCACCACTCAAGCGGAAGCTTTGGCGCGGGCTCAGCTACTCCTGGATTACCCTCCAACGGCTGACAAGGTCGACGAATGGAGGGCCACCATTCAAAGCCTCATCGGCTTTGCCAACGGCGATACTCCGCGGCAACCAACTGCATCCTTACCGCGGCGAGACGACCAGGCACGAGCCGGTGGCGACGAAACCTATGGGGGTGCAACCACCATGCACTCCCCATCCAGAAGGCCAAGATCACCAGCTCCTCGGATCCACCTCGACAGCGACTCCACCGCTTCATCGGATCCACGAGCTCGCCGTGATCAGCGCCAAGTTCTTCAAGAACGGCAACAAGAAGACGCTCGAACTCGCATCGAGCGCCGAAGAGAAGCGCGGCGTCAATCCGACCAGCGCGCTGGGCCCGGTGTCGACATGCAAGCGCCAGGGGAACCAGGTGACTTGCCGTACGCGGTAGGTTGCCCTGCGTTCACTCGAGAGCTGCGGCAAGTCCAGTGGCCCGACAAGAAAAACTTCAAACCAGATGTGCCAGAGAAGTACGATGGCAGGACACACCCGTCGGAGTTCCTCAGCATCTACACCATTGCGGTGCAGGCTGTAGGGGGACGAGACGACAAGATCCTCGCCAACTACTTCCCGCTGGTACTCAAGCCAAATGTCAGATCTTGGCTCATGCACTTGCCGGACAGTTCCATATCTTCTTGGCCAGATCTGTGCCATCAGTTTGTCGGCGCCTTCACAGGCGGCCATAAACCTCATGGCCAAGAGAGTGACCTTCACCTGCTCGCCCAGAAGGAAGGAGAGTCCCTGCGCAAGTTCATCCAAAGATTCAGCCGTGTGCACTACAACATCCCAGATGTCCACCCCGCGCGGTGATCAGCGTTTCATCGAACGTGCGGAACCGCAGGATGAGGAGGAGATAGCGATGTGCAAAGTCAAGGACGTCAGTGAGCTGTATGCCTTGGCCGACAAGTGTGCACGTGCTGAAGAAGGAAGAAGGCTCCCAGGAGAGAATGCAGAAGCAGGATCTGACAGTGAGGAGACCGCCCCGGCAAAGAAGAGCCAGCGGCGGAACAACAGAAAGAAGAAAAGCAAAGAGGTACTAGTTGTCGAGCAGTCCGGCAATGGAGGTGGCGCCAAGAAGGCCAAGGTTGGTGGCTCCGGCGAGGAAGTTGCCGCTGACACCGACCGCCAGCCTGTGGCTGCCGCCGACAAGCAGGACAGCTCCAACAAACAGTACTGCAAGATTCACCGCACCAAGGGCCACGACCTCCAGAGCTGCAAGAAAGTCGAGCAGCTTGTTGAACTGCAGAAGGCTAAGTACGAGCGGCGTGACAAGGAGAAGGCCCAGGAAGGTGCTGGAGCAGCTAGCAAGAAAAGATCCGGCCGGGGAGGACGCCGCGGCAAGGCTAAGCAGCGGCAAGGAGACAGACCTCCCCGCGGCCGCGACAAGGATGAAGACGAAGATGACGATGAAGATATGGAAGATGATGAAGCTGATGAGCAGGAGTTTCAGAAAGCAACAGAGGTCCTCTGCGTTGACGGTGGTGCTTCTCTGCATACCTCGCACCGCCAACTCAAGCAATGGATGCGGGAGGTTAATGCAGCAGAACCATCTGTAGAGTCACGTAGACCTCTGAAGTGGTCCAGCACACCTATCATCTTTGATATTGAGGACCACCCTGATCGCGTAACTGCGGTCGGGTGTTTGCCGATGTTGGTCTCACCAACTATCCGCAACCTCAAGGTCACCAAGATGTTAGTTGATGGCGGGGCCGGCTTAAACCTGATCTCCTCCGCAGTGCTCCAGAAGCATCAAATCCCTGACAGCGAGCTCGAAGAGACTGGCACGTTCCAAGGAATCAATCCAGGAAGGAGCAAGCCGAAAGGGAAGATCACGTTGCCGGTAACATTTGGCAGCGAACTGAATTTCAGGACTGAGAGGGTCACATTCGACGTTGCTGATTTACCATTGCCCTACAATGGAATACTTGGCCATCCAGCACTCGCCAAGTTCATGGCAGCCTCTCATTACGCTTACAACTTGCTCAAGATGCCCGGCCCGATAAGTGTCATTTCTGTTCATGGCGACAAGAAAGATGCTCTTATCTGTGCCGACAAGATTTACCGGGAAGCAGCAGCTGCGACAGATAGCAAATCACTTGCCGCTGAAGCTCCCGGGGGGAAGAAGAAGACCAAGTCCGGCAAGAGCTCTGATGCCCACTCCGGCAAGCGCACCTCTTCGGAGTGCTGCGCTACCGTCGAGGACGCACCATCGAGCTCCACCGCAAGTGCAAGAAGATGATGGCAGCTCCGCCGAAGACCAAGAAAGTGCCCGCCAAGGAGGACGGCACTGGTGGTACCTTCACCATCAGTGCCACTCTCGACCCTAAATAGGAAGGCGAGCTCGTTGCTTTCCTGCGGGTGAATGTCGATGTGTTTGCATGGCAACCGTCTGACATCCCCGGTGTTCCCAGGAAAGTAATTGAGCACCACCTAGCTGTCTGTCCTCATGTGCGGCCCGTCAAGCAAAAAGTCGGGAAGCAGGAAGTGGAGCGCCAAGAGTTCATTGCAGAAGAGATCAAGAAGTTGGAAGTAGCAGGCCTTGTCAGAGGAGTGCTCCATCCCACGTGGTTGGCCAACCCGGTAGTTGTACGCAAGGCAAATGGGAAATGGAGACTTTGTATTGACTTCACAGATGTTAATAAAGCTTGTCCCAAAGACCCATTTCCCTTGCCACGTATCGACCAGATTGTTGACTCCACGGCTGGATGTGATTTGCTTTCATTTCTTGATGCATACTCAGGATATCATCAGATCTTCATGGCAGAAGAGGATGAAGAGAAAACCGCATTCATTACACCATGTGGCACATATTGTTTCATACGGATGCCTTTCGGTTTGAAGAATGCTGGTTCAACGTTTGCAAGAGTAGTTCATGACGCTTTTGAGCCACAAATGCACAGAAATGTAGAAGCCTACATGGATGACATAGTGGTCAAGAGCAAGGACAAAGCAACTCTGGTTCAAGATTTGGATGAGACCTTTGCGAATCTGCGCAAGATCAACCTCAAGCTCAACCCCGAGAAGTGCGTGTTTGGAGTTCCTTCCGGCAAGCTTCTCGGGTTCTTCATGTCTCAGCGGGGGAATGAAGCCAATCCCGACAAGATCAAGGCCATTGAGCAGATTGAAGCACCAAAGCGCGTCAAGGATGTTCAAGACTTGCGGTTGCGTGGCTGCTCTCAAGAGGTTTATCTCTAGGTTCTGCTGAGCGCTCGCCATTTTTCAAAGTTTTGAAAAAGGCAGGTCCAATGAAATGGACTCCCAAAGCGGAGGCTGCGCTGCAGGACTTAAAGAGGTACCTGTCCTCTACTCCAATACTTGTCGCACCTAGGCCACAAGAGAAGTTGCTGCTATACATAGCGGCAACCAATCAAGTGGTTAGTGCTGCGTTAGTAGCGGAGAGGGAGGCGGAAGACGAGCCGGCAACCATGGCAGATACATCCAGCGACAAGCAGGGGGCTTCACCGTCAAGCTCTGGTCGCAGACGAGCGAGAAGATTCAGAAAAGGATGGTGCAGCGCCCAGTCTACTTTGTCAGTTCCCTTCTGCAGGGGGCTAGGTCAAGGTACTCTGGTGTGCAGAAATTTCTTTTCGGCCTCCTCATGGCCTCGAGAAAGCTGCGCCATTACTTCCAAGCACATGAGATAACAGTCGTCACTCTCTTTCCCCTGAAGAGGATATTGCAAAATCCAGAGGCAACAGGCAGGATTGTCGAGTGGGCACTAGAACTATCAAGCTTTGGCATCAAGTTTGAAAGCACTTCAACTATTCAAAGCAGAGCACTGGCAGAGTTTATAGCAGAATGGACGCCGACGCAAGATGAAGAAATTCCAGAGACGAGCATCCCCGTCAAAGAAGCAAGTAAAGAGTGGATGATGTACTTTGATGGTGCCTTCTCACTGCAAGGCGCCGGTGCCGGCGTACTGCTTATCGCACCCACCGGTGAGCACCTCAAGTACATAGTCTAGATGCACTTTCCCAAGGAGCAAGCAACAAATAATACTGCAAAGTATGAAGGTTTGCTTGCCGGTCTCAGGATTGCAGTGGACCTTGGGATCAGGAAGCTTATTGTCAGGGGTGACTCGCAGCTTGTCGTCCGCCAAGTGAACAAAGATTATCAGAGTCCGTTGATGGAAGCCTACGTTGATGAAGTGAGAAAGCTAGAAGAACACTTTGAAGGCCTGCAAATGGAACATGTTCCAAGAGCTCAGAATGATATTGCTGACGGCCTATCAAAGTGCGCCGCACTCAAGTTACCTGTGGAACCAGGAATTTTTGTGCTCAAGCTGACTCAACCAACTGTAACGCCATCAACTAGACAGAACAAGAAGAGTAAGTTGGTTTCTGGTGACTACTTTCCGGCAGAGCTCCCTGAAGCCGCCGCCAAGAAGGTCCCCAAAATCAACGCAGATATCGCCGAGGAGCAGTCTGCTCCGACAAGCCCTAGGGTTTGTTTCGTTGAAGCGACGCCCCGACAAGTTTTGCTCGCAAGCTTGCCGGGATCATCAAGCTCGGCTGAGCCGCTGGTTCTTGCCGAGAAGCCGATGTCCCGCAGCGGCAGATGTGCCTTTAGTTCTTGTTGTCGAGCCGCAAGCTCCAACATGGGCACAGCAGATCGTCCAATTCCTTCGAGATAAAGAGAACTTCCCAAGAGCAAGAAGAAGCGGAGAGAGTAGCCCGGCAGTCAAGTATGTACCAGTTTGTCGACAAAGACACTGCATGTAAGAAGACTCAACGGTGTGAAATTGAAGTTTATTCATCGGAAGATGGACGAAGCTGTTGGCAGAGATACACGGAGACATATGTGGTCACCACATTGGCGAAGAGCACTTGCCGCAAAGCTTTCCGGCAAGGTTTCTTCCGCCGACAGCCTCCAGATGCAACCGCACAAGTAACCAAGTGTGAAGCGTGCAGTTCCATTCCAAGCAGATACACCAGCCAGCTCAAGCTCTCCGCACGATCCCTTTATCCCCGCCATTTTCGGTCCGGGGCTCGACATCCTCGGCCCCTTTCCCGAGCTGTCGGGGCTTTGAGTACTTGTTCGTCGCAATCGACAAGTTCACAAAGTGGCCGGAAGTGGAAGCAGGAGGAAGGTGACGCACAGTCGGCAATCAAGTTCTTCAGTCAATTGTTTGTCGCTTTGGGATTCCTAACCGGATCATCACCGACAATGGCACACAATTCACGAGTCGCACCTTCATGCAATACGCCCAAGATCTTGGCGCCAAGGTCTGCTTTTGCTTCATTGCTCACCCAAGGAGCAACGGTCAAGCGAAGCGGCAAACGCTGAAGTGCTACGAGGACTCAAGACCGAACTTTCGACAAAGCTGCGCAAGTGCGGAAGAAACTGGATTGAGGAGCTGCCGGTGGTTCTTTGGTCGATCAGAACGACGCCAACTCGAGCCACTGGCCAGACACCTTTTGCTCTAGTCTATGGAGCAGAGGCAGTTCTCCCCACGGAACTCGTATACGGATCACCTCGAGTACTCGCTTATGATGAGCTTGAGCAAGAGCAGCTGCGACAAGATGAGGCGCTGCTCCTTGAGGAGGATCGTCTTCAGTCTGCTGACGAGCTGCTCGTTATCAAAGAAGCTTTGCGCCGCTACCATAGCCGCAGTTAAGGCCAGAAGTTTCGAGGAAGGCGACCTTGTTCTTCGGGCGCGTTCAGTCCGCCAAGAATTCCAACAAGTTGGCGCCGAAGTGGGAAGGCCCTTATCGGGTGAAACGAGTCACTAGGCCTGGTGCTGTCCGCCTTGAGACCGAAGATGGCATTCCGGTGAGCAACTCCTGGAATATAGAGCATCTTCGTAAGTTTTACCCATAGGGCGCGGTTGCGGAATCTGCCCGCAACCACCCTTTTGTAAGAGTCTTGCCGATATTGCATGTAATCCTTTGTACAAAGCCGGGCGCAGACCCCGTGCATCAGTAAAGTTCATGTGTTATGCGCAAATTGTCAACTTCATGCTTTCATCATCATTTTGCATGTGTTATCTGACATTTTGAGCAGCATCCACACCCGGTAAGCAGTAACGAGCCACAAGGCTCCATAACTTTATTTTCTCTTCTTTCTTCTCAAAAGAAAGGAAGGTTCCTTCGCGCACAAGTTAGCCGGGGGGAAGGAGAAGATAATGGTGTGGGCCGCCAAGCGTCGCTCGAGGAAGTTTCACCTTACCGGGAAGCAAACGACAGAAAAGCTGAGTTGCCAAAGTTTGAGCAATCCGTTTTAAATTTAAGTTATGTTCCTCGAACGATAGTACTTTGTATGGAAAACCTGTGCGCGAAGGAACCAACTCGCGGCTGGTTTGCCCCCTTACTTTGTTTCGAGTCCGCTCAACAACTTAAGTGAGCTGCAACCAGTTGCGACAAGGTTGCTTGTCGGAGGCGGCATCGCCAGCAGGCTGCCGACGTTCAAGACTCGGCGCCAGGCAAGGGTGCACGCTACCGACAAGTTCCCTAAAAGCGAGGGCACAAACATACAAAGGAAGAAATCGAGTAAAGGAAATAACATTGCAATCGTTGCCTAAGATAGAGTATATTACAAAAATAACTTGTCGCAGATCTAATAAATTGTTCCGATCATGGTCTGCAGCGACAAGGGAAAGATAAATTTGGCGGCCTAGTCCACGCGGTCGCCATCAACGCTTTTGACTCCGCTCACCCTGTCTACAATGGGTGCGACAAGGGCCTTGAGCGCTTCGACGCCGCAGATTGGCGGCAGGACTTGAGGACGTTGGTGAAGCTGACGCCTGGATTGCGGAAGGCCACCTTCATCAAGACCTTCAAGAGCCCTCAGACAGATTTGGCGCGACTCGTCGGCCAGCTGCTTTGCGATCTCTTCCCGGAGCCGCTGGAGAGCCGTCACCACGCCCTTGAGGAACAGGCTGAGCTTGGCGCTAGGTTGGAGATGCTCGTCGGTGGAGTACCCGAGGTCCACCATCCCCATCTCCATCAGCTCCTTGTCAATGGCGGCGGCAGTATCCACAAGACCCTCCGTCCAGTGCATCACGTTCTCCTTGAAGGTATTATGGGCGTTCATGGCATTCGCCAACAACTCCTCGTTGGCCTTGATCTTCTCCAGCAAACCCACTTCCCGCTCCTTGGCGCCATCCAGCGTCTCCGTCAAGGTAGACAGCTTCAGCTCAAGATCTGCCTTGGAGTCCTTGGCGGTGTCGAGCTCCTTGATTTTCTCAACGAGACGGCCCTGCAACTCGCCAAGAGTGTAGGCGTCCTTCTCGCGCTCGTGCTTCAGCGCGGTGACTTCCTCGCCGCTCTTCTGAAGGGTGGCCTCCAGCTGCGTCACGCTCGTCTCCAACTCCTTTTTGGCAGCCTCGGCAGCTGTGGCAGCGTCCTTTGCTTCTTTGAGAGCTCCGTCAATTGATTGCTCGCGCGCGGAAAGATCTTCCTCATAGCTGTCAAGGTTGATCTTCCGCTGCACCAGCTCGCCTTCTTGCGCAGATAGCTTCTCGCCGGCAAGCCTTTGCTGCTCCTCGACCTCGGCCTTCTCCAGGATGAAGGCCGTGCGCTCCTCAGCGAGTTGCTCCCATGCTTCTGCTACATCCCGAAGAGTTTCTTGGTTGGCGC
Source organism: Aegilops longissima (assembly GCA_021605205.1). Taxonomy (NCBI): domain Eukaryota; kingdom Viridiplantae; phylum Streptophyta; class Magnoliopsida; order Poales; family Poaceae; genus Aegilops; species Aegilops longissima. Next base: position 534,586,146 of record CM038679.1, on the reverse strand, counting down.
GCCGGAGCTCTTCTGCGCGCTTCTCCATGTCAGCTCCCGCCCTCGCGACAAGTGCTTCCCGGGACTCCAGCTTAGCTTGTCGAGCGCGGTAGAGAGACAACAGCTTCTTCAGCAGCTGCTCCTCCTCAGACTCGCCACTGCTGCTGCTTGGCGCGTCAACCAGCGACAGCCCAGCGGAGGCGAGCAGCTCCTCGTCAAGGTCTCTCCTCGACCGGCGCCACAGAGCTCGACGACCATGGAAGCTTGATGAAGACACCGCCGCCGCCTTCGATAGGCGCTGGCTGGGGCTCTTCGAGCCTGGTGCTGCATCGATGGCGGAGGATCGGCGGTCGGTGTAGTGCCCGGCGCCCTGCGCCTCGTGGTCGCCAAGACGATCACTGCACCCTCCCAGCCTTTGCGCCAAGAGCCTTGGCGGCCTCCTCGCCATGGACCCATCGGCGCCGCCTCCTCCTCCATGTTGGCGGCGTCGTCTTTGTTGCCTGGCGTCCTCCTCGCCAGCAACCTCAGTCTCCATCGGCTCTCCGGCAGATGGATCTGATGATCAGAAAAAGAAAGAACAGTCAAGCACATGTTCGGAAAGAAGAACAGAAGAAAAGGAACCCAAGGGTAATTTTCAAGCAAGGAGATTACCTGCGATGGGGCCTGTGGCCACGGTCTCCACCACCGGAGGATCGCCGGCGCTGCCCCTCGTCGGAGAAACATCCCTTATCGGAGAGGCCTCCCTTGCCGGAGAGCGCTCCCTTGCCGGAGAATTCTCCCTTGGCGGCGTAGTTGAAGCAGACAGAACTTCGGGAGTGACTTCCGGGGCCTCCTGATGAGGCTTCTCTGCTCCTACCCAAACCAACAAGTCAGAAATCAGTGAAGAAGGAGCACCCATGCACACCTAACCGTAAGAAATAAACCAATTACTTACGCTGGGGGCTGTGCTGGGGGCTGCTCTGAGGAAGGGTTGCCGGGTCCGACAAGGGAGTCTCAGACGCGCCTCCTGTCGCCACGGGGGGATCGTCTTCGTTGACAACCACCGGGGTCTTGGCTCTCTTCGACGCCCTCTGAGCTAGCGTCCTGAAGAATGAAATGTTTCAGAACGAAGCAAGTCAGATACAAGACAAAGCAACAAATTGAAGGATTACAAGTACAGCGACAAGATCTTACTCTTCTTCCTCTTCCTCGGAGCTGAGAGCGGAGAAGTCGGTCCGCTCCGCCCCGGGCGACGAGCTGGAAGAGTGGGCTCCTCGACGCTTGGCGGGTGCGGGAGCCGTGGTCCCGAAGGCCCGCTCCAGCCGGGCTGTGGCAGCGTGAGGCGCCCTGCTGCAACAGAGCTTGTCGCGGTGGAGCCGCGCGGGCGAGACGGCTGTTGACCCGTCTGCCGCCCCGCCACTTCCCCAGTCTTGCGGAGGCGCCTTCTTGGTGGAGCTGTGGGCTCCTCCCGCAACAAGTTATCTGAAGGTGGAGGGGAGGCGCCCCCGGCAGGCTCGTTCGGCTCAGCGTCAGGCTCGGCCTGCTCCTCCGCGCCGGCAAGCTCCTCTCGGTCGGCAAGGCTTGCCGCCTCGGCTGCCTCCGCCTCCTCCACGGTGAACCCGAACTCACCAGCGGCAGCATCTTCCGCCGCCTCCTCCAGCCTGGTGGCGATGCGCTGCAGCTCGGCGTCGGTGGTGTCGCGGGTGAGACACTTCTGCTCGTCGGCACGGATCGGCACTTCTTCCAAGCTGTCGAAGAACTGTTGCACGATGTCGTCGGCGGGCTCTTGCCAAGTTGGAACGATCCCATGGGAGTCGCACAACGGCATCATCGCACGGATGCGGTCAGTTAAGAGTTGTTGCACAAAGGAACGACCCCTCGGCAACATGAACCACTCGGGACGATCTGGTCGGGCTTGAACAGCTCCAGCAGCATCGCATCCAGCTCCAAGACAGTGAAGTTCCAGTTGAGGCCTGGGCGCAGCCTCATGATGTCCGCCGCATTTTGGAACTCCCAAGCAGGCTTCCTCCTTTCCTGCAAGGGAGCGATGCGGCGGCGAAGGAAATCCGCGCCAACAGCGCCTACAATGAGTCCGGCGTGCCTGAGGCGCAAGATCCGGGTCACGGCAATCTTCAACCTCGCATCCTCCGGCGCCAAGTTGCTCCAATCATTGCCGCGCACTATGGGATTTTGGCGCTGGGCTGTGAAGGGCTGCGGGTTTTCCTCAATGATCCAACACCAATCGGCTCTCCACTCCTCCCACTTGCTATGGACCTCTCCTTCCAGATATGCTTCTTTCTTGCCGATCCTGGAGATCCAAGCAATCCCTCCGGCAAGCGGCTCTCCTCTCTCAACGCTGGGCATGAAGAAGTGGCGGAAGAGGGCTACATTTGGTGGATTCGACAAAGTTTCGCAGAAGGTGTGCGAAAACCGCCATGGTCAGGACGGCGTTGGGGGTGAAATCAAGGAGGCGGAGGCCGTAGGTGTTAATGATGTCACAAAAGAATTCGGAAAAGGGCGGGCAGAGCCCGCAGTAGAAGAAGAGCGCGAAGAAGGGATACCCGACAGAAACCTTCTCGGATGCGGCGGCGGAGATCACCCTCGTGCGCGGGTGCGCCCGCGTCTCCGTCGACCAGAAGAGGTAGTACCCCTCCCGCAGCTCCCTGCAAGGCCGAGCAGGGGTTGAAGGTGGCCGCTCCTTCCCGGCGCCGAGAGCTGCGCGCCGGCCGACTTCACGCCTTTCCCCTTGTCGGCTTTCGGAGCCATGGCGGAGGTGGTGGAGGAGTCCGACGGCGTTGATGGCGCCGGTGGCAATGGGGGGAGGGGCGTCGCTCTCTTCGGACTTGAGAAGAAGGGGGGAGCGGCAGTGGTTTTTGAGATGTGACAGCAATGGCAAGGTGGGCGTCTTGCCCCTGTTTCCCCTGCTTATAAGGAGGGAGAGGGGGAGGACGTTCCACTTTTCCAATTAAAGAAAGCCCCCACGATCTCTCCCACGACGCCACGTTCGACGCGTGCTGTTCATGGGGGACGTGGTGGGTCCAGGGCGAGTAACGGCGTGATCTAGGCCGCGCGTGCCCGTGCACTGTTTTGGGCCTGGCCCAACAGAGCTCGGCGCCGTGTGTGGCCCAGGCCCGGGGGCTCCTGTCGGTGTACTAGAGTAGGGGTACCGCTTTGGGTTCACGACTAGCCATGTCGTCCCGGGTTCTCTGTCATATGGATGCTAGCAACACTGTCGGTGTACTAGAGTAGGGGTACCCTAGTATCCCGAACTCGTGCACGGGCAGTTGCAGCACCCCGCGGCAAGGCTTTCCTAGTGACCGCCAAGGTCCTCCATGGTTCTTCGGAGCCATTCAAGTACAAAGTATTCAAGACCCGGCAAGGGAGCTTGCGGGAAGGCCACTCAAGGCACGCAGAAGACAAGACCCGGCAAGAGGAGCTTGCGGGAAGGCTTGGTGAGCGACAAGCCCCGAGCGACAAGGATTCAGCGCGGCAAGGTGCTTGCCGCGGCGGGCAACCTCTCTTCATCTCCGCTCCAGCTCATCCACCAACGTGTCGCCATGGGGCCATTCCAGCGCAGGCGTGTCAAGAGGCTGTGCAGCCGATGGGGAGCAACGATAAGCGTGTCTTGACAAGCTTACCATCGTGGCAAACGGTGGTGCACTTGACGGTCCTCACTGATCTGCTTGTTTAGGCGATGGACGGGCATTTATTGATCTTGTCCCTTGCCGTCAGAGTTAGGTATAATGCAGTGTACACTGTACAAGTCGGTGTACCAACTACTGTTTTTCCATTTGTACCCTCATCTACGTTGCCACCTGTCGGAGACCCCTTGAGCCTATAAAAGGAGGCCCATGTGCAACGTAGAAAGGGTTCGGTTTTCGGTCCATTTAACTCATTCGAGACCACACTCACTCAGGCTAGGTTTTGTAGCTCTCATTGCTCCCTAGCAAGAACACAATACAATCAACCAAGCAACAGTAGGAGTATTATCTCTCCGGAGAGCTCCGAAGCTGGGTAAAACTGCTCGTGTGTATCGCCTCGATCTGCTCTCCGTGCAATCTCCGCCCCCCACCGAACCACAAGGGACTCGGTCCGCCAGGTCCCATAGGTGTTCGTGGGTCACGATCACCTTCCCCGACAAACACTATCATATACGTGAGCCAAAAGGCGCAAACGGTCCTAGGCCATGGTAAGGCGACACCCGTGGGAATACCGTGCGTGAGGCCGCAAAGTGATATGAGGTGTTACCGGCTAGATAGATGTGACTTGGAATCGGGGTCCTGACAGTACCCGCGAGTGGGTGTGAGAGAACTAGTGCGTGCGTGCACCGCTCATCTTCGTGAGAGTACAATATACTATGCCCAAAGAACGTTCACCACAAGATTAATAATATAAGTGTGTGACGTGTGAGCTAAAATAAAATGTGCGCGACGTCTTTCATTTTTTAGAAGTTCTCAGGGTAGGGTGTGCTACCTCTTGAGCACTGCGTTGGATTTCCCCGAAGAGGAGAGGATGATGCAGCAAAGTAGCGTAAGTATTTCCCTCAGTTTTTGAGAACCAAGGTATCAATCCAGTAGGAGGCCACGCACAAGTCCCTCGTACCTGCACAAAACGATAGCTCCTCGCAACCAACACGATTAGGGGTTGTCAATCCCTTCAGGTCACTTACGAGAGTGAGATCTGGTAGAGATGATAAATAATATTTTTGGTATTTTTGGTATAGAGATGCGAAGTGAAAAGTAAAAGGCAAAGTAAAAACAAAGCAAGTATTCAAGTGATGGAGATTGATATGATGAGAATAGACCCGGGGGCCATAGGTTTCACTAGTGGCTTCTCTCAAGAGCATAAGTATTCTACGGTGGGTGAACAAATTACTGTTGATCAATTGAAAGAATTGAGCATAGTTATGAGTATATCTAGGTACGATCATGTATATAGGCATAACGTCCGAGACAAGTAGACCGAAACGATTATGCATCTACTACTATTACTCCACTCATCGACCGCTATCCAGCATGCATCTAGAGTATTAAGTTAAAAACAGAGTAACGCCTTAAGCAAGATGACATGATGTAGAGTGATAAATTCATGCAATATGATAAAAACCCCATCTTTTTATCCTCGATGGAAACAATACAATACGTGCCTTGCTGCCCTACATCACACGGGAAAGGACACCGCAAGATTGAACCCAAAGCTAAGCACTTCTCCCATTGCAAGAACTACCAATCTAGTTGGCCAAACCAAAGGGATAATTCGAAGAGACTTGCAAAGATAACCAATCATACATAAAAGAATTCAGAGAAGATTCAAATATTATTCATAGATAAGCTAGATCATAAACCCAGATTTCATCGGTCTCAACAAACACACCGCAAAAACAAGATTACATCGAATAGATCTCCACGAGAGAGGGGGAGAACATTGTATTGAGATCCAAAAAGAGAGAAGAAGCCATCTAGCTACTAGATATGGACCCGAAGGTCTGAAGTAAACTACTCACACTTCATCGGAGAGGCTTTGGTGATGATGTAGAAGCCCTCCGTGGTGGATGTCCCCTCCGGCGGAGCTCCGGAACAGGCCCGAAGATGGGATCTCGTGGATACAGGAAGTTGCGGCGGTGGAATTAGGTTTTTGGCTCCGTATATGATCGTTTGGGGGTACGTAGGTATATATAGGAGGAATGAGTACATCGGTGGAGCAACAGGGGGCCCACGAGGCAGGGGGCGCGCCCCCACCCTCGTGACCGCCTCCGTTGTTCCTTGGCGTAGGGTCCAAGTCTCATGGATCACGTTCAGTGTGAAAATCACGTTTCCGAAGGTTTCATTCTGTTTGGTCTCCGTTTGATATTCCGTTTCTTTGAAACACTGAAATAGGCAAAAAAACAGCAATTCTGGGTTGGGCCTCCGGTTAGTAGGTTAGTCCCAAAAATAATATAAAAGTGGAAAATAAAGCCCAATATAGTCCAAAACAGTAGATAAAGTAGCATGCAGCAATAAAAAATTATAGATATGTTGGAGACGTATCAGGCATCCCCAAGCTTAATTCCTGTCTATCCTCGAGTAGGTAAATGATAAAAAGAGAATATTTGATGTGAAGTGATACTTTGGCATAATTTCTATGTAAATCCTCTTAATCGTGGTATGGATATTCAGAACCGAAAGATTCAAGACAAAAGTTCATATTGACATGAAAATAATAATACTTCAAGCATACTAACTAAACAATTATGTCTTCTCAAAATAACATGGCCAAAGAAAGTTATCCCTACAAAATCATATAGTCTGGCTATGCTCAATCTTCCCCACACAAAATATTTAAATCATGCACAACCCCGATGACAAGCCAAGCAATTGTTTCATACTTTAACATTTTCAAAACTTTTTCAATCTTCACGCAATACATGAGCGTGAGCCATGGATATAGCACAATATGTGGAATAGGATGGTGGTTGTGGAGAAGACAAAAAGGGAGAAGATAGTCTCACATCAACTACGCATATCAACGGGCTATGGAGATGCCCATCAATAGATATCAATGTGAGTGAGTAGGGATTGCCATGCAACGGATGCACTAGAGCTATAAGTATATGAAAGCTCAACATAAGAAAATAAGTGGGTGTGCATCCAACTCGCTTGCTCACGAAGACCTAGGGCATTTGAGGAAGCCCATCATTGGAATATACAAGCCAAGTTCTATAATCAAAAATTCCCACTAGTATATATGAAAGTGACAAAATGAGAGACTCTCTATCATGAAGATCTTGGTGCTACTTTGAAGCACAAGTGTGGTAAAAGGATAGTAACATTGCCCCTTCTCTCTTATTCTCTCATTTTTTTATTTGGGCATTTTTCTTTTTTTTATGGCCTCTTTTTTTTCTCTTTTTTTTCGTCCGGAGTCTCATCCCGACTTATGGGGGAATCATATTCTCCATCATCCTTTCCTCACTTGGGACAATGCTCTAATAATGATGATCATCACACTTTTATTTTTCTTACAACTCAACAGTTACAACTCGATACTTAGAACAAAGTATGACTCTATATGAATGCCTCCGGTGGTGTACCGGGATATGTAATGAAACATGAGTGACATGTATGAAAGAATTATGAATGGTGGCTTTGCCACAAATACGATGTCAACTACATTATCATGCTAGCAATATGACAATGATGGAGCATGTCATAATAAACGGAACGGTGGAAAGTTGCATGGCAATATATCTCGGAATGGCTATGGAAATGCCATGATAGGTAGGTATGGTGGCTGTTTTGAGGAAGATATATGGTGGGTGTATGATACCGGCGAAAAGTGCGCAGTATTAGAGAGGCTAGCAATGGTGGAAGGATGGGAAAAAGTGCATATAATCCATGGACTCAACATTAGTCATAAAGAACTCATATACCTATTGCAAAAATCTAGAAGTTATCAAAGCAAAGTATTATGTTCATGCTCCTAGGGAGATAGATTGGTAGGAAAAGACCATCGCTCGTCCCCGACCGCCACTCATAAGGAAGACAATCAATAAATAAATCATGCTCCGAGTTCATCACATAACGGTTTACCATACGTGCATCCTACGGGAATCACAAACTTCAACACAAGTATTCTTTAAATTCACAACTAGTCAACTAGCATGACTCTAATATCACCATCTTCATATCTCAAAACAATTATCAAGCATCAAACTTTTCTTAGTATTCAAAGCACTCAAAAGAAAGTTTCACATATCTTGAATAGCAAGTATATTAACATTAAGCAAATTACCATGCTATTAACGACTCTCAAAATAATCTAAGTGAAGCATGAGAGATCAATAGTTTCATTAAAACAAATCCACCACCGTGCTCTAAAAGATCTAAGTGAAGAAGTAGAGCAAAAATTATCACACTCAAAAGATATAAGTGAAGCACTATGAGCAAAACTATCAAGCTCAAAAGATATAAGTGAAGCACATAGAGTATTCTATCAAATTCCAATTCATGTATGGCTCTCTCAAAAGGTGTGTACAGCAAGGATGATTGTGGTAAACTAACAAGCAAAGACGCAAATAATACAAGACGCTCCAAGCAAAACACATATCATGTGGTGAATAAAAATATAGCTCCAAGTAAATTACCGATGGAAGTGGACGAAAGAGGGGATGCCTTCCGGGGCATCCCCAAGCTTTGACTTTTTGGTGTCCTTGTATTATCTTGGGGGTGCCATGGGCATCCCCTAGCTTAGGCTATTTCCACTCCTTGTTCCATAATCCATCAAAAGAATTTACCCAAAACTTGAAAACTTCACAACACAAAACTCAATAGAAATCTCGTGAGCTCCGTTAGAGAAAGAAAACAAAAGACTACTTTAAGGTAATGCAATGAACTCATTCTTTATTTATATTGGTGTTATACCTACTGTATTACAACTTCTCTGTGGATTATAAACTATTTTACTAGCCATAGATTCATCAAAATAAGCAAACAACACATGAAAAACAGAATCTGTCAAAAACAGAACAGTCTGTAGTAATCTGTAACTAACGCAAACTTCTGGAACTCCAAAAAATCTACCAAAATTAGAAGGCCTAGATAATTTGTTTATTGATCAGAAGCAATTGGAATCAGTATTTTATCTCATTCTGGAGATTTTTAATAATTCGGGCACTGAGTGCAAAGTTTCTGGAAATTACAGCAAGATCAAATAACTATTATCCAAGAAGATCCAATAGGTCTAGCTTGGAACAAACACTAATTAAAACATAAAACCACATCTAAACAGAGGCTAGATGGATTATTTATTCCTAAACAGAAGCAAAAACAAAAAAACTAAACATAAAATTGGGTTGCCTCCCAACAAGCGCTATCGTTTAACGCCCCTAGCTAGGCATAAAAGCAAAGATAGATCTAGGTATTGCCATCTTTGGTAGGCAATTCTTCAATGAGGCATCTACCTTCTTTAGAATTTTCTTTCTTTCTAGTAATTATCAAACTTTTAGGCAAAAGATCGAAAAATTCATTCATAGAAAATGGTTCCTTAATGATGGCAAAAAGATTGGGATGAACACTTATAGATTTAAGATCCGCAGTTTCCTTACTAGATGATTCACCCTTATTCTTAGGAACATAAATAAGCTTAGTATTTTTAGTAGACGAACTTAAAGTATTTTTTACGGAAGAAAAAGCGGATCCCAAGTTGGTAATGATACCCTCAAGTTTATTGATATTAGTAGAATCTAAATTTATTTTCTCATTAACTATGGGTTCCTTTTCTTTAATATTTTTCAAAGTCATTCCTACCTTAGATCCATATTGGGTAATTTGATTGTGGATCTTTTTATCAAGATTTTCAATTGATTCAATGGTAGCAACTTTATTCTCAATAATTTCAAGTCTTTGCATAACATGCTCCAAAGTTAACATAGTTCCATTAACCAATAGAGGTGGTGAGCCAAATAAATCTATTAAAGCACTATAAGAATCAAAAGTATGGCTACCCAAGAAATTCCTCTGGTAATAGTATCAAGGATATATCTATACCAAGGATTAGCACCTACGTAAAAATTACGAAGAAGAACTGAAGTAGATTGCTTCCTGGTAGATCTATTTTGAGCATTGCAAATTCTATATCAAGCGTCTTTTAGATTTTCTCCCTCCCTTTGCTTAAAATTTAGAACTTAATTCTCGGGAGATAACGGAGAAGACATGAGACTAGTCATGACGACAAGCAAGCAAACTAACACACAAGCAAACAAACGGACGAGGAAAAGACAACGGGAAAAAGGGGAGGAGATTGGGAAAGAGAGGGCGAATAAAACGGCAAGGGTGAAGTGGGGGAGAGGAAAACGAGAGGCAAATGGCAAATAATGTAATGCGAGAGATAGGGATTGTGATGGGTACTTGGTATGGTTGACTTTTGCGTAGACTCCCCGACAACGGCGCCAGAAATTCTTCTTGCTGCCTCTTGAGCACTGCGTTGGATTTACCCGAAGAGGAGAGGATGATGCAGCAAAGTAGTGTAAGTATTTCCCTCAGTTTTTGAGAACCAAGGTATCAATCCAGTAGGAGGCCACGCACAAGTCCCTCGTACCTGCACAAAACGATAGCTCCTCGCAACCAACGCGATTAGGGGTTGTCAATACCTTCACGGTCACTTACGAGAGTGAGATCTGGTAGAGATGATAAATAATATTTTTGTCATAGAGATGCAAAGTGAAAATTAAAAGGCAAAGTAAAAACAAAACAAGTATTAAAGTGATGGAGATTGATATGATGAGAATAGACCCGGGGGCCATAGGTTTCACTAGTGGCTTCTCTCAAGAGCATAAGTATTCTACGGTGGGTGAACAAATTACTGTTGAGCAATTGAGAGAATTGAGCATAGTTATGAGTATATCTAGGTATGATCATGTATATAGGCATCACGTCCGAGACTAGTAGACCTAAATGATTCTGCATCTACTACTATTACTCCACTCATCGACCACTATCCATCATGCATCTAGAGTATTAAGTTAAAAATAGAGTAACACCTTAAGCAAGATGACATGATGTAGAGGGATAAATTCATGCAAAATGATAAAACCCCCATCTTGTTATCCTCGATGGCAATAATACAATACGTGCCTTGCTGCCCCTTCTGTCACTCGGAAAGGCACCGCAAGATTAAACCCAAAGCTAAGCACTTCTCCCATTGCAAGAACTACCAATCTAGTTGGCCAAACCAAACGGATAATTCGAAGAGACTTGCAAAGATAACCAATCATACATAAAAGAATTCAGAGAAGATCCAAATATTATTCATAGATAAGCTGGATCATAAACCCACAATTCATCGTCTCAACAAACACAACGCAAAAAGAAGATTACATCGAATAGATCTCCACGAGAGAGGGGGAGAACATTGTATTGAGATCCAGAAATAGAGAACAAGCCAGCTAGCTACTAGCTATGGACCCGAAGGTCTGAAGTAAACTACTCACACTTCATCGGAGAGGCTTTGGTGATGATGTAGAAGCCCTCCGTGGTGGATTCCCCCTTCGGCGAAGCTCCGGAATAGGCCCCAAGATGGGATCTTGTGGATACAGGAAGTTGCGGCAGTGGAATTAGGTTTTTGGCTTCGTATCTGATCTTTTGGGGGTACGTAGGTATATATAGGAGGAAGGAGTACGTCGGTGGAGCAACAGGGGGCCCACGAGGCAGGGGGCACGCCCTAGGGGGGCGCCCCCCACCCTCTTGACCGCCTCTGTTGTTCCTTGGCATAGGGTCCAAGTCTCCTGGATCACGTTCGGTGAGAAAATCACATTTCCGAAGGTTTCATTCCGTTTGGACTCCGTTTGATATTCCGTTTCTTTGAAACACTGAAATAGGCAAAAAAACCAGCAATTCTGTGCTGGGCCTCCGGTTAATAGGTTAGTCCCAAAAATAATATAAAAGTGGAAAATAAAGCCCAATATAGTCCAAAACAGTAGATAAAGTAGCATGGAGCAATCAAAAATTATAGATACGTTGGAGACGTATCAGGGTGTGAAGATCACATATGTGTGTGACGTCTACCTGTAGATGCATGTGTCCGTAAATCATTATCCGACAAACGTTCGCCGCAAGCCTTTTCCTGACGAATGCCGTAAGAACCGTTAGATCGGCATCTGACAGTGTCAGTTTTACCATGTCATTTAACAGAATAGCCACCCTTCCTACACGCAAATCTTCCATCTGAGTGTTAGCAACTGCCGTATGCTCCCTCCGTTCCAAAATGCAGGGCATATAGCTTTATTGAAAATTCGAACCTCGCAAACTTTTACCGAGTTTTCGTGTACCAGATTGCACATGTAGAATACCCTGTATATATCATTTCATTCATCTTCGAGAGGTAACTATAAAGATGGGGGAGGAGTCTACAAAGAAAGACCATCGTATCACCTGCAACAATTTCAACCATCCTTTGGTGTGGAGGAATATCATAGGAGCTCTATATGATATGATTTTTATAGGATTTTTTCCTTTAGAGCCAATTGGTTCATCGGAATAGATTCATATACTCCGCATTTCAAAGGAAATAAACATGATATCATTTCTATAGCTTTAGAGCCACTTGGTTCATACGAATGGATTCCTATACTCCCATAATTTCCTAGGAAAATAAACATTAGCGTATATTCAATAGAAAAGTTCCTATGATATGAACCAAATTACATCTCTTTTCTAATCCCTCCGCATAGGAATTGAGATACATGGCATCTCTAGATTCAATAGAAAAGTTCCTATGATGTCAAGCAAATGATATCGGTTTTCCAATCCCTACTCATAGGAATTGAGATACTCCATGTCATATCTTTCCCTACAACTTCCATGCATACATCTTCTATTCCTAAATAGCTAGTACAACCCACTAGTAGCTTTTTTCCAAGACATGCAACTAGGGCACAAGAACTATATAGTGTGCGAATAACTTGAAAGATGGTCGCTAGATGAAGCTAATCCGAGAGTGTAGAGATGGCAAATTCGAGCACTACTGGCCGTTGGATATCATCAACATTCCACCAGATCTGCCACATGTACAATTTAGAAGACTCCATGGTTGAACTTAAGCATAATGCACAAACCTCAAAACACAAGCACTTCTCCTTTGTTCTAGAATCTTCCATATCATAATTGATTTTTTTTCAAAATGAATTGCCCTTATTTGTTTTTTACTTTACGCTTTACAATGCACAACCCCATGATCTTAACATTTTTATAAAACTAATTGATTTTGAATGAGATGAACTATAAGAACTAAATGAACATCTACATCATGCATGTATGACTCAAAGCTTTACATGCTATAGTGTGTATTTATTCAGAATTTGGTTTCGAAATCTCATGCGTTCAATGCATGTGTACCTTACTAGTTTTGAGTAGAGTAGCAAATTTCACGCTGCCCCGGTATATCAAAATGCAGGGCCCATGCATCATTGCCTTTTCGGTCAAACCTACGTCCACAATTTTTGTACGCATTTATATCTCCACTGGTCCCCGAACACAAAATGCTGCCTCGTTCCCCTAAAACCAAGCGGCCCACACATATTTAAGGCGTCGACTCGAACTCAATCCCTCTCCCGTTTACTATGACGTGGCCCCGCACGCCCTAGTAGTACTCTTACAAACACTACCGCCGCACGCATCATCGGTTTTCTTCAAGAGGACGAGGGAGAAGCTGATTTGTAGTGGAGGCGCTTTCAAAAAAATGATCTGTAGTGGAGACCCCTACCCTAGGGTGACCTAGGTAGCTGCCACACGCATCATTGGTTTTCTCTTTTCTTTATGCTGTTGCACCCTAGAGTGAAATCATGGTTGCATCATCCATCCAGCTTAATGCGGGAAAAGTGGCGCTTTGTGATTTGACCCCTCATCACTCATTTTCTACTACTGCGGCGCTACGACCGGGGTGCCTCCAATTCCAACCGCTGCTCCGAACTGTAATTTGGTGCATCGCACATGGAACAAGACGGTGGATGAGCCACATGTCGGCCAAAGGGGTCCTGTTAAGTGTGTCGCCATTTCGTGTGCGGACTGACCCTGCTTGAGTCGCTACGCCAACACGGCAGGTGCAGCCTACCACTTGGTTTTGCTCCTTTGTGAATCCCGACTATATTGATCTAAATAGATACATACTGAACTACCCTCTCCGTCTCGTTTTTTTAGACGTATCGGTTTATAGGGCGTGCACGTAGTTCTAGGTCATCCATTTGACTAACTAAATCTGAGTTACTATGTCACAAAAAGTATATCATTGGATTATTAAGCGGATGTAGTTTCTAAACATATACTGTTCATCACATATATAGCCACTTAAATTCTCAACCTAGAACAACGTGCATGCCATGTAAACAGATACGGAGGAAGTATAGTAGTAAAAATGAGGTGATTTTACCGAGCGATCAGCGGGGGAGCATGGCATGTCATGCAGTCACATGTATCATGATGTACCAAGGCGATGCGCGTGTCCCTCTTGAGGCATAAGCAATACTATGTGGTTAGATATGATGGCGAACCGAAGTGTGAAATAATGGTTGCTTCGTCTGTCTGGGAAGGTGCGACATTCTGATTTGATGTCTCATTGCTCATTATTACTACTACTGGGGCGGTACGACTAGGGTGCGTCCCCCTACTGTTCTGTACTGTTATTTGGTGCTCCACACGTCGACCAGGTTGCTATATGTCCCACATGTCAGCGACATGAAGTACAGAATTCATGAAAGCGAGCGTCGACGGAGGAGTACAAGACACGACTTAAGTTTTTGCTGCTTCGCGCGATCCATCGATACAAACCTGGACTAAAAAAAGGCGAGGGTGGGTCTTTTCCCGCCGGGAAGGCAGGGGAGTTTGGCATAGTGTGTTCGAGGCAAGGAGGCAGGAAGGGAAAGAAGCATATAAAGGTTGAGCGACTAAGTTTTGGGAAATTCTGATTTTACGGAGTACATACCCACTAGGGTTTATATGGCTCATCTAAAAAGCATTCATTTTTCCATTTTATAAGTCTCAATTCTACTACTAGTAGTAGTACCATCACATATTGGATTTCGAGGTGCGTTAGATCACCCTATGCAAGGAGTGTCAAGAGAAAACTCACCAATGCATGTAGAAGTTCATGGAAATTTAGTGGTCATTCATGCATACGTTCTAATTAATGCCTCGGTAAACATAACTTCTTGAGAAAAATGAGCGTACTAATTACTTGTGCAAACTAGGAGTACAAAATTAATTCGACCACTCACCATCTACCTTGGTTGGAGAGATTTTGAAATTGAGCCATAAACCGGAAAGGAGGGAGTAGTAACTTTTGTCTCGATTACTATTTGTGGCCTTGTATAGATGCAAAATGTATTTTTTATAGTGGCCTTTTATTAGTAAATGGAGGGAGTACTAAAGGACATATATATTCCAAACAATATGATAATCTCTCTAACCAAGGTAGTAGGGACGAGGAGTAAACGGAGGGAGTAGTAAAATTTTCTCCTCGTCCTGCGAGCCACCGCGCGAGTGGGCGAGGGAGCGGGCGTAAGGCGTACAGTACTACTACTAGTAAGCAAGCTTCACCTCATCATGCGAGCCACCGCGCCCATGGGCAAGGGGATACGGCGTACTAAGCAAGCTTCTCCTCGTTCTACGAGTTGATGGGATACATCAAAAGTACTCCAGAGTATAGAGCCTTGCCTCTAAGGTAGGCCCCACATGGTTTGCCTCTTTTTTAACATAACGCGTCAGGTCGCAATTTGTTACTTCACCTGTGGTAGACGATCCTCCCTCCACCAACTGGACAACCAGTACACGGTCAAATTACCATATGGGCTGCCTTTTCGTACAGAAATGAGCTCCACCATGTACCCGCGTGGGTGTGGTTGGGAAAGAGATGGGAGTACGTGCGCCGTGCGTGCAACTCTTCTCTTCGTGCACATCCCCCACCTACGTGGGTGTGTGTGAGAGATACAAACCTAGACAAATGGCTTGTGCGGAATAAGTACTCTTTGTAAGCCATTGTAAGAGTGGACAAAATGGTGAAGGAGGAGATAGGGGAGCGGCAGAGGTGTGCGATTCTTGGCCGGCGTTTGGCCTCATTTAAATAGGAGATTAAATAGACGGCGGATGGGAGGAGCTCGGCCGGTGTTGCATTTAATCCTGCCCGGTCATGAACGGACGTGTGTCCAGAGTGGGTTTCTCGGCTTCCACACGAGCGGGTTTCATGGAGGCGTTTGAATGCGGCAAGGAGGCGTGTTCAGTCTGGCGTGCAGCAAGTGGCGCCCTCGACTCTGACGTAGGACACTGCGCCGTTCTTCCACTCACGTGTGGGCTCTTTGGGTACATGTCCTGCATGTCAGTGACCCAACGCAGGCAGCGCACAGCAGAGGAACCTTTGGTGGGCCAGGGCGGTCAGAAGCGGGCATTTCATAAACCGATGATTGTTCATTGAGTGTGACATCATCCTTTTCATGTAGATAAGCCTACTTTGTTGATAGCCCCTTCATATGTTGTGATTCATAAAGACCACTGCAAACATCAATGTTCTGCTTATCACAGATAAGATTGATTAATACCCGTAAAAATCCATGTCCTTAACAAAGGGTGCATGCACGTATAGGTTGAGCGTGTGTCTTGCGTCGTGCGCTATGTGCATGCAAGCGTGTGAGTGTTGCATGTGTGCAAGTTTACGTTTCAATGTTGCATGCATGTGTGCATACGTGCGTGTGCTCGTGAGTGCATGTGTACGTGTCAGTGTGGCACGTCTGCATGCGTGCGTGTGTTTGTTATGTGTACGTGTCAGTGTTGCACGCATGCATGCGTGTGTGTCTTGCGTGCATGCATGTGTACGTGTCTTTTTCATCTCTGGTCATTAGATTTTCCAGCCATTGGATACGAAATCAAGGGCCTGCAGTTTATCATCAAACTCCACCCCCTGAGCCGCCAGCCACCACCGGCCGAACCGCCGACCCGCCGCTGCGGCCGCCCGCCGCCACGACTCCGCCCGCCCGCCGAAACCACTCCCCACCGCCTGTCCGCTGCAAGACCGCCATCCCTCTAGGCCCCCAGCGCCGAGCTTTTTCTCCGCGATCCCCACCCCACCGCCCAATCAACGCCCCCCACCGGCGATCGCCAACCGAGGTCTCGCGCGACAGTACCCACCGACCACTAATTTATTACCATTTATGTCCTTCATATCTGCTACCGACGGGTGGGCTCTATGGTAATGTGCGCTGCTGAAAGTGGACCGTTTGACTGGTCAATTGATCGTGTCATCAACAAATTACGGACCTGTATGGTGAGCCATTGACCGTTTGATCACCCTAAAATGTATTTTATTAACACAATACAGACTCAAACTACCATTTCTTTCATTCATATACGGGCTGACAAGTGGGCCCCACAGTTACGCGCCCCGATGGTGCAACACTAGTTGCGCCACATGGAACGTTTGACTGGTCAATTGATTGTGTCATCAACAAAATACGGAGTTGTACGAGTGAGCCAGTGACCGTATAATCATGACATGTATTTTTTTAACATGGTACAGACGCAAGGGCTCATATATACGCGCAAGCACTCACCGCTATAAGCACACACACGCACACCCTACCCCTATGAGCACCTTCGAGAGAGTGAGCCAGCATATGATCTTGAGATTTTACGAAGTCACCATAGGTGCCTCGTACTCGAGTGGAACGTCTCCTCCCACTGAACGCACATTGCTGGAAAATACTTAAATTAACCCTGGATAAATGCGAGCACCGGTACTTTAACCCTGGTGGGCTCCAGAAACCACTGTCCTCCTAACCATCCAACCACATGTTGGTTAGCACGACATAATGTATGTGGTGACTGTGATGAGCTTATTCTGAAGTCCAGTGACCATATCGTGCTTTCGCTTCAAATACAGTGACCGTGTCTTCAACAAAATACGGAGCACACATCAAATGCAAAGTCCGTCAGTGTCATCAAGAAAATATGGAGACGTATCGTGAGCTAGATACCGTATGATCACCACGAGAATGTATACGGTGACCGTAATGAGCATATTCTGAACTCCAGTGACCGTATAGTGCTTTAGCTTGAAATACAGTGACAGTCATGTGTGAATGTGTCGTGGGCATGCATACTTGTAGAGGGCCTATTGATAGTTTGTGTGTGTACGTGAAAGTGGTGTAGAAAGAGGGGATGTCCGGTGGAGACAAGGAGAGATATGCCCTTCGTTTCTCTTTCTCATGACTAATATTTTAGGAGAATATATAAACATTCACAAAGCAGAACAAATATTTTTGGATGCACCATGCAATTAACTTTCATGTATAACATTGTACTATTGTATATGCTTATTTTCTTAGTGGCTGATTGCGTGTGTGGTGTGGTGGGCACATCATTTCTAGTAGTGGTGGGTCAACATGAGGACTCATGGGTCGGTTCCATCCTACACCACATAGGTTGGATCGAGACGCGTTATACGAAGACCCATGTGGAGGACTCGGCGTACAACACGAAGCAAACTACCAGAGTCGCGGAGGACTCCATCCCCACTGGTGGTAAGCCGACTATATATGATTTGTAACCCTAGGCCCCTAGTATGTTATAGAAGCTTGGGGGCTTGTTCATCGATAGTATACACACACGCACAATGCCTGGTATTCACGTGTACTTTGTACACACCCCTATCACTAATGTACAGCATACCAGAGTAGGCTTTTCTCAAGCGCAAGGGTCCGAACTAGGGTAAAACTTTGCCTCGTATTACCATCCAGCCTAACAGTCAGGGATATCCTACCGAATGATATGATGGAATCATATCTGCCAACTACTAAGAAAGAGGTGTGTCTTGGAGGCAATGTGTGCGAGAGAGGCCTAAAGATGATGTGCGTGCAGGAGACACGTAGGAACATATATATATGTGCGTATAGAGGGCTAGTAGAGACCATGCGTGTGTATATATGCATGTGAGAGAAATAGTGTTTTCCAACTGAGATTAGTGAAAAGAGTGGTACATAGTAGTCAGAAAAAGAGAGAGAGAGAGAGAGAGATACAGAGAGAGCATGTGCGTGAGACTCCCCGGCACCCCGAGAGAGATTTTGAGCATGTGTGAAAGAGAAATTTCGATGCATATAAAGTGTGTGCACTTATGCGGTAGATAGAGAGATATATAGCGCATTTGTGAGAACGGGCCGAGGCATAGTGCATCTACGTGTAAAAGGCGGTTCTACGCATTAAATTAAAATATAAATGGCATTATTATTTTTGGATGAGATCATGAATTTTGCAAATTGTGTATGGACGAAAATCGGTCTATCAGACACCCATACTCTATTGAATTCTAGCATGTGCATGTGTTTATTTCATATTATCGATCCATAGTGTGAGAGCGGTTTCAAATATAGGCAATGGATGCTTTTGCAATTCATATATAAACATTAATTAGTGCACTCCATGTTGTTAGTGTGAAGCATTTTATACATTTGTCACTTGCATGGATACATTCCAAATTGCTAGCTATGAAATAGAATACATGTCAAATTCAACATAAAGGGGGTTTCGAAGATTCGAATTCATAGGAAGTGCATTCATCTATTTGAACCCGAGATGATGGCATTTGTAAATCATATGTAAAAGGGGGCATCGATCTTTGTTGTGCGTTTGAACATGCTATATATATATATTCATACGCATGTCTAACTTTTTTTTGCAACCAAGAAGATTATATCTGGAACCATGCATGAACTGAGGTAAGTTGCATATTTTTTAATATATACTCGTGTACAATTTATATTCAAATGTACCACCTCCATTCCAAAATAATCATTGTTTTAGGATTTTCAAGAGTAAAGATTTGTGAAGTTTGAAAAATCCTGAATGTTCAATTCAAGAGAACCGAAAACGTTAATGCTTCTGCTCCCAAATATTGAAAGAAGCGCCAAATACGCCTCTGGTCACCCGAAACCACGCGATACTAATGTTTGGTGGTAGGAAATTATTGTCCTGACTCTGGCCCGTGTAGCCTATCGGGCCGATGTCCAAAGGTCTAAACCGGGGTAGGTTTGTAACTTCACCAAGACTCCAATCTCAACCGCCTCCGAGAGGCATTCATACGCCGTGGGCGCCTAAACACCCATGCACTCGGCCAAAATCTATCCCGCCAACATTTTGGACACCTGAGATTACTGTCCTACCCGCAGCCCGCAATATGTCCAAAATTTTAGATGGGGACAAAGTTTGTAACTTTCCCCAAATTTCAAACAAGCGCATCCCAAACCGAAACATTGTTCCCCCTTTGTTCCTCGCCTCCCTCCGTTTCCCCATTCTTACTCCGTGGGCGCCAAAACGTCCTCTCCACCAGCCGCGAAACCCCAGCCTCCTCCGTCCTCCACCCATAGCTCCCAATCCACCGCCGCCCTCCTCCATCACGCCGGAGCCGGTACCCCGACGTCGTCGTCCAACGCAACCGCAACCGCAATGCCCTCAAGGACTTAGCAGCTGAAGCCGAGGTAGAACTGCCTCCACGACGCCGACGCTGACGTGCGCCATACCAGAACTACTCCGACCACGCCGTCCTGCGCTTCACTGTTGCCGCTCCACTGTTGCAACCGTCCACTGCACCGGAGCTGTTCCCGCTACACCGTCGTTCGGCGCCTCAGATCTGCTTCCCCGCCGCCGACAGATGGCCACCGCACCACACTCAACAACTTGGCCATGGGTTAGTCCAAGGCTTCACCGTCCTCCGCAACTTCTCATTTCAAGCCAACCATAAGAAGATCGTTGGAAAAATAGAAGGAGGACACAACACTGCCAGCAGAAAGAGGTACTCCTCTTCCCTTATTCGTGCAAACCTTACGTCTCTTCTCACACCGTATTCATCCCACGAAAGAAACTAGTTGAGCGCTTCTTAGTGCATCTTCTTCGTGATACTAAATGCACAAGGTTTCCTCCCTTTACTATTTAATATTTGCTAGAGGTCAGTAGCCCGCCTGGACTTCAATTCAGGGTCAGTCGAACCGCAATTAAAAGAAGAAGCACCCGCTTAGGCGCGCGGAGCACATAGTCCGCCTGTTCACCGGGGAAGCGGCGCATCGGTGTCTATCATAGGGGTGTGGGGCGCAGGAGCTGCTTGCGCCCAATCTGGAGGTCGGCGGGGCTTGAATGGATGGCCGGGGGCGGTGCCAAGCACGGCGGTGCGGTGAGGTTGAGAGGAGGGCGCAGGCAGGGGACTGGGCCGGTGGTCACTGCCGTTTCGAGGAAGATCGTCAACACTGACTGGCTGGAGGTAGATGAAGGCGATCTGCCTGTTCTTTGTACATCGGACGGTGCAGAAAAAATAGACTGACCTATTTGTTTTCAGTCGAATGTTATTTTCATAGAATCCTGTAGTAATTTAGTGTGCCATGCATGTTGTAGAGCTATCATATGTCTCCCGTCATTTATTTCTCACCGACTTGATATCTGCTACCTTTACACTGTACTAATTGTGCACACACTTCACCCATACTCACACTATTGTTTTTTATGCATGGGTATTTCAGACTCTGGCGCAGTGTTGATGAATGCTGAAAACAAAAGACAGAAGTCACTCCAGTGTAATTCAAAGATAAGCACTAAGCTATTCAGCGCTCTGAAGGATGCAGTGTCAGCAGTTGGAGACAGTACACATAGCTCTGTAGTTGATGATCTCAATTGCTACCCACAACCATCATAGGTGCTTACTTTAACTTCGCGCTGTCAAATGTGGTTGCATGTTGCATGTGGTGTCTAGCTTGTATTGCTTCCAATTTGGTTAAAGTGCATCTGCTTACTTTACACATTATACCTTTGATAATGACATGCCTTCCTGTTTTTGGTACATAATACAAATGTCTATTAACCATGTTCGTACATCAAACTAATGCTCTTTTGTGTCCCTCGCCAATCACTTATGATGATACAGTCACCCGAGTGGGTTACTGTGAGACGCCATACTCGTTTAAAGAGTGCAGTGTCATCCTCCCCATATGATTCTCAAGAAACATCAAGGCTAAATGAAGATAGTCAATGTAGCTCTCTAGTTGATGACCGCAATTCCCCCACACCACCATCACAGGTGCTTGCTCTAACTTCACAGTGTGACATGTGGTTGCATGTTGCATACGGTGTCTAGCTTATAATGCTTCTAATTAGGGTAAATTGCATCTGCTTGGTTTACACATTATACCTGTGAATATGACATGCCTTCCAATTTTTGGTACACACTACATCTATGTGTTAACCTTGTTCTTACATGAAACTACCTCTCTTCTGTATCCTGCATCAATCACTTCCGATGAGTCACCTTTATTCGTTGCATATTGCATATTGTTTATAGCCTGTTGCCATGTATTGCTTCTAATTTGGTCAAATACATTTGTTAGGGCACCCTTTTAATTTGGTAGAGTGATATTTGTTTCATCTTTCATATGGTTTCTAGCTTGCATTGATTCTAACAAGTTCAAGCACCTTGTGCTTAGTTTACACTTTATACATCATACATGTCAGTATGTCATGCCGTCCTGTTTTTCATACATATTCCATCCTCCTATCACGCGGTTGCCTTACATGAAAGTAGTGCTCGTCAGTATCATGCATCCATGAGTTCTAAAGAGCAAATTTTATTCCTTTTTCTTGTGGGTTTGACTTGACGAGGGAAAATCAAGAAAGAGGAAGGAAAAGAGTAAGGAAGGCGATGATGGTGGTCCTCTGCAGCAACGTAAGTGAAGCATCTGTACCGATTCTCCTTGTACTGATAGTGCATTACAAGGTCCAAGTCTCCGCTCCCCTACTACACCATCCAAGGTGCTTGCTC
Organism: Aegilops longissima; assembly: GCA_021605205.1. Lineage (NCBI taxonomy): Eukaryota > Viridiplantae > Streptophyta > Magnoliopsida > Poales > Poaceae > Aegilops > Aegilops longissima. The sequence goes on along the minus strand of CM038679.1, from coordinate 534,563,880 downwards.
TAACTTGGAAGTGTGTTATCTGGTTGCATGTTGCATATGGTGTCTAGCTTGTATTGCTCCTAATTAGTGTAAACTGCATCTTCTTATACTACAAAAAAAAGACACATCCGTGACATTTTAGGCCGAACGAAAAATATTTCTGTCATACTTATGACACTTCTATGACGATAATTGTGACAAAACCAGGTATCATCATAGATGTGGTGGGGTCCTACTTCTATGACAAAAAATCATGACAGAAAATGGGCTTTTCGTCCTGGGCGGGCCGGAGACGCTGCTGCATGACATTCTTTGGGCCGTCCATGACGGAAAAAACCGTGGTAGAAGCGAGGGCGAGGAAAATATCGGGGTGTTCCCGATTACGGTGGGTGGTTGGGGCCGAGCGATGCACGTTTCTCTCGTACACGCACGCGCATGGGTGCGAGGCGTATGGCTCTAACTGAACCCGAGCGAGGCGTTGGGCTCTAATCGAACCGGCGAAAGCGATTGCTTTGCGAACTCTGGCGTTCATCGAACTGAGCGATCGATCGATGGGTGTTAACTGAACCTGATCGAGCGATTCCTTTGCTACTGCTGCTAACTGAAGCCGATCGATGCTGCCTCTGGATGAATAGTGAGCATTGGTGGGGTGGTTTGGATGAATAGTTGCCGGTGGGGGTGGACGAACATGACCCGGTGGTGTTGCCTCTGGATAAACAGGACCCCGATCAATCGAGCCGGTTGGGTCTGGATGAACAGGACACCGTGGAGGGCTGGATGAACAGGACCACCCCGTGGAGGGCAGGATGAGCGATGAAGCGATGAGAGGGCTGGATGAGCAGAGCCCGTGGAGGGGTGGTTGAACAGGAGCCCGTGGAGAGGGCTGTTTGAACAGTAGCCGGTGGAGTAGAGCGCGGTGGAGGCTGGATGAACAAGAGCCCATGGATGAACAGTCGCAGGTGGTGTCAGGACCCCGATTCCAAGTCACATCGATCTAGCCGGTAACACCTCATATCACCTTGCGGCCTCACGCACGGTATTCCCACGAGTGTCGCCTTACCATGGCCCGGGACCGTTTGCGCCTTTTGGCTCACGTATATGATAGTGTCGCTAGCATCCATATGACAGAGAACCCGGGCCGACATGACTAGTCGTGAACTCAAAGTGGCACTAACTTACGGGGACAAGCATACATGAATCAACATCTAGCATGTCGGTCAGCAGCATGCGAATCCGGGCTGTAGCACTGGGCTAACAGGACTCTGGTGAACTAGGCTGTACGTGGCAGGCTAGGCAGGACTCCGAATGTCATCGCATGATATTTCCCCGAAGGGACAGACACAGGAACAAAGTGAATCACATGCCGCCCAGTCAAGCGTTTCGGAGCAGTAGTGCTGGGCTAGCAGGACTCCGGTGAACCGGGCTGTAGCGGACTACTATGGCTCATGGAAGCACAAGACTACATTTCCCCATAAGAGAGGCTACCAAGGATAAACAACTAGGTTGTCGGATCCCACACATACCAAGCATTTCAATCATACACACAATATGCTCAATATGTGCAATACAACATGGCATCACAACAAGACTCTACGACTGAGAGTATTTATTCATTAGGCTCCGAGGAGCCAAGATATTGTAAACATGGGTCTCATGACCCAACATTCAAAGCATACAAGTCAAAACACATGCGGAAGATTAACATGTATGAGTACAGACATCTATAAGTGAAAAAGGCCGAGAAGCCTGACTATCTACCAGATCCCGCCGAGGGCACAAGATCGTAGCTGAGGTATCAAGCTAAACGTCGAAGCCCACACAGAACTACTAGCGAGACTGCCCATTCTCTGCAAAACATCAAATAGGCAAACGTGAGTACAAATGTACCCAGCAAGACTTACATCAGAACTAGCTACATATGCATCAGTATCAACAAAGGGGGTGGTGGAGTTTGACTGCAGCAAGCCAGCTTTGACTCAGTGGCTATCCTGAACTACGACTGCAAGTATCTGTTTTGAGGTGGCGCACACGAGTTCACATATTCACCAATCAATACACCACTATGGATCCGCTCCCGTCTACCTACGAGAACGCCATCCATAGCACTCACGCTTATCTTGCGCATTTTAGAGTATCCACTTTCACTTGTCTATTAACTGTTATAGGCAACCCATAAGTCCTTTACCGCGGACACGACTATTCGAATAAATAATGTTAACCCTGCAGGGGTGTACTTCTTCACACACGCTCTCGCCACTTACCACCATGTACACGTCGTGTATCTCGGCAACCTTCAAGCGGAATCCTGGCGAGGGAGTCGGCCACGACCTGACGAAACACACGAGGAGATCCGGCCGAGGTTCCATCCGTAAGGAGATCCGACCTAGGTGTCCCTCACGGCCCCAAACGATGTGTGCAGGGTTCCCAAGCCCACCTGTACCGGGTGCACTTGGTAGACTACTAACACTACCTACAAACACCAGAAACTAGTTGTAACTCCTGGACAGAGATCGAGTTGATTAATAAGCCGAGAGGGGTCGAGTTACCGAAACCCAATGTGTGGTAGTAACTGTTCATGGATCACAAACACAGAACTCAGTTCCCGAGGACGGTTCCAATGAGACAACCCACCATGTACGCCTACATGGCCTCTCACTGCTACTTTACCAAATCGTGTTCACACACTTAGCTCACACACAATAGGACATGTTCACCACATTCCAATTCATTCCCGATGAATCAGACCTGACACAACTCTAAGCAATAGCAGGCATGACAAACAAGCATGAATGAGTAGGCACATCAAGGCTCGAACAACTGCTACTCATGCTAGTGGGTTTCATCTATTTACTGTGGCAATGACAGGTCATGCAGAGGAAGGGGTTCAACTACCGCAGCATGTAACAGTTGAATCGTTGTTGTCCTAATGCAGTAAAAGAGAGCAAGAGCAAGAGAGTGGGATTGTATCGGAATGAAAAAGGGGGTTTTGCTTGCCTAGCACTTATGAAGATAGTATATCTCTTCATCGGTGTCATCGATCTCATTGTCAAAACCACGTCTATCGAGAGGGGACAAACACCGGCAAACAAGGAAGAACACAATCAATGCAATGCACAATATGATGCATGATCATGACATGGCAATATGCTGTGATTTGAGCTAATGCAACTAGCAACAGATTAAATGAAGTTGGTTTGAATACAAGATTCAAATTCAAACTCCATATGTGATTATTCAAATGCCATTTAATTGATTTGACCTAAAAAGTGAACAAAAGTTGTTCTAACATGCATGAAAATGGTACAGATGGATATATTGGATTTTTCTGATCATTTTTCATATATAATTTATTTCATTTGGAGTTACGATTGAATTTCTATGAATTTTAGAAGTTTGGGATATTTTCTGAAATTTCCTGAATTAAAATTAATCCAGAAAATGAGTTATGGCATCAGCACTATGTCATTGTGACGTCAGCAGGTCAACTAACCGGGTCCATGTCAAACCTGACGTGTGGGGTTCACACGTCAGTGTCACAGGGTTAAACAGGGGTGTGTTTAGCCTAATTATAAAATTAGTGGGCGCTGGGGCCCATCTGTCAGCGTATGTGGGTGATCTAGCTGGCGGTGGTTAGTGCTAATTACGCGGCCACGTCAGCACGCCGGAGTTTGGCCGGCGACGACCAAACCGATGGCGGAGCGTTTCGGAAAAATGTTACGGGGCTCCGTTTTGTGCGCGGTTTGTTCCTACGGCTTGCTGGCACTCTTGCGCATCTTGTGGTGGAAGCGGCAACAGCTAGGATGGCCTGAGTCGACAGCGGCAGCGAGTTAGGTGGCGGCCGGATTTCGGGCAACAATGGTGTGGGCGGTGCGGGGCACGGGAGGAGCCGTGGACGGTCGTGTTCGACTCACGGGGGTGCGGTGAGTGCAACGGTGAGCTCGAACGCGAGGTTGCGCGGTCGTAGCTACGATGGCGACATGGCCGGCGGCGGGGAGCTTCGGGCTCGATCGGAAGACGGGGCTAGGGGAAAGGAACGGAGGGGGAGAGCAAGGGGGAAGCAACAGGAGCTCACAGGGAGGTCGAAGAGCAGTTCAGCGGCCTCGGGGACGCGTCGGAGACGGCGAATCGGTCGGTGAAGTCCGGCAAGCAGATGCGGCGGTGACGAGCTCGAAGACGACGGCGTGGCGATCCTTGGCTTGCGTGGCTCGGCGAAGAGGAATAGGAAGTCGCGCCGGACCTTCCAAACACGGGGGAGGGGCGAGGAGGTGGTTGTGGCCGCGGTGAGCGGTGTCGGCGGCGACGACCTACGCTCGGTGGTGCTCGGGAAGAGAGAGCAAAGGAGGGTAGAGAGGGCGACGAGTGAGGGAGATGAGAGAGAGGGAGCCAGGGGTGTCGTCGCGTCGTCTGGGCACGTCGGGGCAGCGGTGGGAAGCAGGAGGTGGCGGGGCACTTGCTCGCGCGCGGTGGCCACGCTCCTCTCATCCTCCTGGCAGGAGGTTGAGGGTGACTGGCACGGTGCTATGGGATGGGCCGCACAGTAGCAGGCCGGCCAGGCTAGACAGGTAAGCGCGAGGTCGGTCTTCTGCTCTTTTTTAATTCTTCCTCTGTTTTGTTTTATTTAATTGCCTCTGAATTCAAATTCAAACAAATTTGAAAACAGTGCCAAAACTCCCCTGGATAATTTTATATCACTTAAGGTTTACTCCTCATATACATAAAATATCTCAGGGCATTTGAAAATATATTCATTATATATTATGAATATAACTCAAAATTCAAATAGAATATTGATTTAAAATCAGAGCCCAAATAATTCCTTAGAAATGTTCCAAAATTTTGGTTTGATTTATAACACTTGCCAAAATTGTCAGAACTATTTCTAGGGCATTTTGGATTTACTGATTGCAATTTTAGGATTTCTTGCCCCTTTATTAAAATGATTTCCGAGGCTTTCAATTTCCTCATTTCAACTTTCAGAATATAGACATGATGCACACATGAAGCTAGCCTAGAGCATTACCAGAAGCTAGGGATGTGACAGGTGGAGGCAGGAGGGGGTCGATGCTGGATGAACGGTAGCCCGTGGAGGCCGGAGGGGGTCGATGGTGGAGATGAACAGTATCCCGTGGGGTCCCATTTTGCGGTACGCCACACCCCTCTTGATGAACAGGACCCCCGTTTCGACCGTAGCGCTCCAGCACAAGTCCGTTTCCTCCGTTTTGTGGTACGCCACACCCCTCCCGATCAACAGGACCCACATTTCGACCGTAGGAGGTCCATTTCCTCCATTTTGCGGTACGCCAGACCCCTCTCGATGATAAGGATCCTGTTTCGAACGTGGCCGGTCGAACACAAGGCCGTTTCCTCCGTTCTGCGGTATGCCAGGCCTCGTTTCCATCGGCTGTTCCATCCAAGACCTCCCGATGAACACGACGACGCATTCCGTTCTGACCCAGCCGGTTGGCTCCCCATGAACACCACGACGACGCAGTTTCTCCGTTCTGACCCAGCCATGTACACGAGCCCTGGCCATACGTATGCGCGAGTAGGCGTTCGAGACCCTGCCCGTATGTACGTACATGGCCGTATTTTCTTTCTTGCACACTTGTCGTTGTACGTACGTGTACATGCTACGTGCGCGACTCTACATTGACCAGTATGTACGTACACGTTCACGACAAGAAAGACAACGCTACGTACTCTTCGACCAGGTGGGTCCCGACCGTCAGGAACTTCCTTGCCTGCGAAGATGTAGCTGGTGGGTCCCAGCAGTCAGGGGGGCGAACCATTTTTTTGTTCGGACGCACTTCCTTGCGTGCGAAGATGTATCTGGTGGGTCCCAGCAGTCAGGGGGAAATGTTTTTTCTAAGAAATACGGTGGCCCGTCCGGTGGGTCCCCGCTGCTAGGAGGAGGAATAATTATTTTGCGTGTAATAAGGAGGTACTTCCTTGCTACGGCCGTGGACCCAGCTGTCAGCCTCTCCACGTACAGTACTCTTCGGATGGAAGTCGTTCCTTGACCATATTGACCACGCCACGAGAGCACCAGGCGGTGGGCGGCGAGCCTAGGAAGGAAGCGACACGAAGGCGGGAAGACTTCGGCATTTTGTTTCCCCAGCGGAGGAGTACGATTGTAACGAGGTTTCTTGGTTAAATCTGCCGTTGCGGAGAATAACAGCAGGTGTGGGTGAGTAGAGGATGGCTAGGCCAGCTATGGGAGTATGGTGGGGCGGTGAGGCTCTTGGCCAAAGACTTCTGCCGGCTGCAGGAGGAGAGAAGCGAGCAGTCCCCTTGGCGCTTGTTTGGCATTTGGAGCAGGAAGAGCAGAGATTGAATAAGCACGACGGCAGTTGGATGGACATCCAACAGTCACTGCTTGTGCGTCAACCTTTTTTCTAGGAAAGCCTCAAATCTGTGGAAACATCATATAGCCCATCTACAATTATTTCTAATAATTTACAGCCCATTTGCTAATTCTTAAGGTTTTTTTGCAGCCCATATTCTTTTTGTTAGCATTACAGCTCATATTGTGGCCATGGTTAAAAAATTATACGAAATTTTGAATATTTCGGTGCGGTCCGAACTGTTTTTAATCCCGAAATTTCGAGTCACATTCAAAGTGATTTTAAAATAAATGTATATTAATATAAAATCCAACAAATTGTCCACGCATAAAAATCAATGCAATTTAAAATCTCAAAATAAAAAAAAATTTAAACTAATCGCCGGTTTGATGTGTTTTAAAAATGTACAACCCATTTCTCATTACTGATAGGCCATTTTCTCGGCCAGCCGAATGAAGCTCTCCTCGTCTTGAAAGATTTGCAGCCCAACAGGCCTGACAAAGCGACTTACTTGGCAAATCAGAAAAAAACTGGGCTGTGGCCATGGACCCAGCTGTCAGCCTCTCCACGTAAAGTACTCTTCTGATGGAAGTAGGTCGTTGACCACATTGACCACGCTGCGCTGAGAGCACCAAGGCGGTGGATGACGGCGAGGCCTAAGAAGGGGACGACGCTGAGCCAGGGAACACGCGGCAGTGGATGCCCACACGGAGAGGAGTACGAGGGTTCACTTGTTCGACAGCGGTGTGAGGCTGTTGTCGCCGCATAATAACAGGGGGTGTGGATGAGTAGAGGGATGCCTTGGCCAGCGATGGGAGTAGTAGGGGGCGGTGAGGCCTCCGCGGAATCACAGCCGACCATGGGAAGCAGGAGCACGCGGCACGACCGGCGCTGGTTTGGGCGGCTGGAGCAAGAGGACCATAGGTTGAAGAAGCACTACTGTCGTTGGATGAACATTGTATGGTAACTGGAGCTAGAATCATTCATGTTGACTAAGTTGACAAAGCCCTCGATCCCCGTCAACTTGGTAGGCCCACAAGTCAGCCTCCCATGATGTTGGGTTCCAGCTGGCAGGGGGAGTATTCATTTTTTTGTGCGTAATTAGGAGGCACTTCCTTGCGTGCGAAGATAGCTGTGGGTCCGACCTGTCAGCGGGGGGCACATTTTTTTTGCGAAATACAGAGGCCCTTCCGGTGGGTCCGGGATGCCAGGCGGAGGAATCAAAGACTTGAGAAGGCATACAGAACAAGTTAGTGTACCAGTAAAGAGACGATGCTGAGTTTTAGAAAAAAGAGAGACGTGCTCTTGTAGCTGGTTCGAATCCAAACCTAGACTATGACTATATATGGTGCTATGCTATTCTGCATGTAATGAAACTGACATATCCAACGTTCACTTCTCCCCTTCTCTACTTACTCTGCCTAGCATCAGAAGCTCTGGCCGCAGCAACCATGTACGCTGGTTGCTCGTCCACCTGCTCTTCAGCAGGAAACAACCAAATATGTGCCAAGTCGCCACCCGTACCATCGCCTGTGGGTCTCATCACACCCACGCCGGCACACGCACCACAGCCGGTTGCTCATCGCAACCCACTGCCGTTGGTGTGGTGCCACTGCTGCAAATCACACAGTCATCTGTCGCGTCTCAACCACTATCCTTAACCTTGGCCAAGTCTTCTATAAATGCCCGAATCATGGGGTAATAATATGTTTAAGTGTTGTTCTGCTGCTTCCAGTTGCTGAATTTTTTAATAGTTTGGTTGATGATCTTCCAATTTGATTCGTGCAGAAAAGGGAAGATTCGTGTGACTTGTATTTCTGGGAAGTTGCTAATGTGGGGGAGTGCAACTATGCTGATTATTTGGTTAGCCGAGGAATCCCAATACCAGCAGGTTGGGGTGTTGGACAAATGTGAGCGAGCAGCGAGAAGAGGAAGATCAGAGCGAAGGTTAAAGATGCAGTTCCCCTGATCATGGCCAAGCAATAGCTGCTGAACGGCCTTGACAGCAATGAGGAGATGAAAGATCTTGTGAAGATAATGGGAAAAATCGATGAGCTCTGTAGGATGATTGTCTCTTTATTTGCAGTGTATGTAGCACTCGTGATGTATTCAGTGGCTAATACATGAGCACTTTGCTGAAACTAGTAATGAGTGGATCCTGTGTAGTAGGTTGGGCGTAGTGTTGTGAACATCTAATGATTTCTATTAACGGAAATCAGGGGGTATCCCCTTTTCCTCATAAATAAATAAATAGCAGAGGCCCTTTTGGTAATAAATAAATAAATTAGCAGAGGACATGTTGGGTCAGCTTTGTTCTCATTCGAAGACGTCGAGAGAATTGCAGTCCAACAGCAAACTATGTCATCAAATTCAAGTTTCACAACCAAATATGAGTACAACTAAACAACAATGCCATCATGTTTTAGTCGTCATACAATCACCAAACACAAATCAGCATACATAACAAGTGATATTCTCACAGGAAAAATACTAAACAACATGTTCATCAGGTTTCAGTTGTCATAGCAAACACAATTTCACATAGTAGATAAAAAACGCCTTCCAAATACGACAAAAGCAATGTAATCATCATCCGCAGCAGCAGCGCAACATCTTCGTCATGTGTATCAGTCTGAATCGTAATTCCCCACGGTGTGATCTTCTTCTTCGTCCTCAACGTCCTCGAACGTTGGCTTCTTCCTGATCAACTCTTGTATGTCCACAGCACGACAGGCAATCTCTTCGCCGGCGTCATTGACGTGATGGTTCTCAAAGATATTAGGAACATCTGTGTTATCTTGTACATCAGGAGCAGTGTAAGCATCATCTTGTTGTGCAACTTCATTAAACGAATTCCTCTGCTCAAACCTTTGGACTACTCTCCAGTCATCACTACGTGCAAATGTGTCTTCTAAGAAAAATATCTGTGTTGCTTGATTTGCCAAAATAAAAGGCTCGTTGATCAGGTACGCCGCCTTGACATTGATGGATTTGAAATAATCATCAGCTCTGGGTTTTGCGATCCTGGAAAACAGGTTATACCAACGATAGCACAACAGAACCACACACCAATGATCCTCGAAACTGGAGATATACTGCAACTGAACAATGTCTGTAATGTTAGCATACATTTCAATTGTCTCTTTGTCATATGTATCCGTGCTCATGATGACACTGTTTTGTGTCTTCATGCCTTTGTCTCGGGCAAGTGTGTTGTAGCGCACATCTCCAACAACGCAAGATTCATAATGTCTTACCCAGTATCAGGACCCATTGCTAGTGAGTAAAGGGCATCATCAACTGCCTGGCCATCCTCCCGCATCTTCTTAACCTATGGTTAGAAAATAGACAAGCTGATCATCTTATGTACTCAATATATTAAAAAAACTGACAGTGCAATTCAGAAGCTTACATGGCTCTTGAACCATTTCTCAAATCCTGCCATGACCAGTTTGTCAATGTTTCTTGGATTTTGCGGCAGTAACTCCTTTTTGTAGAATGTGCTGCAAGTTTAGTAGATTATGATGTATAAGCTGTAGTACATAGCACTTACTTGATATAAGGTAGTATCTCAGGAAAGTTATTCAACACATACCAAACCATTTTGTCCAAATCTTTAGGTTTGTCCTCTTGTCGACTCTTCCGTGTAACTCGAACAGAATAATCAAAAACATTGAGCTCGGGATTGTCTTCATCCACGTCTTTGCTAAGCAGATCAGCTGTTTCAATGTATTTTGAGTAGAATGTCAATGCTTCTGTAGCAATGTAGGCCTCTGCAATGGAACCTTCGGGTCTAGCTCTATTCCTAACATAGCCCTTGAAAGTGCCTAGCCGCCTTTCAATAGGGTACATCCAGCCATACTATACTGGACCTCTAAGTAGTGCCTCATCAGGTAGATGAACATCCAAATGCACCATCACATCAAAGAAGGCTGGAGGATATATCTCCTCAAGGTCGCATAGGATAGTTGGTATCTTGTCTCTAAGACGCCCCAAAGCATCAATGCTGATATTTCTACTGTAGAGTTCCCTAAAGAATTGTCCCAACTCTGCAACTGCTCAGTATAAGTCAGGGCAGCCCAATCCTCTAAGGATAACAGGTAAAACCCTTTGAAGTAGGACGTGGCAGACATGAGTTTTCAACCCTTGTACCTTGTTTCCATCTGCACTGACTCTCCTTTCAGGGTTGGAAGAAAACCCATGTGGGAATCTCACACCTGACAGGACCTCGCAGAATTCTTTTCTTTTTACCTTGTCCAAGACGTACATAGCTGGTTCCATATCCCGTGGTTTACCTTCATCTTGCACCTGCAAATCCTGTCTGATACCCAGGTGTGTCAAATCAATCCTAGATTTTAAGGTATCTTTCGTCTTGCCTTCAATATTAAGAAGTGTGCCGATAATGCTGTCACATATATTTTTCTCGATGTGCATCACATCAAGATTATGACGTAGATCCAAATCTTTCCAATACTCCAAGTCCCACAAAGTGGACCTGCGGGTAAATAATAATCTCTCCTTGGCCCTGCCACAATTCCTTTTCCCGCTACCATTATTAGGATGGTTTCCTGGTGTAATATGCCTGACCTTCACTGTTTTTATTTACTCCGCATAAAATGACGTGGGCGGGGGAGGGGGAGGGACGTCGGTTTGCTCTCAACTGTGGTCCCACAAGCGAGCAAAAACACAAGACGAAGCGCGTACCATTCGGTGGCGTGGAGGTTCAGCATGCGGGCTGCTGCGAACGCGACAAGAGCGATGTACGGTCAAAACCGATTGACGGTCGTCACGGAACCACTATTCACACGGAACCTTCGCTGCTGGCCTCGCCAGCCACTACCTAAAACCACACCTAATCTCAGCCCCTTCCCCACCTTTCGATCCCCTAGCCTGCATCAAGCGTCCCCTAGTTCGTAGGAAAGCCATGGTGCGCCGCAAGATCACGTACTACAAGATGCTGACCCCGGAGCGCCGCGCAGAAATGGCGGCGGCGGTCGGTGCCAGAGACCTCCGTTCCCAAGCTCACTTTGCGGCGGGCCAATCCCTGAGTTCTCTAGAGCCAAGCTACGAGGAGGAGGAAGCCGATCTAATGTTCATGGCAGAGGTCGCGACGTAGAAGGCCCCCGATGGGTATGAGACAATGGACGTCGACTTCGTGCCGGCGTCCGAGTCCCCCATGGTGCAGGCGGACCAGTGGTTCAACCTGGCGATACTAAAGGAGGACCGGGAGGCAGAGGCTCAACTCGACGCGGGGCGCGCGCATGCCGCTGCCATCGAGGCTCTCTTGCAGGCGGAACCGGATGTCATGGATGTGAACCGGGCAGCGGAGGCTCAACTTGAGGCGGAGCGCGTGGATACCACTGCCATCGAGGCCCTCCTGCAGGCAGAACCGGACGTCCTGGACTTGAACCGGGCGGCAGAGGTTGAACTTGGCGCGGAGCGCGCGGCTGCCGCTCTCATGGAGGCCCTCCTGCAGGCGGAACCGGACGTCCTGGACTTGTACCGGGCGGCGGAGGCTCGACTCGACGCGGAGCGCGGGATGCCGCTGCCATTGAGGCCCTCATGCAGGCGGAACCGGACGTCCTCGACTTGAACCGGGCGGTGCTCTCGTCCGTGCAGAGCGCCCGCACACTTCGCATGAACGAGTAGCTGGAGGCCGAGGACAACCACGGTGCGGAGACACACGTCGACAGCTATGGCTGGTTCGCGTCGGCAGCTAAAGATGACGAGGCCGTCTCGTTCTGCGAGCAGTGATAGTTTTTCTTTATGTTGTTGTTTTTATGGATCTTTTGCTGTGTAAAAACATATATTGTTATGCAAGTCGCTTTGACTTGGGTGATCTACCATTTGGCGGTTGGATGAATATCCTACATCTCTAACCCTTCTTCCTCACCTGTTCTTCTTCCCCAACAGACCACCGCACGGGCCGTACGGATACTCCCCAACATGCGGTTGGATAAACATACTCTATGAACGAGAATTATGTGTCAGAGGTAGGATGGCTGAGTTTGGTTTGTTCACATGCGACAACACGTGTCAGTGAGGGTGCGTTCCCTTGGTTGGGTTTGCGGCGTGCAGGAGCGACTGTGCATGTGAGGGTGCAGTGCGACTGCGGCGTGCAGGAGAGATCGTCTGAGGGTGCGGTGCGACCAAGAAAGGCCGTGCACAAGTGTACCTCCTTTTCATTTTGAAAACTTTAGGCAAGCTTGGCAAAAATGGGTGGTGAAGTATGGCAATGCAAGGCTTAGACCCAAACAGGATAAGTACGTAGTACTCCGTACTAGGAGTACTAGTGTTAAAAAAGAAATGTGGGGTTTTCCTTCGCGGGATTAATCCTCGTTTCACGTGTCAATTAATGCGTATTTTTTTCTCCAAAGCCCAAAGAGCTAACCATCTCACTCCTCATCGCTTGATTAATGCAGCGCCATGCAAACCAACCTTCTCACTTCCGCATTCAGGGGATATTAATGTCCTTGGTTGCTAGTACGAGGCAAACCCCATCAATTTTTCCTCGATTAGTGTTAGTGGCCTTTTGCAAAATGTAATTTTGATATACTGGCCTTGTTTACAAAAAAAGAGGTAGTAACTATATTTGACTTCCTTCCCCATTGTGGTGACATCGATGATATCTCAAACATTGTGGTTTGGCGAAGTGCGTTCGACAAAGAACACCATTGAGGGAGACCAAGGTAAGTCGTTCGCAAGTGCTGCCTGCAAGCCGAGACAACCGCCTTATTTGCATCCAGGAAGTCCATTGAACCAAAGGACGCGTAAATGTACTAGTACTACTCATACACAATAGCGTCGTCCGTCCAGCTTAGTGCGGTGAGATGGTTTCTTGAAGAAGACGAAGGAGAAGCGGAGTCAGCGAAGAGTGGAATGATGGTTGCTTCGTTCGTGCTTTGTGATTTGACGCCTAACTACTTTGTGATTTGTGATAGAAGGGACAGGGGAGTGGACTCTGTCCTCTAGACTGTACATGCGTCCAAGCACGGGAGAAAGAGGAGAGACGTTGCATTTTTCTATTCCTTCAATCAATCAATCAGGGAGTTTCAGTTCCATCCTTTTGGATTTGGCAACACTGTCCACAATGGTTCCCACGATGCCAAAAGCTATTTTCACATTTGGCTACACATAGTGGATGCCCTTAACCGTACCACTTGGTTTTGCTCCTGTGTGCTATCTATACAAATCTCAATTATATTGATCTAAAAAATTATAGAATCAAGAGTAGTAAAAAGGAGGTGATTTTGCCGCGCGGATGGCCGGGGAGGTTTATTATTTTTAGAGGACGTTGCCCTAGCGGTTTGCTAACATGCGGTCCCACGTGTCATGCTTTACCAAGCTGATCCGCTTCCCACATGAGGCAGAACAACGGCAGAAGCAACACGTTGTTAAATTGAAGAAGATGAGGGAGAAGCGGATTCAGCAATGAGTGAAATGATGGTTGCTTCATCCCTCCAACTTCTTTTTTTAGCATTATTACTTCGTCCCTCCAACTTAACTGTGGGAAAGGTGCAGCTTTGTGATTGGACGCCTCATTGCTCATTACTATGCCGGCGCCATGACTGGGTGCTTCACCCCGGCTGCTCTGCACTGTATTCCGGCATGGCACGTGGACCTGGTAGCTTGATGCCCCACATGTCGGCGAAAGGGACTAGAAGATTGATGAAAGAGAGCGCTCCACTCTTACGACGGAGGAGTACATGACACGACGGCCCAGTGAACTGTCACTTGTACTTTATATAGTACTATTGTTTCGCTGTTTCGCACAATCCATCTGTCAGGACCCCGATTCCAAGTCACATCGACCTAGCTGGTAACACCTCATATCACTTTGCGGCCTCACGCACGGTATTCCCACGGTGTCGCCTTACCATGGCCGGGACCGTTTAGCCTTTTGGCTCACGTATATGATAGTGTCGCTAGCATCCACATGACAAAGAACCGGGCCGACATGGCTAGTCGTGAACCCAAAGCGGCGCTAACCTATGGGGACAGGCATACATGAATCACTTGAGCATGTCGGTCATCAGCGTGTGAACTCGGGCTGTAGCACTGGGCTATGAGGACTCGGTATCCGGGCTGTAGCAGGCTAGGCAGGACTCGAATATCACCGCGTGACATTTCCCGAAGGGACAGACATAAGAACGAAATGAATCACATGCCGGCCAGTCAAGTGTCCAAGCAGTAGTCTTTGGGCTAGCAGGACTCGGTGAACCGGGCTGTAGCGGACTACTATCGCTCGAAGCACGAGACTACATTTCCCCATATGAGAGGCTGCCAAGGATAAACAACTAGTTTGTCGGATCCCACTCATACCAAGCATTTCAATCATACACATAATATGCCCGATATGAGTAAATACAACAAGGCATCACAACAAAACTCTACAACTCAAGTACTTTATTTAAGAGGCTCGAGGAGCCATACATAACTATAGTCATACAGGTAGGGGTCACATGACCCAACACTCAAGTCATACAATCATACAAGCACATGCGGAAGCAAACTAGTCTCGAGTCTGAGACTCTAGAAAGAAAGAAAGCTTGTTGGAGCCTTTCTATCTACAATGGCCCTTCACAAGTCTTAGATCGCCACCTGGGTGGCTAGTTCACTCGTCGAAGTCAACATCTACATAGAATCCGTCGGAGGGGGTAGTATAGTCCTCTGAAAAATATTGATTAAGCAAACATGAGTACAAAAGTACTCAGCAAGTCTTACCACAGAATCCTATCATACATGCACATTCTCAAGAAGGAGGTGGAGTTATTTGCAGCAAGCCAGCTTTGACTCTTGGCTAAGCTATCCTACGTAACACCACTTTGTAAAGCATTTTGTCGCGTACGAGTCCACTAATCACCATCACAATACTCCACCGTGGATCCTCTCTCGTCATCCCCGAGAGGGCCATCCACGATACTCACACTTATCTTGAGACTTTTAGTAGTATCCATTTACTTGTCTATGAACTGATATAGGTAACCCAGAAGTCCTTCTCCGTGGACACGGCTATTCGAATAGATCATATTTAACCTGCAGGGTGTACTTCTTCACACGCTCTCACCACTTATAAATCGTTTACACGACATGTACTCGGCAACCTTCAAGCGGAAGCCCAGCGTGGGTGTCGGCCACAGCCTACCCAAACACTCAAGTCCCTAGTCCGGGTTTATCGCCTATTGGGTTCCATCCGCAGGAGTCCGGCGAGGTTTCCCATACAGCCCGAGCGATGTGTGCAGGGTTCCCGAGATACCAAGCGGGCACTCGGTACCAGACCACGGTGCCTACCGCAACACAACCCACCCCTAAGGTCAGCGTTGCGTGCGGCCCCTGACATGCTACAAACACGAAACTACTTGCAACTCCGGACTATGAACAAGGGTGGTTAAGAAGCCGAGAGAGGTCAATTAAGGATCCCAATGTGTGGTAGTAGCTGTTTCATGGATCACAAACACAGATCTCAGTTCTTAAGTTCGGCTTCAATGAAACAACCCACCATGTACTCCTACATGGCCTCTCATCGATACCTTTACCAAATCGTGTTCAACACTTTCACTCTCGAACCAACACAACCTTTCACTCCAGTTCATCATCCCGATGAGCCGGACTGACACAACTCTAAGCATAGCAAGCATAGCATGGTAGGAATCACAAACATGGCTCAACCAACTCCTACACATACTAGTGGGTTTCATCTAATTCTTGTGGCAATGACAGGTCATGCAAGAGGAAGTGGGTTCAACTACCGCAGCACACAACAGTTGAAGCGCGTTGTCTTAATGCGATGCGAGAGCGAAGCGAGAACATGGGTTTGTATCGGAATGATCAATGAGTTGCTTGCTGATGGGCTGGGGTAGAGAAGCGCCCTTGGATGGGTAGTCGAGGTTATCTTGAGGAGAACCTATCATGAAAGCACACGAAATAAACACACAAGACAATATGCACAATATGATGCATGCTATGACATGGCAATATGGATGTGTGTTGGCCTAATGCAAGTTGAAAGAATAGGGGATGAACTCATTTGAATCAAGGATTCAAATGATAGCTCATTGAGTTAGTCCTAATGGTGCAATTCCTTATTCTGGTTATTCAGCATAGTTAACTTGTTTTAACATGCATGAAACCTGTACCAATGGATAGAGTGTATTTTTCTGATAATTTTCATATATAAATCTTTGCATTTGGAGTTATAGAATAAAAGTTATAAGCATTTGAAATTTGATTTATATTACGGAATTTATTATATTAAAATAAATCCAGAATTCATTTATTGCGTCGACATGAGGTCAGCGTGACGTCGAGGGGTCAGCGGGTCATCCAGGTCAAACTGACCAGTGGGACCCGCATGTCGATAGTTAGTTAACTAATTAACTTAATTAGAACTAATCCTAATTAGTTAACAGAAGTCCACATCATTGACTCGGAAGCGATCAACAGGCCCACCGATCAATGGTTAGTGGTCAACTTCTGGCGTCTAGCACTTGGCGAGGCGAAAGCAGCAATGAACAAAGTGCTTTTGCACATTCCGGCCACCAAATGGGGCGCGGAAGGCATCTCGTGGAGCTGGAGATGAACCGCAGCGTTTGGTGGGGTTAGTTAGGTCGGGGTGACCGGAGTTGGCGCCGGCGACGAGTTTAGCGGCCGCGGGGTTCGACCAACAGCGGGTTTGGGGTTAGAGGGCTCGGCGAGGTGCGGAAGTGCATGGGTAGACCCGTTGGGGTGTGGTGAATGCAGGCGGGCACTGGGGTGGCGGAGAGTGGCCGGAACACGTCGGCGACGAGCTCCAGCGGCGGTGCGTTCGGTGATCGTGGTTGGGTCGTTGTGGTGCGAGAAAGAGAGTGGAGAGGATGGGGAGGTAGCCAGGCTCTGGCGATCTCGTGAAACCGAACAACGTGGTCGGGGTGCTTTGATGCGGCGGCGGCGGCGAAGGGGATCTCCGGCGGCTTCGAGCTCGGTCGAGGTCGGTGAGCTAGGTTCGGGTGCTTAAGCGGCGGGATTCAGCTAGCTAGGGGTAGTGGAGTCTGGCGGAGCTCTGGACAAGGTGGGGAGGAGCATGGGCGGCGGGAGCACGACTTGGCGGTGGCGCGTCGGCGATGGCGTCGGCCAAATTGGGGAGAGCGAGAGAGAGGAGGCAGGGGCGAATGGCGTGTCCGGGGTCAGGCGACGGCGTGGAGGCCATCCAGCAGCGAGGCGGCGAGGAGGTGAAGCGAGGCGGCGGCCAGCTGCGTGGCGCGCCCGGGCTCGCCGTCGGGCACCAGGCTGCTGCTGGCCGAGCCGAGCAGCTCATTGGCCTTGCTGCTGCTGGGCTGGGCCGGCAGGTGGGCCGGGCACGGGCGACAGGTAAGGGTTTTTCCCTTTTTTAGTCTTTTCTAATTTTCCTGCAACTTTGTGGGGTTTTTAAAAATACCAAAACTGTTTTAAAAAACACCAAAATGCTCCTGGTCACTTGTTAGAATATTCCCAACATGAAACATTTTGGTTTGATAATTTTTGAACATTTAAAATATTTTATATAATTAAAAATGCTCAAGTTCAAAACTTGTGGATTAATCCTAGGAACTTTGGATGACCTAGAAAATGATCCACCTCCTTTGACATGGGTTCTGAACCAAAGTAAAGAGGATGAACATTTTGAAGGGCATTTCAGGTTCATTGAAATAAATTTTAGTAAACCCTAGTTGTTTTAAGGAGGGGTGTTACGGGGTTTCTGCCTTCCCATTTCAGATTCAAATGAAATTTAAACATGATGCACACCCTAATGCATGGTCTAGCTGGGATGTGACAACTCACCCCACTCAAAAGAATCTCGTCCGAGATTTAGGATCTATTCGAAAAAGGTGGGATACTCAAGTCGAAGGCGATCCTCCCTTTCCCAAGTTGCTTCTTGCTCGGAATGGTTTGACCATTGAACCTTTAGAAACTTGATATTCCGGCGTCGAGGTGGTGCGCTCGGCTTGATCGAGATCTGAGCGGGATATTCTCGATAGGTGAGGTTATCTTGGAGATCAAGTGTTTCGTGGTCCACTTCACGGATAGGATCCGAGAAGCAACGCTGAGTTGGGAAGCGTGGAAGACATCATGGACTTTGGAAAGATGCGGAGGTAGTTCAATTGGTAGGCAACTTCTCCTCGTTTGGCAAGAATGCGAAAGGGTCCAATGTAACGAGGAGCCAACTTGCCTTTGATACAAAGCGATGGGTTCCTTTAAAGGAGTAACCGAAGGTAAGCCTTCTCGCCAATTTCATAAGTCATAGGCTTATGCTTGCGGTCATATTGGCTCTTTTGGCGAGATTGGGCTGTTTTCAATTTCTCACGAATAACGCGAACCTGCTCTTACGCTTCTGAATCATGTCCGGGCCAAAGAGTTGTCTCTCCCGGTTTCGACCGATTAAGAGGCGTTCGACATTTCCGTCCGTAAAGAACTTGAAAGGGCTTTGCCCAAGCTGGCTTGATAACTATTGTTATAAGCGAACTTCGGCGAATGGAAGGCATTTCTCCCAATTCATGCGAAAGAGATGATGAAGCTCGAAGCATATCCTCTAGGATTTGATTGACTCGTTCTACTTGACCACTTGATTGAGGATGGAAAGCGGTGCTAAAGAGGCGAGTTCCCATAGCGTTTTGGAAACTTTCCCAAAATCGAGAGGTGAAGAGACTTCCACGATCGGAGTTAATCTCTAATGGAATACCATGAAGAGACACTATTCGAGAGATGTACAAATCAGCTAGCTGGCTAGCGGTTATACTCTCACGAGCGGGTAGGAAGTGGGCTACTTTGGAAGGCGATCAACGACAACGAAGATAGCATTATTCCCTCTCTTGGTCCGGAAACCGGTAATGAAATCCATAACGATTTTATCCCATTTCCATTCAGGAATTTCCAAAGGTTGAAGGGTACCAGCAGGCCGTTGATGCTCTGCTTTAACTTCGACGACGAGCGTCGCAATTAGCAATGTATTGAGCGATTTCCCTCTTCATCCTAGTCCACCAAAACCTCTGGCGTAGATCTTGATACATTTTAGTACTACCAGGATGAATGGTGAGAGGAGAGTCATGAGCTTCTTTAAGGATCAATTGCCGTAGCTGTTGTTTCTTGGGAACCACCAAGCGGTTCTCAAAGAAGACAACACCTCGTTCATCTATGGAAAAACATTTAGCAGCTCCGCTAGCGATGTTCTCCTTGATCCGAGATATCCCTCTCGTCATCTTCTTTGAGCAGCTATGATTCGATCCGTAAGGTCAGGTTTCGCCACCGGGGTGGAAAGGAATCCTCGAGGAACAATGTGAAGATTAAACTACGAAATTCCTCGTGGAGAAATGGTTGACTTTGTTGTAGCATCAGATTGTTACAATAAGATTTGCGACTTAGTCGTCAGCCATGACATTAGCTTTGCACAGGGTGTAGGATATTCCTAAGTCGAAATCTGTAATCAACTTGACCCAACGTCTTTGCACGAGATTCAAATCCGGTTGGGTGAAGATATATTTCAGACTTTGGTGATCGGTGTAGATTTATAGCGATTACCCGGAAGGTAATGTCGCCAGGTTTTGAGTGCATGAACCCTTTGCTGCAAGCTCTAGATCGTGTGTGGGGTAGTTATCCTCATGTGGGCCGAAGCGTCGAGAAGCGTGGCAATCACATAGCGATCTTACATGAGTATGCAACCTAGTCCTTGTCGCGGCGTCGCAATAGATAATGAAGTCCTTAGAAATCTGGTGGAACAAATGCGGAGCAGATGTCGAGCGTCTTTTCAGTTCTGAAAGCTGAACTTCGCCTTTGTGGCGTCCATTCGAACTTCTTATCTTTCTTGAGGAGTTCGGTTAGAGGTTTAGCAACTTTAGAAATTCTCGAGGAAGCGGCGGCAATAGCTCGCTAAACCGAGGAAACTCGAACTTGCTTGACCGATTCAGGTGGAGTCCAATCAGGGCGGCTTGAACTTCGCTTCGGGATTGACAGCAATGCCCTTACCGGAGATTACATGGCCTAGATAGGTCATACGGTAACCAAAATTCACACTTAGAGAATTTGGCATAAAGGCGGTGCTCTCGAAGTTTCATCAATACTAGCCTTAGGTGTTCGGCATGTTCTTCCTCATTCTGGAGTAGATGAGTATATCATCGAGGTATATAGCACGACTAATTTATCCAAGTACTCCATGAAGATTGAATTCATTAACCGAGAGAAGGTGGCTGGGCGTTGGTTAATCCGAAGGACATGATGATTGTACTCGTATTGGCCATAACGAGTGACAAAAGCCGTTTAGGTATGTCCCGTTCTTGATTTTGATTTGATGGTAACCCAACCTCAAATCCATCTTGAAAAAGGCGAGGATCCGGCGAGCTGGTCATACGGATCGTTGATCACGGGAGCGGATACTTGTTCTTGATAGTGACCAAATTGACGGTCGGTAATCTACAACCATCCGATCCGTACCATCCTTCTTCTTGACGAAGAGGACGGGCAAGCCCATGGAGATGAAGTAGGGACGGATGAAACCCTTTTGCAAGGATTCATCGAGTTGTTTCTTAAGTTCAGCTAGTTCTAGGGTGCCATCTTATAAGGTCTTCTAGAGATTGGGGCGGTGCGGGAATAAGATCTATCACGAACTCGACATCCTGTCGGTGGAACACTGGCAGTTCCTCGGAAAGACATCCGGAAATCACGGACTACGGAATATCTTGAGGTGCGGAAGAGGGTTGGCATTTAAGGAGTAAAGCGGCGCTTAGACACTCGGGTTAAAACATTCCTTTGTCTTGCCGAAGGATGGGTAAGTTGAGCAGTTCTAGTAGAGCAATCAATCTTAGCATAATGGGTGACATCCGGTCCATACCCAAGATGATGTTTATGTCCGAGGACTTGAGAGCTATTAGAGATGCAAGAAAGACTAATCTGTCGACAAGAATTTCATTCCATGACTTATTCTAGAGGTTTGCCATCTAGAACCAGGAGTTTAATTTCCATGGAGGTAGGCATGTCACGAGAATGTGGTGTTATGCAATCGAGCATAGCTCTCGAAATAAATGAATGAGATGCTCCGATTATCAAAAAGAACGGTTGCGGATGGCAATTAACAAGAAGCGTACCGAGGGCGGCGTTGGGATCCTCATAGGTTTCTTGGCAGAGACATAGTTGACATGGCCACGGCGGTGGCAACTGGTTTAACATAGGGCACCTTTTCTGCTGGCTTGCCGCGCCAAGCAGACTTTCCGGCTTGATTGGGGTTGTTCAGGGGACACTCTCGGATATAGTGGCCCGTCTCTCCACACTTGAAGCAAGTTATCACATTTGGACGTGGAGCAGCATTAGCAGTTGGACCTCCATAAGTCTTGGGTGGAAAATCGGCTGGTTGGGGCGAGGCGCCTCAAAGGATGGCCTCGGGGTGAACCTGGGTGGTAGAGCAGTATTTGGAACCCAAACCCGGCGCTTCGGGATCGAGCGGATGGCGATCGAGTCACGGATGTGCTGCGTGAAGCCTCAAAATCAGTCTGCCTTGGTTTAGTGATAGCATTATTGACTAACCGGAAAGAGGTACACTCATGCAGACGGAGATCTCGGCGTAGCTCGGGGCTAAGTCCCTTGCGGAACCTTGCACCTTCTTGGCATCGGTAGAAACTTCTTGGGAGCATAACGTGCTAACCTCCCAAATTCACGGCTGTAGGCATCCTTTGTCAGCCTACCTTGGGTGAAACTGCAGAATTCCTCCCTTTGCGGTCCATAAGACCTTACGGAATATGATGCTCATGAAGGCGGCACTGAACTCATCCCAAGTTGTAACTTGTCCAACCGGACGCATAGCCTCATAATTTTCCCACCAGAGACTAGCAGGGCCTTCAAGATGATAGGCGGCAAAGGTAACCTTGTCGGCCTCAGCCACGTTGGCGGAGCGCAGCTTGTGGTGGATCTTTGCGAGCCAATCATCTGCGTCGAGGGCTCGACGGAACATTTGAATTTTGGGGATATAGCTTGCGAAATCATTGAGTGAAACCACATCGTTTCTTGGCTGGCGTGCTGTGTTTTGTTCAATCCGCTCCAATAAGCGGTTGGTTTCACGCTTATTGCGTTCTGCTTCCAGCATCACCTCGGCCAAAGATGGCGGTTGCGGCAGATCCACATTTCGGCTGCTGGCTTCTCCTGCTCCGAGCAGCAGGAGTATTGCAGTGTTGACCATCACAGGAGACAAAGCAAAGGTTTAAACCAGGATGGCAGAATTTAACAAGGAAGTGCGGAAGGTAATGGATAGCATGGAATGCAAAGATGTTCATCCGTATGACATGGTAATATAAAACTGCCATATATATATATATATATACCATCGGTCATACACACCATTCATAGTTTAGTACAAGCCTGACGGAGTACAACTATAAGGAAAGGCGTTACATCTCATGGAAGCATTCCAACTCCTATACATTATTTTCTACACTTCAGGAACGATACACACTAAGTCGTATTCCACAAGTCACGCAGGACGGTGGAAATACAACTATTACCACACTAGGAATACTACTACTATCTCAGGCAGCTCCATAGTAGTCCTCATAGAAGTCACCACCCAGACCTGGAAGTGGAACATGATCGTCAGGAAGCAGACAATCTGTGGGGCCTGTGGACCATAAGGACTCGGATGTGGCCGTGGACCAACAAGCGGTGGCGAGCGAGGCCCACGAGGAGGAATGATGCCTCCAACCTCACGCCACTCCATAAAGTCTGGCAGACTTTCCCGTACAGGGTACAAGTCTCTCATGTCCATATATCCGGCTTGCACGGCGGTGCAAACCTAGTCGAGTAGCCCGGTGGTCGAGCGGGCATTAAAAAGCTCCATACGCAAGGCCGGTTCTCACGGTCCTTGTCCTCCAAACAACTTAGTAGTAGTGCGAAGGTGAGTCCTCATGGGATGCATCGCTGTACAAACCACGAAGGTAGCCATGCGCCCGGGAAGGATCTTGGCATATAGCGGAAATCGGTGTTGCTCGGCAAAGCAGTTACAGCTCGAATAATAGTCATCATGGAATAGGCTGCATCTTGCAGACATTCCAATAGTGATTCGAGCCCATAAGAACGATGAAGTGGCTCAATAGCTCGGGATAAGATGGATAAATCCGAACCGTGCATAGATATTGGCTTTGATTGAAATCCCTAAACTGCTCCTCGACGGTATATTCAGGATACCATCGATAACCAGACTCAATCATCACCCGGACCAGCATTGCCGTGTGACCGCACACATCAATGCAACGGGTCAGGCGAACCACTTGGTTCTGGGGGCCGGTGGCCATCTGAAAGCACAGCCACAATGCAAAGGCATTAGAATTTCTAGGGAAAATCGGGCAGCATAACATCGTAAATGCTCAAAATCAGATTTGAGACATTAAAATCAGATTGCAAATCCACTCAACAACATCATATCAAGGTTACGGTTCAAATGATAGCATACTAAAATTTAGTAGCACCTGGCGAGGATGTAACCAACAATCCTATAAGTTACTACGGATTAGTAACACGTGAACTGATAGAGAGAAGAGAGCCTAGTCCTAAACCCACGTTGAATGAGAAGAGGATGACTCGGATCGGAGGGCATAAGGTAAAGGAGTAAAAAGAGCCTTACGTTCCTCCACAATCAATTCCCCTACATATAACTAAAGCATTTCTAGACTTAACCCGACCAGTTTGGCTTAGCGAACCTCAGAGCAGCCCCTGCTCTGATGCCAACGCTGTCGGGACCCGATTCAAGTCACATCGACCTAGCTGGTAACACCTCATATCACTTTGCGGCCTCACGCACGGTATTCCCACGGTGTCGCCTTACCATGGCCGGGACCGTTTAGCCTTTTGGCTCACGTATATGATAGTGTCGCTAGCATCCACATGACAAAGAACCGGGCCGACATGGCTAGTCGTGAACCCAAAGCGGCGCTAACCTATGGGGACAGGCATACATGAATCACTTGAGCATGTCGGTCATCAGCGTGTGAACTCGGGCTGTAGCACTGGGCTAACAGGACTCCGGTATCCCGGGCTGTAGCAGCTAGGCAGGACTCGAATATCACCGCGTGACATTTCCCGAAGGGACAGACATAGAGCGAAATGAATCACATGCCGGCCGATCAAGTGTCCAAGCAGTAGTCTTTGGGCTAGCGAGGACTCGGTGAACCGGGCTGTAGCGGACTACTATCGCTCGAAGCACGAGACTACATTTCCCCATATGAGAGGCTGCCAAGGATAAACAACTAGTTTGTCGGATCCCACTCATACCAAGCATTTCAATCATACACGCAATATGCCCGATATGAGTAAATACAACAAGGCATCACAACAAAACTCTACAACTCAAGTACTTTATTTAAGAGGCTCCGAGGAGCCATACATAACATAGTCATACAGGTAGGGGTCACATGACCCAACACTCAAGTCATACAATCATACAAGCACATGCGGAAGCAAACTCGTCTGAGTACAGACTCTAGAAAGAAAGAAAGCTTGTTGGAGCCTTTCTATCTACAATGGCCCTTCACAAGTCTTAGATCGCCACCTGGGTGGCTAGTTCACTCGTCGAAGTCAACATCTACATAGAATCCGTCGGAGGGGGTAGTATAGTCCTCTGAAAAATATTGATTAAGCAAACATGAGTACAAAAGTACTCAGCAAGTCTTACCACAGAATCCTATCATACATGCACATTCTCAAGAAGGAGGTGGAGTTATTTGCAGCAAGCCAGCTTTGACTCTTGGCTAAGCTATCCTACGTAACACCACTTTGTAAAGCATTTTGTCGTACACGAGTCCACTAATCACCATCACAATACTCCACCGTGGATCCTCTCTCATCATCCCGAGAGGGCCATCCACGATACTCACACTATCTTGAGACTTTTAGTAGTATCCATTTACTTGTCTATGAACTGATATAGGTAACCCGAAGTCCTTCTCCGTGGACACGGCTATTGAATAGATCATATTTAACCTGCAGGGTGTACTTCTTCACACGCTCTCACCACTTATAAATCGTTTACCGACATGTACTGCAACCTTCAAGCGGAAGCCCAGCGTGGGTGTCGGCCACAGCCTACTCAAACACTCAAGTCCCTAGTCCGGGTTTATCGCCTATTCGGGTTCCATCCATGGAGTCCGCCGAGGTTTCCCATACAGCCCGAGCGATGTGTGCAGGGTTCCCGAGATACCAAGCGGGCACTTTCGGTACACCGACCCACAGTGCCTACCGCAACACAACCCACCCCTAAGGTCAGCGTTGCATCGGCATTGACATGCTACAAACACGAAACTACTTACAACTCCGGACTATGAACAAGGGTGGTTAAGAAGCCGAGAGGGTCAATTAAGGATCCCAATGTGTGGTAGTAACTGTTTCATGGATCACAAACACAGATCTCAGTTCTTAAGTTGGCTTCAATGAAACAACCCACCATGTACTCCTACATGGCCTCTCATCGATACCTTTACCAAATCGTGTTCAACACTTTCACTCTCGAACCAACACAACCTTTCACTCCAGTTCATCATCCCGATGAGCCGGACTGACACAACTCTAAGCATAGCAAGCATAGCATGGTAGGAATCACAAACATGGCTCAACCAACTCCTACACATACTAGTGGGTTTCATCTAATTCTTGTGGCAATGACAGTCATGCAGAGGAAGTGGGTTCAACTACCGCAGCACACAACAGTTGAAGCGCGTTGTCTTAATGCGATGCGAGAGCGAAGCGAGAACATGGGTTTGTATCGGAATGATCAATGAGTTGCTTGCTGATGGGCTGGGGTAGAGAACTGCCCTTGGATGGGTAGTCGAGGTTATCTTGAGGCAGAACCTATCATGAAAGCACACGAAATAAACACACAAGACAATATGCACAATATGATGCATGCTATGACATGGCAATATGGATGTGTGTTGGCCTAATGCAAGTTGAAAGAGCAGGGGATGAACTCATTTGAATCAAGGATTCAAATGATAGCTCATTGAGTTAGTCCTAATGGTGCAATTCCTTATTCTGGTTATTCAGCATAGTTAACTTGTTTTAACATGCATGAAACCTGTACCAATGGATAGAGTGTATTTTTCTGATAATTTTCATATATAAATCTTTGCATTTGGAGTTATAGAATAAAAGTTATAAGCATTTGAAATTTGATTTATATTCTGGAATTTATTATATTAAAATAAATCCAGAATTCATTTATTCGTCGACATGAGGTCAGCGTGACGTCGAGGGTCAACGGGTCATCAGGTCAAACTGACCAGTGGGACCCGCATGTCGATAGTTAGTTAACTAATTAACTTAATTAGAACTAATCCTAATTAGTTAACAGGGGTCCACATCATTGACTCGAAGCGATCAGCGGGGCCCACCGATCAATGGTTAGTGGTCAACTCGCGGCGTCTAGCCGCCTTGGCGAAAAGTAATGAGCAAAGTGCTTTTGCACATTCCGGCCACCAAATGGGGCGCGGAAGGCATCTACGTGGAGCTGGAGATGAACCGCAGCGTTTGGTGGGGTTAGTTGGGGTCGGGGTGACCGGAGTTGGCGCCGGCGACGAGTTTGGCGGCCGCCGGGGTTCGGCCAACGACGGGTTTGGGGTTAGAGGGCTCGGCGAGGTGCGGGAAGTGCATGGGTAGACCCGTTGGGGTGTGGTGAATGCAACGGGCACCCTGGGGTGGCCGGAGAGTGGCCGGGAACACGTCGGCGACGAGCTCCGCGGCGGTGCGTTCTGGTGATCGTGGTTGGGTCATTGTGGTGCACGAGAAAGAGAGTGGAGAGGATGGTTAGGTAGCCAGGCTCACAGCGATCTCGTGAAACCGAACAACGTGGTCGGGGTGCTCGATCGGCGGCAGCGGCGAAGGGATCTCCGGCTTGAGCTCGGTCGAGGTCGGTGAGCTAGGTTCGGGTGCTTAAAGCGCGGGATTCAGCTAGCTAGGGGTAGTGGAGTCTTGGCGGAGCTCTGGACATGGTGGGGAGGAGCATGGACGGCGGGGAGCACGACTTGGCGGTGGCGTCGGCGATGGCGTCGGCCAAGTTGGGGAGAGCGAGAGAGAGAGGCAGGGGCGAATGGCGTGTCCAGGGGTCGAGGCGACGGCGTGGAGGCCATCCAGCAGCGAGGCGGCGAGGAGGTGAAGCAGGCGGCGGCCAGCTGCGTGGCGCGCCGGGCTCGCCGTCGGGCACCAGCTGCTGCTGGCCGAGCAGAACAGCTTCGTTGGCTTGCTCTTTGGGCTGGGCGGGTGGGGTGGGCGAACGCAGGCTGACAGTGAGGTTTTCCTTTTTAGTCTTTTCTAATTTTCCTGCAACTTTGTGGGGTTTTTAAAAATACCAAAACTGTTTTAAAAAACACCAAAATGCTCCTAGTCACTTGTTAGAATATTCCCAACATGAAACATTTTGGTTTGATAATTTTTGAACATTTAAAATATTTTATATAATTAAAAACGCTCAAGTTCAAAACTTGTGGATTAATCCTAGGAACTTTGGATGACCTAGAAAATGATCCACCTCCTTTGACATGGGTTCTGAACCAAAGTAAAGAGGATGAACATTTTGAAGGGCATTTCAGGTTCATTGAAATAAATTTTAGTAAACCCTAGTTGTTTTAAGGAGGGGGTGTTCTGGGGTTTCCTGCCTTCCCCATTTCAAATTCAAATGAAATTTAAACATGATGCACACCCTAATGCATGGTCTAGCTGGGATGTGACACCATCGATACAAACCCGATTAAACAGGAAAGGGCGGGATTTTTCCCGCTCGGTATATGATACTGGCAATACATTTCAAAGGCAATTTTAATGTATGCAAACTGAATAATTAAGTAACAATATGATATCTAGTAAAACTAAAAACACATATGATTTATTGTGTTAGAGTGTAGTAGTAGTGATGTATTGCATAGTTGTTAGATGTAACATGCGAGAATGTATAGAGATGTAGTTTTGGAGGGCCACAGAGAGAGAAAAGCGTATCGTTCACGAACTTGAGAATATGCTGATTACGGTCACTATATCGTTTTGCGGTGATTATCTGATCACTTGCTCACGGTTCAGCATCGGATTGCACTCTGTTGACCGGCCAAATAGTCTGCGTGGCACCATGTTGACTAGTTAAATTGACCATGTTACTTGTGGGTCCCACCTGCAGTTTGCATAGGGAAAAGGTCAGATAAACACAAATTCTGTGGTAGCGACAAGGCGCACCCGTGTGGAATCACCTGGTTGTGTATGTGTATGCATCGGGGCTGATGAGTGTGCATGCACGTGTAGGTTGAGCACTTGAGCGTGAGAGTGTGTGTTGGTCGTGTGGTGTACTGGTCTGCATGCATGCATGCGTGTGTGCGTATGAGTGTTGCGTGCGTGCGTGGCTGCGTGTGTATGTGTGAGTGTTGCGTGCGTGCGTGGGTGCATGTGTTCGTGTGAGTGTTGCGTGCATGCAGTTCGTGTGCATGCGTACTTGTGTGTATAATCACCACACCAGCTCCTATGTGTTAAAACAGACGGCTTAGCATACCAATACAAGGCCACCTTGTCCGCTGTGCCCGCGGTCATGACTTTGAACCACCGTCCAATATTTTTCTGTCGTTTGTTTTCATTCTTACGAGCAAGATGCCCGTGCGTTGCACGTAACATCAAGATGCATTTGTATGACTAGTTTATCTTGTGAGAGAAAAGGATGAATGAGGGAAGGCCTTATTTGAAAATGTGGAGAGCTATGTGGGTACCATTTTGCAAAATTGTCACAGTTTCTTTCCTATCCGTCAGATATAAACTGGACGGCCTATATTGCAGGATGGCAAGCACACCATCATCACCAACTCTGTTTTTTATAAGAGTGTATTTTATCCCTACTCTTATAAAAAGCATAGTCGGTGATGATCGTGTGCCTGCCATCCTGCAATATAGGCCGTCCGATCTATATTTGACGGATAGGAAGGAAACTATGGCAATTTTGCAAAAAGATACTCACACCCCACTCCACACTTGCAAATAAGGCCTTCCCTTGTTCATCCTTTTCTCCCACAAGATAAACTACTCATACAAATGCATCTCGATGTTCCGTGCAACGCATGGGCATCTTGGTAGTATTTTATAAGAGTGTAGACGTAGAGTAGATACAGGCCGACAGGTGGGCCCGATGGTAGTGAGATAATGTGATGCAACACTAGAGGTGCCACGTGGAGCGTTTAACTGGTCAACTAGTCGTGTCTTGAGCAAATACAGAGTTGTACGGTGAGCCCGTGACTGTATAATAACCAAACAACGTAAATGGTGACCATAATGAGTGGATTCTAAAGTCCAATGTATGTATCATGCTTTCGCTTCAAATACAATGATCGTCATTATATATATCGCGAGAGAAAGATGAAACATGGGTGAATGTGCTAGGGGCTTACTTTTAGAGGACCTGGAGATAGTTTGTGTGCGTACGTGAAAGGGGCGTAGAGGGGGTATGCGATGGAGAGAGAGATGCTCTTCGTTTCTCTTTATTATGACTAACTTTTTATATAGTATAAAAATATATAAATTCACTGTGTGGAATAAATATCATTGTGGGCACCATGCAATGCAAGCATTCATACTCCTCCATATAACTTTGTAATGTTGTATATATGTAGAAATTCTAAAATATTTTTTGGCCACACTTTATTCAAAAGGAATGTTGTATGCTAAATAAACGTGAACAGAGGGCTTTTTAGATCAATGGGGTACGTGATGTAACATGTGTGAATGTGTAGTTGATGCATTTGGCACGGCCTAGAGAGGTATGTGTGTGTATTACGTATTCAAGAGAGGCATGGATAGAGGGGCCGACAGGGGGGGTTGGGAGAGATAGCACGAGAAATGAGAGTGGTCTAGAGAGAGAGAGACAAATATGACGTCACGGCGAGAGATTCCCTTGAGTGTGTATATGCAAGGGGGGAGTGGATAGAGGCACCAGGAGAATTTTTTTGTGTGTGCTGTTTGTGTTGGTATGTGTGGGTGTGAGAATATAATGAGACGTGGGGGCAGAGGGTGTGTCACCGCGTGAGGTCCGGTGGGTCGAGATGAGGCCCTTCGTTCGGTTCCGTCCGGCGCCACATTGGTTAGCCCGTGACACATTTAGCGAGACCCATGGATGACTAGTCGTAGAAGACGAAGATAGCATAATTGTGAAGGACTCTATGTCCACTGACAAAGCCGGCTAGGATTTGTAACCCTAGGTTCTCGGACTAAGGTAACCCCTTTATCTCTGATATTACTATTCATCCAACCTAACTTTAAGGGGCATCCTATAGAATGCTCTGCTAGAATCATAGTCGTTGATTAGGAAGAGAGGTGTGAGACATTGCGTGAGAGACAGGCCTAAACATAATGTGCGTACAGGAGACACGTAGGCAGGTCTATGTATATAGAAAGGGTCGATGGGGATTGTGCGCGTGTATGCTTGCGAGAGGAAGAGTGGTTGTGATAAAGGTTGGTGAATACAATCGTAAATGGTTACGCGAGGGATGGAGGGTTATATCGAGAGCATGTGTGCGAGAAAGACACCTTGGGAGAGAGTGTGTGAGCATGTCTGAGAGACCATCGATGGAGAGTGAAACTACACGTACAAGACTGTTGTACACACTGATTAAAGATATAAATTGTATCCAAATATTAGTATGGGATCATGATATTTGCAATTCGCGTAAGGCACGGTAATTGATCCATCAAACATCTAGATTCTATCGAATTTGAGAATATCTATGTTATTATTCGACACAATTGATCCACATAGTTAGTATTTTGAACCCTAGACAGTGCATCGCTTTAGCAATCGAATATAAACGTGAGTATAGTTCATGTTGTGTGTGTAAAGCACATTATACATACGAAAGTTACACAATGAACATTATAAATAGCTACCTATGAACTAGCATACATTTTAATTCAACTTAAGGTGGTTTTAAAAAAATTGAATTCAACATGAAGTCCATTCAATTATTTGAATTTGATAGCATGGCATTTGTAAATCATACCAAAATTATGGGGGCACCAATCTTTGCTCTGATTTTGTACATAATAGCATATGTAGTCGTGTACAAAATAGATTCTAATTTAGCTCCTCCATTCCAAAATAATCGTAGTTATAAGATTTTCAAGTGTCAAAATTTCAAAAAGAAGCGGATAATTTAATGAGGTTTTCAAACATACAAGGTCAAATTTAACGTTATCTATTTAGGTCAATCCTCAAAGTTCAAGAGTACTCTAAACGTGAATGCTTGTGTTTAAAAATTTCGAACGAAGCGCCAAAAGAGCCTCTACTCACCCGAAACCGTGTGAGACCAATATTTGGTAGTACAAGGAAATTACTTTTCTAATAACTCCGACCCGTGAAACCTACCGGCCTGACGTCCAAAGATCTAAACCAGGGTAGGTTTGTAGCTTCATGTAGACGCCACGCAACCGCCTCCGAAAGACATTCATACACAATGGCTACCTAATCACACATGCGCGCGGCCGAAATTTCTCCCGCCCACTATTTGGGACACCAGGGATTACCATCTTACCCCCGACCCGCAGTAGGTCCGAAATTTAAGAGGGGGGCAAAGTTTGTAATTTCCCCAAATTTCAAACAAGCTTGTCCCATCTTCTGTTCAAAAAAGCTAAAAACAAGCGCGTCCCAGACCGAAACATGGTTCTCCCCCTCCGCCCCCCGCCCTTACCGTCCGATTCCCCATTCAGTACTCGTGGGTGCAAAACTACCTCTCCACTAGCCCATGAAACCCGGCGTCTTCCGTCCGCCACCCCATTCCACCCATCAACCGCCGCCCTCCTCCATCACGCCGGAGCCGATACCCCGACGTCGTCGTCCACCGCAACCTCAACCGCAACGCCCTCCACAGCTAGTAGTTGAAGCCGAGGCCGAGCTGTCCGTACCTGAGCCAGTTCAACCACGCCGTCCTGTGCCTAACCGCTGCCGCTCCAACTTCGCCACCCTCCACCGCACCGGAGTTGTTCCTGCTACGTCGTCCTTCGCCACCTCAGATCTGCATCCCCTCCACCGACATATGGCCATGGCAACACAGTGAACAATTTGGCCATGGGTTCCTCCAAGCCTGCACCCTCCAGAACATCGGTTTCCCCGGCAAAAAGAAGAAGATCGGCGCGACATGTGGAGGCGACCACACAGGTAAGTGAAAATGGTACTCCTCTTCCGTTATTCGTGCAAATCTTATGTGTCTGCTTGCACGGTATTCATCCCACAGAAGACACTAGTTGACCGCTTCTTCTTGATACTAGATGTTCCTAGTAACTCACGATGCACAAGGTTTCTCCTCATATACTATTTCACCTTAGCTAGAGGTCCGTCGCCCCCTGAATTTCAATTCCTGGTCAGTTGATTCCCTATTAACGGAAGCATTCCCCGGCGTAACAGGCGCTAGTACGCCTATTACCCCGGGGAAGCAGTGCCTCAGTGTTTATCTTAGGGGCGTGTGGGGCCTAGAGCTACTGGCACCCGATCTGGAGATCGTCCGGGATTAAAGGTGTGTCCTGGGGGCGCTGCCAAGCACGGCGGTGGTGTGAGGTCGAGGGGAGGGTGGGGCGGCAGAGGCAGGGGTCTGGGCCGGTGGTCGTTGGCGGTTCGAGAAAGATCGTCAACAGTGACTGGCGGGAGGTAGATGAAGGCCATCCTCCCGTTCCTTATAGATTGGACGGTTCATTAAAAAAATCGACTAACCTATTTATCTTGATATGACCACATGTGGTGGTGTGCTGGAGGAGTAACTACATTTCCTGTGCTCATATATTACAAAATCATACGGAGTAGAATCTAATTTTGTTTGCCATGCAATGTTGTAGAGCTATCATATGTCTCCTGTCATTTATTTTTCAGCCACTGCTATCTCGCTACTTTTACGATTGCACTAGTTCTGCACACACTTCACCCATACTCTCACTATTGTGTTTTTATGCAAGGGTATTTCAGACTCTGCTGCTATGAGAGAAGCAAAAAGAAAAGAGAGAAGTCGCTCCAGCGTAAATGCAGCGGATAGGCCGAACACGTTTAGGCCTTATAATAGGTGCGATGTCGTGAGATGGAGGCAGTGGCGTAGCTCGGAGTTGATGACCTCGCTCACAATGAACCACCATCCCAGGTGCTTGCTTTAACTTCGCGGTGTCATATGTTTTTGCATGTTCCATATGGTGTCCAACTTGTATTTGAAAGGATGAAGTCGGTCTTTATTAAGATAAGGAAAGATATTTTTTACATGAACCACCATCCCATGAGCACCAGAAGACAAATAGCTAGTCAGGGCACTGGCCGAGCCAGTGACAAGCCCAGCAAAGAGAGGCATCACCTGGAATCCAACTAAAAAGTTGCGATGGTGGCGAAGCAGCCTGCCTCCCACCAGGCTCTCAGGTCCTAGATGATCATGCTCACCACTCCAGCCGGATGTCTAGCTTGTATTGCTTCCAATTTGGTTAAATTGCATCTGCTTAGCTTACACATTATACCTTTGAATATGACATGTCTTTATGTTTTTGGTACATAGTAGTACATCAGTGTATTAACCATGTTCTTACATCAAACTAATGTTCTTGTGTATCCGTCATCAATCACTTATGATGAGGCGGTCAGGAAAGTGGATTACTCCTCATTTAAAGAATGCAACGTCAGCCTCCCGACATGATTCTCAAGAAACAGCAAGGCTAGATGAAGATAGTGAACGTAGCTCTGTAGTTGATTACCGCAATGCCCCTATACTAGCATTGCAGGTGCTTGCTCTAACTTGGCAGCGTGATATGTGGTTGCATGTTGCATATGGTGTCTAGATTGTAATTCTTCCAATCTGGTTAAACTGCATGTGCTATTCTGCTTAGCTTATACATTATACCTGTTAATGTGACATGCCTCCCTGTATTTAGTACATAGTACATTTTTCTATTAAGAATATCCTCATATAAAACTATTGTTTTTTTGTATCCCGCGTAAATCAATATGACAAGACACCTTCAGTATATGCAGTGTGATATTAGTTGCATCTTTGATACGATTTATAGCATGCGTTGCTTCTAATTTGTTGAAATGCCATTTATGATGGGACACTTTTAACTTGGCAGAGTCATATTGGTTGCATCTTTCACGTGGTGTCTAGCTTGCATTGCTTCTTATTTGGTGAAATGGTTTCTGCTTAGTTTACACAAACAGTTGTGAATATGCCATGCCGTCCTATTTTTCGTATTATTCCATCCTGGAATCATGTGTTTGCCTTACATCAAAGTAGTGATTGTCAGTATCATGCACGAATGAGTTCTGAAGAGTGAATTTTATTGCTTTTTCTTGTCGGTTTTACTTGACAATTCAAAAATCAATAAAGCGGAAGGAAGTTAGCAAGGCAGCGGATGAAGGTGCTCCTTCCAAATGGAGGGCCTCTACAGATTCTACTCCTCCATCCCCCCAAGATGATTTCCAAGACAACACGTGCATAGACACTCAACGTGGCTGTGTTGGTGATGAGCATGTCTCCCCTAGTGCATCATCACAGGTTCTCCCTCTAACTTGGCACTGTTATATGTGGTTGCATGTTATGTATGATATCTAGCTTGTATTGCTTCTAATTTTGTTGAATTACATCTGCTTACTTTACACATTATACTTGTGACTAAGACACGTGTTCCTGTTTCTAGAACATACAATATCTGTCTATCACACCATGTTCTTACATCAAAGTACATTTGTTCTGAAGAACTAAATTGTTATTCATTTTTCTTGTCGGCTTGACATAACATGGCACAGAGAAAGAGGAAGCAAGACAAAACGATAGGGAAAGGAAAGCGGAACAATCCTACAGATTCTGCTGGTACTGATGGTGCAATAGTAGGTGAAAGTCCAGCGGAAAATTGTACCGACAGGGTATCTCGTGCTACACGAGCTGCAGAACAAGCCAAATAGAAACAAATAGCTGCCACCAAACAAGCAGAGACAACCCTAGTTGTTGCAACACCTTCCACGGTGTAGCGACCCGACCCAAAATCAGTCAAGTCTCTGTGTAGCTGTACCATCCCAAGATCATGCTGGCACACACAGTACATTGATGAAATAATCAAAGTTCAATCACACCTGAATTTATTACACGATTCTCATATCGAGTCTTTATTACAATAGAATAAATTCGCGAAGGCCAACTCATGAGAAATAAACTAAATAAAGCTGCGAGGCGTAGAAGAATAGCGAGTCCATCCGACTCAAAGGGCAATCGCCAAGCGCGGATCGTAGCCTCACTCCTGATCGGAATAATCCTCTGCAACATAAGACGTTGCAGCCGTGTAGGTCAGCATTTTGAATATGCTGGCAAGTCATGAAGAGAGAATAACAATAAAAATTACTATAACTATATGCAATTTGGCTGTGGGGCTCTAAGTTTCATTGTTTTGCGAAAAGCCAGTTTTTTCCTACAATAAGGACTTGTTTGCAATTACTACGAAATGTTGGTAGTTATTGAGATGGTTCCGCAAACCAATGTCTCATTCCCAATTATTAAATAATAACCCCCTCAATTAATTTATTAATTTCAGTGTTGAGATTTCCGAAATACTTCCAAGTTCCAGAGGCTCAAATTGTCCGTAACCGGGGACATGGCTAACCGATTAGATCTTCACTCTGCAGAGGTTTGCGCACTTTACCCGCAAGAATCGTTCCCTCCGTTTGAGTCTTCGCACTTCATGGTGTTTGAAGACGGGACGAGCAAACAGGGTCTTCGAAGAGTTCCTCAGCCCTTTGCGGTACCCATCAATCCTACCGTTCTTCTACATCTCGTAGCACCGCACGGCCGAGTCACAACTAGGGTTGACCAAGCGAGCCCATAATGGCTTGCTGCTGCTGAGTAAGCTTCCGGTCAATGGGGTATACATCCATCTCTTCGTGGCTGGGTGAAGCTTTCCGCAAGATGTCATGGCACTTCTCCATGCATCCCGGCCAACCACTGGGTTCTCCAGGTTGCCCGTCAACCGTCCTCCACCCAGTAGTGAATTTTGAAGTCCATCTTGATCTTGAAGTCATGGGGTTGTCATCATCTTGACTCTCACATCTCCCTTATGATTCACTCAACCAATCCGTCTACGAGCATAGCAAAATAAACTACTTCGTCCCGGGCAATGGTAACAAGGGGAATTGGGTTCATCCTACCTCATGATACTACTCAAGAACAAAACTTCAATTTCTCCTACTGCATGCATGGTAGGGAGGTATAATTCTAATGCAATAAAATCATAGGTATAGTAAAGGAAACATGATCAATGACTTGCCTTGCTGACGATCTTCGAAAGCTAGGGACTCGTGATAGCAAGCTTCGCACTCCGGAAATTCTACCGAGGCAAACAACAATCATAATAAGCATACAACATATGATCACTTAACATAACAACATACTAGCATAACACATGAAACAATTGAATCAAAACCCAAAGAAAGTTCGAAGAAATCCAAATCGATGTTTTCCCATATCAAACAACAACCATGAAATAGTTTTACACAACAAAAATTTTCTTAACAGAACCTAAGCATGGGTTTATGCTACCTAACAGAAAAGAAAACATAATGCAACTAGGAGCAAAAAGAATCACATCAAAAGCTATTATAAAACTCCTATTAGGCCTATAACAAGCCTAGCAAGTAAAAATAAAATAAAAATTCTATTTATTATAATTAAAAGTTCCTGATCTAAAGTTACAGAAACTAACCTAAAATAAACTATCACATAAGAAAAATAAATTTATTTGCTATATGAAACAATAGGAAAAGCAGTAGCTAGTTAAATAATTAAGAACCACATGATTTTGATTAAAACTATTTTTTATTAAATATAAAATACCCAAATAAATTCCTACGGTTAGGTAAGGTCAAAACAAAGTAGTGACAAAAAGAATCACTAAAAATAATATTCCTAACTCATTTTATAGCAGAAATACTAATCTGTCTAACTCTAAAATAAAACTATTTTAAATAATTTAAACATGGCCAAACTTATTTTCTACAGAAACTACAATAAATTTTCAAACCAACAAAAAAATAATCACTTAAAAATATTAAGTAGATTAAAAGATATGAATTTTACAAAACTGAAACTAGTCTGTCAAAAACAGAAACGAAAAATAAAATTAAAAGAAAAATCGGGCGCTAATGGGCCTATCTAACGCTTCGGCGTAATTAAACTAAAACGTGCCCACGGTTTAACAGAAAATAACTGCGTCGGCCGGTCTAACTAAACCTAACTAAAACCAACAAAACCGAAACAAAAACCGGTTCATTTAAAATAAACCTACCGCTTCGCTCGATCTAATCTAAACCCTAGATATTGAATCGGACGGTGGGGCGTTCAGCGACTCACATGGGAAAGACGACAGCGACAGTCGACGCTGGCTCGAGGCGGCGTTATGCTGGCTGCTGCCGGTGGTCGGGGACGACGGCGGAGGCCTCCGTGAGTCTTGGTGAACAAGGGGCTTCGAGGTGGACTCGAGGCGAGCTCGAGGGTCGGAGGTGGCGGAGCGGGAAAATGGCGCGGTGGCGGCTCGGGTGCTCGGCGAGCGATGGAGAGAGAGAGGGTCAGGCGAGGGGAAGTGGGGGAGCAGGCGAGGGGGTATTTATAGGGGGGCGTCGACTTGGGCGAGGGGCGATCGGGAAGGATCGGGAGGAGATCCGGGATCACGGGATTCGGCGAGGTGGTCTGGCGTTGGGAGGAAGAAGGTGGTGGGGCGGGTGTCGTGAGAGAGAGAGAGGGAGTCGGGTGGGCGACCGGCCGGTAGAGGTTTCGCCGGGCGGGTCGGTCGATCGGCTGGGTGGGCCGGGGCTCGGCGCTGGCTGGGCTCTTGCTGGTGGGCTCTTGCTGCTGCTGCTTCGATTGGGCCACCAGTCTTTGGTGAGCAGGTTGGCTGGTGGCGCTGGGTCCCCTTTTCCTATTTTTTTTTGAATTTTAGAGAGAGAAAATATATAAATATAAATATTTTATATAGGACATATATATATATATATATATATATATATATATATATGAAAATGATGGGGAATATTCCTATAATTTGAACATTTTAGAGGGCAAAACTCAAACTTTATAAAAAATCATTTTTCTAAAATTCCAAATAAAATTCAGATTTGAATTCAAACTTTTTGGCAGGGTTTTTCATCTGACATTTTTGGAGTGTCATGTTTACTCCTCTCATACCTTTTCTCAAGTATTTGTCAGGCATTAATTTGAAATAAATTTCAACTGCCAAACTTTGAATTCAAATTCCAACTACTCCAAAACTTCTGAAACTTCAAATGCCACTCAAATTCAAACAATATGCATAGATGCTTAGCTAATATTGTAAAACATTCAAATAGGAAATTTGGGATGTTACACACGGTACCACCAGCTGCACGATTTACTCGTTGGTCAACTCAGCTAGCAGCATGTTCCATAGATCCCTTGCCACCTGACACTACTTCCGAAGCACTCTTAATACAAGATGAGTTGGCAAGATCAGATGAACTTTTTGATCTTCAACAGCAATAAGGTAGTTACTGGAGTCAAGTTACAGTTGCATGCTTCTTTATATGTAGTCTCACAGTTTGATGTACACTAACACTTCCTATGTTTGTTGTTGGACTAGCACCTAGGCCAAAAGGAAACAAACATCAGGGATAATGCTCGATTGGTTAACTAAATCTAGAGGAGGAAGAATGGAGATCTGTTTTGAGGCAGGTTTTAAAAGGCCACGTGATGCTACAGAGTCAATCAAGTTAGTATCAGAGGCAGCTGTTGCTGTTAGGTGTCATGTACGTATCCTCCCAACATGGATTAAGTACAGGAATGACAAAGACGAAACCCTATTCTTGGTGACAATGAGGATAACCTATGAGGATAACCCAGTTGTTGGTGACAACTTTAATGTTGTTAAACAATTTTTAGATGACTATGAGGATAACCCGGATGAGGATTTTGGTGACAATGAGATGAATGCCACAAAATCAAGGAAATATGTTAGCGCGAGGGAGTACTATGCCTTCAAGCTGCAGGTCCGGAAAAGCTTTTTTACATCATCTTGTTTGGGGGGCGCCTTTTCCAATAGTGGGCGGTTACATGTACATCAAGATTGAGACAATGAGGCTTGACTGGTACTCAAAGCCAGCAAATCAAAAGGTAATACGCGCTGACCTCTACCAGGTAACGTGCTTGTGTTTATACTATTAAATTGTATTAAAGATGCCACTCTTTGCTTCAACATGGTATAGTAATTAGCGTCAAATATTGATTAATTATAGGGCCTTCTTGACACCATCATCGCTGGCGAGTCACGGGGTGATCGTATTGGCAAGAGAATCGTGCTTCCACGTATCTTTCCTGGTGGTGACTGTGACATGCAAAGCAGGTTCATGGATGCAATGACAGTAGTTCAACGATGGGGTAAACCAGATTATTTTGTCAAGATGACATGCAATCCCTACTGGGAGGAGATAACTATTGAACTGTTGCCTGGACAACTACCACAAGACCGTTCAGACCTTGTGGCAAGAGTATATAGAGCTAAACAACGATCCATGAAGGACTTACTGATTAAGGGTAAGCATTTTGGAGAAGTTGCGGCTTATGTACATGTCACTGATTTTCAGAAACGAGGCCTCCCTCATGAGCATATAGTTCTAATCATGAAAGCTAAAAGTAAGTTAAGGACCCCGGATGACTATGATCGGGTGATATCAGCAGAGATACCCGACAAAAAGAAATATCCTGTTCTCCATGATCTGGTGGTCAAACACATGTTGCATGGTCCATGTGGCGCGCTCAAGAAAAGTTGCCGTTGCATGATAGATGGACAATGTCGGTTTCATTACCCGCGAGATTTCTGTGATGCTACATTACAAGGGAAAGACTCATATCCCATCTATAGAAGGAGGGATGATGGGGTGAGAGTTAGGATCAGAGGAGCAGATTTGGACAATAGATGGGTGGTCCCTTACAACCCAAATCTGCTGATGACATACAACTGTCACATTAATGTCGAAGCATGCTCGAGCATCAAGGCAGTGAAGTACTTATTCAAATACATCTACAAAGGGCATGATAAGGCGTAATTTGCGTTCGAGCAGGATATTATGGGGGAATCATCGATGAAATTCGACAATATAGGGATGCACACTACATATCTCCTCCCGAAGCTATCTACAGGATTTTCGGCTTTAAAATGTTTGGTGTCAGCCCAGCTGTGTTGCAGCTCCAGCTTCATTTGCCAAACATGCATACAGTCGCATTTCAGGCTTATGAAAATCTGGAAGATGTTGTCGCTCGGCCATCTTCTTCCAAATCCATGCTTATACTTTGGAATGAACCAAAAGTATCCAGAGGCACGGAAATTTTTGTACAGAGAGTTCCCAGAACATTATAGGTGGATAGCCGGTAATAAGAAGTGGCAACCGAGAAAAAAATAAGAGATCACAGATTGGAAGATTGGTGCATGCACAACCTGCTGAAGGAGAG
This sequence comes from Aegilops longissima, assembly GCA_021605205.1. Lineage (NCBI taxonomy): Eukaryota > Viridiplantae > Streptophyta > Magnoliopsida > Poales > Poaceae > Aegilops > Aegilops longissima. The sequence goes on along the minus strand of CM038679.1, from coordinate 534,523,079 downwards.
AGGTACTACTTGCTGGTGCTCCTAAACCATGTCCGAGGTGCCACTTCATTTGATGATTTAAAAACAGTAAATGGCAAGGCATGCGGCTCCTTCAGAGAGGCGTGTGAGCAATTAGGCCTCATTGAGCATGACAGGACACTTGATGATTGCATGACAGAGGCAACAACATTTCAAATGCCTACTGCTCTTAGACGGTTGTTTGTGTATTGGTATTCTGTGAGGCAACACAAATCCGTCATTTATGCGACAAACATCTAGCATCCATGTCTAAAGATTATCGCCGTACTCAATCGAATGAGGCGACACTTGAGCAAATGGTCCTTAGGGATATCTGGGATCTGCTGCAATCCATGGGAAAGGATATTAAACTCTATGGACTTCCGGATCTGGTTGAGGCAGATGGTTCTTCTAAATTTTACAATACAGAGGTAACAGAGGAGAGACAGGCCAAAGTGGACCAAGAACATCTTGATCTATTCAGCTGTTTGAAAAATGAGCAACTATCTTGTTTCAATGACATAATGGATCATGTGACAAACCAAAAAAGACAGATATTCTTTGTTGACGGTCCAGGAGGCACTGGGAAGACGTACATGTACAAGCCGTTGCTTTCAAGGGTCCGTTCGATGGGTCTAATAGCGGTCGCAACTGCTACATCAGGTATCGCAACGTCGATAATGCCTGGAGGCCGGACTGCACACTCCAGGTTCAAAATTCCAATCAAGCTCACTGACAACATCATGTGTAGCTTCACAAAAGCAGAGTGGTACGGCAGAGTTTCTTAAACAGGCATCCTTGATAATTTGGGATGAAGTTGCTATGACAAAGCGTCAAGCAGTTGAGACACTTGATAGATCGCTGCAGGATATAATGGAATGTTCTTTACCATTTGGTGGAAAGGTTGTCGTCTTTGGTGGCGATTTCAGGCAGGTCCTCCCCGTTGTGACCCAAGGGACAAGAGCACAGAACACTGATGCTACACTGTTGAGATCCTATCTGCGGCAGAAGATCTGCAAGATACGCCTCACATGCAATATGCGGGCACAGACAGACCCTTGGTTCTCAGAATACCTCCTACGGATCGGCAATGGGACGGAAGAAACAATTGGCGAAGACTATGTGCATCTCCCTGAAGACATTGTGATTGCTTATACCGATGATGATGAACCTATTAACAAGCTTATCAAAGATGTCTTCCCATCCCTGCACACCAATGCTAGGTCGAGAGAGTACATGAGCACACGTGCAATTCTCTTGACCAAAAACGAGCATGTGGATGACCTGAATGACAAGATGATCTCCAGGTTTCCGGGCGAAGAAAAGGTGTACCATAGCTTTGACTATATCGAGGATGACTTCCAGAATAATTACACAATTGACTTCCTGAACTCGATCACACCAAATGGGTTACCCCCGCATGTCTTGAGAGTAAAAATCAACTGCCCGGTCATTTTTCTACGAAACCTGGACCCTCATAATTGGCTATGTAATGGAACACGGCTTATGACCAGGGCCTTTCAGGATAATGCAATCGATGCAGAGATTGTTGGTGGCCAGCATGCTAGAAAAAGGGTGTTCATCCCTAGGATCCCTATGTCACCGTCAGAGGAGACCTCACTTCCCTTCAAACTTAAGAGAAAATAGTTCCCCATCCGCCTGAGTTTTGTGATGACCATTGACAAGGCACAGGGTCAAACCATCCCAAATGTCGGTATTTACTTTCCAGAACCTGTTTTCTCACATGGCCAACTATATGTTGCATTGTCAAGGGGTGTCTCAAGAAAGACGACACGGATTTTAGCCAAGCCTAACAAGGAGGTTGATAAATCTGGGAGAAGCACCAAACACATTGTCTACAGAGATGTTTTAGAGGGGTGAGGTACGTGCAATAGTTCGTGTTTTCTTTGCACCTTCGATTTTGTACCTATATAACTAACTCTGAATCTAACACTTTTCTCTTGTTTTATTTGCAGGTTTTCGTAACAGCGCGCTACATAATAGGCATGAAACACAAATGATGTCGATGTGACCTCCGACTCTTTATGTCAGAGTCCTTTATTAGTGTGATTTATTTGTAAAAATCGTTGACATATTAGCTGTCCTGAAATGAAAAAGTACAAACTTTAACTGTGTCACACTTGTTATTCCGTTCATGTTCTGATTACTTACAACATTCATTTGGGAACGTACAAATTTCAGTTTATTCTGTCAATTCCAGAACATAAGATTGCTATACTAGCAAAATGTAAGAAATTGGGATCATTGACAGAAATAACGAAATATTGCAATCTTATGATGGCTGTTTTTCTCTGAAGTGCATATGTGATTGTTCGACCTCAGTCTCAAATATAGCTGGTTGAATTGCCAAGCGCACGTGAACTAACTAAATTGAAATGATCCATCTAACATATAAATGGAAGAAAGAAGTGTCAATTTCAGTCTTGACTGGACGCGGTCATCATGGAGTACTAAGTATTCTCAGTCCCTAACCCTAACAACCGTCAATAATAATGTGTAAACACAAAACTGAGGACAGCATAAGCAACAATGAACAAAAAAAGATAAAGGGCCAAGAAAGCAATCAATTTTTCTGACCACACGTGAGCAGTAATAATAATAAAACATAAGTACAGAACTCACCTTGATGGTTTCTTCATAAAATGGAAACCTATGATGTCACCAGTCCCAATAGTTTTGGGCTGTAGTACAATATTTGCAAGGTTACATGGTTTGATCTCAGGAATAGTGGATTATGCCGTTTTATCAAGCTCAGTCTTGAAACAACCGAAAGCACTTCCTTGGCCCCTCCTGTCAAACACGGCCATTGAGGGCACATAATTAACTAACTGCCAAGACAAAGGATACAAGAATTATATTACTGTAGAGAATGATGAACTTTCTGTACATAATAAAAAGGTATAAGAGAAAGCACATAAAAAAAAGATAAACGTTCTGAAGAGCCGAGCCCAATATTTCTGTATAAACATGTATTAAGAAAATAACTCAATTAATTCTATGTGCGTAGGCTATAAAAAAAGCTAAAAAAACCATGCGTCCTGAGATTAATCAAAGGAGTTGCCAAAAAAGATAGATCAAAGGAAAGCGTGGGGCCTGAGATAACAATCATGATTCCCTTGCCTCCTCACGCTATGGAAGTCCTTCCCCTGATTTCCGCCTTACATATTGCCTACAACGAACGATCTTTCAATCAGGAGCCCACAGAAGCAACGTGTTTTGCACCGTAGGGTTTCCTTCATCCTCTCTCGCGAAGGATTGTCGTAGCCTCACACCCCTCCGCCGCGCCGGCCTCCTCCACCGCAAGTCTGTCCAGCTTGCGGTACACATGTGTCCATGGTGAACTACCATCATCCCCCCCATGTCTGCGTCACAATCCCCGGTGGCCTCTACGGATCAATCTGCTATCATCGTGGTAATAATGATATCTCTCTATAATTACATCATATTCAGGATTTCACATCTACAAGGCAACATAGTCGCTAGAGGTGATCCAACGAAGTGAATCAACATGCCTTGTGTTACCCCGCAAAGTTACAGAGATTTCATTATGTGACTTAGGAAATTCTTTGGGCAAGATCCACCTGATTACTAGAGAGAATAGGAACGCTAGTTAGTCTCGAAAAGTTTACTAAACAATTAAAAAAAGAAATAGATACTCAAATTTAGTTGGAAAGGATGTCCTAATACCACTATGTTAAGTAAACATGAGCAGATATGTGCATACAGTTTTGATGTACTCCCTACGACCCAAGTTATAAGGTCGATTTTCAAGCTAACAAAACATAGGGGCTGAATGTGTATGACGTGATAATAATATATGCTTTGATATTCAGGAAAACATCGACAAAGGAGCGAAGGACGATCATACACAAAATATGCAGATTGAATGCATGATAACCAAAGATGAAGATATGAACACCGAGTCAACAAATGCAATAAAAGAACAAGGCATAATGGAAGATACAGAAAATATGCAGATTGATGAGGTGATATCCTAACACAAGCATACAAACCCCAAGCCGACAAAGGCGGTTTTTAATTTCACATGCCATTATTATTCTTCTTATTCAGGGGGGACAAAACAATATGTAATCTATAGTATAATAATATCATACCTACGATTCTTTATTCATCTTCATAATATTTACTCTTCTATACGTACTGAAGAATATTATATTATTGTGTGTTTCGGTTACTAAGCGATGAAGAACCAGTAAGCACCGGGTAATATTATATTATGTGTGTTTCAGGTACGAAGCAAGGAAGAATCAAATGGAATAGACGACGATGATGAAGTACAGAAAAAAAAGCATACAGGCCAAAGATTGCAAAGTGGCAAAGGCATGCTTCCGTTTCAACTATCCCAAATAATTCTAATTCTCATTATATTATAATACTACATAGGGATTATTCTTTGTAATGTTTCTCTCAGGGATTAACCGTCAAGGAAACAAGTGAAGAAATGCAGCCAGCTCAAGACAATGAAATAACACAAACATTCGACACCGAAGGGGCAGAAACTGTAGGGGACAAGCTTGCAGAATTAAATGGAATAGCCAACAAAGATGAAGTGGAGAAAAACAAGAGCACGCGGTCCATAGATTCCGAGGTGACAGAGGCATATTTTCTTTTCCAACTATATGTCCCAAATAGTTCTAATTCTAATTATATTAAACCCTGCATTCTAATTGTTCTTTGTAATCTTGCTCTCAGGAATTAACCTTGAACGAAACAAGTGAACAAATGCAGTCAGCTCAGGATGAGGAATTAGCACAAACATTTGGCACCGAAGGGGCAGACACTATAGGGGACACAATGAGAGAATCAAATGGAACAGCCGACAAAGAAGTGGAGAAAAAGCAGAGCACACAGTCCAGTGATTCCGAAGATTCTGAAGTGACAGAGGTATCTTTTCTTTTCCAACTATCTCCCAAATAGGTCTAATTATAAGTATATTATATCCTGCATACCCATTATTCTTTGCAATGTTGCCTCCAGGAATTAACCTTCAATGAAACAAGTGAACAAATGGATGCAACTGAGGACAGAGAATTAGAACTAACGTCTCGCATGGAAGGGGCATATACAGGGAAGCCTATCCGACTGCATAACAAACCTAAGAAGGCACAAGACTACGTGGTGGCTCCAGAAGGCACGGACAGATCCTTCTATGCCCTGCTTTTGCTACATTTATTTTCTTTGTCATTAATAAATGTTGTTATTTACATCATGATAGATTACACCAGCACTGGTGATGATTGGTTTGTGATTGAAAATATCATGTCTGAACCAAACGATAAAAGAAATTTAGTGAGCATCGACGACTCACATCTCCAAAGAAAACAGTTAGAACGTCTATTACTCCCCGAAGAATTTCTTGGCGACGAAGTAAGTATATGTAGCTTTCAGACAAGACTATGCTGTTCTAACATGAGTTTCTATTCTCTCCTCTGACTAAGGTGTGCACTTCATATTGCAGATCATAGACGCATACATACATTGCATAAGTGCTAAAGAGCATCTACATATGAGGTCAGGTGGAAGTGTGTTCTTAGAGAGTGCATGCATCTCTAAGATGATAAAGGAATTTAGCTCTATACGGGATGACGCACCAAGATGGGTATTAAACAGAGCTACAACTTATTTGGAACATGATATAGTGAGTCTTAGTTCCATATAAATGTTTGTATAGATGGGACCTAAACTAACAAAAACCCTATTTTCAGATATTCATTCCAGTTAACATTCAACACTTCCATTGGTACCTAACAGTTATAAATTCCGGGAAGCGATGCATCTAGGTGCTCGACTCGCTAGGCCCAGGAATGAGCCGCAAAGACCTTACCGCTATGGTTAGTCATTAGTTCCACTACACCATCTTTTGATAAGACGATTTCTGTTATTGTTTGGTTGTGATGTTAATACTTTGTCATTTATTCATTCAACAGCTCAAAGGACTAGAAAATGTATTTGAATATGCATCGCTTCAAGTGGAACTAAAAACTGATAAGTGGAAAGACTTCAACATCTCATCATGGCTAAGGGAAGAGTGTTTTAAGAGCAAACTGCAAAGAGACTGGTATACCTTCTAACTCAAAGGCTCAAAGTAATTGACTCCCGAAGACTCTGAATTTAGGCTTATTTTGACAACAATCTGTAGGAGGAATTAGTTTAAATAAACATGGAGTAGTTTAACAATCTTGAAAGCAAGCTGCGCACACATCTTACTGAATTTAGGCTCATCTTTCTTGAAAGCAGAGTTTTGATAGTTTTTTAGCTTTGACATACAATTTTGACAGTTTGGGGACAGATTTAGTCACTGAACCAATTATGACCAGCAAATCATTAAACTTTAGTCTCAATATCTGAATTTCTATCTCGGACCATCTGGCGGCAAGCAAGCAAATTAAATTGGTAAACAGTTCAGTGTCCAGCTGATTCAGCACTAGAGGCCGACAGTGATAGCACCAAGCGAAATTCAATAATTATGACCAGCAAATCATTAAACTTAGTCTGAATATCTCAATTCTATCTCTGGACCATGTGGCTGTAGGAAAGCAAATTAAATTGGTAAACAGTGCAATGCCTATCTCATTGAACACTAGGGCCTGAGAGCAACTAGATTCAGTCAAGCATGCAAGTGATTCTAGAGCAGCAGAAAAATCAGGAACCAGACCTGTGAAATCAAAACGAGAGAGAGGTAGAGCGAGGCTTCACCATGGGTTGCTGCTGCCCCATGGCTGGGCGTCATCCCGTGGGAGAAGCCTCGCTCCTCCTCTCCCTACATCAAGTTGGTGCAGGTGCGTGGTGAGTTGGAGGCTGGATGCATCCATTGGCGTGTTGAGGTCTCCTGCAGCCCAACACGAGAGGAGAAGGGGGCGGACCTATATGTCGTCGGGGTAGCCTTCCTGTCCCGGAGCCACAGGGTAAGGTCACCGGAGCCACGAAAGAGAAGATCAAGTGCTGGCGCACGCGGATCTAGAGCCGGCGAACGCAAATCAAGTGCCTCCTCGCCTAGCAGCACCACCAGCAACACCTCCTCGCCCATAAGCCTCACTCCTCCTCTCCCTATGGGGTGTGAAAGAACTAGGGTTGGGGGCGGCCAGAGTGGGCGTAGGTGATGGGGAGCAAGGCGGCCATGGGGAGGAAGAGGAGAGCGCATGTGGTGGATGGCCCCGGCGTCGCCAGGAGGAGTGAGGGGCAGCGCAGAGCAGATCGCCAGGCCGCCGCCTCTGGATGGGGATGTCGTGGCCACGAATGGGGGAAGAATGGGGAGGAAAGGAGAAATGAGGGGCGGTGGGAGTTTGACTGAGCTTTGAGTGAGTGTGGCGTTGTCCGAACAAAAATACACTATACTGTATTAGATCTTCTAAATACACATTATATTTCATAGGGCATGTCCGGTTCACTAAGTTTGTGACAATTTTGTTTTCATCACGGCTTGTTTTAGTCAAGATCATTTGATGATTCTAAAAGTTGTTTTATACAAATATCTATAAATTTGATTAAAAAATGATTGAGTTTATTTAAGTTTTATATTTGTAATCATGCAGTTCATCTTGTGGTCTGTGGATGGCAAATTTTATGGAGTACTTCACAGGAGAAATGTTGTCTGACATTCCTACACAGGTATTTTTTACTGTGTATCATTATATTTATTCTATGTCATATCACTATTTAACTCTTATTACTATTTTAATAGGAACATATGACAGATTTTATTACAAAACTAGCTGTCATTTTAGTGGACTCAGGTTTTAATGATGATAATATAAGAACACAGATCCCACAGAATGTATGATTCTGGATAGACCCCCTGAGAATTTCAAAACATCAAATACATCAATAGAAGTTGATCTCATCTCGCGGTCATTTATTCTTTCACCGTCTGTCAACCCAACAAACGATGATTTAATAGGTGAACTTTGCTTGTTCATCAGTATGGTTGATGATGTCGCTCTACTAGAGTAAGCCATATTTTTATTTCATTTCATATTCCAACAAATTACTCTGATGTCATTATAATTTACAGAATTTTGATTTTACAGGAGCGAATGGGTGAAAAGCTCTGATCCGTACGCTATTACCTTAAATTTGAGATAAATTAAAAACATATTAAGCAATGATGAATACATGGATATTCATTGCCTTAATATGGTTGTGCGAATACTAGCGCGCCAAGAAGTCCAGCTTCTCAGAGACATTCCATCTCACTATATGGATATGAACTTTTGTGTAAGTTACTATAATCACGTACTACATTTTTCTCATTGCACTAATATTTTCTCATTCTTACTTTTGTCTATGTTCCACTATGCACGAGACTCAAGTCATCGTGAACATATGGAAATTGCTACATTGAAACGGTTGTTTCATAGCTGGCCTGATAGTAATGACTATCATATCTCTCAGTGTGATATGGTAACATTTTTTTTCATTTGTAACAGTGCTTTACTTGGTCTTAATTAATATTCTATATATTTCTAAACTATTTCATCATTGCAGATTTTATAGCCTTGGTATATGTTTGGGTTATTTCTATTGTTTGTCTTGGATGAAAATAGAAAAGTTGTCACAATTTTGGATCCAATACCAATACCTACTTTCGGAAAGAATTTACATAAAACCGTGGCCGGCAATCTAAACCTTGCGCTTGAAGTTGCAAACCCTACATTCAAGGATGATATCTCTAAATGGGAATGCATAGTTCCTGATGCTCCAACAAACTCACACTGGTATGACTCTTTTAAACGCATTACAATATTAATTACATTCAACGCACATTAAGTGTTTATTTCATATATGCAGTGCCTTGTCTGGTTATTTGGTTTTTAATTACATGCACTCATTGTGCGATGGAAAGCTATATTTTCCCATACCCCAGGTGACTATTTACACCATGCTTATTTGTATACATATTGCACATACAACTTGTTATAACAATGTTGTATAATGCCAATGTAGGATGGTTTTCAACTGAGGAAGCAATTTTTGGTGCATATTTTAAAGTACGAAGAGAATGAAGCTCAAAACAATATCCCATACATTGAAAGAAGCATCATTGATCGCATCTATAGATGGACCTTCATTGCTTCAAAAGATGGACCTTCAAAACATGCTCAGTTACGGTTTTTAGAATATGTTCTTGTAGCAATTATAATACAATTATTATGTGACAGTGAATTTTATGCGAAGACATGTTTGTGATATGTGTGTTGGATCACAAATATGTCGCACTTTTTGAAAATACAATTTGAGTGACATGATAACATTTAGTAGCGATCTGAATTTTCAGTAAAAATCATTTTAGTATTATATCATGTGAACATGTTTTGTTTGAGACATGCGTTGCACGTGCATGCAGTACATGGTCATATGTTTGGAACCTGGTTTTATTTTGTACTTTGCAATAAAATACAACTATTATTTTACATGGGTTCACCAGAATTAGTTCTGTATATAGATCAAAGCTATTTTGTTTGGTTTTGCTGCCTCCTTAATATCTTCTGTTCTGGTACTACTAATGTAAAACTACAACTTTTTAGCGAGCTATGGAAAAAATGGTGGAACCGCCACCTTCTGAAGGTGGCGAGGCAACTATAACCGCAATGTCAGCTCTTGCTGCAGTGGGTCAGTACCTTTCCACTAATAGTGCCAAAAGCACGTTCCTGCGTAACACTGGCTTGGTTGTTAATGCAATCTCGTCCAAACTGCCTCATGATCAAGATATGCAAGCTCAAAACAATGTTGTGTCTGCGCTCCAGACACAAGTCCATTCCTTAACAGAGATCCTTTGTGAAACAAGGAGAGACATTGTTCGATGTTGTCAAGATATGCATGGTTTTGAAACCAGACTATCAGACATTTGCTATGTTGTTCAGGAGCCTAGGAGAACTGAAGGCGAAGGTTATGGTGCTCCATCAGACAATACAGCATGAAAACATAACAGTCAGGTCAAATGAACTGAGCTTCTAAACTTCTGGTGGTGCATTTATCTGCTAGACTGTTAACTTTTATGCCAACCTTCCTTTTGTTTTATAGTTGTAATTTGTTTTGGTGTGATACAAAATTTGTTCTTAACGTGCAGCCACTGGCTGAAGAAAACAACAAGCCATTTTTGTATAGTGTAGGGTGTTCCCTATATTTGCACTGGTGGCGAACTTTGATGCCCACCGGCTGTAGTTAACATGGGCCTCCTACGGGCTGTAGAAACAATGGGCCTTCTAAGGGCCATAGAAACAATGGGCCTTCTACGTGGCATAGAAACAATGGGCCTTATACAGGCCGTAGACACAATGGGCCTTCCATGGGCCGTATCATCAATGGGCGTTCTACGGGCTTATGATCGGTTCGCAAAACATGGGCTAATAATAGACCACATTATGGTCGTAAATGAGCTAGAGTTGGAATCGTCCGTTCATGGGCCAACCATAATGTCCCGTTGTTAATCGGCCGTATTTTGATGACGCTATGAAAAGGGACCAACGTATTAACGGGCCACAAATGGGCCATTGTAACCTGAGCTGAATTTGGCCCTAGCGAAAAATGACGAGAACGGGCCGTGAGTAAGCGAATGTGAAATGAGCCCAGAATAAATGGGCCCGAGAAGGCGAAAGATAACATGGGCTGAAGCATTAGCGGAATAATGGGCGTTAATGGGTATAAAGTGATACCTTTGTTCATTGCAGGCCAGTTTCACCACGTGCGGTTAATGGGTATAAAGTGATACACTGTTCATTATGGGCCAGTTTTACCACGGGCCGTTAATGGGCCGAGAGTAATAAGGGCCTCATATGGGCCGAAAGACGTCATGGGCCATACATGGGCCGGAAGTTAAAATGGGCTGGAATTATATTGGACGGCCCAGATGACGCTACTGGGCCTCATTCGGATATTAGAAAATAGGAAGGAACCTATTAACAGGCTTGCCATGGACCAGCCCGCAACATTTTGACAAAGTCAAACGGGCCGGCCTTTTCACAAGAATGGGCCTCTGTTGGGCCGTGCCACGTGTCGACGTATCATAGGCGCTTTGGGTCCAATGAGTGGATGACATCTGTCCTAATGGTGAGCCGACACGTGTTTCCTCCAGCCAATGATGATTTTACATATGGAAAATCCCCATTGGTCGGGGCTGTTAATGGGTTATCGGATCCAAAACCGGACCCGATAGCTTAACGGCGTTCCATTACAGTGGATGCCACGTGCCGGTCACCCTTGACGAAACCACTTCTGTGACGCGCGATTTATCGTCATGGAAGTGGACACTTCTGTGATGATAATTTTGGTAATGTCATGGAACACTTCTACGACAGCACAGGTATGACTGTATTGATTCTGTCATAAATTTGTCATGGATGTACATGCATGACAGAAACGTGACCAACTGTGACAAACACATATCATCACGGAAGTGTGTATTTTTGTAGTGTTAGCTTACACATGATAAGTGTGAATATGACACGCTTTCCTGTTTTTGGTACATACTATATCTGTCTATCACACCATGTTCTTACATGAAACTACTCTTCTTCTGTATCCTGCATCAGTCACTTATGATGGAACACCTTTAAGTTGGTAGTGTGATATTGGTTTGCGTCTTGAATATGATTTCTAGCATGTATTGCTTCTAGTTTGATGAACGCCACCTATGACGAGACACTTTTAACTTGGCAGAGTGATATTGATTGCACCTTTCATATGGTGTCTAGTTTGCAGTGCATCTAATTTGTTGAAGTGCCTTCTGGTTAGTTACCACATTATAGGTGTGAATATGTCAAGCCGTCCATTTTTTCGTACATATTCCATCCTCGTATCATGACTTTGCCTTTCATCAGAGTAGTGTTCGTCAGTATCATGCATCAATGAGTTTTGAAGAGGAAATTCTTTTCCTTTTTCTTGTGGGTTTGACTTGACAAGGCAAAATCAAGAAAGAGGAAGGAAAAGAGTAAGGAAGGAGATGATGGTGGTCCTCTGCTAGAACAACGTAAGCAGACATCTGCACCGATTCTCCTTGTCTTGATAGTGAATTACAAGGTCCAAGTCTCCGCTCCCTACTCCACCATCCAAGGTGCTTGCTCTAACTTGGCAGTGTGATATCTAGTTGCATGTTGCATATGGTGTCTAGCTTGTATTGCTCCTAATTAGTGTAAACTGCATCTGCTTAGCTTACACATGATACGTGTCAATATGACACGCTTTCCTGTTTTCGATACATACTATTTCTGTCTATCACACCATGTTCTTACATGCAACTACTCTTCTTGTGTATCATGCATCAGTCACTTATGATGGAACACCTTTAAGTTGGCAGTGTGATATTGGTTTGCGTATTGAATATAATTTCTAGCATGTATTGCTTCTAGTTTAATGAACGCCACCTATGACGAGACAGTTTTAACTTAGCAGAGTGATATTGATTGCACCTTTCATATGGTGTCTAGTTTGCAGTGCTTCTAATTTGTTGAAGTGCCTTCTGCTTAGTTACCACATCATAGGTGTGAATATGTCAAGCCATCCATTTTTTTCATACATATTCCATCCTCGTATCATGACTTTCCCTTTCATCAGAGTAGTGTTCGTCAGTATCATGCATGAATGAGTTATGAAGAGCGAATTATATTCCTTTTTCTTGTCGGTTTGACCTCACAATGCAAAATCAATAAAGCTGAAGGAAATTGGCAAGGCATTGGATGATGGTGGTCCTTCCGAGCAACTGAAATGGAGGTTCTCTATAGATTCTACTCCGCCATCCTCCCAACAAGATTCGCAAGACAACGCAAGGCTAGACAATCAACGTAGCTGTGTAGATGATGAGCACATCTCCCCTACTCCACCATCACAGGTGCTTGCTCTATCTTGGCACTATTATATGTGGTTGCATGTTGCGTATGATGTCTAGCTTGTATTGCTTCTAAATTTGTTGAATTGCATCTGCTTACTTTACACATAATGCATGTGAATATGACACGTGTTCCTGTTTCTAGAACATGCGTGTACATGATGAGCACATCTCCCCAACTCCACCATCACAGGTGCTTGCTCTAATTTGGCACTATTATATATGGTTGCATGTTGCGTATGATGTCTAGCTTGTATTGCTTCTAACTTTGTTGAATTGCATCTGCTTACTTTACACATAAAGCATGTCAATATGACACGTGTTCCTGTTTCTAGAACATACATGTACATGATGAGCACATCTCCCCTACTCCACCATCACATGTGCTTTCTCTAACTTGGAACTGTTATATGTGGTTGCATTTTCTGTATGATGTCTAGTTTGTATTGCTTCTAACTTTGTTGAATTGCATCTGCGTAGCTTACAACTTATACCTGCAACGATCACTTACCAATAAGACACATTTAACTTGGGACTGTGATATAGGTTGCATCTTGCATTGTCTTCTAGCTTGTACTGCTTCTAATTTCTTGAAATGGCACTTACGACGAGGCACTTTTTACCTGATAGAGTGATATTGGTTGCATGTTCATATGGTGCCTAGCTTTCATTTCTTCTAATTTTGTTGAAATGCCTTCCGCTTACTGTTTTTTCAAACATATTCCATCCTCCTATCGAACATGTGAATATGACACCCTGTCTTTTTTTGTATATATTCCATCCTCCTATCCTGCGCTTGCCTTATATCAAAGTAGTGTTCGTCTGTATCATGCATCAACCAGTTATGCAGAGCTAATTTTATTCATCTTCTTGTGGTTTTGACTTCATAAGGCAATATCAGAAAATAGGAAGGAAAAGAGTAAGTTAGGGGATGTTGGTGGTCCTCCGCACCAATGCAAACAGAGACTCTCTAGATTTGCCACTACTACTGCTAATGAATTTGAAGTCCCAAGTCTACATGATGAGTTGATCTCCCGTACTCCACCATCGCAGGTGCTTGCTCTAAGTTGACAGTGTGATAATTGGTTTCATGTTGCATATGTTGTCTAGCCTGTATTTCTTCTATTTTGATTAAATTGCACCTGCTGATTTCATACATTATACAGGTGCATATGACATGGCGTTCTGTGTCTAGAATACACTGCATGTATCTGTCATTCCATGTTCTTACATCAAAGTACTGCTGTTGTGTATCCCACATCAGTCACTCATGATTGGACACTTTTAACATGGCAGTTTGATAGTGGTTGCATCTTGCATTGATTTCTACGTTGTACTGCTTCTAATTTTTCGAATTTCCACTTATGACAAGACACTTTTAACTTGGCAGAGTAATATTGGTTGCATATTTCATATGGTGTCTTGCTTGCATTACATCTATTTTCTTGAAAATCTTTCTATTTAGTTTACACATCGTAGCTGTGAATATGTCATGTCGTCCTGTTTTTCTTACATATTCCATCCTCATACGGTTGTCTTACATCAAAGTATTGCTTGTCTGTATCATGCATAAATGAGTTCTGAAGAGTGATTTTATTCTTTTGTGTTGTGGGTACGGCTTGACATGGCAAAGTCAAACAAGAGCAAGGAAAATAATATAGTAGGGAGTGGTGTTACTCGTCGGGTGAAATGGAAAAGGATATGCCGTCCAGATTCTGCTGGTACTTATAGTGTAGTAGAAGGTCCAAGTCCACCGGCTAAATCTAAAAACACAGTATCACCTGCTCCACTAGCTGCAGCATCCGCTTCAACTGTACCAGCATCTCAATGAGTTACTCGTTCGTTTGCTCCAGAACTGGCCAGTTCCCAAGCTGCCTTCACACCTAACACTACTTCGAAGCACTCGGCGACACAACAGACTTGGCAAGATCAGATGAACCTCATGAGCATCAACACCAAGGCGGTACTGACCGAGTCAAGTTGCGATTGCATTCTCCTTTATATGTACTCTCACGGTTTGATGTACACTAACACTTTCCATATTAGTTGTTGAACTAGCACCACGACGCAAGCGGAAATAGACATCAGGGATAATGCTTGACAGATTAACAAAATCTAAAGGAGGAAGAATGGAGATCCATTTTGAGGCAGGTTTAAAAAGGCCACGTGATGCTACAGAGTCAACCAAGTTAGTAGCAGAGGCAGCCGTTGCCGTTAGGTGTCATGCACGTATCCTCCCAACGTGGATCCAGTACAGGAATGAGAAAGACAATACCCAGCTTAACACCTCAATTGACCATTTATCCATAAGTAATGTTATTCATCGCAATTAGTAATATTGTCTTGCTCTGTCCCATACTTTCTAGCTTCCTCCTAATAGACTCACATTCTTTTTTCAACAGATGAGGTTCAAGTTGGATCCGAAAGATGATGCAACTAAACAAGCATGCACTCATGTTTTTCAGTATGCTCTGCGACAGTATCGGTACCACCTTAGAAAATCTCACTTTGAAGGCAATGCTAACAATGAAATCGCTCAAACATCTCCAGTGGAATATATTATAGATGAACACTGGACAACCCTCATTAAACACTAGTCTGATAAAAAGTATCAGGTAGGCTATATGTATTTGATCAGACCACATATTGAACTTGTATTATGTATGTGCCTTACAAGTGTATCTTCTTCTAGGCTAACTGTTTGAAGAACAAGACCAACCGTTCTAAAGTGAAATTCCAACAGACAACAGGATCTCGTAGCTATATTGCACACTGCGAGGCTCTTGTAAATAGCTGCTACTTCCTTCTTTTTTCTGTGCCATATTATCGTATCCATATTGACTTGTTCCAAATACAGAGGAAAGCCTGTGCGGACCAAAAAGAACCTTAACCGAATGCAGTGCAAATCTTCAAGGATTGCCACACCAGCAAGATAAAAGGCATGAGCACACCAGTTCAAGCCGCTGTTGTAAGTCCTTACTTCTCCTGCCTTTGAACTGATTGGTAATGTGATGTGTTCATTTAAATACTTGGTTTGCAGGCAATGTCAGTTACTCTATTCACTTTTATACACAGTTGTCTTAACGTATCATTTCACCTTACGTGGTTTAAAAGAGATGAAGGATATTCTTTTGGTCTTGATCTGTATTCTAGTTGTTATGTTCACGTGCGCACACAATGATAAAATAGCCTGTTTGTTTTATATCTGTTTGCCCATGATATGAATGATGTCATACTATGTTCATCCTACTTTAAACCATGTCTATTTATCCTTAGGTGTCAACGAATGTGAGGAAATAGACAATACGGTAGGCATGCTACATGGACATATGTTCCGAAGGTGATTTTATTATGTAGTTGGCACTACAATACATGCTAATGTACTACAGTAGTTCACAAAAATAAGTTATGTATAAATGTGTAACCTACTTAGTTTTTTTTATCTCATTAGTAACTTATCTGGTACACTAATCTACAAGTTCAAACTTTCAGGAAGCTATGGAACAAATGATTGAACAGCCACAACCACCTGAAGGTGACGTGGCTACCACAGGCACAATGTCACCTCTTGCTGCAGCGCATCGGTATCTCTCCACTAACAGTGCAAAAAGCACCTTCCTGCGTAATTCTGGGTTGGTTGTCAACGTAACCTCGTCCAAATCGCCTACTGAACAAAATATTCCTGCTAAACAAAGTGATATATCTATGCTCCAGACACAAGTCCAATCCCTAATGGACGTCGTTTTGGAAACAAGAATAGTGGTTGACAAATGTCGTCAAGATATGAATGGTTTTGAAACCAGACTACCAGACATTCGCTTCATTGTTCAAGAGCAATGGCGGAAAAAGGTGAAGATCGTGCTGCTCCATCAGATTCTACAGCCTAAAACATTAGGACTCATGTCAAATGATCTGTGCTTCTATACATCTGATGGTGCTTTTATCTGCAAGGACTGCAAAGTTTATGCCAACAGGCCTTTTGTTGTATGGTTGGAATTTATTTTGTTGTGATACAAAATTTATGATGCTGCCAAAGGCTGCAATAATTACGACGCTATTTTTGTATAGTGTAGGTTTATCTTAGTAATGTATTCGGCCGAAAATTTCGTAGGAGCCCAACATGCCAACATTCGTCGGGCCCATTCCAATTGAGATAAAAACGATTATGGGCCAAAATTTGCATGTAGCCCACTAAAAATATATGGGCCTAAATCAGCATAAGATTTCATATTTTTCTGGTAGGCCTATGCCCATAGTAGGCCTTTAACATGCCTAAACATAATTTGGGCCCTCAATAACAATAGGTCGTTTACAGGTGTAAATATCTTGAGCCCATAAAAAACATGGGCCTTTAAAAGACCGAAAGTGAGATTGGGCCCTGATTGTGCCAAATAACCCACTGGTCTTAGCAGGCCGAAATAGTGCCCATTTACGATGTGGATCTTTCACAGGCCGAAATTCGGAGAGGCCGTAAACGCGCCAACCTAATACACGGGCCTTTAGCAGGCCGGAAGTTCGGTCGGGCTAGATTATCGTCATTTTTATATGGGCCGTTAATGGGTCCGATGTGACGTTGGGCCACATATGGCCCATGGATTACGTCCGACGTTAACAATCCGAAAATCACAACAGGCCGAAAGTGGCCCAAATCTATAGTGGGCCTCTAACAGGCCGAATGTCAGACATGGCCGAATATGACCCAAATCCTTCATGGTCGTTTATGGGCCGAAAGTTCCAATGGCCTGTAAATGGGCCCAAATGAAGAAGGACCTTTAACAGGCCGGAAATACACCGGGCCGTAATTCGGCCCATATACTTTGCAGACTATTAACGGGCCAGAAGTGACCATGGGCCGCGATGATGACAAGTTTAGGACAGGCCGTTGATGGGCCGATTTGACACTAGCCATACGGGCCTTAACTGAGAATGTTGTGCCTTTAGCTGGGCCGGCCCATTATGGTCTACAAAATCTTGTGGGCCTTTAGCTGGGCCGACCCATTATGGCTCGCAAAATCTCCTCGGCCTTTAGCTGTGCCGGCCCATTATGATATGCAAAATCTCATGGGCCTTTTGCTGGGCCGGCCCATTATGGACCGCAAAATCTTGTGGGCCTTTAGTTGGGCTAGCCCATTTAAAATTTATGGGCCGGTCCACGTGTCAACATATCATAGGCGCATCTCACCCATTGGATGAGTGACACCTGTGCCAACGCGGAGCTGACACGTGTTTCCATCAGCCAATCAGGATTTTACACGTGGAAAATCCCCATTGGTCTGGGCTGTTAACGGGTTACCGGATCCAGAACCGGGCCCGATAGTTTAACGGTGTTCCGTTACGGTGGATGCCACGTGTCGGTCACCCTTGACGAAAGCACTTCTGTGACGCGTGATTTATCGTCATGGAAGCGGACAATTCTGTGATGACAATTTTGGTAATGTCATGGAACACTTCTACGACACCACAGGTATGACTATCTTGATTCTGTCATAAATTTGTCATGGATGTACATGCGTGACAGAAAACGTGACGTACTGTGACAAACACGTATCATCACAGAAGTTTATTTTTTTTGTAGTGCACTTCAATGTTATTGAGCCTGTGCAGCGGGCTTATACACCAGGTATTACTCCTTTAAAGGTGGTTTTAGTGGGCTTGATTCTTGACGAATCGATGCCCATTTTGCAGACAGTGTCCTGATAAAGAAGGTTAAGACTGCTACCGCCGTCCATAAGGACTCGCGTGAGATGGAATCCGATGATAATTGGATCGAGGACCAATGCTGCCGAACCTCCATGATGGATACTGGTCGGATGGTCTCTGCGATCAAAAGAGATCGAACAGTGTCGGTGTGGAACGACACCTATGGGATCACGAGAATCCCTACTATGGTTGTCGGGGCGCAGGGTTGCAAGAAGAGCAGGATCAGTAGTCAGCACGAGGAACGTTTACCCAGGTTTGGGCCGCGAGGATGCGTAAAACCCTAGTCCTGCTTTGGTGGATGTATTTGAGAGAGTTCTTGAGCTCTCGAACTAGCTATGGTGAGTGCGTGGATCGAAAGAGCCGAATCCTCCTGCAGTACGCCACAAGCCTCCTTTTATAGTCGAAAGGGGCTGCCACAGTGGCATACAGGAGGTGGAAAGGCGCACAGTATTGCGAGCTTATCGCTCGTATTACAGGACAAGTCGCATTTAATGCGCCGCTGAGATGTCCCCTAGCTTTATTGGCGACGGGGGCGAGGCCCGTCCCGTCTGTCGCCACTCCTCCTCGCTTCGACAGGCGCCCTGGCCAGTGATGCGTGCTGCGCCATGTAGGCAGGCTGTCAGCTGAGGTGGCGCGGTGGTAGGGTCTTCACGAAGATCTGCATGACGACACGCAGGCGCCTGCTGAGTTGGCCTGAAAGCTGCATGTTGCCACGCAGGTGCCTGCCCAGTTGGTTTGGGCTGGCAGCTGCATGCAAACTGCTGTGGAGACTTGGCTGGTGCGGGCCGGGCAGTGGCCCTGCTGGCGTCTTTGGCGAGGGCCTTGCCGGGGGCCCCGGCAAGGGTCTTACCGTGGCGCGCTGTCATCCCCGGCAAGAATCTCGCCGGGGGTCATGTGGCTCTCCTCGGCAAGGATCTTGCCGAGGATCGTTTTCTTCTAATCCTCATCTGATCTTGATTATGTCTTCACAAAGATCTGCATGCCACCACAGAGGTGCCTCCCGAGCCCTGGCACCACGTGGCTGATGGCGTTGGGGTCGTGGGCTCAAGGGTGGCTCACCCTATTGGTGTCTGACGAGCCGCCCCGGCAAGAGGCTTGCCGGTGAACCTACTTCGTCCCTCTGCTCTTCATATTCTTGGTCTTGGCGTTGCTCTGGCTACCTCGGGCTTCGGTTTTACTTCGGTACACCTCCCCTGCTCTGTTTGGTGTGGCCGTGGGCGTGGCACCAACTGCCCGTCCACAGGTAAAGGGTTACAAAAGGTGTGCCCCATCTTTTGCAGACCGACAGGAGCCCCCGGGCCTGGGCCACACATAAGCGCAACACGTTGTTGGGCCAGGCCCAAAACGGTGCGCGGGCAGGCGGGGCGGTTTTTACCGTGGTAAAACTTTTCGCGCGCTGCGCTTCCCACGTCCCGCGCGCGGCGTGGAGGTGTGCACGTGACGTGGGTGGCATGCGGGGGGCGGTTCCTGCACTTATGCGTCACATTGCAGTAAATGGGCGGCGCGACCCGCGGCTTCCCCATAAAAAGGGATAACCGCGAGCGCACTGTTCCTTCACGCAATCCCAATCTCGGAAGCCTCCGCTCGTCTTCCTCTTCTTTCCCAAGCTTCCCTCTCGCTCGCCGCCGTTGCGTTCCTGCCGCCCTCTGCTTTTCCCTTCTCCCCCAGCTGACATGGCGCCGAAATCCGTCAAGGGCAAGGGTGTGGCTAAGGATTCTGGAGTGGCGGAGCCGCCGGAGAGTGCGTAGGCGGTGCAGCAGACGCAGTACGCCCTCTTCCCCTCGACAGTCGATGTGTTCGAGCTTCGGGAAGCCTTCAAGCCCCTGTGGGGGTTGAAGATCAGGGGAGAGAAGTCAGGGCATCCAGCCACGCGCGTCATCCCTACCAACTGTGCCGAGGCTGCCCCAAATCGGTACCCCTTTTTGTCGACTATTTTTCCTGCGGGCTTTGTACCGCCTTCTCCGATTTCTTCAGCGACATCATGCACACCTTTGGCTTCCGCCTATTGGATTTTACCCCAAATGCGGTGGCGTGCATGGCTCTTTTCGCGCACCTCTGCGAGGGTTTCGCCGTTGTGCACCCCAACACGGCGCTCTTCTGCCATTACTTCTTCCCTCGGATCCATACGGGAGGCGCCATTTCCGGTTGCGTCACCTGGATCCCAAGGTCCAAGGGAGCGTACCCGGATGGCGCCATGAAGGAGAGATGGGAAGAATGGTGGAGTCGGTGGTGCTGTATCGAGGAGAAGGACCCGCCGACATTCTGCGAAGTTCGCCGGGCGCCACCAGTTCGCAGAAGCGATTGGAGTGATGTCGACGCCGACGACGAGAAGCTTACGGTCGCCACCACCAGGATCCTTCGGCTCACTGAGGTCAGGCTCACCCTCGAGATGATCGGGGCGGACTTCATCTGCCGCCGGATCACCCCACTGCACAACAAGGGGAGGCCAGCCTGGCTGTTTACCAACCCCGCTGAAATCATGCGGCTTCGCGTTGGCCTCGACCACAACTTCACGATGATGGGGCATTCCCACTTCTGCCAGTGAATCTTCCAGCTCGGCGTGGGCCATGACGGCGAGGTCGAGCAGACCGGCAAGGTCGCGAGGGCCGCCGCGAAGGCCGGCAAGATCTTCAAGGGGCCCTTGTTCAAGCTACCAGTGGGACTGGTCCTGTTGTGCAACAATTCGCGCCGGACCGACATCATCGCCACGATGCCGGACAGCAATGCGCATAGCCCTGACCCGAGCTGGGCCGAGCAGGAGGACGCCGAGGTGCAGCAGTTCTTCGACACCCTGCACGAGGGATATGTCAACGCCGTCGCCGAGCGGCTGATCGTCCAAGACACCACCGAGGTGGAGCTGGACTACGTGGCTGCCAGGGCGAGGGAGGCGCAGCTTGCCGAGGAGGCCGGCAGCGCTGGTGGTGTGGAGGACAAGGCCGCGGCGGCCGCTGAGGAGGAGGAGCTCGCCCAATGGGCGGCGGCCACCAGGGAGGCCAGTAGCACTGGCCCCGGGGCTCCTCTGGTTGAGGAGGCGGCCGACGAGTCGTCATCGGAGGAGGCCGGGGCTGTCGACCCTCCGGCCATGGGGAGAGGGCGAGTCCTGTGGTGGGCCACTTCCGCTGAGGTCTCCCCTAGCTTTATTGGGGACGGGGGCGAGGCACATCCCGTCTGTCGCCACTCCTCCTCGCTTCGACACGTGCCCTGGCCAGCGATGCGTGCGGCATCATGTAGGCAGGCAGGCAGCTGAGGTGGCGCGGTGGTAGGTTCTTCACGAAGATCTGCATGCCGCCACGCAGGCGCCTGCTGAGTTTGCATGTTGCCACGCAGGTGCCCGCCTAGTTGGTTTGGGCTGGCAGCTGCATGCGAATGGCGGTGGAGACTTGGCTGGTGCGGGCCGGGCAGTGGCCCTGCTGGCGTCATTGGCGAGGGCCTTGCCGGGGGCCCCGGCAAGGGGCTTGCCGTGGCGCGCTGTCGTCCCCGGGAAGAATCTCGCCGGGGGTCTCGTTGCTCTCCTCGGCAAGGATCTTGCCGAGCATCATTGTCTTCTAATTCTCACCTGATCTTGAATATGTCTTTACAAAGATCTGCATGCCAGCACAGAGGTGCATCCCGAGCCCTGGCCCCACGTGGCTGATGGCGTTGGGGTCGTGGGCTCAAGGGTGGCTCGCCCTGTTGGTGTCTGACGAGCCGCCCCGGCGAGAGGCTTGTTGGGGCCGCTCAGGCTGCCCCGGCAAGGGTCTTGCCGGGGGAACCTACTTCGTCCCTCTGCTCTTCATAGTCTTGGTCTTGGCGTTGCTCTGGCTTCCTCGAGCTTCGGTTTTACTTTGGTACACCTCCCCTGCTCTTTTTGGTGTGGCCGTGGGCGCGGCTTAGACTGCCCGTGCACAGGTAAAGGGGTACAAAAGGTGCGCCCCTTCTTTTGTACACCGACAGACGGGCTGACCAGGGGTTGAATTTTGGGGTGACTGGCTCTACGGCGTAAACGTCCCTTAGCGCGCGCTTGCACTCCCTCATGGGGATATGTGTAACATATATCATATTTACTGTTTTTTTCTCGGGGGGAAATTTCTTCTGTCCCCCTATGTTCGGTGGGCGAGGCTCTTCATCGTCGTCCTTGTTGGGCGGCCCTTTCACCTTGTGTTCGTTGTTTAGCTTACCGGCCTGTATAAAGAGCCAAAAATTTCGGTTTGGTATGATTAGCAGGCTTGTCAGGGGTGCCATGAATCTGGCAAGGCTGACCGAGTATTCCGTCCAAATTGGATGGACCATCTTTGTTTCTTTTGAATGGCTTCTTCCGCTGACCGGGTTTAGAGCCACTGAATCCGGTGTTGACCGCCGTGTCTTCAGTATCGTCGTTATTGCTTCGACGCTTGTGTTTGTTGAGCCGTGGCTTGCCGTTGCCATCTCTGGCTTTGGAAGTGCGAGGGTTGCTGGTGCTATTGCTTCTACGAGCTAGTCAGCTATCTTCTCCGACACAAAAGCGGGTCATAAGTGCGGTGAGAGCTGCCATGGACTTCGGTTTTTCTTGGCCGAGGTGTTGGGCGAGCCACTCATCACGGACGCTGTGTTTGGAGGCTGCGAGGGCTTCGGCATTCGGACAATCCACAATTTGGTTCTTTTTAATTAAGAACCTGGTCCAGAGTTTCCGGGCTGGCTCTCCGGGTGCTGGACTATGTGACCGAGGTCATCGGCATTTGGGGGCTGAACATAGGTGCCTTGGAAGTTCTCTCTAAAGGCATCCTCCAAATCTTCCCAGCTGCTAATGGAGTTTTCTGGAAAGCTCTTTAACCAGTGTCGTGCAGGTCCCTTGAGTTTTAGGGGGAGGTACTTGATGGCATGGAGATTGTCACCGCGAGCCATGTGGATGTGGAGAAGAAATCTTTGATCCATACTGCGGGATATGTCGTTCCGTCATATGATTCAATGTTCACAGGTTTAAACCATTCTGGAAACTGGTGCTCCGTTACCTCATCGGTGAAGCATAAGGGGTGTGAGGCACCTCTGTATCGGGCGACGTCACGACGCACTTTGGATGAAGTCCGTATGCGGTTTTCAGCCCAGGTGAGGTTGTGCCTGTCGCGCCAGGCCTGATGGCCGTATTCTCGTGTTAGGGCACGCCCCCTTGATCCATAGATTGATCTGGCTTGGCCTGCTCTATTGTCCAGGTCATGACGTAGGTCGTACGTGTGTCCTGGAGCCGCTGTTTCTCCGCCTCTATGGCAAGGTGGTGCGGGTTGGTGTTCGGCATAGGTGGACACTTTATCTCGTCCATGTGGTGGCCGGTCTGGTTCATCAGCATGGCCATATCTTGACGGTATGGGCTCGACGGCCTCATAGCCGAATTGTGGTAGTAGCCGACGCTTCGGGTAACTCTTTGTTGGGCGTTGAAGGCCATATTCTTCGGCAGCCAGGACCTCGGTCCATCTGTCGTTGAGTGTATCATGTTCAGCTTGGAGCTGTTGCTGCTTCTTTTTTAGGCTTCTCGCAGTGGCGATTAGCTGGCGCTTAAAGCGCTCCTGCTCGAGTGGTTCCTCTGGCACGATGAAGTCTTCGTCGCCGAGGCTCACATCATCTTCGGAGACTGGTAGATAGTTACTATCCTTCGTGTCCTCGTTCCCGACTCGATCGTCGGTGTTAACTTGCCCATCCTCCCAATCATCCCGTGCGGATGTTGGCTTGATTTGGGCTTCGGGGTCTTCGGCATTCTCCGGAGTGTTATTATCTCTGGTGCCGGTTTGCTTTCTTTTTTGCATCGACGCTTTGGAGGTGCCTCAGCAGGCTTGTCCTCAAACGGATCCTTCCTGCCGTCGTCGTCATCCTCTTTGGGTGTGTCCACCATGTACACGTCATATGTGGAGGTGGACGTCCAACAACCGCTTATTGGCGGGTGTTGGTCTTGTTCGTCTCCGGCATCGTCATTCATGCCGTCGATGTCTTCGGAGGCGTATTCCAGCATGTCGGTTAAATCCTCGACAGTGGCTACGAAGTGGGGGGTGGGTGGGACGTAAAATTCCCTGCTTTCAGCCCCTAATCCGGGCTGAGCGTAGTTCGGAAGTGATTCCTCAGTAAAGGCGAGGGATCGCATTAGGTCCAGGGCCTCATTCAAAAGCAACGTTTGGACAGGGAAGCGAGAGTCCAAGGAGCTAGGCAGGGCAGGAGCCTCCTGGCCATGCTCACTTGACGTGGACCTCGAGAGTTTGGAGTGGGTGTCTGGGGGCGAGTCTGGCCTTTCTAAGGGGAGCCCGGTTTGACTCCGGGCTTGCCGATGACGCAGTCCCCTCCAGATCTTCGGTAGCGAGCTCCATAATTGCAGAGAGTCCGGTGGGCTCTAAACTCCCATCTTCAGACCAGATAGTATGTGCTGGATCTAAGGCCATAGCGGTGGTTGGGGTAGCGAACCCTTCGAAGATCAAGTCTCCTTAGATATCAGCGACATAGTTCTGGTTTCCAAATCTGATCTGATGAACATGGGTGTAGCTGTTGATCTGTTCAAGGTGGCCAGTTGAGTTGGCGCGCCGGACGAAGCCACCGAATACAAAAATCTGGCCGGGGAGGAAAGCTTCCCCGGAAACGGCATCGTCGTAGATGATCGTACGAGCCGCCGAACCTTCTGTCGACGGCACACATGAACTCTCAATGAAAGCACCAACGTCGGTGTCAAAACCGGCCGATCTCGGGTAGGATGTCCCGAACTGTGCGTCTGAGGATCGAACGTAACAGGAGGCAGGGGACACAATGTTTACCCAGGTTGAGGCCCTCTTAATGGAGGTAATACCCTACTTCCTGCTTGATTGACTTTGATGAGTATAGGGGTTACAAGAGTTCATCTACCTCGAGATCGTAATGGCTAAACCCTAGATGTCTAGCATGTATGATTATGATTACCTCTATAGACTAAACCCTCCGGTTTATATAGACACCGGAGGGGCCTAAGGTTTTACAAAGTCGTTTCACAAATAAAGGAAACTATGCATCCAAACGCCAAGCTTGCCATCCACGCAAAGGAGAGTCCCATCCGGACACGAGGGAAGGACTTCTATCTTGTATCTTCATGGCCCACCAGTCCGGCCCATGTCACATAGCCCAAACGCCCGGGGACCCCCTAATCCAGGACTCCCTCAATTCCGTCGGGGGAACTTCCCTCCCGGAGGGGGAAATCATCGTCATCATCATCACCAACAACTCTCCAATATTGGGGAGGGCAATCTCCATCAACATCTTCAACAGCACCATCTCCTGTCAAACCCTAGTTCATCTCTTGTGTTCAATCTTTGTACCGGAACCTTAGATTGATACTTGTGGGTGACTAGTAGTGTTGATTAAATCATGTAGTTGATTACTATATGGTTTATCTGGTGGAAGATTATATGTTCAGATCCATTATGCTATTTAATACCCCTCTGATCTTGAGCATGATTATCATTTGTGAGTAGTTATTTTTGTTCATGAGGTCATGGGAGAAATCTTGTTGCAAGTAATCATGTGAACTTGATATGTGTTCGATATTTTGATGATATGTATGTTATGATTCCCTTAGTGGTGTCATGTGAACGTCACCACATGGCACTTCAGCTTATTAGGGCCTAAGGGAATGCATTGTGGTGTAGTTATTAGATGATGGGTTGCTAGAGTGACATAAGCTTAAACCCTAGTTTATGCGCTGCTTCGTAAGGGACTGATTTGGATCCAAAAGTTTAATGCTATGGTTAGATTTTATCTTAATACTTTTTACGTAGTTGCGGATGCTTGTGAGGGGGTTAATCATAAGTAGGAGGTTTGTTCAAGTAAGAACAGCACCTAAGCACCGGTCCACCCACATATGAAATTATCAAAGTAGCGAACACGAATCAAACCAACATGATGAAAGTGACTAGATGAAATTCCCGTGTACCCTCAAGAACACTTCGCTTATCATAAGAGACCATTTTGGCATGTCCTTTGCCACAAAAGGACTAAGCTACCTTGCTGCACTTTATTTACCATTACCGTTACTTGCTCGTTACAAAATAATCTTGCTACCAAATTACTTGTTACCGACTATTTCAGTGCTTGCAGAAAATACCTTGCTGAAAACCACTTGTCATTTCCTTCTGCTCCTCGTTGGGTTCGAGAATCTTACTTATTGAAAGGACTAGATTGATCCCCTATACTTGTGGGTCATCAAGGCTCTTTTCTGGTGCCGTTGTCGGGGAGGGAAGCGCTCCTAGTCACCCTGTGCGTTCGGTTTATTCGGTTTACATGGTTTGATTTATATGATTTTTCGGTTTGTACGGTATTAATACTTCAGTAAATACGGTATGAATTAAAATACGGTTCGGTTTCGGTATATACCAAATTATTTCGGTATGCTTTCGGTATACACCATAAAACCAAAGTTGACGTGAATTTGAAATTGACGTAATAATAATTTGCAAATTTATGACTCAAAACAAATACTATTTTACACAAATAGTATCTAACTAAATATATAAGTATAGATGTATGCATAGATTCATCTGTTGATGGTTATCAGCGTGCTTAGCATTTTAAAAAGAGAAAAATGACATGTTACGAGAGAAATTTACGTGCTTAGTAGTTGTAAGTGCATCTAGTGCCCCTTAGTGATTTTGGTGTTTTGAAGACTTATAGGTTAAGGGACTAATGCATTTGTGAGTGTACACAGGCTTATAAGTCTATGAGGAGTTTGATATTTATAGAGAAAGTCGAGCCCTAAAAATGAATGTCTTCAACTAAAGACTTTGGCATTCTAAAGACTTTGAAAGTGAAGAAATTGGTGTGATCGTGAAGACTTGGTATTCATGCGAGGAATATGAGGTGTGATGACTTTTGTTTTCGTATTTTCATTTTCTTTTTCTTGAGTCATAGGAAACACCATACTGCTAAAGGGGGTCAAGGTAAAACTAAGGAAAAGTTTCCAAGTGATGCTTATCTCAAATCCTATAGCTACCAATCCTGTCGAGTGAAGCCACTAGAAATCTCATATAGTTGATCAATTTCTTGATGTGAGAAGAAGATCTTCCGGGTCTCGAGAATTTGTCCTGACTGAGGAGTTAGGAATTTGCCAGTACGGATTGCCTACAAGTGAGCAACATGATAGCCCTGAGGAATTTGATACTCAAATATCCAACCGTTGTTGTGCTACGCTCCAGCTATCCCAAAATATCTACCCACCTAACGGTCATCTCATTGAAGGGCATTTATGTCTTATCATGTCTGGCTGCTCCCTAGGCTATAAATAGCCACCCCCTACAACCACTAGCTGGTTGGTTGCTCCGAGAGAAACTGACACTTGTTAACTAAGAGCATCCCATCCTCCGAGGACTTTGAGCGAAAATCATCAGTGAGGAAAACCCAAACCCAAACACCTACAAACCCAAAGTGATTGAGCATCACTGAAGAGATTGTTCCTGTGTGGAACCGACGCTTATTACCTTTGAGCATTGTGTATCCTCCAAACGGTTAGGCCTCATGGTCTAGAGCATCCAAGAGGAAATTGTGGATCGCCGAGTGACCGAGTCTCTGTGTCGGGGGTTGCGCGAGGCATATGCCAATGGATGGCTTATCATGGTGGGAACGAGTAGAACGTCGCTGGTGCCTGGAAGCGGGATAAGGCGTAGACACGAACGCCGGCGCACTTTACCTAGGTTTGGGGCTCTCCTAGGAGATAACACCCCTAGTCCTGCTCTGCGGGGTCTCCGCATGATCACCACTAGTGGATACAATGGTGCTCCTCGAGCTGTATGCTAGAGGTAGAGGCAGGCTCGCTCTCTCCTTCCTCTAGGTATGAGTCTAGTTCTAACAGGTTGGGAACCCTTTGCATGGGTGCCTTGGGGGGTTTATATAGTCCTACCCCCCAGGGGTACATTGGTAATCTGGCCAGGTGTAGGACTCGGCTGTCAGTGTCTCTGGTCGCCGGCTGCTGGGGTCCGCCGCCTGGTGGGCCCCGCCGACTGATCTGGTACGGCACCGACAGGCTGCTCCCGCCGCTCGCGGGTCCTGCCGGCTGCTGATTACTTTAGGCGTGATGCTAATGACGCATGCTTGGTCAGGAGAGCGTGGCTACAGTCCCGCTGCCTGGTGGGAGATCTATGTAGCCACACCGTGTCTCATCTGGTTAATGGTGCTCGGGCCCCGAGGGAGGAATGGACCGCCTGCTGGAAGGCGGCCTCCCTCAGGTCCTACTGGCCAGGCCTCCATCGTCTTCCGGGCTCTTGCTCCCTGGTAGAGCCCGCCGCCTGCAGGCTGTACCGACAAGCCGTCGTGGGAACAGGGCTCCGCATGCGGATGTGGCGTCGAGGATGGAGTAGCAGCAGTGTGCGCGGCAGAGATCTCCTTTGTCTGGCGCTTGTGCCGCCGGACCGGATCTGGGAGGATGGGCTACACTATGGCCACACCCGATCTTGTCTTCTTAATGGGGGCGCATACTTTGAGGGCGCAGTGGGCCGAGTGCTAGGAACTGGCCTCTCTGGAGGCCGCCTGCTAGGAGTCGGCCCGTCTTGATGCCGCCTTCCGGAGCTTGGCCGTCTTCTGGCAGCCGCCCGTTCGGCCAGCCGGCCATCAGAAGGCGGCGCTTCATCTTGATGTCTTGTGGGGCGCAGCCATCCCCGATGTCTTGAAAGATTCAGGGACTCGGGTTAGGCTACCCGTGGCCCATTACTCCGACAGTAGTCCCCGAAGATGGTGCGGCGCCACGGCTGAGAGGCTGAGGAGCCTCAACAGTTTCCTTCTCCGGGTGCTCTGGACGAAAGCTTCATCCGACTCCTGGCAAGCCGCCACGTGGGAGTCAGCCACGTCCAGTCGGATTCGTCTGAAACTTCGAATGCAACGGCGGGAACTGGGTGGCGTGTTAGCTAAGCTTCCAGGCCCGCCGCCCGTCGTGTGCATGCCACGTGGCGTCAAGCAGCCGGGCCAGCCTGCCAGCCCACGCGTGTGATGGGACGCGACAGCAGGCTGGGCCCGCCACTACCGGGCCTCGGCGCGCGAGCGGATTCGCTGCGGCAGAGGCGGCCGATTGAGCTTCTTCGCGGAGTTACTGCGTGCAGTAACTCGCACGGTAAGCGCGGGGACGTGGGGTCGTGGGCAAAGTTAATCCCACGATCCCATGCCCCGCCCCCTCGGTTTCATAGCCCACGGGCTATATGTAGGGGGAGGAGGGGTAGCGGCGGAGCACGCGCGCCCTCCTGCCCCATTCTCTTCTCTCTCTTCCTCCTCCTGCCGCAGCACCCCCGAGCTACGCCGGAGTGCTGTCGCCGCACGTCTTTGTCGAGCTCCTCTGCCCCGAGCCCTCTTTGCCCCGCTCCAATCCTCAGCTCCCCTGCAGCGCCATTCACCTAGCCGAGATTCCCATAGCGCGCGAGCGGGAAGGAGACTGGGACGGGTCGAACGTTAATGAAGACCACATCGCCTTCCTTCGCGACACGCGGGGCCTTCCCGGCACGGGCTACGTGAAGGCGCACGTGCCTCCTGCGGGGGAGATCTCGTTGGCGTCGGCGGAGGGCGAGCGGGTCGTCTTTCGCTCACACTTCATCCGCGGCTTCGGCCTGCCGGCGAGCGGATTTCTCCGCTCGTTCCTCGAGTTTTACCATCTCCAACGTCATCACATCACGCCCAACACAGTGATGTTGCTATCCACCTTCGTCACGATGTGCGAAGGCTACCTCGGCATCCTCCCCACCATCAAGCTGTCGGGAGCGTTCTTCTATACCAAGCTGGGCACCTCCGTCCGGGAGGTGGCAGCCCGATCTTGGCATAACCGCGCGGTCGCCGTCCGTCTCGAGCGCCTTCCCTCCATCAAGCTGCCACAGTCGGTCAAGATGTGGTAGCAATCTTACTTCTACGTGGAGAATGTCGACCCGGCAGTTGTCGCGACCAGATTTCCAGGATACTAATTTCCCAGAAAATGGCCCTTGTGCTCACCAGCCCCAAGATTACTGTTAGCTGATGAGACACCAACTTGATACAGAAACTCCAAGAAAAATACAAAATGTGTAGTACAAGACCATTCTGGCCTATGAGTACAACAAATGGTTTCTAGTGGTTGATGGCGGAAGCGGTTTGCGGTTCATCAGCGTCTCTGGGACTTCATTTCCCACAGGAACAGCTGACCAGGATAACTCCTATCTTCGTGGGGCTGCTATCATCATTGCATAGGTTTTGGGGCTGTCATCGCAACGCTCCTCTCCATGCAAGAAATCTGGCCAAGACAATAGCCAGGGACAAGCCAGTGAGTACTTTGAATGTAGTAGCAAACATTATGAACATAGGTATAACATAATGAATGATAATCATGCTCTGAAATATTCTATGATCACCACGTCAGTCACGAAATAAAAATCCATGATGCACGCAAGCAGGTTATTCATGTACAACATGAATATGCAATAAAGGAGTAGAAATAGAATGCAGCGATCGAATTATGCAGGCGATGCCTCGAAAGGATAATAATATAAAGCATGCCTCGATCGAGGCGTCGGCGACACCACAAAAAGGGCTTATAAATAAAAGAAATAACAAGCATGCCACAGTCGGGCGTTTGTGCGACACCACATAAAGTGCTTATAAATAATTTAAATAACAAGCATGCCACAGTCGGGCGTCTGATCGACACCACATAAAGGGCTTATAAGTAATTTAAATAACAAGCATGCCACAGTCGGGCGTCTCAGCGACACCACATAAAGGGCTTATAAGAGAATAAGCACAGTGAATATCCAGGAGGTAGAACCGTCCCAGGGATACTCAATAATTCAAATAATGTAAATGGTTAGTCCATAATAATAGTAATCATAATCATCATGAGTCACAAGTTATGATCCATGTTCTGGTTTGGCAATTTTTCCTCCGAAAACCGACACTAAGACCGATACTTGACCCATCCCAGGCTGTAGTCCTTAACCATGGACACGGCTATTCGAATAGATATAATCTCTGCGGAGGGTGTACTCTTTACCCACGAGTAGCAGTTCCTTTAGTCCATCGGGACTAATTCCGTCTCTGATCTTTTAATTGAAAACACACGACCGCACACCAGCCTAACTTAGCGATTATGCGGAATCACCCACGACACACGTTAAGCAAACCTCCAAGAGGGGAGGCTACAAGCTCGACTAGCATGGGATCACAAAATTTATAACACGCGCAAACTAGCGGAGCTACCCCCTCGGCTCCAACCGGAAACACCCATGCCCCCGGACCAGGTGGCATGTCTACCAGATGCAGCCGGTATCTTCCACCATGGCCTCTCTGTACGCTGTGTGCTAGGAAGGGGTTGACAACTTACTGAACCGTACCCTACCTATAGCAGGGACAAGTGGTAGTACGAAACAAGTATCGGGGTTACTAGAACAAGACTCGATCTACGGTCGACTCAGGAGGTTAAGGCATTCCCTGCAGGATTAACATAACAAATATATTTCACACCAACAAACATAATCACCACTCATCATACCTTACCATGCCTTATCGGACATAATCGTCTCAACGAATCATTAGAGACAAGTTCACATCTACTCAAGACAGAGACATTCCGGGATTCCTGCCGATAGGCATGAAAGGCTTACGAGGGTGATTACTATCCTTAGCATATCAAATTCCAACAACAAGGAATCATCATTATGCACTCATGAATGTGATCATAACACCACATAAAATATCGAATACTTCACGTCAAGGTGGTGTCATATTTGCATCAAATGACGCACAACAAATATTATGTCGGGGTTCAGAATGCTTGCCTTCAAAAGTATGCAAGTGGGGTTGTACTTTTTGAAAGTTCCGTTCTTCTTCAAAAGTCATTATTTAAGAGAATTTAAAATTAATTGTTTCAAAACAGTACAAAAAGTTGTTTGTAAAATTTACAAATAAATATGAAAATAAAATAGACAAAATTTTAGAAACAACATAAAAAATCAAATCAATTGGACTTATATTTAAAAAGTTATAGCCAGTCAAAGTTTAGTCAAAATTCTGTTTTTAATAAAAATCAGAAAAAGA
The DNA here is from genome assembly GCA_021605205.1 of Aegilops longissima. Taxonomy (NCBI): domain Eukaryota; kingdom Viridiplantae; phylum Streptophyta; class Magnoliopsida; order Poales; family Poaceae; genus Aegilops; species Aegilops longissima. The sequence continues at coordinate 534,490,528 of CM038679.1, read as the reverse complement.
AAATGGTTCGGGGGCTTACGCTTTCCCCTAGCGAAGGCGTATTCGGTGGAATACGTTTACACTTAAGCCAGCGTGGGTCGTCTCGTGGGTCACTGACAGTGGGTCCCTTGGGCCCACTGGTCAGGATTGATCAGTCGCCCGCGCCTTCTTCTCCTCTGGCCGAGCTGTGGCGGGGCTCCGGCGATCGCCGTCAACGAACGGAGGCTCTCCGCGGGATTCTGAGGGCGGGGATGGATCCGCTAGTCCAGGGTGGTCCTCCAAGTGGTTGGTAGGCTAGCGGGGGTGGAGGGGGTCGCCGGCGGCAAGCTACGCGGCGGACGGTGGTTTCGGGAGAAATTGGGGGCTTGGGCTACGGTGGCTCCCGGTCGGGCTAGAGAGGTGGGGCGGCTCCGCACGGTAAAGGGGAGTCGGACGGTGGCGCTGGATGAGATGGGGACGCCCTACTCGTGACGTTTGGCACCGGAGCGTGGCGGCGGCCGAACTGGCCGGAGACGAGGCAGACGGCCTCCCTCCGTCGATTGCTGGCTATGGGAGCACTAGGGAGATCGCCTGAGGTCGCCTGAGCGTCTGGACGAGCTCGGGGTTCCTTTTATAGGCGGTCGAGATTGGTTCCGGGTGAGATAAAACGCCGTGACTCGCCGTTCTATTCTTGGCGAGGCGACATGGCGGCGACGGGCGCTAGCGGACGGGCTCGTGGATGAGCTCGAGCTGTTCCAGAGGGCAGTTGGCGGGCGGCTGTGGCTTGGGCGGCGCTGCCATGGCAAGGGCGTGTTGCGACGCTGGCGTGCCGCCAAGATGGCTCTGACGGCGGTGCTGTAGGGCTTCAGGCGGCTTGAGATTTCATGCGGCGGACGAGAAGCAGGCGTGTACAGGGGTGAGCAACGCTGGGGCAAGACGCGGCTTTCGGTTCTTGTGGCGATGCAAACGTGGCGCTCTGGCGCCAGAGCACACACGCTACATGCTTGACAGAAAGCCAGGGTTGCCTAGAGGTCTTGGGTGAGGCTGGCAATTAACAGGTCTAGGTTAGAGGTGGCTAGGAGATTAGTGGACATGCTGGTTTGTCCAGAGGGGCAAGATCACAATGCAAACATAAAACTATGCCAAAGTTGTCCATGAACACAAGGTGCTCGACAGAATGCCATGGGCATCTATGCATCTCTTCTAGTGGCCCAAATCTCCAGGTTGGGGTCTCTTTAGGTGCATGTGATGATGGCAAGGCTATTTGGGCAAAACCTGAAACTTGTTAGTGCAAGCTTTGCAAATCTTCAGTTCTGGACAGAAAGTGAAGGGCATTATTGCATGGACCAAAAATACTCCAATGGGTCCAATCTCCTGGACTTAAGGGTTTGGTAGGCTGGTCTATAAGCAGGAGAAAAATCAAGGGCAATAGGGCAAGATAAAACTTGGTTGCAGTGCAAAACACTAAACTGGACCTGAATGAAGATGAGGATGATTTTCTCAAATTTTTCATAGAACACCAATGGGTTTTTTTGCATAAAGTTGAATTATACACTACTACTAACATCCCCCAATTTTGGCGGAAATTTTAAAGAAATATTTAAATAGGTTGTAGTGCAAATTACAAACTGGACCAGATTTGAAAACTTGGGGTAGGGCTCATAATCTCCAAATGACTAAAAGAGGTTTTTGCATAAAAGTGATGTAGGAGTATCATATGTAATCCCCAATTTTTGGTGGAATTTTTAAACAAGTATTTGAAAGGGTTGTAGTGCAAATGGAACTCTAAAACTTACGAAAAATCATTTTTAAAGAAATAAAGCTCACGAAAAAAAATGTAGAAATAATTCCACTGATAAAAAGATATGGTCTTGGCAAGATATACAGGTCCATCAATATTTTTGAAAGGTTTCCACCTCTAAGGAAAAACTCAAAAATTCAGAGGGGCAGAGTGATCTGCAATTAAGATATAAAACCAGAAAAAAAATTTAATTTCCTGGCAAAATTTTAATTAATAAATCAAGGTCAAAATTTTTGGGTGTTACAACACTACCCCCCTTAAGAAAAATCTCGTCCTCGAGATTTGCTAAGGGCTGCTTTGGAAAGAATTACTCCTACTATCTCAAAGTAATATCACAAGAATAACCATCCTACCCATGCAATAAAATGTGGCTACAATGACTGGGCAATTAAGTGGTGTAAAGCTACAGTGTGGAATACTGGCGCTACGTGGAAAAATCTATGGTTGGGGGAAACGAGAAATTCCTACTTTTGGTTACAGTAAATTTAGAATAAATTCCTAAATTTCTAAATTACGCTGGTCGTACCCGAGAGCACAATGCTCCCTTTGGCTGACAGGTGGTCCCGGGGCCCACTGTCAGTCTCCTCTTCTACCTCTAGCTCTCTCTTCTTCCTCTCGCTCGCGCGCTTTCCCGCGCTTTCTCCACCGGCGATGTCTAGCGCGTAGAGCATCTAGGCCGTACTGCGGTAGTGCGCGGCGCACTAGCTGCCGGTGCAGGGTGTACTCACCTGCGGGCCAGTGCGCTGTCGGCACTGCTCGTGGATTCACCTCCGAACACCGGTGATCGAGCAACGAGCGGCGCTGGTGGACTTCGCCCACCGTACACCGATCTCGAGCTATAAAATGTCCGAGGTGCTCCTTTCTTCTTCCTCACACCTTGCCTCGCTTCTCCTTCTCCTCCCTTCTCCTCCATTTCTGTTTGCAGGAGCTCAAGACGAGGCTCTAATGGCGGAGGTGATGCTGGACTGGTACATGATCCTGATGTGTGGAGGGTTGGCGGCATTGCTGGGGTTCTCCGTGCTCTTGTGCGTGATGATCCTCGTTGATCGTCGTGATGCTGTCGCTCGAGTGTTAGTTCTCCGCGGTGGCGGTGATCATGAGGATTAAGTGCGGTGTCGGGTGCTAACTGTTGTCAGTGTGCTGGAGGCAACTTGCACCCGAATAATTACCCACAAATCTCTCCTTCAGCGACCGTGGTGTGCTAGGGGGTGATCAGTTAGGTGCAACATGTGCACATGGATTTGCAATTAATGCACGTGGTCGAGTGGTTGTGGTTGTGCGTCTGCTGTCGTGGTGCTGCGTGAATAAAAATATATGTCGTGAAGAGATATACGCTGCAACAACTCTGGGAAAAATCTCACTCCAGAATTTGCCGAGAGTGAAAACAGTTAATCAAAATTAACAGCCGTAAAAACTACTCGCATTAATTGAAACCAAATATTTAATTCATCGCGCAAATTCAGAATACCACGCATAAGTTGCAACACATAAATAAATTCTAGGACCATAAACATAGCAGTGACGTCTACAATGAATACGGCAAATAGATAGGGTCCTGAAAAAACATCTCTGGTACCGGGGCACACTCCTCTTCTATTGGGGGAAGCGGGTTGACTAGTCGAAGAATGCGTCTCTCTTGGTCGGGCCTCAGTGGTCTGCCGATGGCGATATGAGGATTTAAATCAGCGAGGCTCTGGAGATAACCCATTACTCGTTGGGTCAAACGCTCTTGAGCGATGACATCTTGGGCAAGGTTGGCGATGCAGGTCTCTCTCAATTAGATCCACGGGAAAAGATGCTACTTCTCCGGCGCTGCACGACTCGGGAAGTAATAATACCCTCGTTAAGCTGGCATAGGGTACCACAAAGCGAAAGCGAGCAAGCACTTCCGTCATAGCAACTTCTATGGCCATTTCTTGGTCGGCATAGATTTCCCACGAAGGAGACTTCCGTTGGGTCTTGGTTTGGGTTTGCAGGAGGGATGTGCACCTGCCCAATATTTCGAGGTGGATGGGGTGATCCTCGATTTGAGTAACTTATCTTGGGGTGGATGGGTAGAACTCATGATGCTGCTGGGTAAAGTCCCACAATATTTTAACAAAACTACAGGGGTTGTATCTGGAGTTCTCGAGATAAATACTAGGGCTTGGCATGGCAAGGAATGGCTGTGAGAGTTGTGTACAAGGTGAGGGGTACTTGGCAAGGTCACGTGGTGGCCTTTTATATAGCATTGAGGCTGGGTTATCAATTATGGTGTGGGGCAACTAGTTTGTCGAATCTGCTCTATGGGGTCAGGGTCAATGCTACAGATACACATATCTCACAAAAAGTGTATTACTGTGGGTGTCGTCGGGGTGGTTTTTTGTAGCTGTGCCCGGAATTAAAAATGCAACCGCATGCCAACATACTTATGCATGGCTACTATTCAAAACAGAGGCACACAAGCATGCTACAATTAATTATGGCAATACAAGATCACACAATTACAGGGCGTGAACATACTATGACTCGGTACTACTCGAGTGACTTAGTCTACCTCGTTAATATCTAAGCGGGCGTGCCTTGTGGACGTCGAGGCTTCTCCATGGGCTTCACCATCGGGGTTAGCTGGATGGAGTTGAGGGGCTGCAGGGTCGGGGTAGAGATGATGACCATCGCGGGGGTTGTTGGCCAGAATCCCGTTGGAGCGTGTTCCCAAAAGGCGACAAAGCACTTCTGGGGACACCAAAGTATTTTGGTCGATGGTTGGGGCTGACCTCAAGGACTCAATCGGTTGTCCGAATAGCACGACTGGGTTGTCGGCGTCGGGCTCATCTTCTCCTCTTGCCGGGGCTCGGCGAACCAGTTCTCCACGAGCTGCGATCAGATCAAGGGTGGTTTGATCGAACAGTTCCTCTAGTGCACTTACATAGCGCACCAGATGCAACAATGCAAGATCCGTCTCATATTCTCCGTTGGCAACCAGGGGTGGCCTACCATACCCGTCACGGCTGGGTTAGTAGTAGAACGAGCGACAGTTAACTCTGGGCGACAAGTGCCGGAGTTGAACAATAGCCTCTCGAGCAGCTAGTTGGATGGCTTGTGGCTCAAAGGAAGTTGTCCTTCCGGTGAACACAGTAAAGGCGTTGGCGATAGACCCCTACCATAGGCGTGCCTGATGGCCAGAAGTGGTGGCTCTCACGCTCATGGGCCCTTGGTACACAACATAATACGAGGGCTCTTCTATTGCAAAACACGGCGGGTGAGGTTTGCTAGCACGATCCACAAAACCTCTAAGGTTGGTTCTTTGTGGTCTCGTTGTGCACAATGGGGCCGAGCATTGTAGCTTCGGTTCGGGGAAGAGGCTGTGATGTCTGGGTTGAGGCTAAGCGTGCCCTTTTATAGAAAAAAGGGATGGAGTCTTCCTTCATGCGCTTGCGAAAGAGACTATTTAGGTGTCGGTCCTTTGGCGTGATCGGCGAGGCTAAGCTGATATGTTGAGCACCGGCCAAAAGGTGTCGGGTCCTTTGTGTGGTTATCTTACACGAGAAGCTTGGCCGGGGTTAGGTTAAGGTCTGGTGGATTGGTTAAACTAGGTTTATTGACCTGGCCAAGATAGGATTAGCCAATGGTCAGCCTGGCTCTAATACCAAGGTTGTCGCGACCGGTTTTCCAGGATATTAATTTCCTAGAAAATGGCCCTTGTGCTCACCAGCCCAGGATTACTGTTAGGCGATGAGACACCAACAATCTGAAACTCAAGCAAAATACAAAATGTGTAGTACAAGACCATTACGGCCTATGAGTACAACAAATGGTTTCTAGTGGTTGATGGCGAGGCGGTTTGCGGTTTATCAGCGTCTATGGGACTCCATTTCACACAGGAACAGCTGACCAGGATAACTCCTATCTTCGCGGGGCTGCTATCATCATTGCATAGGTTCCGGGGCTGTCATCGCAACGCTCCTCTCCATGCAAGAAATCTGGCCAATATAATAGCCAGGGACAAGCCAGTGAGTACTTTGAATGTACTCGCAAACATTATGAACACAGGTATAACATAATGAATGATAATCATGCTCTGAAATATTCTATGATAACCACGTCAGTCACAAAATAAAAATCCATGATGCACGCAAGGAGGTTAGTAATATACAACATGAATATGCAATAAGGGAGTAGAAATAGAATGCACCAATCAGGTGTCTGAAGCAACGGCTTGAAAGGATAATAATATAAAGCATGCCTCAGTCGGGCGTCTGAGCGACACCACAAAAAGGGCTTAAAAATAAAATAAATAACAAGCATGCCACAGTCGAGAATCTGTGCGACACCACATAAAGGGCTTATAAATAATTTAAATAACAAGCATGCCATAGTCGGGCGTCTGATCGACACCCCATAAAGGGCTTATAAGTAATTTAAATAACAAGCATGCCACAGTCGGGCGTCTGAGCGACACCACATAAAGGGCTTATAAGTAATTTAAATAACAAGCATGCCACAGTCGGGCGTCTGAGCTACACCACATAAACGGCTTATAAGTAATTTAAATAACAAGCATGCCACAGTCGGGCGTCTGAGCAACACCACATAAAGGGCTTATAAGTAATTTAAATAACAAGCATGCCACAGTCGGGCGTCGATCGACACCCATAAAGGGCTTATAAGTAATTTAAATAACAAGCATGCCACGATCGGGCGTCGATCGACACCCATAAAGGCTTATAAGTAATTTAAATAACAAGCATGCCACAGTCGGGCGTCTGAGCGACACCACATAAAGGGCTTATAAATAATTTAAATAACAAGCATGCCACAGTCGGGCGTCTGATCGACACCCCATAAAGGGCTTATAAGTAATTTAAATAACAAGCATGCCGTAGTCGGGCGTCTGAGCGACACCACATAAAGGGCTTATAAGTAATTTAAATAACAAGCATGCCACAGTCGGGCGTCTGATCGACACCCCATAAAGGGCTTATAAGTAATTTAAATAACAAGCATGCCATAGTCGGGCGTCTGAGCGACACAACATAAAGGGCTTATATGTAATTTAAATAACAAGCATGCCACAGTCGGGCGTCTGAGCGACACCACATAAAGGGATTATAAGTAATTTAAATAACAAGAATGCCACAGTCGGGCGCCTGAGCGACACCACATAAAGGGCTTATAAATAATTTAAATAACAAGCATGCCACAGTCGGGCGTCTGAGCGACACCACATAAAGGGCTTATATGATAATAAGCACAGTGAATATCCAGGAGGTAGAACCGTCCCAGGGATACTGAATAATTCAAATAATGTAAATGGTTAGTCCACAATAATAGTAATCACAATCATCATGAGTCACAAGTTATGATCCATGTTCTGGTTTGGCAATTTTTCCTTCGAAAATCGACACTAAGACCGACACTTGACCCATCCCAGACTGTAGTCCTTAACCATGGACACGGCTATTCGAATAGATATAATCTCTATAGAGGGTGTACTCTTTACCCATGAGTAGCGGATTCCTTTAGTCCATCGGGACTAATTCCGTCTCTGATCTTTTAATTAACCTTTGACCGCACACACCAGCCTAACTTACGGTGTGCAGAATCACCCACGACACCCGTTAAGCAAAACTCTAAGTGGGAGGCTACAACCTCGACTAGCATGGGATCACAAAATTTATAACGTCGCAAACTAGAGCTACCCCTAGGCTCCAACGGAAACACCCATGCCCCGGACCAGGTGGCATGTCTCGGATCTGGTGGTATCTTCCACCATGGCCTCTACATGCGGTGTGTGCTAGGAAGGGTTGACAACTTACTAAACCGTACCCTACCTATGGCAGGGACAATTGGTAGTACGAAACAAGTATGGGGGTTACTGGAACAAGACTCGATCTACGGTCGACTCAGGAGTTAAGGCATTCCCTGCATGATTAATATAACAAATATATTTCACACCAACAAACAGAATCACCACTCATCATACCTCACCATGCCTTATCGGACATAATCGTCTCAACGAATCATTAGAGACAAGTTCATGTCTACTCAAGACAGAGACTTTCCCGGATTGCTCCCGATAGGCATGAAAGCATACGAGGGAGATTACTATCCAAAGCATATCAATTCCAACAGCAAGGAATCATCATTATGCACTCATGAATGTAATCATAACACCACATAAAATATCGAATACTTCACGTCAAGGTGCTGTCGTGTTTGCATCAAATGACGCACAACAAATATTATGCCGGGGTTCAGAATGCTTGCCTTCAAGAGTATGCAAGTTGGGGTGCACTTTTTGAAAGTTACCTTCTTCTTCAAAAGTCTTATTTTAAGAGAATTTAAAATTAACACATAGTTTCAAAACAGTACAAAAAGTTGTTTGTAAAATTTTCAAATAAATATTAAAATAAACTAGACAAAATTTGAGAAACAACAGAAAAAGAATCAAATCAATTGGGCTTATATTTAAAAAGTTATAGCCAGTCAAAATTTAGTCAAAATTCTATTTTTAATAAAAATCAGAAAAAGAAAATGGTGGGCTTACACTTTCCCCTAGCGAAGGCGTATTCAGTGGAATACGTTTCCACTTAAGCCAGCGTGGGTCGTCTCGTGGGTCACTAACAGTGGGTCCCTTGGGCCCTTGGTCAGGTTGACGATCGCCTCGCCTTCTTCTCCTCAGCCCAGCGGTGGCGGGGCTCAGCGATCCCGTTGTGACGGAGGCTCCCTTGAGATTCTAAAGGCGGGGATGGATCCACTGGTCTAGGGCGGTCCTCCCAGTGGTTGGTAGGCTGGCGGGGGTGGAGCGGGTCGCCGGCAGCAAGCTACGCGGCGGATGGTGGTTTCGGGAGCAATTGGGGGCTTGGGCTACGGTGGCTCCCGGTCGGGCTAGAGAGGTGGGGCGGCTCTGCGTGGTTGAGGGGAGTCGGACGGTGGCGATGGATGAGCTGAGAGGCCTGCTCGCATAGCGTCTGGCACCGGGCGTGGCGTGACTGGCCGAACGTGGAGGCAGGGACGGCCTCCCTCCGTTGATTGCTGGCTATGGGAGCACTAGGAAGAAGGCTGAGGTAAATGCGAGCAGTGCAGGCGAGCTCGGGGCTCCTTTATAAGCGGTCGAGGTCGGTTCAGCGGCTGCGGATAAACGCCGGTGAACCGCCGTTCTGTTCTGGCGAGGCGGCGTGGCGGCGGCAGGCGCTAGTGGGCGGGCTCATGGATGAGCTCGAGCTGTTCGAAGGCGGTGATGGTAATTGTGGCTTTGGCGGCGCTGCCATGGCGGCGTGTTCGCGTCGCTGGCGTGCCGCCAAGAGAACTCGGCAACGGCGCTGTAAAGGCGTCGGCGACTTGGAAGTTCTGGCGGCAGGGCGAAACAGGCGTGTACAGGGGTGAGCAAAGGCGGGGCAAGCGGCGGCTCGGTTGCGTGCGTGCAAAAGCGTGCGCGCCTGGCACGCCGGAAGGACGCTGCGCTACATGCTCAACAGAAAGCCAGGGTGGCCTAGAGGTCTTGGGTGAGGCTGGCAATTAACAGGTCTAGGTTAGAGGTGGCTAGGAGATTAGTGGACATGCTGGTTTGTCCAGAGGGGCAAGATCACAGTGCAAACTTAAAACTATGTCAAAGCTGTCCATGAACACAAGGTGCTCGACAGAATGCCATGGGCATCTATGCATCTCTTCTGGTGGCCCAAATCTCCAGGTTGGGGTCTCTTTAGGTGCAAGTGATGATGGCAAGGCTATTTGGGCAAAACCTGAAACTTGTTAGTGCAAGCTTTGCAAATCTTCAGTTCTGGACAGAAAGTGAAGGGCATTATTGCATGGACCAAAAATACTCCAATGGGTCCAATCTCCTGGAATTAAGTGTTTGGTAGGCTGGTGTATAAGCCGGAGAAAAATCAAGGGCAATAGGGCAAGATAAAACATGGTTGCAGTGCAAAACACTAAACTGGACCTGAATGAAGATGAGGATGATTTGCTCAAATTTTTCAAAGAACACCAATGGGTTTTTTGCATAAAGTTGAATTATACACTACTACTAACATCCCCCAGTTTTGGTGGAAATTTTAAAGAAATATTTAAATAGGTTGTAGTGCAAATTACAAACTGGACCAGATTTGAAAACTTGGGGTAGGGCTCATAATCTCCAAATGACTAAAAGAGGTTTTTGCATAGAAGTGATGAAGGAATATCATATGTCATCCCCAAATTTTGGTGGAATTTTTAAAGAAGTATTTTAAAGGGTTGTAGTGCAAATGGAACTCTAAAACTTATGAAAACTCATTTTTAAAGAAATAAAGCTTAGGAAAAATAATTGTAGAAGTAATTCCACAGATAAAAAGAAATGGTCTTGGGAAGATATACAAGTCCATGAATATTTTTGAAAGGTTTCCACCTAGAAGGGAAAACTCAAAAATTCAGAGGGACAGAGTGATCTGCAATTAAGAGATAAAACCAGAAAATAAAAAACTTAATTTCCTGGTAAAATTTTAATTAATAAATCAAGGTCAAATTTTTGGGGTGTTACAGCAGTCGACTTCATCAACCTGCCGGCCTATGAAGCCGGCCCTCCAGCTAAGCCTCGGGCCAACTGGGGCTACAAGCCGAAGCCGGTGTCAGCATATGGCGCTGCCGCCATCAACCAACTCCGGGTGCTGACCGACGTCAAAGGCCTCAAGGCGTCCGACTTGCTGGTGCGCCAAATGCGTGCCTTTGGTTCTCCCTCCAAGGCCGGCCTCACTTGATCGAGACGGATGGCGGGCACCTGACCCATGCCGGTGAGTACCAAGGAGATGTCGGCGGAGGAACGAACGGTGAGCGAGATCTCCGACCTCAAGCTGGAGGTGCCTGGCGGTTCCATGGCCGCCCGTACTCAGCTTGAGACCCGCCACCGGCGTAAGTTCTTCAACCTTTCCCTTCTTCAATACGCCGTCTTGATTCCGTCTTGCGGTCTTGAGCGATCGGCCTCTTGCCCTTTGAAACAGATCTACATCTACGGCGACAGCCGCCATCATAGAGGCGGGTGGCCCGTATACCGGACGAGTGGCGGCGTGGGCGACCCGACCGGCGGCCGCCTTGGAAGACAAGCCACGGCGGCGTCTATGGGTTGGTGGCTCGAAGAAAAGCGGCATCAAGACTTGGCTGGCGATGGCGATGAGGAAGGCAGGCGCGCCTACTGCGAGGCACCGGCAGAGGCGGGCGAGCCCCTCCTCGAACCGGCCTTTCGGCCAGCAGTGGCGTAAGCAGTCACGCCGCCTTGTTGATGGGCGAAGAAAGCGAAGAATCCGACCGCGCGACCCGGCGGAAGGAGCGCCCATGTGACAAATATCAGAAGCTCCCAAAGACGCCTCCCATGGTTTCGGCGTGAGTATCGTTTCTTGTGCTTCTTCTTCCTTGTCGATTCTTTCTGAACTTGCTTTGCTTTATTTTCTTGACTTAGGGCCCCACTCTCTCTTGAGAAGTCGGCCGCCGCCTCCATCATTGGGTCGGCGGAGGCCTCCACCACCACCCGACGAATCGATCATGTGCCGACCTCCGGGAGGCGCGGGAGCGAAAGGCGTGGGAGGTGCGCGAGGAGCAGGAACTCATCATGTTGCTCATCGACATATGGATTTGTGGGGCTGCCGATGCATGGGAGTTAGTATACATATGTTCCATGTTGCTAAAATTATATGAGGTAGAAGCATGAAGATTATTCTGAATCAGCTGTTGCGCATAAATAGATGCTTGATTGATAAAACTAGGGCTAGCCGACACATTATGCTGATTAAATGATCTAGCAACAACATATGCATTATTTGCATCTACATAAGTGAATTGAGTATTCATATTACCTTTGTAGATTGCAAACCCTAGATGACGATCTATTCGTAGCAAGAACGTGCCGGTGACTTTTCAAAGCTTTGTCCCCAGCGGAGTCGCCAAAAAGTGTGTTCGCATACGAACACGTCACCTGTGTACCCTCGACGCCGGGGGTGATGCACCGCAGCTCATGTCGAAGGAGACCCGCCGGAAGAGCGGTACGCAAGACAATCCGGCGGTCGCTTTTGGAGACCCGAAAACCCACGCAGCCGGGATGGACCCCGTCAGGGCGTGCGGCGGCTATGGGCTTCCCTAGGTCGACCTGACCGCCCCTAGGGCCTCATGGTTCGCCGCCCTGCAACAAGAAGAACGAACGAAGAACGAGGAAGAAGAAGTACAAGGGAGAAGGAAAAGTAAAGGTAAAAAGTGGTATATATTTATTCAATTGTGTGTTGTTCAATCGGCCGTCACCCCTTAGATATATAAGAGGCGGCTGGACTTCCCGTGCAATGAAAAGGCTTGGATCCACGTCCAAAACCCTAGTCAAATTCAGAATCAGAACTTTCCAAAACTGTACGGTTTACGACCTGGCTACACATTACGGGCCACGTTTGAGGCAGTAAGCAACCTCGGATGGAAATGAACCCAAAAACAATCTTGACCGTTTCGACGAGGCGAACAACTTTTTTGTTGAACGTTTTTCGATGAGAGGCCATATCAAGGGACTTTTCGGCTGTTTTCCGAAGTCTGCGGCAGAAAAATCCAAAACCCGGACAAACATCCCCGGAGTCTCCGGCCATCCTCGGAGAAATCCAAAACCCGGATGATCATTCCCGGAGTGTCCGGCCATCCTGATGCAGCCACACATTTTCGGTTGTAACTTTTGCATACGAACTCCGATTAAGACGTCACTTATATAAAAATCAATCGTTTCGACGAGACGAAGACAATCCGTGTAGATCACTTTCCCATACGAGGCAGTCTTGGTGGTGTAATCAGCCGAATAGTGTTCTGAATACAAAATCTCGGTATTTCAAACACAACTTCAGTCTTTGAGATGAGATCGGATGGCGATGGCCCAAACATCAAAGTTTCTCCTTTTGATGATACGGAACTTTCTTAATTTTACCACTTTTTCATTTGAAGCCATGTTAATTAAGTTCTTGGTCGTGCCAAAGTCTGGTGTCAATAGTGCCCCCGCCACCACCATCTGGAGAGGCGCGGGACAAGTAGCCGGCAGACCTGCCGTCGCAACCAGCCGCAGGAGAGATGGTGACAGGCCCGACTCCCGAGGACCGCACACCATCTCGCCTCCGGTTTGCAAAGGCGGCTTCGGCACCATGCCCGCTAGAAGTCGGTGCCGCGAGCTCTTCGATCCGGACGCCTTGAGCGACCAGTGCAGCGCCGTGACTCGGTGCGAGGGGAGTCGGGACGGGCCCTTTGAATCAGGCGATCTGGACGTCCAAGGCAAACTCCGAGCCGAGGTCGACGCCCTAAAACGGTGCAACCAAGCGTTCTTGGACTCGCGAGCGGCCATCCAGATATGTTTCTTCTTTATTTATAATTCTTGTACTTCTACGTAGAGGCGGCGCTATTTCCATTGGAGTGTAGTTCGAGTTTGGGTAAATACGCTAGCGGTGACTCGAAACAATTGGCAAGCTCCGGGTGCTAACATTGTCTGATATCTTCACTGCAGGATTATCATAACCTCCGCGCGGCCGCCTTCAACTCCAATGTCCAGGAGCTGAATCAACGGACCGCCGACTTGTCAGAAAGCCGGAGTAAGTCTTTGTTTTCTTTCTCTGAGGCGCGATAGGCGCACCATGGCTATAATCCCGAGATTCGGGCGATCTTTGGCGGTCGGGCTGGATCTTCCCGGCAACTGTTCTTCTTCTTTGTTGATTTTGATAACTTCTTTCTCCTTGGTAGTTTTGGCTTGTGAACTGTAATCCCAGATTAGACCAGCTAACGTCGGTCGGGCGGATCTCCCAGCAACTATACTTCTTCTCTGTTGGCTCTTGGCGCCTTTTCTTTCTCCCCTTTTGCGAGGCCAGCGCCGTCTGCGGCTTTGCAGTGGGTGCAGCCAACACCGCCTTGCGCGCCAAGGAGGTGGAGTGCGACAAGCTGAACCAAGAGCATGACCGGCTGACCACGCAACTGGTGGAGCAGGCGGAGCTTCTCTAGAAATCCTAGCAGGAGGCGGAGGTGAAGGAGGCCAGCCTCCTCGCTGAGTTCGAGACCGAACACTCTGCCTGGACCGACAAGGAGGCATTGCTGACTGCCGGCTTTGGCGAGATTGAAGACATGGTTGACGGTAAGCTTTTTTATTTCCTTAAGCCGCCGGCTGCTGATCGAGCTGGCTTCTTGCTTCTAACTTTGGCTCTTTTCCTTTCTGTTTGAGCATACTTCTTCCTTGGTCACTGTGACACCGCCAATCAGCCCATTGAGGCTGACCGTGAAGAGCGGAGGGTAGAAGGTGTGCAAATTGCTGCCTATGCCCCCAGGATCCTAAGCGAACAACTTCTCAGCATTCAGGCCCATCTTCGTCCGGCTCATCGGATACTGTGTCGTCTTTCTTCAGTGCTTCGGGGCGCAGGCCATCTCTGCCCTGTGGCCGGACATGCTGGCTCCGCGCACTCCCAGCCGGGCTACCGACTGGCTGGAGGTGGCGGTCGGCCGTCTTGAGGTCTGGAAGGGCTCCTCGGCCCGGGCTAGAGCATGCCGGGCCTTGGAGTTCGTCAAGGCGAGGTACCCTGGGCTAAATCTAGACCAGTTGACCACATTTCGACAGGAGGCCCAGGAGGAGCTGGTGGCGGTGGAGCGTGATCTTGTCAAGCGGGCGGCGGCGATCGCCGAGTACACCAACACTAGCGTCTTCGTCCGGGCTGGCTGAGAATGGTGCGGCGCCACGAGTGGTTCGGGCTGAACCCGGAAGATGGCGAGACTCGGCCAAGTGATCGACTCGGCTGACGAGGAGAAAGGCGAGGAGGGCGAGGAAGGTGAAGAGAAGCGCCCGGAGGCTGGCGGACGGCCAGCCTCGGCTCAGCTGCGCCTCGACAGCGAGCCACGCCCGGCGAGCCAGCTGCTGCTTGAAGGGACCAGCGGAGGCCGACAGATCGGCCGCTCCACCAACCGGCACCACCGACTCCACCATTCTACCGAGCCCGTCTGCTGCTCCCTAGGCTGCCAACTTATCTTTTGCTTTTATCTACTTATCAGTCTCGACAAACTCTGTTAACTTTGCACAATTCCACCCGAGGGATGTATTTCAAACTTCTGTTGAACGTTGGCCAAGGGCCTTTTGATATGTAAATATACTTGCCGAGTTTTATGTTTCCTTGCTTTCTGCTCTTTGGCCTTTTTGCTTTGTCGCCTTCCCTCAGTTGCCGTCTTGCCAACCGAACAGCCGCCCTGCGAACTATGGCTGGGTCAAGTACTTAGCCGCTTTTGGGAAAGCAAGTACTTAGCCGCTTAGAGCTTTTAGCAATTTAAGTAGAAACCGGCCGGCCGGCTGCTCAGCAGCCGGTCGACGAGGCGGGGAGCCGGCTTGAACTATGTACATGCTTTGGTTCCTTAGCCATTTTTCATGCGGACACCTTTCCTACCTTTGACTCCTGCATACCGCACAGCCGCTCTGCGAGCTGCGGCTTTGGCAGGAGAAGGCCCAAGTGTCAACACATTACTTGTCCGGCTGCAGGAAGCATTACATAGTACAAGGCGGCGAGCCCCCGGGTCGACTGGTCGAACACGGTGCTAGGCCGACAAATGAAATAGCACATTTATATGCATAATATACTTATCATATAGATAAAAGAGGGTAGTCCCCGAGCTCTTCTCGGGGGACCTGGAGTCTGCGTACTTAATACAAAAGTTGGCGTCGTACATACTGCATCAACTGTAAAACCTTCGAAGGAGGTTTGCATTCCATGGCCGCTCCGTCTCCTTGCCGGAGTCGTCTCTTTTGAGTGCTCGAGGCTTCTGGGCATCGCTCAGGTAGTAGGAGTCATTGCCCAACACATTGCTGATGATGAAGGGCCCTTCCCAAGGTCGCGAGAGCTTGTGCTGGCTGGCTGTTCACTGGATCAGCCGGAGCACAAGGTCTCCCTCTAGGAAGGATCTTGGCTTGACCTTCCGATTGTAGTATCGGCGCAGGCTCTGCTGGTAGATGATGGACCGACTGAGTGCCAACAGCCGACCCTCTTCCAGCAGATCGACGTCGTCTTCTCATGCTTCTTTGGCCTCCTCTTCGGTGTACATGGTGACTCGAGGGGAGTCGAATTCTATATCCGTCGGGATGACGGTTTCGGCACCGTAGACGAGGAAGAAGGGGCGTGAAGCCGGTTGATTTGTCTGGGGTTGTGTGTAGGCTCGAGAGGACGACTGGTAGCTCATCGAGCCAGCAGCCGACCGAACGCTCAAGGGGCTTGACCAGTCGGGGCTTGATGCCGGACAAAATGAGGCCGTTTGCTCGCTCTATTTGGCCATTTGACTGCGATTGGGCAACGGACGCTAAGTCCAGTCGGATGCCCTGCGTCGGGCAGAAACGAGCCAAGGCACCTTTGGTAAAGTTCGTGCCGTTGTCGGTGATGATGTTGTGTGGTATGCCATACCGGATGGTGATGTCGGAGATTAAAGTCATAGGAGTCGGACGATTCAACTTCTTGATTGGTTTTGCTTCTATCCACTTGGTCAACTTGTCCACTGCAACAAGTAGATGAGTCATGCCACCGCGGGCTGTCTTGAACAGTCCCACCATATCCAGGCCCCAAACTGCAAAGGTCCAGGCAATGGGGATAGTCTTGAGTGCAGAAGCCGGCTGATGTGGCTTGGAGCGGAACTTCTGGCACCCTTTGCATTTCCGTACCAAGTCTTTGGCATCTTCTAGAGTAGTCGGCCAGAAAAAACCATGGCGGAAAGCTTTGGCGACAAGTGCTCTTGAAGCCACGTGGTGAGCACACTCGCCTTGGTGGATATCTTTGAGGATTGCCTAGCCTTGCTCCGGCTCCACGCATCACTGGTAAACACCAGTGACACTGCGCCTCACAAGTTCTCTGTTGACAATGGTGTACGCTGCCACCCAATGTTGCACTTGTCGGGACGAGATCTCATCAGTCGGCAGCTCTTTATTCACCAGAAAGTTGAGGATGGGCTGAGCCCAGGAAGGTGCTGCAGTTTCTTCGATGGCTAGGACTGCTACTTGCACGAGGGCGGTTGGGCCGGGAGGCAGCGGGTTGAAGTTGGCTGCTGCTTGCTGAGTGGAAGAAGTCCCCGGGCTGACTGTTGTAGTCCTCAGGCTGGGTTGTGAAGTCCCCAGGCCGGGTGTGACTGCTGCAGTCCCCGAGCCACCTGCCGAAGTTCCTACGCCGGCTGCTGGGGTCCTCAAATCTGATCCGACTACTTCTGGAGGAGCCGGCACGAAGATGGAGTCTGATTCTGGTGACGGCTTGACAGACGGCTTGAGGAGGCATTGCAGGGCGGCGCCGGCTGGTATTGCTTGCTGGGTAAAGCCAATCCATGCCAAAGCATCAGCTTGCTCGTTGTCATTTCTTGGCACATGGAGGAACTCGCACCCTTCAAAGTATCCACTGAGTTGCTGGATGAGGAAGCAGTAGCTGGCCATATTTGCATCCTTGGCGTCCCAGTCGCCTGACGATTGCTGGACCACCAAGTCGGAATCATCATAGCAGAGGATCCGGCAAATGCTGAGTTCCTTGGCAAGCCGGAGCCCGTGAATGAGCGCTTCGTATTCAGCAACATTGTTGGAGGCGGCAAAGTGGATTTGCAGCACATATCTGAGCTTGTCGCCTTTGTGAGAGGTGAGGACAAAGCCGGCTCCCAAACCGGTGAGCATTTTGGAACCATCGAAGTGCATCCGCCAATGGGTGGAATCTTGCGTTGGCGGCAGGTACTGGGTCTCGGCCCAGTCGACGAGGAAGTCGGCCAGCGCTTGTCACTTGATGACGGTGCGAGGCTGGTAGTAGATGGTGTAGGGGGCCAAATCTATAGCCCATTTGGCCAATCGGCCTGAAGAATCTCGGCTTCCAATGATCTCGACAAGTGGAGCTGTGTAGACCACAGTGATTTGGTGCTCTTGAAAGTACGGCTTCAGCTTCTTGGCAGCAAAATGCATGCCGTAGCACATCTTCTGATAGTGGGGGTAATTCTGCTTGGAGGCAACACTTCACTCAGGTAATACACGGGCCTCTGGACTGGCAGTGCTTTGCCTTGTTCTTTTCGTTCCACAACTATGACTGTGCTGACCACCCGGCTGGTGGTGGTGATGTAGAGGAGCATGGGCTCCTTAGGAGTCGGAGCCGCCCGGACAGGCGGAGTGGTTAGCGTCTTCTTGAGTTGGAGAAAAGCTTCATCTGCCTTGTCGTTCCTGTCGGATTTCGGGTTCCAGCAGACCCTCTAGGTTCCAACTCTGGGGTGCAAGCGGAGAGCTCGCCCCCTACCTACCTGCACCTCGCCGCCTCGCTAGGATCTAAACTACCAAAAGAACAACACAAGAGACACAGGGTTTATACTAGTTCGGGCCACCATTCTGGTGTAATACCCTTCTATAGTTTGTGGTGTGGTGGATTGCCTCTGGGGCTGATGATGAACGATACAAGGAAGAACAGCCTCGCGAGGGTCTGTTCTTGGCTGGTGCGATGAACTGATAGGGGGAGTTCAGTCGCTTCTTTCTCTTTCTCTGCCTTGATACAAGATGCCTCTACCTGTGGGTGGCTAGTCTATTTATAAGCGGAGGCCTGGGCCTCTTCCCAAATATTGGCGGGAAGGCGCCAACAATTGGCCATTTGAAGGGAACTTCTAGTACACTTATCCGGACTAAAGTTGGTCCTCGCTGTCAAAGGCTCTGGTGGTGGCAGCTGGCTTGGGCTCCATGATGAATTCCTTCCTGCCGTTACTTGGTCTTGGTCTTATTGCACGCAAAGCAGGTGCCTTTGCTTGATGCTCTGCTTTGCCGTTGCCCCTTTGCACCAAAGAGGAAAGAGAAGCAGCGCGGGCTGGCGCCGACCTGGCGCCCTTAGTAAATCATGGCTTGCGTCATGGGCACCTCGTGAGTACCCGCCTTGATCTCTCCGCCTCCTCGCGAGCCCACGCATAGCGAGCCGTGCTGAGAAGCTTCTGTCGCGCCCGCGATGCTTGGCCTGCGAGGTCTTGAGCTTGTCTGATGAAGATGGGCCGTCTTTGGGCCACCCCTTGAACCACGCCCGCAGGCCGCGGGTAAACAAGTCAGGTACCCCGTTCCCGAGGTGGCAGTAGCCCGGGCCCAAAGCGCGCCCGGACTTGGCTGAGCGAGAAGCGAAGGGCAAGTCGAAGTGCCATGAGCCCTAACAGCCTCGCCCTTAGGCGCCCGCGTGGTGATTGATTGGGCGTGGGCGCCTTAGCAGCTGCGAATCGACAAAAAGCGGCATCTGTCTAGGTTTTGCATCCCTTGCCTCCTCCGGTCATTGCTCAGATCCCCTTTCTTGCGGCTTTCGTTCCTGCCTCCGAAATCTCCAGATCTACTTCGACTGCGAGCCCTAGCAAGACATGGCCAGACCCTGGCCGGAGCTTGGTACTCAACCGCCTTGTACTCGCCAAACGTGTCAGAGAAGGGCCTTGCCCGGGTGTGCCGGATGGTGGCGGTGCAAGGCAACGACGAGGCAGAGGTGCTCAGGGCTGGCTCCGCCCTTCCTGAGGGCCAAGGAAGCACCTTCTATCCGCTCTCCGTGAGCGCCATTGCTGCCGGTCTGGTGCCTCCCTTTTCTGAGTTCTTCTTCTTTGTCCTCCGCCATTACAAACTGCAAGCTCTGCACCTCCACCCCAACTCTGTTCTTCTTTTGGCGATCTTCGCCTACTATTGTGAGGCTCACGTCGGGGTGCAGCCCTCAGTGGCCTTGCTGCGCCACTACTTCTACCTCCGGACCTCTCGCGGTCCCATCTCCACGTGCGCGAGCTTTGTCGTGTATGGCAGCTCCAACGCCATCTCGAAGCCCGGGAAGAGGATTGAGGGCTTCAAGAGCAAGTGGGTCATGGTAGACGCTGGGCGCATCCATCCTCGGCTGATTCTGCCCACGGAGCAGCCCACGAGCTCCGACGATTGGTCTCACGCGGAACTCGTGGATCCCCTTATAAAGCAGTCTTTGGAGAAGATGGGCCAGCGGATCTGTGGCGAGCAACATGGCGATGGCGAAGCTGACAGGCGTCGCTCGAGGAGTTCTGGAGCACCGGTGGCCCGCATCGCCGATGCTCGCTTCCACTATGGAGGCCCACCGAGCCCCGAGTCTTGGCCGACGAAGAGCTGGCTGCGGTCCTCCAATCTTTGGTTGGGGAGGCGTGGCGAGATGGGCGCTCTGTACCCCTATTCGCCGAGATGATTGGGAGGCGGCGGTGGAATCCATGCCCGTCTTCAATGGGGCGGGCCGTGCCGTGGAGGTTCCGAGGACCCGGTGGACTGGCGACGGTGAACGTGTCCTCCGGCGACTCCAGCGAAGAGGAGGAAGAAGAGGAGCGGGGAGGGCGGCCTGACTCTGAGGCGACCGACGGGGAGTCGAGAGCGCCCCTCCCCCGGCACAGGTCACGCGCTCTCCGCCTCTTGCCGAGCGACGACGAGGATGGTGATGAGTGGGGTGGCGAGAGCTTGCCCCTGATCCCGAAGAAGGACAGGACTGGGCTGGTCCCCCGCGGGTCAGCCCCGGCTCCGAGGCGATCCGCAAACGTGCCTCCTGCCCCCGGGCCTCTTGAGGCTGATCCCTGCAGCCGGCTCTCGGGCTTCAAGTATGACCGGAGGTTGCTTGAGCTCGCAAGCGATGACCAGTAAGTGCTTGATTCTTGTTTTATTCCTTGCTTTGTCGCTGAGGCTTGATATATGTATTCCTTGGCTAGGCTGGCGCCTGCGGCGAAGAAGCTAAAGGGGGATCATGAGGCTCTGTCTGGGGCAGTGCCTTCGCCCGCGAAAGAAGGTGATGGCAAGACACGGGCCTTTCCTGCCCGGTCATCCTCGCGAGGCCTGGCGGAGCTAGCTGGGGCAAGCTCAGCCCCCATGGCCCAAGCGACTCCTGAGGTATCCTTGCCTGATGCCACCACCGCAGCTGTTGGGGTGCAGAAGGCCATGCCTCAGGGTGCTGTGGTGACGCTGTCGTCCTCTCCTCCTACTCCACCAACTGTTGTCTCTCCGACTCCTCCCACTGTCCTGGATCGTGCTGCTGCTGAACTGGACCGGCTGCGGCAAGATCTTTTGGGCGCCGACCCTCGCTTGGTGTCCGGGCGCTTGGAGCTGGCCTCCGGCTGGTTCAGGCCACGACGGCTTGCGACGAGGAGAAGCAGCCCGTCCTCGGGGCGAAGGCTGCTCGTGACGCCGCCTTGGGGAGGTGGCGATGCCGAGTCGCTGCCGGTAGCTGGAGAAGCGAGCTGCAGGGCCCTCGTGACCAGCAGCAGCGAGGCCAGCGTCTGTCAGAAGAAGGAGGAAGACATGAAGGCTCGTGGTGACCGTCAGCGACCGGGATGCCAAGCTTAACAAGCGCCGTGACCGCTGGGTCTTGTTGGAGCGGGAGTTGGGCGAAGAGGTCGAGCTGGGCGGCAAGCGTGGGTCCTTGCCGTGGACCGTGTGGCCAGCGGAGATGGAGGTGAAGGCTCGCACCTTCTTTGAGGTCATTGTCTGACAGCGGCTTTGGAAAGCCCGCTGGCCCGCACCGAGGGCAGCCCTGCCAAGCTGCTTCCTTCTGATCCTTGCCCTTGAAGGCGTCACCCTCGGCCTTGGCCCTCTGGTGAGGCGGTAGCGTGTCTGTCTTCTGCAGCAGCAGCGTCCTTACCCGTCTACCTTCACGATCCCGGCGTCGACCTCGATAGCTTCTTTGGAGCCCGTGGCGGCGGGCTTGCCGCTGCACCGCTCTTTGAGGCCGTGAAGGGTCGGCGGAGCTCTGTGGCGAAGTTCAGACCTTCACACCAAGCGAAGCAGCGCTGCCGTCTGAGGCTTCACTGGCCGAACCGCCCAACACAGCTCTGCCGTCAACAAGTGACTCCTTTGTGGCTCATGTTCTCCTTTCAGCTCCTGCAACATGCATCATGCCTCGGGGCGTTTAAACTGCCTTTGGTGTTGTGGCAGTTATGGACTGTAATATTTGCTTTTGAATTCCTTGAGATTTGCGCTTTTCCTTCCTACTTGCTTATGTTCTCGCTTTGTAGAGCCGGCGCCCAGCATACCTCAGCCGCCATTAGCCCGACCGGAAACCAGGCGGGACCAAGGAAGTGAGGGCTACGTGACAAGTTAGGCTCTGAGTCGCGATGCTCGGGAGTCCCCTTAGCGCTGAAACAACAAGTAGGGAGGTGAGATGTATGGGTGAATCTACCATTCTCGTCTGCGAGCCTAGCCCGCGCATACCTCAACCGCCGTTAGCCTTTGAACTAAGGGTGAGGGCTCGTGACCAGTTAGGCTCTGACTCGCGATGCTCGGGAGTCCCCTTGGCGTTTGAGCGGCCCGTACCTTAGCTCCGCTCGCGGAGAAGCGTCTGACGAACCAGGCCGAGGGGCTGGCTGGAATGGCGTCGCGTCTGGCGTGACCAGGCGTAGCCCGTGCCAGCCCCCTCGCGGTACTCTGAGGAGGCTTTGCGATGAGGCGGACATTGAGCTCTGGACTCCCTAAGGTTGATCGGCCGGGGCCACCCTCGATTATTTATCACCGGCGCGAGCATAAGCGCTTCCGTATGTGTCACGGGCATAGCGCTCCTCGGCGGTGTCGTCAGCCAGCAGCGGAGCATGGTGCTTCCCAGTGCGTGGGAGGGCTCCCCTCGGGAGGAGCCACAGGCGTGTACTGCCCATACGACACGTGGCTGGCACGGTAGGGCTGACGAGGTGTATCTGAGGCACCCATGAGCCAGTAGCAGGACTCACGGGGCCCTACCTCAAGGCAGGTTGCGCTGTGCTTTGGGCCTAAACTTGTGATGTGTTCTTGCAAATTTGGTTAGATGCCGGCGCTCGTCCTCGGGTCGAGCCCTCGGCGGGTCTCGGCCGTGTTGGTATGCCAGTCACGATGCCGTGGACAAGGCGAGAGGGTGAGGCTGGAGAGCGGTAGGAGCCCATGAGTCGCGATGCTCAGGTAACCCCCCTTTTAATGTGCAAGCGGCCGACATGAAGGAGAAGGGTGCCGTGGACAGGCATTAAATAACAATCATGATGGGTGAACGCATGACCCAAAATAAGCATAAGAGGGGTACATGCGCTGGAGTGCAGCCCGGCGACTTAGGGATGATGCAGCCCCAGGCGCCCCAACAAAGTATGCTAGGAACATGAAGTAAATGGGATACATGCCGTGGGACGGACCCACGCTGACTGGAAATAATGCAGCCACAGAGGCGCTCCCGGTAAATGAAACTTTAAGGATGTCACTGATAGCGTTGAAGGCGAAGGATGCTGAAGTAGCGGACGTCGTGGGCTGCAGAAGCCAACCTTCACGAGCCCCCAGGCCCAGGAGCCTCGGGAGGCTCCGGAGGCGCTGGTGGCTCCTCTCGGACCATCTCCATCTCCGCCAGGACTGCAGAACGCCTGGCCTCTTGAGCCTCCAGGATGCTCCTCACGAGGCGCTGGTGCGTGGCGGCCACGTTCAGCAAATCGTAAGGCATGCGAACGTAGCTGTGGGGTGGACCTTCGCAGCGCCCCGCGCGTGAGGGCCAGAAGCGCTCCTGAGAGGCGGCTCGGTTGAGCCCTGGTATGTCCATGCAGATGCGCAGCCCACCATCCTTGACTGGATGGGGAGCTATGGCGGGTAAGCGGCGGCTGCCACTCATGACTCTTGACTCCTGCAGCTCCTGAATGATCTGGCTGACGAACTCTTGAGGGTTCGGCCCTCCTTGCCTCGCTCCTTCCTGGGGGAAACGTGCTTTGAAATACGCCTCCAAGTGGTGCCCAAGCGCCTCCCTCGTGACCTTAGCAAGGTCGGTGGCCCTCCAGGAGAGATCCCCCGAGCCTTGCTTGAGGAGGGCACCGGGCACGCCTTCCTATGCGATAGAAGGAGGTGCCCCCTGAACAGGCGCGAACCCTGAGGGGCCTGCCTCCCGAGGGATCGGGCCTGGCGATGTCTTCTTCTTCTTGGGAGCAGTCTAGGGGAGCCTCCCGCTCCTGCGATCTGGGTCTTCAAGTGATGCAGCTTGAAAAGCTTGCTCCAGGGAGCACACTGCGTCTCTCTCTTCACAAGGCACTGTGATGACTCCGCCGCTTCCTTGCATCTTGAGGACGTTGTAGCCGTGATGAGTTACGGCCATGAACTTTGCCAGAGCTGGGTACCCGAGGATGGCATTGTACGGCAGGCGAATGTGGGCGACATCAAAGTCAATGAGCTCGGTGCGGTAGTTGTCGCGCGCCCCGAAGGTGACAGGGAGGCGGACCTGCCCAATCGGGACTGTGGAGCCATCGGTGACTCCGGAGAAAGGCTTGGTTGGTTGAAGCTGATTGTAAGGCACTTGGAGATTGTTGAATGTCTCTACGGACAACACATTGAGCCCTGCTCCACCATCGATGAGGGTTCTGGTGACCTGCACATTGCTGATGATCGGGGAACAAAGCATCGGAGGACTCGGTGTGGCGCGCACTTGATCGTCTGCTGAGCTGAGCGTGATGGCGCCGCTGACCACTGAGAGGCGTGTGGCCTCGAGCTTGGGAGGAGTGCATTCGCTTGCGGGCTAACTACTTTTAGATCGTTGGAATCTTTGGGGCTTGAGCTCCGCCCGGGATGCAAGCGATCGCGCTGCTCACTGAAGCCCCAGCCCCTCGTCTGATGATGGTCCTCGTTTCTCCTTGGCTGCGGCGGCAGAGGAGGGAGGCATGCGTTTCCTTGCAGGCGATCCTCGCGAGGCTGATCCTCCAGCCTCCCACGCGAGGCTGATCCGCCGGCGATCCTCGCGAGGTCGGTCCGCCACCCTTGGCGAGGCCATGGTCTTCCAGCGTCCTCGTTTCTTCCTCCTCCTCGGCGTAGCCTCGTCGTTGCCGTCGGGGCATCGACCGATTCTCCTTCTCGCCTGGCTCGGAGCTCTTGACATTCTTTGTGTTGTGGGTGTGGAGGTCGTGGTACACCTGATACCGGCTGCCCTTGGAAGACTTGGGCTGATCTGCGCCTCGCTTCTTTGTCATGCGGTTACGCATGAGCACGGCAGCCCCTTGCGCTTCCGTCCTTGGCCTTGGACTTCTTCTCTTACGGGTCTGGCTGGCAGCTCGAGGAGGAAAGGCACCCTTCCTCAGCCCTAAGCGCACTTGGTCGCCAAGTTGAACAGCTCCAAGGAAGTGCTGCGATCTTCATGCATCATGACTCCTCCTTCATCTTGGCGTCTACGCACACCGTCGGAGAAGGCTGAGATGATGGCCTCCTCGATCACCTTAGGAAGCTTGAGGCGTGCGTTGTTGAAGCGCTGGATGTATCTAGGGTCTCCCAGCTCTTGCTTGATGCGGCGCATGTCGCTCATGGATGAGGCCGGTCACGAGTACCTTGGAAGTTGGCGATGAAGCGGGTGCGCATCTCGTCCCAGGAGGAGATCGTACCAGGAGCCAGGTTCAGGAGCCAGGTGTGGGCCCCATCCTTGAGTGCCATGGGAAACCAGTTCGCCATGACCTTCTCGTCTCCGTTGGCAGCCTCGATGCCCAGCTCGTAGAGCTGGAGGAACTCCGCAGGGTCGGCCGTGCCGTCGTAGCGAGGAGGCAGGTCTGGCTTGAACTTGCCGGGCCACGCGACGCTGCGCAGCTCGGTGGTGAAGGCCCGACAGCCTGCTGTGGCCACGGGAGGCCTTCAGTGACGAAGAGCCTGGTCTTGCGGGTTCCCATGCGCTGCAGCTGGGAGCAGCACAGGGTCTTGGCGTGCTGGAGCAGGAGCGTGGTCGTGACGAGCCGGTGCAGGGAGCACGCGGGCAGCTTCTTGGGGGCAAGGGACCTCTTGGCAGCTCTGCTCTTGCCGCGCTGGCGTCGGATGGAGTGGGTTCCGCCCCGGGGCCACGCGCCTTGGGGCCAAGGCGCCTTCTTGAGGGGGAGGCGGCTAAGGCGCCCCTGGAGCTTCATCGCGCGCGCAGGGCGGGGCGTGGTGCAGCGAGAAGGACGGCGCGGGGGAGCTCCCTGCGGCGTGGACAAGCTCGGCGATGCGGTCGAGCCACTCTTCGTAGACGTCGTCGACAGGGCGGTAGCGCAGGAGCTCGTTTGCCGCGATGATCGCAGCTCGAGCCTCCATGGGTGCGCGGAGCGCGCGAGACGAAGAACCTGCTGGGGCGAGTGAAGGAGTAGCGGTGCGGCCGTCTCGCCTCACGGACGGATGCTGGGACGACGCTTGCTGCTCGTTCCCCGCCGGGCCGATGGCGGCGTTGACGGCAGGTGACAGGGAACGGCGGGGGCGGCTGCCAATGGGGGCCGTCTGGGCGAGGCGGGTAGCGAGAGCGGCTCGGCGCTCGGCGCGGGCCCGACGAGCGTCTGACATGGATGCGACGAGTGGCGAAGAACAGGGCGGCGGAAGACGTATTCTAGTGCACCCCTACCTGGCGCGCCAAATGTCGGATTTCAGGTTCAGGCAGAGCCTCTAGGTTCGAACTCTGGGGTGCACGCGGAGACCTCGCCCCCTACCTACCTGCACCTCTCCGCCTCGCTAGGATCTAAACTACCAAAAGAACAACACAAGAGACACAGGGTTTATACTAGTTCGGGCCACCATTGTGGTGTAATACCCTACTCTAGTTTGTGGTGTGGTGGATTGCCTCTGGGCTGATGATGAACGATACAAGGAAGAACAGCCTCGCGAGGGTATGTTCTTGGCTGGTGCGATGAACTGCTAGGGGGAGTTCAGTCGCTTCTTTCTCTCTCTCTCTTCCTTGATCCAAGATGCCTCTACCCTGTGGGTGGCTAGTCCTATTTATAGGCAGAGGCCCTGGGCCTCTTCCCAAATATTGAGCGGGAAGGGCCCCAACAATTGGCCATTTTGAAGGGGAACATCTAGTACACTTATCCTGACTAAAGTTGGTCCTCGCCCGTCAAAGGCTCTGGTGGTGATGCCGGCTTGGGCTCCACGATGACTTCCTTCCTGCCGTTGCGGCGGTCTTGGTCTTGTTGCACCGAAACGGGTGCCGTTGCTTGATGCTCTCACCTGCGCTTGCCCCCTTTGCACCAAAGAGGAAAAGAGGACACTGCGCGGGCTGGCGCCCGCCTGGCGCCCTTGGTCGTCATGGCTTGCGTCATGGGTACCTCGTGAGGTACCCCGCCTTGATCTCTCCACCTCCTCGCAAGCCAGCTGACGAGGTCGTGCACGAGGAAGCTTCTGTCGTCCGCCCATGAATCTCAGCCCCTCACGAGGGTCTTGAGCTTGTCTTGATGAAGATGGGCCGTCTTTGGCCACCCTTTGAGCCACGCCGCAGGCAGCAGCGAGCAAGTCTGGGTACCCCGTTCCCGAGCATGACAGTTTCACTCGAAGAAAGTGGTCTTTGATACGTCTCCAACGTATCTATAATTTTTTATTGTTCCATGCTATATTATATTCTGTTTTGGACATTATTGGGCTTTATTATGCACTTTTATATTATTTTTGGGACTAACCTATTAACCAGAGGCCCAGCACAGAATTGCTGTTTTTTGCCTATTTCAGAGTTTTGTAGAAAAAGAATATCAAACAGAGTCCAAACAGAACGAAACCTTCGGGAACATCATTTTCGGAATGAACGAGATCCAGAGGACTTGGACCCTACGTCAAGATATCAACCAGGAGGGCACGAGGTAGGGGCCGCGCCTACCCCCCCAGGGCGCGCCCTCCACCATCGTGGGCCCCCTGTTGCTCCACCGACGTACTCCTTCCTCCTATATATACCTACGTAGCCCCAAACTACCAGAGACGGAGGCAAAAACCTAGTTCCACCGCTGCAACCTAGTGTACCCGTGAGATCCCATCTTGGGGCCTGTTCCGGAGCTTCGACGGACGGGGAATCAATCATGGAGGGCTTCTACATCAACACCATAGCCTCTCCGATGATGTGTGAGTAGTTTACCTCAGACCTTCGGGTCCATAGTTATTAGCTAGATGGCTTCTTCTCTCTTTTTCGACCTCAATACAATGTTCTTCCACTCTCTCGTGGAGATCTATTCGATGTAATCTTCTTTTGCGGTGTGTTTGTTCAGACCAATGAATTGTGGGTTTATGATCAAGTTTATCTATGAACAATATTTGAATCTTCTCTGAATTCTTTTATATATGATTGGTTATCTTTGCAAGTCTCTTCGAATTATCAGTTTGGTTTGGCCTACTAGATTGAACTTTCTTGCAATGGGAGAAGTGCTTAGCTTTGGGTTCAATCTTGTGGTGTCCTTTCCCAGTGACAGTAGGGGCAGCAAGGCACGTATTGTATTGTTGCCATCGAGGATAACAAGCTGGGTTTTATATCATATTGCATGAGTTTATCCCTCTACATCATGTCATCTTGCTTAAAGCGTTACTCTGTTCTTATGAACTTAATACTCTAGATGCATGCTGCATAGCGGTCGATGTGTGGAGTAATAGTAGTAGATGCAGGCAGGAGTCGGTCTACTTGTCTCGGATGTGATGCCTATATACATGATCATACCTAGATATTCTCATAACTATGCTCAATTCTGTCAATTGCTCAATAGTAATTTGTTCACCCACCGTAAATACTTATGCTCTCGAGAGAAGCCACTAGTGAAACCTATGGCCCTCGGGTCTATTTTCCATCATATTAATCTTCCAACACTTAGTTATTTTTATTGCCTTTTATTTCACTTTGCATCTTTATCATAAAAAATACCAAAAATATTATCCCATCATATCTATCAGATCTCACTCTCGTAAGTGACCGTGTAGGGATTGACAACCCCTTATCGCGTTGGTTGCGAGGATTTATTTGTTTGTGTAGGTGCGAGGGACTCATGTGTGGCCTCCTACTGGATTGATACCTTGGTTCTCAAAAACTGAGGGAAATACTTACGCTACTTTGCTGCATCACCCTTTCCTCTTCAAGGGAAAACCAACGCAGTGCTCAAGAGGTAGCAGTCTTCTTCATGAGCTGGTACAGGGGAAGAGCCTTCTCGCCAAACCGACTGATAAAACGGCTAATGGATGCCAAGCAGCTGGTGAATGTTTGCACGTCCAACAGTCGGGTGGGCACCTCCGTCCTCTCGATGGCCTTGATCTTCACAGGGTTGCACTCTATGCCGCGTTCTGAGACCAGGAAGCCAAGAAGCTAGCCGACTGGCACTCCAAAGACGCATTTCTCCGGGTTGAGCTTGATTTGAAATCGGCACAAGTTCTCAAAGGTTTCCTTGATGTCTTCCAGCAGCGTCCCGCACTTCTCCGTCTTTACTAGAACATCGTCGACATAGACATGGGCGTTTCTGCCGAGTTGCTTGAGGAGACACTTCTGCATGCAACGCTGAAACATGGCGCCGGCATTTCTCAAGTCGAACGTCATGGTTAGGTAGCAGAAGGCTCCGAATGGCATGATGAAGGCGGTCTTTAGCCTATCAGCCGGGTTTAGCTTGATCTGATGATACCCTGAGTATGCATCCAAAAAGCTCAACAGCTCGCATCCGGCTGTGGAGTCTATGACTTGGTCAATTCTTGGTAAGGAAAAGGGATCTTTGGGGCAAGCTTTGTTGAGGCTGGTATAATCGATATACATGCGCTACTGCTTGTTCTTCTTCAGTACAAGGACTGGGTTAGCTAACCATTCTGGAAAGAACACTTCCATGATGAAGCCGGCTGCTAGAAGCCGGGCTATCTCTTCTCCAACAACTCTTCTCTTCTCTCCTGACAGGCGGCGCAAGGGCTGCCTGACTGGCTTGGCATCAGGTCAGACATGTAGCTTGTGCTCGGCGAAATCCGTCGGAACATGATGACCCACAAGTATAGGGGATCTATCGTAGTGCTTTCGATAAGTAAGAGTGTCGAACCCAACGAGGAGCAGAAGGAAATGATAAGCGGTTTTCAGCAAGGTATTCTCTGCAAGCACTGAAATTATAGGTAACCGATAGTTTTGTGATAAGATAATTTGTAACGAGCAACATGTAACAAAAGTAAATAAAATGCAGCAAGGTGGCCCAATCCTTTTTGTAGCAAAGGACAAGCCTGGACAAACTCTTATATAGAGAAAAGCGCTCCTGAGGACACATGGGAATTATCGTCAAGCTAGTTTTCATCACGTTCATATGATTCGCGTTCGGTACTTTGATAATTTGATATGTGGGTGGACCGGTGCTTGGGTGCTGTCCTTACTTGGACAAGCATCCCGCTTATGATTAACTCCTATTGCAAGAATCCGCAACTACAAAAGAAGTATTAAGGTAAACCTAACCATAACATGAAACATATGGATCCAAATCAGCCCCTTACGAAGCAACACATAAACTAGGGTTTAAGCTTCTGTCACTCTAGCAACCCATCATCTACTTATTACTTCCCAATGGCTTCCTCTAGGCCCAAATAATGGTGAGGTGTCATGTAGTTGATGTTCGCATAACACCACTAGAGGAGAGACAACATACATCTCATCAAAATATCAAACGAATACCAAATTCACATGACTACTAATAGCAAGACTTCTCCCATGTCCTCATGAACAAACGTAACTACTCACAAAGCATATTCATGTTCATAATCAGAGGAGTAGTAATATGCGTATAGGATCTGAACATATGATCTTCCACGAAATAAACCAACTAGCATCAACTACAAGGAGTAATCAACACAACTAGCAACCTACAGGTACCAATCCCGGACTTAGAGACAAGAATTGGATACAAGAGATGAACTAGGGTTTGAGACGGGATGGTGCTGGTGAAGATGTTGATGGAGATTGGCCCCCTCCCGATGAGAGGAGCACTGGTGATGACGATGGCGATGATTTCCCCCACCAGGAGGGAAGTGTCCCGGGCAGAACAGCTCCGCCAGAGCCCTAGATTGGTTCCGCCAAGATTCCGCCTTGTGGCGGCAGAGTCTCGTCCCAAAAGCTTGCTTATGATTTTTCTTCGGACGAAAGACTTCATATAGCAGAAGATGGGCACCGGAGGGCCACCAGGAGGCCCACGAGGCAGGGGGCGCGCCCAGGGGGTAGGGCGCGCCCCCCACCCTCGTGGCCAGGGTGTGGGACTATCTGGTATTTCTTCCGCACAATTTTTTTTATTATTTCCA
Organism: Aegilops longissima; assembly: GCA_021605205.1. Taxonomy (NCBI): domain Eukaryota; kingdom Viridiplantae; phylum Streptophyta; class Magnoliopsida; order Poales; family Poaceae; genus Aegilops; species Aegilops longissima. The sequence goes on along the minus strand of CM038679.1, from coordinate 534,459,857 downwards.
AAAATAACTTCCGTGGAGTTTCAGGACTTTTGGAGTTTTGCAGAATAGGTCTCTAATATTTGCTCCCTTTCCAGCCTAGAATTCCAGCTGCCAGCATTCTCCCTCTTTATGTAAACCTTGTAAAATAAGAGAGAATATGCATAAGTATTGTGACATAATGTGTAATAACAGCCCATAATGCAATAAATATTGATATAAACGCATGATGCAAAATGGACGTATCAACTTCCCCAAGCTTAGACCTCGCTTGTCCTTAAGCGGAAGCCGATAACGATAAATATGTCCACATGCTTAGAGATAGAGGTGTCGATAAAATAAAATACGGACATGAGGGCATAATGATCATTCTTATAACAACAACATATATTTGATATTGTCATATGATTTCTTATGCTCAAGTAATAATCTATTCACAATGTCAAGTATGAATCAGAAACTTCATTGAGAACTAACAAACTATAGTCTCAGTCATTGCGGCAATTGCAATTTATCATAACATCGAAAAGAGTCTATGTAAGAGCTTTTCAGCAATTCCACATACTCAACTATCATTTAGTCTTTCACAATTGCTAACACTCACGCAATACTTGTGGTTATGGAGTTTTAATCGGACACAGAGAAAGATAGGGGCTTATTGTTTCGCCTCCCAACCTTTTACCTCAAGGGTAATGTCAACAATAATAGTTCATGCTAACTTACAACCAATTGGATATATATATATATATATATATATATATATATATATATATATATATATATATATATATATATATATATATGTGTGTGTGTGTGTGTGTGTGTATGTATGTATATATATATATATATATATATATATATATATATATATATATATATATCAGATCTTTCCAACACACTGTGCTTGCCAAAGGATAAAATGTAAAAATGAAAGGTGAAGATCACCATGACTCTTGCATAAGGGTAAGAGGTAAAAGTAAAAGATAGGCCCTTCGCAGAGGGAAGCAGAGGTTGCCATGCGCTTTTAGGATTGGATGCACAAAATATTAATGCGAAAGAACGTCACTTTATATTGCCACTTGTGACATGGACCTTTATTATGCAGTCCTTCGCTTTTATTTCTTCCACATCACAAGATCGTATAAAGCTTATTTCCTCCACACTAATAAGTCATACATATTTAGAGAGCAATTTTTATTTCTTGCACCGATGACAACTTACTTTAAGGATCTTACTCAATCCATAGGTAGATATGATGGACTCTCATGGCAAAACTAGGTATAAGGGTATTTGGAAGCACAAGTAGTATCTCTACTTGGTGCAATGAATTGCCTAGCATGAGGGGGAAAGTCAAGCTCAACATGTTGGATGATCCATGAAAATATACTTTATCTCAGATATAAGAAAACATAACCCATTATGTTGTCTTCCTTGTCCAACATCAACTCTTTAGCATATCATATTTTAATGAGTACTCACAATCATAAAAGGATGTCCAAGATAGTATATTTCTATGTGAAACCTCTCTTTCTTTATTACTTCCTATTAATTGCAACGATGACCAAAGCTATGTTTGCCAACTCTCAACAATTTTTAATCATCATACTCTTCCTATGTGAAGTCATTACTCTCCATAAGATCAATATGATCTCTTTATTTCTTTTTATTCTTTCTCTTTTCTTTTATTCCCTCAAGATCATAGCAAAATAATCAAGCCCTTGACTCAACACTAATCTTTATTATATAGCTCACGGACTCAATTACATAAAGGGATCATAAAGCAGAACTCAAAACTAAATCATACTAAAATTTTATTCTACTAGATCAAGATATTACTAAAAGGATCGAACTAAGAAAAACGTTAAAGATATGAGTGTGATGGTGATACGATACCGGGGCACCTCCCCCAAGCTTGGCAGTTGCCAAGGGGAGTGCCCATACCAGATACTTAGTTTTCCTTTTTCTGAGGAGGTGATGATGGAGTTGTTGATGATGACAGTTGTGTCTTTAGCTTCTTCATACTGTAATTGAGAAGGGCAATTTCCTCCTTCAAATCATCGACCTCCGATTCCAGCTTCCAGATCTTGTAACATAAATCTCCTTTGCTTTTCTGCCGAAAATGAGAAGGAATAGATCGGTTGTTAGATAGTTTAGCCCTCTTAGGGAGACTAGATTTCTTGAACTTCACGTGCATATCCCCAGGTTGAGGGAGAGGGACATCCTCCTCCGAACTTGAATCATTGATCCTCATCAAATGAGCACCCACCTCCTCATCCGTAGTTCGACCACAAGGAGAAAGATCCCCATAGGTCTTTGGGTCAGCAATGAGGTGTGAGACATAGCTCTCTCCATCGGAATCCTGAGATGACATCTTGCTCCAAATCTGCTACAGAAACAGGTCAAAACAAAAATAGAGGATAATTGCGTGATATGGTGGTCAAAACCTTCGGGAGATTATATAATGAATTTTTACCGACCAAATTACGTATCGTGCAAGAAAACGGAGTCCGGAGAGCGCACGAGGTGCCCACGAGGCAGGGGGCGCGACCAGGGGGGTAGGACGCGCCCTCCACCCTCGTGGAGGCCTCGTGTCCTTCTCGGACTGCTTCTTATTTTTCTATTTTCTAAATATTCCAAAACGGAGAAAAATTGCCATTAGAACTGTTTTGGAGTCGGTTTACTTACCGTACCACATACCTATTCCTTTTCAGAGTCTGGAACGTTCTGGAAGGTGTCTTTATGTATTCCTCTGGGGTTACGGTTTCAATAACATTGGTTTCAACATTTATATGATTACCTGAGATATAATGTTTGATTCTTTGATCGTTCACCACCTTCGGATTTGTGCCTTTGAAGTTGTTGATTTTTATGGAACCGGAAGAATAAACCTCCTCGATAACGTAAGGACCTTCCCATTTAGAGAGAAGTTTTCCTGCAAAAAATCTTAAACGAGAGTTTTACAATAATACATAATCACCTACATTAAACTCATGCTTTTGTATTCTTTTATCATGCCATCTTTTAACTTTTTCTTTAAACAGTTTGGCATTCTCATAGGCTTGCATTCTCCATTCATCAAGTGAGCTAATGTCAAATAACCTCTTCTCACCGGCAAGTTTGAAATCATAATTGAGCTCTTTAATGGCCTAATATGCCTTATGTTCTAGTTCGAGAGGTAACTGTCATGCTTTTCCATAAACCATTTTATATGGAGACATACCCATAGGATTTTTATATGCAGTTCTATAAGCCCATAATGCATCATCAAGTTTATTGGAACAATTCTTTCTAGATCTATTAATCGTCTTTTGTAAAATTAATTTGAGTTCTCTACTACTCAATTCTACTTGACCACTATACTGTGGGTGATAAGGAGATGCAATTCTATGATTAACATCATACTTGGCAAGCATTTTACGGAAGGCACCATGAATAAAATGTGAACCACCATCAGTCAATAAATATCTAGGGACTCCAAACCTTGGAAAAATAACTTCTTTAAGCATCTTAATAGAGGTGTTATGATCAGCACTACTAGTTGGAATAGCTTCTACCCACTTAGTAACGTAATCAACAACAACTAAATTAGAGGCAGGAAACAGTCCCATATAATCAAAGCCCCAACATCAAATGGTTCAATAACAAGTGAATAAATCATAGGCATTTCCTGACTAATATTACCAATCCTTTGACATTCATCACAAGATAAGACAAACTTACGGGCATCCTTGAAAAGAGTAGGCCAATAAAAACCGGATTGCAATACCTTATGCACAGTTCTATCTCCAGCGTGGTGTCCTCGGAGTGACACTTGCGTAGGATTTGTTCCTGTTCATTCTCAGCTACACAAAACCTAATAACACCATCTACTCCTTCTTTATAAAGATGTGGGTCATCTCAAAAGTAATGTCTCAAATCATAGAAAAAACTTTTTCTTTTGCTGGTATGTGAAACTAGGTGGTATAAATTTAGCAACAATGTAATTAGCATAATCAGCATACCATGGAGTAGTACGAGAAGCATTTATGACATTTAATTGTTCATCAAGAAAGCTATCATCAATAGGTAGTGGGTCATCAAGAACATTTTCTAACCTAGACAAGTTATCTGCAACGGGGTTCTCAGCTCCCTTTCTATCAATAATTTGCAAATCAAATTCTTGTAGCAAGAGAACCCATCTAATAAGTCTAGGTTTAGCATCTTTCTTTTCCATAAGGTATTTAATAGCATCATGATCAGTGTGAATAGTTACTTTAGAATCAACAATGTAAGGACTGAACTTATCACAACCAAATACAACTGCTAAGAATTCTTTTTCAGTAGTAGCATAATTTCTCTGGGCATTGTCTAGAGTTTTACTAGCATATTGAATGACATTTAATTTTTTATCAACTCTTTGCCCTAGAACAACACGTACAGCATAATCACTAGCATCACACATAATTTCAAAAGGGTAAATTCCAATCAGGTTGCTGAACAATAGGTGCAAAAATCAATGCTTTCTTCAGTATTTCAAATGCTTCTACACAATCATCATCAAAGACAAATGGTATATCTTTTTGTAATAGATTAGTCAGAGACCAAGAAATTTTTGAGAAGTCCTTAATGAACCTCCTATAAAAACCAGCATGACCGAGGAAACTTCTTATACCTTTGATGTCCTTGGGACATGGCATCTTTTCAATAGCATCAACCTTGGCTTTATCAACTTCAATACCTCTTTCAGAAATTTTATGCCCCAAGACAATACCTTCATTAAACATAAAGTGGCACTTCTCCCAATTCAAGACAAGATTAGTTTCTTCACATCTCTGCAAAACACGATTAAGGTTGCTCAAGAAATCATCAAAAGAGGATCCATAGACAGAGAAATCATCCATGAAAACCTCACAAATCTTTTCACAAAAATCAGAGAATATTGCCATCATGCATCTTTGAAAGATAGCAGGTGCATTACATAAACCAAAAGGCATACGTCTATAAGCAAAAGTACCGAAAGGGCAAGTAAAAGTGGTCTTTGCTAGATCATCAGCTGACACAAGTATTTGAGAGAAACCAGAATAACCATCTAGAAAGCAAAAATGTGTATGTTTGGATAGCCGTTCTAGCATTAGATCAATAAAAGGTAAGGGGAAATTATCTTTTTTAGTAGCTTTATTTAATTTGCAGAAATCAATTGCCATCCTATAACCTGTAATAATTCTTTGTGGAATCAATTCATCATTATCATTAGGAACGACAGTAATACCTCCCTTCTTAGGGACACAATGGACATGGCTTACCCACTGACTATGAGCAATGGGATAGATTATACCTTCCTCAAGGAGCTTTAATATTTCCTTTCTTACCACTTCTTTCATATTAGGATTCAGCCGTCGTTGGTGATCAATAACTGGTTTGGCATCTTTCTCCAAATTTATTTTGTGTTGGAATAGAGTGGGACTAATGCCCTTAAGATCATCAAGAGTATATCCAATAGCAGCACGGTGCTTCTTCAGAGTTTTCAATAATTTTTGTTCCTCCTTCTCTGAAAGGTTAGCACTAATAATAACAAGATATATCTTCTTTTCATCAAGATAAGCATATTTTAGAGTATCAGGCAATGGTTTAAGCTCAAACACGGGATCACCCTTGGGTGGAGGAGGATCCCCTAAGATTTCAACAAGGAAATTTTGTGTCAGAATAGGTCTCTGTTTAAAGAATACTTCATCTATTTTCCTTCTTTTGTTCATAAACATATCATTTTCATGGTCTAGCAAATTTTGTTCTAAAGGATCACTAGGAGGCACGACAATAGAAGCAAGACCAATAGTTTCATCTTTACCAGGCAATTCCTCTTCACGGTGTTGTCTACGAAATTTAGAAAAGTTAAACTCATGAGACATATCACCTAGACCAATGGTAACAACATCCTTTTCGCAATCTATCTTAGCATTAACAGTGTTCGAGAAGGGTCTACCAAATATAATGGGACAAAAGCTATCTTGTGGGGAACCAAGAACAAGAAAATCAGCAGGATATTTAGTTTTCCCACACAAGACTTCAACGTCTCTAACAATTCCAATTGGTGATATAGTATCTCTATTGGCAAGCTTAATGGTAACATCAATTTCCTCTAACTCAGCGGGTGCAATATCATGCATAATTTCTTTGTATAAATCAGTAGGTATTGCACTAGCACTAGCACCCATGTCACATAAGCCATGATAACAATGATCTCCTATTTTAACAGAAATAACAGGCATGCCTACCACAGGTCTATGTTTATCTTTAGCACAAGGTTTAGCAATTGTAGCAGTCTCATTGAAGAAGTAAATAACATGCCCTTCAATATTACCAGCCAAGAGATCTTTAACAATAGCAATATTAGGTTCAACTTTAACTTGCTCAGGAGGTGTATAAGTTCTAATATTGCTCTTACGAACCATAGTTGAAGCTTTAGCATGATCCTTTATTCTAACAGGGAAAGGTGGTTTCTCAACATAAGCAGTAGGAACAATAGGATCATTATAAGTGATAGTATTTTCTTCAACTTTAATAGGTGCAACTACTTTTACTTCTATGGGAGGATGATATTTAAACCACTTCTCCTTAGGGAGATCAACGTGAGAAGCAAAAGATTCACAAAAAGAAGCTACTATCTCAGAGTCAAGTCCATATTTAGTGCTAAATTTACGGAAAACATCGGTATCCATAAAAGATATAACACAATCAAACTTAGGTGTTATACCTGACTCCTTACCTTCTTCGAGGTCCTAATCTTCAGAGTTGTGTTTAATTCTTTCCAATAAATCCCATTTGAATTCAATAGTGTTCATCATAAAAGAACCAGTACAAGAAGTATCGAGCATGGTGCGATTGTTGTCAGAAAGCCGAGCATAAAATTTTTGAATAATCATTTCTCATGGGAGCTCATGATTGGGGCATGAATATAACATTGACTTAAGCCTCCCCCAAGCTTGATCGATGCTTTCTCCTTCGCGAGGCCAAAAATTATATATATAATTACGATCACGATGAACAAGATGCATAGGATAAAACTTTTGATGAAATTCCAATTTCAATCGCTTGTAGTTCCATGATCCCATATCATCACATATCCTATACCATGTCAATGAATCTCCCTTCAAATATAAAGGGAAGACCTTCTTCTTGATAACATCATCGGGCATACCTGCAAGCTTAAATAATCCACAAACTTCATCCACATATATTAGGTGCTCATTAGGATGTAATGTTCCGTCTCCTGCAAAAGGATTATCTAGCAGTTTCTCTATCATACCCGAAGGAATTCAAAGTAGACATTCTCATTTTCAGTAGGTTCAGTAGGTTGAGGAGCAACTCTTTGCTCTACTGGTCGGGGTGAAGATACCCCGAAAAAGCCCATCAGAGGATTACTTTACATAGTAACAAGTGACAGTAAATTTCAGCACACTATATAAATTTTTCCTTAACAAATTCCACCTACCAAAGGTGCTTCACTCCCCGGCAACGGCGCCAGAAAAGAGTCTTGATGACCCACAAGTATAGGGGACCTATCGTAGTCCTTTCGATAAGTAGGAGTGTCGAACTCAACGAGGAGCAGAAGAAAATGATAAGCGGTTTTCAGCAAGGTATTCTCTACAAGCACTGAAATTATAGGTAACAGATAGTTTTGTGATAAGATAATTTGTAACGAGCAACAAGTAACAAAAATAAATAAAGTGCAGCATGGTGGCCCGATCCTTTTTGTAGCAAATTACAAGCCTGGACAAACTCTTATATAGAGAAAAGCGCTCCCGAGGACACATGGGAATTAGCGTCAAGCTAGTTTTCATCATGTTCATATGATTCGCGTTCGGTACTTTGATAATTTGATATATGGGCATCCCACTTATGATTAACTCCTATTGCAAGCATCGGCAACTACAAAAGAAGTATTAAGGTAAACCTAACCATAACATGAAACATATGGATCCAAATCAGCCCCTTACGAAGCAACGCCTAAACTTGGGTTTAAGCTTCTGTCACTCTAGCAACCCATCATCTACTTATTACTTCCCAATGGCTTCCTCTAGGCCCAAATAATGGTGAAGTGTCATGTAGTCGATGTTCACATAACACCACTAGAGGAGAGACAACATACATCTCATCAAAATATCGAACGAATACCAAATTCACATGACTACTAATAGCAAGACTTCTTCCATGTCCTTAGGAACAAACGTAACTAATCACAAAGCATATTTATGTTCATAATCAGAGGAGTATTAATATGCATATAGGATCTGAACATATTATCTTCCACCAAATAAACCAACTAGCATCAACTACAAGGAGTAATCAACACTACTAGCAACCTACAGGTACCAATCCCGGACTTAGAGACAAGAATAGGATACTAGAGATGAACTAGGGTTTGAGAGGGGATGGTGCTGGTGAAGATGTTGACGGAGATTAGTCCCCTCCCGATGAGAGGAGTGTCGGTGATGACGATGGCGATGATTTCCCCCTCCCGGAGGGAAGTGTCCCAGGCAGAACAGCTCCGCCAAAGCCCTAGATTGGTTCCGCCAAGGTTCCGCCTCGTGGCGGCGGAGTCTCGTCCCGAAAGCTTACTTATGATTTTTCTTCGGACGAAAGACTTCATATAGCAGAAGATGGGCACCGGAGGGCCACCAGGGGGTCCACGAGGTAGGGAGGCGCGCCCAGGGGGGTAGGGCGCGTCCCCACCCTCGTGGCCAGGGTGTGGGCCCCCTCTGGTATTTCTTCCGCTCAATATTTTTTATTATTTCCAAAAATAACTTCCGTGGAGTTTCAGGACTTTTGGAGTTGTGCAGAATAGGTCTATAATATTTGCTCCCTTTCCAGCCCAGAATTCTAGCTGCCGGCATTCTCCCTCTTATTTAAACCTTGTAAAATAAGAGAGAATAGGCATAAGTATTGTGACATAATGTGTAATAACAACCCATAATGCAATAAATATCGATATAAAGCAGGATGCAAAATGGACGTATCAGAACACCCGGCATGTTCTTGGGAGACCATGCAAAGATGTCTCGATTCTCACAAAGGAAATCGATGAGCTCGCTTTCCTATTTGCTGTCAAGATTTGCACCTATGACAGCGTGCCTCTCTGGGTGCTCCGGGTCCAAGGGTATCTTTTTTGTTTCTTTCGCTGGCTTGAACGAGCCCTCGGCTTCCGACTCCTTGGGGTTGGGTGACATTTCTCAGCCGCGATCATTAGGGACTCAGCTAGCCGGCTGCTATCTGCTGCGCAGGGTGACGACTTCTTGTAGTCCCCTGCTATGGTCAGGATTCCCTTGGAACTCGGCATCTTCATCTTGAGGTAAGCATAGCGGGGGACCGCCATGAACTTGACCAGAGCAGGTCGGCCAAGCAGCGCATGATAAGTGCTTTCAAGGTCCACCACCTCAAACCATACTGGCTCTCAGCGAAAGTGATTTTTGTCTCCGAAGAGGACATCTATCTGGGTCTTGCCGATTGGTGAGCAGGAAAGGCCAGGAACTATGCCATGGAATATAGTCCGGCTGGGCTGAAGCTGTCTCTGCTTGATTCCCAACTTCTCCATAGTATCTTTGTACAGGATGTTGATGCTGCTGCCGCCATCTATCAGAACTCGGGAGAAGCGAGCAGCCCGCCTCTCCGTGGCAAAGGTGGCATCCAACACCAGAGCATAAGAACCGGGATTGGGCATCACCTCTGGGTGGTCAGCTCTGCTCCAGCTGATGGGCTTTGTCGGACCAATGCATGAACTCGGGGCCCTCTGATGCTACTGCATTTACTTCTTGTTGTCGCTGATGTCTGTTGTGCCTGTCGTCGGCCACGCTGGTAAACATGACATAGGCTCCATGCTCTTCGGGATATTCATCTTGTATTACGCTGACTCGTCGGACCGCCAGCTGCTAGGGAGGAGGAGGCGGTGGGCCGGCAGGCGGAGGAGGCATGAGTCCATCACCCTTGGCGATCCTGGCGAGCCAGTGGAACTTCCGAGTGGTGTGGTTGGACGGCTTCGCGCCGCTGTGGAACTTGAAGGGTGCATCAAGAGTCTGCTCGTACGAGAAGGCGGGCAACCAGTTAGGCTTGCCGCCCTTCTGGCGTTTGGGAGGGGGTTGCCCTTCAGGCTGCTGGTCGTCGACTGTCGCCACCTGCCGGCTTGAGGAAGCCAGCTGCGTGGCCTTGCGCTTATGGTCATTCTATTGGTGTCGCCGACTGGTGTCACCAGCCGAGGTCCAAGAAGCTTGGGGAGCCACCTTGCCGGATGCATCAACTTGGATCTCCGCCTTCATGGAGGAGTCGGCCGTGGCGTACTTGTCCGCTATGATCAACAGTTCGTCGAGGGTCGTCGGCTCGTCGCAAAGAAGCTTGTGCTTGAGGAGGGTGCCTTCGCGTCACCCGGCAGAGAAGTACTCGATGGCCTGCACCTCGTGCACGCCCTTGCAAGAGTTGCACATCTCGGCCCAGAGCGTGAGGTAGTAGCGAGTCGACTCGTCGGGGCCTTGTACGCATAAGGAGAGTTGGCGAGGCTTGGGCGGCTGCTTGTACGTGCTCGTGAAGTTGCGGATGAAGGCTTCAGTGAAATCAACCCAGTTGTTGATGTTGCGGGGCTTCAGGCTGTTCAACCACGTCCGGGCTGTGCCCTTGAGCATGAGCAGAACATACTTCACGGCAACGCACTTGTTGCCATTCGCGATGCTGACGGCTGTGGAGTAGTCGACCAGCCAGTCTTCCGGCTTCACGGAGCCGGTGTACTTGGGCGTGTCTCTCGGGAGAGTGACCCCTTGGGGAAGGGCTCATCTCGGATGCGCGGGCCTTAACAAGGCAGACACAACTCGTCTTCTTCATCTATCACCAGGGATCGGTTGAGGCGGTCGATCCGGTGGTGGGCATCATTCTCTCGACCTCCTTCTCGGCGGCCAAGGCGTTCGCCGAGTGTCGGTGTCAAAACCGGCGGAACTCGGGTAGGGGGTCCCGAACTGTGCGTCTAGGCGGATGGTAACAGGAGACAAGGGACACGATGTTTTTACCCAGGTTCGGGCCCTCTCGATGGAGGTAAAACCCTACTCCTGCTTGATTAATATTGATGATATGGGTAGTACAAGAGTAGATCTACCACGAGATCAGAGAGGCTAAACCCTAGAAGCTAGCCTATGGTATGATTGTTGTTCGTCCTACGGACTAAAACCCTCCGGTTTATATAGACACCGGAGAGGGTTAGGGTTACATAGAGTCGATTACAAATGGGAGGAGATCTACATATCTGTATCGCCAAGCTTGCCTTCCATGCCAAGGAAAGTCCCATCCGGACACGGGACGAAGTCTTCAATCTTGTATCTTCATAGTCCAGGAGTCCGGCCAAAGGTCACAGTCCGGCCATCCGGACACCCCCTAATCCAGGACTCCCTCAGTAGCCCTTGAACCAGGCTTCAATGACGACGAGTGCGGCGCGCAGATTGTCTTCGGCATTGCAAGGCGGGTTCCTCCTCCAAATACTTCATAGAAAATTTTGAACACAAGGATAGTGTCCGGCTCTGCAAAATAATTTCCACATACCACCGTAGAGAGAATAATATTTACACAAATCCAACCTGCTGACGTATTTCGCAGCGTGACATCACACCACAGCAAAGCCTTTATTCGAATCGTTTTTACTGTCCCACCTCAGCACGTTTAGCGAGGCGGTTTCCTTGGCACGTCTTGTCAAAGCAGAGATCGTGTCCCCTTATTCCGAGATTCTCATTAATACGGGCGTGGGTAACCCAATCGTGCCCGTTGGCACGTCTCCTCTATTGAAGGCGAGTCCCAAACGGTCACGGGGAAGGCTCTTGGTATTCAACCTCTTTATAAAGAGACCAAGGCTCTACTCCTTTCTTTCAATCTCAATCGAATCCGCCCCTCGCCTCGAGTTCCAACACCCAAAGCTCCAGATTCAGGCGCTTCGGGCCTTCGATGTCCGGCTCCGACCTTCAAGGCCGGTGGATGCCTTCCTCCGTTACGGAAGAAGACGTGCTAAAGGTAAGAGATGCCAGGTATTTAATCAGCGAAATTTCGCATAGGTTGCCCTCTCAAGGGCAGGTTATTCCCACTCCCAAGCCTTCCTCCGCATTACCCCTCACTTCGGATTGTGGCTTAAGACCTTCAAAGTGGAGACGAAGATGATCAAGGGGCAGCAAGCAGAGTGCGGATGGGCTATTATAAGCAAGAATGTTGACGCTCCATGGCCCGAGGGCTCTTTTCAAGAGGAGTTCAGCTTATGGCAACTAGAGTGGTTTTATATCATAGCTCCCAGGGGCACCAAGTGGGTGGCGCCACCTGCCTTTCGCTCTGGTCCTCGCCCAAGGCTGGCGTCATGGGTCAATAAAGGGCTCGACTGGGGGCCGTCCAAGGACGTGCCCTTGTTGCAGGGCCGTATTGAAGATCTCCTGGAAAGAGACATCAACTTGGCCGTAGTGACGCAGGTCATGTTGATTCGCCGCACTTTGCCCTGCAAACGCCGCCCCCTCCGCCTTTGGGAGTTTAATCCGGAGGGACCGCGAGCTCTCGAACACTTTACGGGCAGAACGCCCATGGAGATGTACAAATTCTTCTTCGGATCACCAGCAATGTGTCCGGACTGAACCGAGGATGCAGGTCTGAGCTGCCATCGCCCGGATACTCAAGTAAGTAGCCCTGTACCCGGACACGCTATCCGTATATTTATCATAAAATTGCCCTTAAAAGAGTTGTCCCTCAAACAGGAGTGGATAGCGAAAGCAAAGCTAATCAGGTGTCCGCCCCCTCCACGAGACCACGCCGGATCCGGTGTTAACCAGGATCTTTGGAGGTCGCGCTTTGGAAGAAGGCGAAGGGGAACAAGGAAGCTACCGCCTCCCGAAGGAGGCTGTCAGGAAAGGAGGAATCCAGAATCCCTCCATCCCGGGGAAGAAGAGGACCGCCTCAAGACCGGAGACCATGGTCTCAAATCGGGAAGAAATCTTCGCCGGAAGGTCCTGCGGCGGGAGGTGCCTCGGCCGACTTGTGCCCTCAAGGGGATCAGCCCTCCAGCGAGCCGTAAGTAGAAAGGGGAGTTTTAAAATAAGAGACATCCCTATTCTATTCCTGAGAAAGATAACCGAATGTTTACCGTGTAGTTAGGATCTCAGCCCTTCTCAGCAGAGCTCATCTTCAGGGGATCTTCGTCCGGAAATGATGGAGAGTGGAACGCGTCCCCCTGCCGTACCGCCTTGCGAGGCGGGTGACCCTGAGGTGTCGTCACGGAGGGTTTCTCCGAATCCGGCAGGGCCGGAAAGCAGCCATATGGCTCCCCAAAGCACTCCGTGTTCGGCCTTCGAAAAAGGCCATCGGACGAGTCCAGCACCGTCCGGTGCACGGTCGGAGGAGCTGAAGGATCTGGTCGGGCGAGCGTCCATCTCAGAAGAACACCATGCATTGATGGGCACGGTGATTGAAAGGATTTTATCCGCGGAGAGCGAGTTGTACGAGGCCGCCAGGAGTTTACTGACGAGTTTTGAGTTACGCGAAATGATGTACCCTTTTGACGGTTCCGCATATATAAGATGTGCCCTGTGTAGATAGTAGCTCCTGAGACTCGGTGCGTTGTCAAAAAAGACAGCGCGCTGAGGATCATAATCCCAGGTATAATGTGTCGCTCTTCCTATGTAGGTGGCGAAGTGTCCGGTGGCTAGCCGGACTGATGAATTTGCCGAGCTAAAGCGGCAACTTGACGTGGCGGATGCCGACATCGCGCTTGTCAACAAGCGGCTTGACGAGTCACAAGGTATGCAATTTCTCCGCGGACAATTGGTAAGGCGGCTTGATGACCGTGCCTTACAACATGTATGCTTGATGCAGATGGTGCCGCTGCCATGGAGAACCTTCGGGCGGAACTCGCCCGGGCCAAGGAGCAGGAAAAAGTGATGCGGCTGCCTTAAAGGCGGCAAGAGCTGAAAGCGAAACAGCTGCTCACTACCAAGCAGGAAGGAAATGGCGAGATGGCTGTGAAGTTGAAGGATGCTGCCGACCACTGCAAGCTTCTTGAAAAAGAAGATCAGGCGGAACAGAAGGACCTGGAGAAGGCCACTACCGAGGCCAACGATGCTCGCTTTGCAATGAGAGCCATGAAGCAGGAGCTACGTCACGCCGGAGATATCGCGGCTGGAAAGCCCTTTATGCTGCGGATGAAGTTCGGGGATCCTAAATATGCTCAGTTGGACCGGTTGTGGAGTGCGGCGGATACTTATCTGGACTTGGCGGCAAGTGCCACGGACGCGGCCGAACACTTTCGAGATCATCAGGATCACGAAGTGAAAAAGCTTTTTTGGTCGCAGTTCCACAATCCAAAGCGCCCACTTCCATTAACCAAGCATTTGGCCAAATGGGCGGAGCTGAATAGGTTATCCGGACTCGCCATGAAGGATGTCGTGAGTCATCTCTGGCCGGAAAGGCTCGAGCCGAAGAGTTATTTTAGTTTGGTGCAGCAGTTCCTTGGTGTTGTGCCGCATATCAATGCAATGAAGAGGTCAGCATGCATAGAGGGTGCGCGAATGGCACTTGCCCGTGTCAAGACGTACTGCGCGGAGATGAAGGCCACCGACGTTGCATCCCAAGATTCGGACGGGAGCCAAGTACCTCCCGAGCACTATTTTCAGAAGTTCTGCAGGGTGCTCGTTTAATAGAGACGCAATGCTCGAAGGATATCATGTTCGAATAACATGTATTATTGTAAAACAATGTTTTGATGGAATATAAAAGCTTTTTATATTTGTGCCTACAAGAATTAAAATACCTCCTGTGCGGCCGTTAATGTATATGTGTATATAACCTGAAACATGGCAGTCTTCGGCTTCAGCCCCCACGGATATAATGCAGGGGTGTTCGCAGAAGGCGCATTTTCACACTTGATCCAACGTCTTTGTCCTATAAAGGAGGTGATAGCGCAGCGAACTAGGCAAACGGACTATAATGCTTTGTCACTTTCACTTAGCCATAGGAGTTTGACGGTGGGGCTACTATATAGCCCCTAGGGGCACCAAGCTTCGCCCCAATTCAGAAGCGTGTGTGCTCGACCGAAACGGCCCTTCTTTAATGCGGAGTAATCCTAAAGATTCCGGTGGGTCATCGACTGGTTGACCAGTCTCACGCTATATCATGACAGTCAGTTTTCGGCTTTCTCTACTGAGGTGCTCGCCTAGCCGAACCGGGGCACAATCACAGTAGTTCTCCTAGTGCCGCCTTAGGCGATAGAGCGGAACGTAAGGCAGCAGAACACAGGAGCCGGGCAAATCCAACATTTGACCAAAGACATGATTCGGAGCTGATGCATATAAGGCCAAACTCGCGACGCCAAACACTCCCTAAGGTATTCGGTCTTTATGAAAACGGGATGAACAACGCCCTTAGTAATAAGCCCCTGGTGTCCAGGTACGCGCAAAATTCTGACGTGGCCAATGCCAAGACGCCAGCCTCCACCTCGGTTATAGCAAGAAACCGGGGGATGTGTATCAACAAGAGACAGTAAAAAGGTTTACGAGGGTCTTAATCTGAAAAGAATCCTTGAACGGGTCCCTCTCGCACGTCTGCGCATGTGTCTCCGCAGCCGTATCCTGGACGGGTGTAGCACGGTGTTCATCGGCAAAAGAGAGGAACTTAATTGAAAAAGATCGTGCGAAAATGTACGTTATATTAAATAAACAAAGTACAATTTAAAAAATGAATAAGATTTAGCTTTATTGTCTCTTGTTGTATATACGCGGAGCCCCTTGTTCGGGGGTATGCGGCTAGTTAGCCCTTGTATGTTTACGCCGGACTTGTCTAGCCATGTCCGGGGTCTGAACGACCTGTTTAGGTGCTTTGATTAGTGAAGCCGGCTTAGTGTGTGGCTGTCAAGGCAGCCACACAATCTTCCGCGCTCGAGGAACACTCGATTTTCCCTTTAATGAGATGATGCCTCGTGGACCGGGTATTTTAAGTATAAGAGATGCATAATGCGGTACTGCAATAAAGCGGGCGAAAGCTTTGCGTCCCAGTACTGCTTGATAGCTACCTGTAAATGGGGTGATGTGGAAGGTTAGCTTTTCGCAGCGGAAGTTGTCGGGTGAGCCAAATATAACTTCTAGCAGGAGAGAGCCCGTACAATGGGCATCTGTGCCTGGCGTTACCCCTTGAAAGGAAGTGTTGCTATGGCGAATTGTTGTTGGGTCTATCCCCATTTTGCGGATTGTGTCCTGATATAGTAGGTTTAAGACACTGCCGTCGTCCATTAGGACTTGTGTAAAGTAGAGTCCGTCAATTATCGGATCTAATACCAAGGCAGTCCAGCCTGCATTCCGGATACTTCTAGAGTAATCATGTTGGTCGAAGGTGATTGGTTGTAACAACCAGTGGCGGGACTCCTCTGGGATAGGCCGTATGGCGCGTATCTCTATAGGCGCCACTATGTTTTTCCCTTTTGTCACATGAAGTGAGTTTACTGTTTTGACTTCTTGTGGGAAATTCTTTTGTTTTCCGGTGCTCTGCTTGTGGGGTTCGTCATCGCCCTCGCTTGGTGTGTCGAGCCCCTTCTGTTCGGTGTTGAGATTGCCGGATTGCTTGAAGACCCAACAATCTTTGTGGGTATGGTTTGCAGGCTTCCCGGGATTACTATGGATTTGACATATCTTGTCCAAGATTTTGTTTAGGTTAGATAGCTCGTCCCTGTTATCCTTGAGGGGCAGCTTTTTCTGATTCTGCCGAGAGCTTTTGAATCCGGCGTTAACTGCCATGCTCTTCAGGCTGTTTCCCTTCGTCCGGCGCTGGTCCTTGTTGCGTGCGGTTTCCCGTTTCCATCCCTAACTTCGGATGTACTTGGGTCACTGGTACTGCATCTTGCCAACCAGCTATCCTCTCCTGCACAAAAGCGGGTCATGAGGCTAGTTAATGCGGCCATTGTTCTCGGCTTTTCTTGGCCGAGGTGTCTTGCGAGCCATTCATCTCGAACGCTGTGTTTGAAAGCGGCTAAGGCTTCGGCGTCCGGACAGTCGACAATCTGGTTCTTTTTAGTAAGAAATCTATTCCAGAGTTTCCGGGCTGACTCTCCGAGTTGTTGAGTTATATGACTTAAATCATCTGCATCCGGAGGTCGGACATAGGTCCCTTGAAAATTTGCCCGAAAAGCATCCTCGAGCTCTTCCCAACTTCCAATGGTGTTTTCGGGAAGGCTTTTAAGCCAATGCCGGGCTGGCCCTTTGAGTTTGAGGGGTAAGTATTTTATGGCGTGGAGATCATCTCCTCTAGCCATGTGTATGTGGAGGATGTAATCCTCAATCCAGACTCCAGGGTCTGTTGTTCCGTCGTATGCCTCTATTTTTACGGGCTTGAATCCCGCTGGAAATTCATGATCCAGCACCTCATCGGTGAAACATAGGGGGTGTGCGGCACCCCTATATCTGGGTGTACCGTGATGTTCGGATATTTGATGTGTTGCATTGCTTAATAGAGCTTGCTTTCTTGGCCCATAGATAGATCTAGCTGGGCCGTATTTTTGATGTGAATCCTTGTGCGGATCGCGTGCCGGCTTGTGTGCGGCGCCATTTGCCGCACTATGTTGGCCATGGGGTCGTTTATCCGACCGGGTGGCTTCCTTATTTTTTGATTGCGGAGGCTCTAAGGCCTCTTTATCAAATTCCGGCAGTAATTTTCGCTTCGGATAGCTCTTTGTGCGGTGACTGTCGCCGTATTTGTCTGCGGTGTTGAGTACTTTGCTCCATCTAATTCTGAGTGCATCTTCCGCTGTTTTGAGCTTCCGTTTCTGCTTTTTCAGGCTACGCGCAATGGCGATGAGCCTTTTTTGGAGGTTCTTCTGCTCCAGCAATCTGTCCGGCGTGAGGTCGTCCTGACTGTTATCTACACCGGGGACGGGTTGTTTATCCAAGTTGTCCTGTTCGGACGGCTGCTCGATGGCATGTTCGTCGCCCGCCGGTTCGCCCTGCTCTATGGCTGGGTCTGTATGGCTGCTATCTCTCTCGAGGTGGGGTTTGGAGCGGCGCTTACACCGCCGCTTTGACTGCTTTCCGAGGGAACGATCCCTCGTTGTGCCCCTTTGTTCCTCGTCGTCGTTTCTTTTAGGTGTGTCCACCATGTATACATTGTGAGATCACGTGGTTGTCCAATGCCCTATAGGTGCTGATTCCTGTTCGTCTCCAACATCGTCGTCCATACCGTCGATGTCTTCGGAGTCGAAGTCGAGCATGTTGGTTAAATCATCGACAGTGGCTACGAAGTGGGTGGTGGGTGGGCTTTGAATTTCTTCATCGTCCGCATCCCAGCTGTCGGTGTCAAAACCGGCTGATCTCGGGTAGAGGGTCCCGAACTATGCGTCTAGGCGGATGGTAACAGGAGACAAGGGACATGATGTTTTTACCCAGGTTCGGGCCCTCTCGATGGAGGTAAAACCCTACTCCTACTTGATCAATATTGATGATATGGGTAGTACAAGAGCGGATCTACCACGAGATCAGAGAGGTTAAACCCTAGAAGCTAGCCTATGGTATGATTGTTGTTTTTCCTATGGACTAAAACCCTCCGGTTTATATAGGCACCGAATAGGGTTAGGGTTACACAGAGTCGGTTACAATGGTAGGAGATCTACATATCCGTATCGCCAAGCTTGCCTTCCACGCCAAGGAAAGTCCCATCCGGACACGGGACGAAGTCTTCAATCTTGTATCTTCATAGTCCAGGAGTCCGGCCAAAGGTCATAGTCCGGCCATCCGGACACCCCCTAATCCCGGACTCCCTCTGTAGCCCCTGAACCAGGCTTCAATGACGACGAGTCCGACGGGCATATTGTCTTCGGCATTGCAAGGCGGGTTCCTCCTCCGAATACTTCATAGAAGATTTTGAACACAAGGATAGTGTCCGTCTCTGCAAAATAAGTTCCACATACCACCGTAGAGAGAATAATATTCACACAAGTTCAATCTGCTGACGTATCCCGCGGCGTGACATCACACCACGGCCAAGCCTTTATTCGAATCGTTTTTAGTGTCCCACCTCAGCGCGTTTAGCGAGGCGGTTTCCTTGGCACGTCTTGTCAAAGCAGAGATCGTGTCCCCTTATTCCGGGATTCTCATTAATACGGGCGTGGGTAACCCAACCGTGCTTGTTGGCACGCCTCCTCTATCGAAGGCGAGTCCCGGACGGTCACGGGGAGGGCGCTTGGTATTCAACCTCCCTATAAAGAGACCAAGGCCCCGTTCCTTTTTTAAATCTCCATCGGATCCGCCACTCGCCTCGAGTTCCAACACCCAAAGCTCTAGATTTAGGCGCTTCAGACCTTCGATGATGTCCGGCTTCGACCTCCAAGGCCGGTGGATGTCTTCCTCCGTCACGGAAGAAGACATCCTAAAGCTAAGAGATGACAGGTATCTAACTGGCGAAATCTCGCATAGGTTGCCTGCTCAAGGGCAGGTTATTCCCACTCCCAAGCCCGGTGAAAGCGTGGTATTCGCGCCTCACTTCCTTCGGGGGCTAGGCTTCCCGACGGACCCCTTCGTGAGGGGGCTCATGTTTTATTACGGGCTGGAATTTCACGACTTGGATCCGGAGTCCATCCTCCACATCTCATCATTCATCGTCGTGTGTGAAGCCTTCCTCCGCATTACCCCTCACTTCGGATTGTGGCTCAAGACCTTCAAGGTGGAGTCGAAGACGATCAAGGGGCAACAGACAGAGTGGGGAGGGGCTGTTATAAGCAAGAATGCTGACGCTCCATGGCCCGAGGGCTCTTTTCAAGAGGAGCTCAGCCTATGGCAACGAGAGTGGTTTTATATCACAGCTCCCAGGGACACAAAATGGGTGGCGCCACCTGCCTTTCGCTTGGGTCCTCCACCACGGCTGGCGTCGTGGGTCAATAAATGGCTTGACTGGGGGCCGTCCAAGGACGTGCCCTTGTTGCAGGGCCGCATTCGAGACCTCCTAGAGAGATAGATCAATCTGGTCGTAATAACGCAGGTCATGCTGATTCGTCGCATCCTGCCCTGCAAAAGTCGCCCTCTCCGCCTGTGGGAGTTCAATCCGGAGGGGCCACGAGCTCTCCAACATTTTATGGGCGCAACGCCTGTAGAGATGTACAAACTGTTCTTCGGATCACAAGCAATGTGTCCGGACTTGACCGAGGACGCAGGTCTGAGCTGCAATCGCTCGGATACTCAAGTAAGTAGTCCCGTACCCGGACAAGCTATCCGTACATTTATCATAAACCTGCCCTTAAAAGAGTTGTCCCTTAAACAGGATTGGATAGCGAAAGCAAAATTGATCAGGTGTCCGGCCCCCCTCCCTGAGACCACACCGGATCCTTTGTTAAACAAGTTGCTAGAGGCTGCGCCCTTGGAAGAACGCGATTGGGGGAACAAGGAAGCCACTGCCTCTGCGAAGGAGGTTATCAAGCAAGGAGGGATCGAGAATCCCTCCATCCACACCGGATCCTTGGTAGAAGAGGACCGCCTCTGAAGATCCGGAGACCAAGGCCTCCGAGCGCGGGAAGAAATCCTCGCCAGAGGGTCCTGCGCCGGACGATGTCCCGGCCGCATTATTTCCCCAAGGAGATCAGCCCTCCAGTGAGCCGTAAGTAGAGAGGGTAGTTTTTCCTAAAATAAGAGACATCCCTATTTTATCTCTGAAGATGTCCAAAATTTTACCTTGTAGTTCGGATCTCAGCCCTTCTCAGCAGAGCGCGTCATCGGGGGATCTTCGTCCGGAGATGATGGAGAGTGGAACGCCTCCCCCTGCCATGCCGCCTAGCGAGGCGGACAATCCCGAGGTGTCGTCGCGGAGGGTTTCCCCGAATCCGGCGGGGGTGGAGGGCTGTCGTAGGCCCCCCCCAGAGCCCTCCGTGTCTGGCCTTCGAAAAAGGCCATCAGACGAGTCCGGCACCTCCTGGTGCACGGTCGGCGGGGTTGAAGGGTCTGCTCGGGCGAGTGTCTATCTCTGAGGATCACCATGCACTGATGGGTACGGTGATTGAAAAGATTTCATCCGCGGAAAGCGGGTTGTACGAGGCCGCCAGGAGTTTACTGACGGGTTTTGAGGTACGTGCAATGATGCACCTTTTGATGGTTCCGCATATGTAAGACGCGCCTTGTGTAGATAGTAGCCCCTGAGACTCGGTGCGTTGTCAAAAATGATGGTGTGCCGAGGATCATGATCCCAGTTGTAATATGTCGCCCTTCCAATGTAGGTGGCGGTCGTCCGGTGGCTAGCCGGACTGATGAATTGGCCGAACTAAAGCGGCAACTTGATGTGGCGGATGCCGACATCGCACTTGTTAATAAGCGGCTTGACGAGTCACAAGGTTTGCGGTTTCTCCGTGGACACCTGGTAAGGGAGCTTAATGCACGTTCCTTACAATATGTATGCTTGATCCAGATGGTGCCGCTGCCATGGAGAGCCTTCGGGCGGAGCTTGCCCGAGCCAAGGAGCAGGCCAGAAAAAGTGATGCGGCCGCCTTAAAGGCGGCCGAAGAGCTAAAAGCCGAACAGGCTGCTCACTGTGAAGCAAGAAAGAGATGGCCGTGAAGTTGAAGGATGCTACCGACCGCTGTGAGATTATTGAAAAAGAAGGTCGAGCGGAGCAAGAGGACCTGAAGAAGGCCACCACCGAGGCCAAGGATGCTCGCTCTGCGATGAGAGCTATGAAGGAGGAGCTACGTCAGGCCGGAGATATCGCGGCTGGAAAACCCTTTCTGCTGCAGAGGAAATTCACGGATCCTAAATATGCTCAGTTGGACCGGCTATGGAGTTCGGAGGATGCTTATCTGGACTTGGCGGCGAGTGCCGCATACGCGGCCGAACACTTCGGTAATCAATAGGATCACAAGATGGAAGAGTTCTTTTGGTCGCAGTTCCGTAGTCTCCACTTCCACTAACCGATCGTTTGGCCGAGTGGGCGGAGCTGAATAGATTGTCCGATCTTGCCATGAAGGCTGTCGTGACTCATTTGTGGCCGAAAGGGCCCGAGCCGAAGAGTTATTTTGGCTTGGTGAAGCAGTTCCTTGGTCCGGTGACGTATATTAAAGCAATGAGGCGGTCGGCATGCATAGAGGGTGCGCGGATTGCTCTTGCCCGTGTCAAGACATACTGGGCGGAGATGAAGGCCACCGATGTTGCATCCCAAGATTCGGACGGGAGCCGAGTACCTGTTGAGCACTATTTTCAGGAAGTTCTGCAGGGCGCTCGTTTAATAGAGACGCAGTGCTCGAAGGATATTATGTTCGAATAACATGTATTATTGTGAAACAATGTTTCGATGGAATATAAAAGCTTTTTATACTTGTGCTTTCAAGAATTAAAATACCTCCTGTGCGGCCGTTAATGTATATGTGTATATAACCTGAAAGATGGCAGTCCTTGGCTTCAGCCCCCACGCATATAATGCGGGGTTGTTCGCAGAAAACGCATTTTCACACTTGACCCAACATCTTGGTCCTACAAAGGAGGTTATAGCGCAGCAAACTAGGCAACCAGACTATAATGCTTTATGACTTTCACTTAGCCATAGGAGTTCGATAGTGGGGCTACTATATAGCCCCTAGGGGCACCACGCTCACCCAAATTCGGGGAGCGTATGTGCCTGACCGGGAAATGGCCCTTTCGTCAATGTGGAGGAATTCTAAACATTCCAGCAGGTCATCAAGTGGTTGACCAGTCTCACGATGTATCATGACAGTCAGTTTTCGGCTTTCTCTACTGAGGTGCTCGCCTGGCCAAACCGGGGCACAATCGCAGTAGTTCTCCTGGTGCCGCATTAGCCGATAGAACGGAACGTACGGCTGCAAAACACAGGAGCCGGGCAAACCCAACATTTGGCAAAGACATGATTCGAAGCTGATGCATATAAGGCCTAACTCGAGACGCCGAACACTCCCTAAGGTATTCGGGCTTTATGAAAATGGGTCGAACAGCGCCCTTGGTAATATGCCCCTGGTGTCCAGGTACGTGCAACATTCTGACGTGGCCTATGCCAAAACGCCAGCCTCCTCCTTGGTTATTGCAAGAAACCGGGGATGTGTATCAACAAGAGACAATAAAAAAGGTTTACGCAGGGTCTTAATCTGAAAAGAATCCTTGCAACGGGTCCCTACTGCACGTCTGCGCCTGTTTCTCCGTTGTGCCGTATCCAGGACGGGTGTAGCACGGTGTTCATCTGTAAAAGAGAGGAACTTAGTAAAAAAAGATCGTGTGAAAATGTACGTTATACTAAATAAACAAAGTACAATTCAAAGAATGAACAAAATTGAGCTTTATTGTCTCTTGTTATGGATGCGCGTAGCCCCTTGTACAGGGGTATGCGTCTAACGAGCCCTTGTATGTTTATGCCGGACTCGTCCAGCTGTGTCCGGGGTCTAGACGACCTGTCTAAGTGCTTTTATTGGTGAAGCCGGTTTATTGTGGGGCTGTCAAGGCATCCGCACAATTTTCCGGACTCGAGGAACCCTCGAGGTTTCCCTTTAATGAGATGATGCCGCGTGGACCGGGCATTTTAAGTGTAAGAGAAGCATAATGCGGTATTGCGTTAAAGCGGGCGAAAGCTTCGCGTCCCAATAGTGCTTGATAGCTACTTGTGAATGGGGCGAGGTGGAAGGTTAACTTTTCGCAGCGGAAGTTGCCGGGTGAGCCGAATACAACTTCTAGCAGTAGAGAGCCCGTACAATGGGCATATGGGCCTGGCATTACCCCTTGAAAGGAAGTGTTGCTATGGCGAAATTTGGTTGGGTCTATCCCCATTTTGCGGATTGTGTCCTGATATAGCAGGTTTAGATCACTGCCGCCGTCCATTAGGACTTGTGTAAATTGGAGTCCGCCAATTATCGGATCTAATATCAAGGCAGTCCAACCTGCATTTCGTATACTTCTAGAGTAATCCCGATGGTCAAAGGTGATTGGTTTTAACAACCAGTGGCGGGACTCCTCCGGGATAGGCTGTATGGTGCATACCTCTATGGGAGCCGCTCTATTTTTCCCTTTTGCCATGTGAAGTGAGTTCACTATTTTGATTTCTTGTGGGAAATTCTTTTGTTTTCTGGTGCTCTGCTTTTGGGGTTCGTCATCGTCCTCGCTTGGTGTGTCGAGCCCCTTGTGTTCGGCGTTGAGTTTGCCGGACTGCTTGAAGACACAACAATCTTTGTGGGTGTGATTTGCAAGCTTCCCGGGAGTACTGTGGATTTGGCATATCTTGTCCAAGATTTTGTTTACGTTAGATAGCTCGTCCCTGTTATCCTTAAGGGGCAGCTTTTTATGATTCTGCCGAGAGCTTTTGAATCCGGCGTTGACTGCCGTGCTTTTCGGGCTGTGTCGCTTGGTCCGACGCTGTTCCTTGCTGCGTCGTGGTTTCCCGTTTCCATCCCTGACTTCAGATGTTCTTGGGTCCCTGGTGCTGCATCTTCCTAGCCAGCTATCCTCTCCCGCGCAAAAGCGGGTCATGAGGCTTGTTAATGCGGCCATTGTTCTTGGCTTTTCCTGGCTAAGGTGTCTGGCGAGCCATTCGTCTCGGACGTTGTGTTTGAAAGCTGCTAAGGCTTCGGCATCCGGACAGTCAACTATTTGGTTCTTTTTAGTAAGGAATTTGTTCCAAAATTTCTGGGCTGACTCTCCGGCTTGTTGAGATATGTGACTTAGATCGTCGGCATCCGGAGGTCGGACATAAGTCCCTTGAAAATTTGCCCGAAAGGCATCCTCGAGCTCCTCCCAACTTCAAATGGTGTTTTCGGGAAGGCTTTTAAGCCAATGCCGGGCTGGCCCTTTGAGTTTGAGGGGTAAATATTTTATGGCGTGGAGATCATCTCCTCTAGCCATGTGTATATGGAGGATGTAATCCTCAATCCGCAGACTGTGGTGCTGTAGTCCCATCGATGCCTCTATGTTTACGGGCTTGAATCCCGCAGGGAAATCATGATCCAGCACCTCATCGGTGAAACATAGTGGGTGTGCGGCACCCCTATATTTAGGTGTACCGTGATGTTCGGTTACTTGATGTGTTGCATTGCTTACTAGAGCTTGCTTTCTTGGCCCGTAGTTAGATCTAACTGGGCCATCTTTTTATGCGAATCCTTGTGCGGATCGCGTGCCGGCTTGTGTGCGGTGCAATTTGCCGCTCTCTGTTTGCCATGAGGTCGTCCACCCGATCGGGTGGCCTCCTTGATTTTTGATTGCGTGGGCTCTATGGCCTCCTCATCAAATTCGGGCAGTAGTTTTCGCTTTGGGTAGCTCTTTGTCCGGCGACTGTCGCCGTATTTGTCTGCGGTGTTGAGTACTCTGCTCCATCTGATTCTGAGTGCATCTTCCGCTGTTTTGAGCTTCCGCTTCTGCTTTTTCAGGCTACGTGAAGTGGCGATGAGCCTTTTGTGGAGATTCTTCTGCTCCAGCAAATTGTCCGGTGTTAGATCGTCCGGACCGTTGTCTTCGCCGGGGACGGGTTGTTTATCTATGTTGTCCTGTTCGGACTGTTGCTCGATAGCATTTGCTTCGTCCCCCGGTTCACCCTGCTCTATGGCTGGGTCTGTATGGTTGTTGTTTTTGTCGAGGCGGGACTTTGAGCGGCGCTAATGCTGCCGTTTTGATTGCTTTTCGAGGGAATGATCCTTCGTAGCGTCCCGTTGTTCCTCATCGTTGATTCCTTTAGGTGTGTCCACCATGTACACATCATGAGATGATGTGGTTCTCCAGTGCCCTATAGGCGCTGGTTCATGTTCTTCCTCTAAATCGTCGTCCATACCGTCGATGTCTTCGGTGTCGAAGTCGAGCATGTCAGTTAAATCATCGATAGTGGCTCTGAAGTGGGTGGTGGGTGGGCTTTGATTTTCTTCGTCGTCCGCATCCCAACCTTCCTGACCATAGTCCGGCCAGGGCTCTCCTGATAGAGAGAGACTTTAGTGAATTCAGAATGTCGCCAAAGGGCGAGTGCTGAAAGATGTCCGTGGCCATGAATTCCTTGATCGGCGCCCAATCGGATTCGATTGGCTGGGGCGCGGAAGGCTCGAAGTCCGGAGAGGAGTCCGGCACCTTGGAGTTACGAGCTTCGCAACGGACGGGGTAGGTGTACGGCTCAATCGCCGTAGGTATCGCAGCCCCCGAGGCGGTGTCCAGCCACCCGTCCTCGATCGGCGCGGTCGGCTCTGAGCTAAAGGTCAGAGCGGACTCTGGTGCGGCCTCCAGGACACTATTCAGCGGCAGAGCTAAATCATGCCCCTCGTGACAGTGCGGCGCGCTTGGTCGTGGCTCGAACCCGTCGAATATCAAGTCTCCGCGGATGTCAGCCGTGTAGTTCAAACTTCCAAATATGACCTGATGGCCAGGGGCGTAGCTTTCAATCTTCTCCAGATGGCCAAGCGAATTGGCCCGCAGTGCAAAGCCGCCGAATACGAAGATCTGTCCGGGGAGGAAAGTCTCACCCTGGAGCGCATCATTGTTGATGATCGGAGGAGCCATCGTGCCTAAAGGTGACGACACAGAGGAACTCACAATGAAAGCACCAATGTCGGTGTCAAAACCGGCGGATCTCGGGTAGGGGGTCCCGAACTGTGCGTCTAGGCGGATGGTAACAGGAGACAAGGGACACGATGTTTTTAACCAGGTTCAGGCCCTCTCGATGGAGGTAAAATCCTACTCCTGCTTGATTAATATTGATGATATGGGTAGTACAAGAGTGGATCTACCACGATATCAGAGAGGCTAAGCCCTAGAAGCTAGCCTATGGTATTATTGTTGTTTTTCCTATGGACTAAAACCCTCCGGTTTATATAGGCACCGAATAGGGTTAGGGTTACACAGAGTCGGTTACAATGGTAGGAGATCTACATATCCGTATCGCAAGCTTGCCTTCCACGCCAAGGAAAGTCCCATCCGGACACGGGACGAAGTCTTCAATCTTGTATCTTCATAGTCCTGGAGTCCGGCCAAAGGTCATAGTCCGGCCATCCGGACACCCCCTAATCCAGGACTCCCTCACCAGCCTTGCTGACCATAGTCCGGCCAGGGATCTCCTGATAGAGAGAGAGAGACTTTAGTGAATTCAGAATGTCGCTGAAGAGCGAGTGCTGAAAGATGTCCGCGGAGGTGAACTCCATGATCGGCGCCCAATCGGATTCGATTTGCAGGGGCGCGGAGGGTTCGGAGTCCGGAGAGGAATCCGGCACCTTGGAGTCACAAGCTTCGCAAAGGACAGGTATGGTGTTCGGCTCGATCGCTGTAGAGATTGCAGCTCCCGAGGCGGTTTCCAGCCACCCGTCCTCGATTGGCGCAGTCGGCTCCGAGCTAAGGGTTGGAGCAGACGCTGGTGCGGCCTACAGGACACTGTTCGGCGGCAGAGCTAGATTAGGCTCATCGTGACAGTGCGGCGCGCTTGGCTGTGGCTCGAACCTGTCGAAGATCAAGTCTCCGCGGCCGTCGGCCGTGTAGTTCAAACTTCCAAATCTGACCTGATGGCCAGGGGCGTAGCTTTCGATCTGCTCCAGATGGCTAGTTTAATTGCCCGATGCAAAACCGCCGAATACGAAGATCTGTCCAGGGAGAAAAGTCTCGCCCTGGACCTCATCGTTGTTGATGATCGGAGGAGCCATCGGGCCTAAAGGTGATGACACAGAGGAACTCTAAATGAAAGCACCAATGTCGGTGTCAAAACCGGTGGATCTCGGGTAGGGGGTCCCGAACTGTGCGTCTAGGCGGATGGTAACAGGAGACAAGGGACACGATATTTTTACCCAGGTTCGGGCCCTCTCGATGGAGGTAAAACCCTACTCCTGCTTGATTAATATTGATGATATGGGTAGTACAAGAGTAGGTCTACCACGAGATCAGAGAGACTAAACCCTAGAAGCTAGCCTATGGTATGATTGTTGTTCGTCCTACGGACTAAAACCCTCCGGTTTATATAGACACCGGAGAGGGTTAGGGTTACATAGAGTCGGTTACAAATGGGAGGAGATCTACATATCCGTATCGGACTAAAACCCAAGGAAAGTCCCATCCGGACACGGGACGAAGTCTTCAATCTTGTATCTTCATAGTCCAGGAGTCCGGCCAAAGGTCACAGTCCGGCCATCCGGACACCTCCTAATCCAGGACTCCCTCACCGAGTGTCGGGTGATCAACAGGGGGCGGAGAAGCGCGCCTCTCCCTGCCTGGGGGAGGAGGAGGCGGGCAGTCGTCCCGCCGTTCCACTGCCCTTGGGTGGCTGTCTTGGGCGCCCTCGATAGTGTTGCGAGTCCGGCTGCGGCTGGCAGCTGGCTCCTTGTCTCTTCTACCGCAGACGCCACCAGTCGGTGTCCGAGATGTCGCGCCTTGGTCTCGGCGAGGAGGCGGGTCGTTGTTTCGCCGGCTGGGCGCTTCAGTGCGGCACCCGGCCTCTTGCTACTCAGCAGCCGCGTCAAGGATCTGCTGGACGCGCTCCGTCATGTGGCGACGCTCGTCGCCCTCGAGCTTGTCTAGCTCGTCTACTGCCGCCTGGGCAGCTCATATGTTCTCTGCGGGCGTGGCGTAGACAGGGCGATATGTCCCGAACATGCTGGCGATTGTCGAGCCACGCTGCCGAACTAGGCCAATGCGGCTAGGCCCACCAGGATCCGGCGTGCCACCGATGGCACGGTCCATCTCACGCTGGTAGGCCTCCGAAAGGCGTCTCATGCTGGCCAGCTGGTTGGCACTTTCAACGAGCTGGACACGGCGTGCCT
This sequence comes from Aegilops longissima, assembly GCA_021605205.1. Classification (NCBI taxonomy): domain Eukaryota; kingdom Viridiplantae; phylum Streptophyta; class Magnoliopsida; order Poales; family Poaceae; genus Aegilops; species Aegilops longissima. Next base: position 534,431,185 of record CM038679.1, on the reverse strand, counting down.
CCAGCGTCTCAGCATCAGTGTCTTCCGGGATGGACGCAGTCAGGTCTTGCATCGCCGCCTACAATAGATCCTGGCCACCTCCGCCAGAGTGCTTGCCGTGGCCGATGACGAGCACTTCTGTGATGGTGCTGCCACCGCTGTCCGCGCGAGGAAGCGGCTCGTCGTAGACCACCACGTTGCTGGGGAACGCGTCAAGCGACGCCGTGTCGGAGTCGACCAACATCGGGTCGGTGGAGCCAACTGACTCCAAGTCTACAACAGGCTCGCTAGCAACATGGAGCTGGTCGAGGAGGCTGACGAGGCAGCTGTCGGGGCCCTCTGTGCCCGCATCAGACGCGGGCTTGTCAGAGAGGCGAATCTCGCCGACAAGATCGGCGAGGCAGCTCGTCACGCAGGCGACCTCTGCGCCGTGTAGCGCGTCAGCGCAGACGCCGTCTGGCGTGCCGGGCTGGCTGCGCTCGCCAGGAAGGAACAAGGTTCCCTTCTAGAACAGGTCTCCGGGAGATGGTGCACCTCGCCCCACGGTGGGCGCCAAATGTCGGGGGTTCGGTGCGACATATGCTAATGGATGGCTTATCATGGTGGGAACGAGTAGAACATCGCCAGTGCCAGGAAGTGGGACGAGGCGTAGACGTAAACGCCGGCGCACTTTACCCAGGTTCGGGGCTCTCCTAGGAGTCCTGCTCTGCGGGGTCTCCGCATGATCACTAAGGCACTAGTGGATACAATGGTGCTCCTCGAGCTGTATGCTAGAGGTAGAAGAAGGCAGGCTCGCTCTCTCCTTCCTCTAGGTATGAGTCTAGTTCTAACAGGTTGGGAACCCTTTGCATGGGTGCCCTGGGGGTATATATAGTCCTACCCACCCAGGGGTACATTGGTAATCTGGCCGGCTGTAGGAGCCGGCTGTCAGTGTCTCTGGTCGCTGGCTTCTCCGCCGGCTGTTGGGGCCGCCGACCCAGTGCAGTGCAGACCGACAGGCCGCTTCGCCTTCAGGGTCTTGCCGGCTGCTGATTTGTCGCGATCGGTTTTTCCGGGTAATAAATTCCAGAAAAATGGCCGTCGTGCTCACCAGCCCCAGGATTACTGTTAGCTGATGAGGCACCAACTTGGTATAGAAAATCCAAGCAAAATACAAAATATGTGGTACAAGACCATCTGGTCTATGAGTACAACAAATGGTTTCTAGTGGTTTATGGCGGAAGCGGTTTGAGGATCATCAGTGGAACTCCATTTCCCACGGGAATAGCTGACCAGGTTAACTCCTATCTTCGCGAGGCTGCTATCACCGTTGCTTAGTCTGTCGTCGCAACGCTCCTCTCCACGCAAGAAATCTGGCCAAGACAATAGCCAGGGACAAGCCAGTGAGTACTTTGAATGTACTCGCAAACATTATGAACACGGGTATAATATAACAATCAAAAATCATGCCTTGAATAATATTCTATGATCACAACGTCAGTCATAAAAATGAAATCCTTGGTGCATGCATGTAAATTATTAATAGGTAACCACAAATATGTAATGACGGAGCAGCAATAAATGCCACAGTCGGGCGTCTGAGCGACACCACATAAAGGGCTTATAAATAAAAAGAAACAATGCCACAGTCGGTCGTCTGAGCGACACCACATAAAGGGCTTATAAATAAACAAAAACAATGCCACAGTCGGGCGTCTGAGCGACACCACATAAAGGGCTTATAAATAAACAAAAACAATGCCACAGTCGGGCGTCTGAGCGACACCACATAAAGGGCTTATAAATAAACAAAAACAATGCCACAGTCGGGCGTCTGAGCGACACCACGTAAAGGGCTTATAAAATGGATACAGTGAATATCCAGGAGGTAGAACCGTCCCAGGGATACTCAATAATTCAAATAACATAAAGGGGTTAGTCCATAATAATAATCACCATAATCATCACAAGTCACGAATCATAAACCAAGTTCTGGTTTAGTAGTTTTCCTTCGAAGACTGACACTAAGACCGATACTTGAACCATCCTAGACTGGAATCCTTAACCAAGGACACGGCTATTCGAATAGGTTTAATCTCTGCAGAGGGTGTACTCTTTACCCACGAGTAACGGATTTCTTTAGTTCTTCGGGACTAATTCCGTCTACGGTCTTTTAATTGAAAACACACCTGACTTGCACACACCAGCTTAACTTACCCATGTCTAGAATCACCCATGACACCTGTCAAGCAAAACTCTAAGTGGGGAGGCTGCAACCTCGCGTAGCATGGGATCAAATTTATAACGCGCGCTCTAAGGGGTGGCCTCCCCTCTCGGTCTCAACCGGAAACACCCATGCCCCCGGACCAGGTGGCCTGCCTACCGGCTTCAACCGATATATTCCACCATGGCCTCTCTGTACGGTGTGTGCTTGAAAGGGGTTGACGACTGACTGAACCGTACCCTACTTGTTGTAGGGACAAGTGATAGTATGAAGCAAGTAAGGGTTTACCGGAACAAGACTCGATATACGGTCGACTCAGGAGGTTTATAAATTCCTCACATGACATATATAACAAAAATATATTTCAACCAACAAAGTCACCACTCACTATACCTTACCATGCCATACCGGGCATAACCATCCCGACGGGGACCGGCGACAAGCTCACGCCTACCCAAGGCAGAGGCTTTCCCGGATTCCTTTCCGGCATGCATGCAAGGCACATGAGAATGGTTACCATCACAAGTATAATCATTTCCAACAACAAGGAGATCACAAAAATGTATCCATGCAAATGATCATATCACATGAAATAACGAGTATTCCGAAATGAGGTGGTGTTATAAACGTGTCAACGAACACACCAAAATATTATGCTGGGTTCAGAATGCTTGCCTTCAGTTTGTGTAGAGGCAGGGTGCACCCTAAAAACTTTTGCAAGCTTTCTTCTTCTCCAAAAGTCCTATTTTGAATAAATTTGAACTAACACACAAACTCAAAACAGCACAAAAAATTGTTTTGAAATTTTTTCAAATAAATCTTAAAATAAACTAGGTCAAATTTCAGAGAGGTAGGAAAAAGAATCAATTCATTAGGAGTTATATTTCAAAAGTTATAGCCAGTCAAAGTTTAGTCAAATTCCTGGATTTTAAATAAAACAGAAAAAGAAGAGAAAACACTTCGAACCGGTACACGTCGAAGACGTACTTTGGGATTTACGTCTAAACTTAACCCATGTGGACTGGGGCGGGGTCACTGACAGTGGGTCCAGGGGGCCCACTGGTCAGGTTTGACCAGTCCATCTCCCTCCTCTTCCTCTGCCCGAACGGCGGCGAGGCGACGGCGATCAACGCCGGCGAAGGGCTGCTCTCCACGGGCTCCAGAGGGTCGGGATGGATCCGCAAGACCGGGGCGGTCCTCCCGGTGGTCGTTTGGTCGATGGGGACGGAGTGAGCTGCCGGCGGCGAGCTTCGCGGCAGAGGAGGCATTCGGGAGCAGAGTTGTTTTGGGGCTACGGTGGCTCCCGATCAAAATCGAGAAGGGGGAAAAGTTCACGGGAGGAAGAGAGAACTTCTGGTGGAGAGAGTGGAGAGGGGGAGGCCCTGGTTGCGGTGAACGGAGCTGGGACGTGGCTGCGGCCGGACCGGCCGGAGTTGGGGAAGACGGCCTCTTTCTCTTCAATTGACGGCAATGGGGGCACTAGGAGTACGGTGTGAGGCTGCTCGTGTGCTCGTAGGGCTCGAGGGGCTTCCTTTTATAGTTCTCCTACGTCGGTTCGCAGTGGCAGTGGATGAGCTCGTCGGCGACCGACTTCTGTAGCTTGCAGGCAACGTGGCGAGGCTGGGGATGGCGGCAGGAACTAGCGGACGAGTGGGTACTGCTCCAGGGGCGAGCTGGCGGGCGGGCGCGGCTCGGACGGCGCTGGCCATTGCAGGGGCTGTCGGGCGGCATTGGTGGCTAGCTGCTGGCCTGCCGGAGACACGGCAAGGGCTGCTTGGCGCGTTGCGGTGAGGAGCTTAGCGAGTGGCGTGGCTCCGTAGGGCGTGCAGAAATCAGGGCGCGACACGTCGGCTCGGGTGCGGCACGTGCAAAACGCGTGCTCTGCGCGCGCCCAGAGCACGCACGGGACGTGCTCGACGAAATGCTATGGCATGGCAGGGGGCTCCAAACCACAAGAGGGTTAGCAGGGTGGGGTTATAGGTTAGGGCAAAACCATGGGACATGCTGGTCTGGTCAGGGTATTAAGTTCACAGTGTAATCAAAACTCCTGTCAAATCTGTCCACGCTCTCAAGGTGTTTGACAAAATGCCAAAGGCTCCTAGGCAGTTCTTGGAGTGGACAAAACCTCCAGAGTGGGGTCTCTTTAGATAAAAGAGAGGGTGGTAAGGTTAGTTTGTCCAAAGCTCAAACTTGCTAGTGCAAGTTTTGCAAAACTTCAGATCTGGACAGAAAGTAAATGCAATTACCTCATGAACCAAAAATGATCCAATGGGTGCATGTTCCTGGACTTAGAGGTTTAACAGGGAGGACTATAAGTAGGGAAAAGAATCAAGGATAAAGGGGCAACTAAAAAGGTGGTTGATGTACAAAACCTCAAGTTGGACCAGAATGGAAAAGAGGATGATTCATTCAATATTTCCAAAGGACATCACTAGGTTATTGCATAAAATTGAATACTATGCTCCTACTGACATCCCAAAATTTTGGTAGAAGTTTTAAAGAAATAAATGAATAGGTTGTAGTGTAAAAATGCTCTCTGGACCAGATTTGAAAATATGGTGTAGAGCTCAAAACATTCAATGGGCAGAAGATATCTTTGCACAAAAGTGGTTCAAATACCCCATATGACATCTCCAAATTTTGGTGGGATTTTTGAATGAATTTATAAAAGGGTTGTAGTACAAATGGGGCCATAAAACTATGGGAAAACATTTTTCAGGAAAATAAAGATCAGGGAGAATATTATATACTTAATTAATTCTCCTGATAAAAGAGAAGATTTTCTTGAGAGGGTAAACAAGTCCAATATCATAAGTGAAAGGTTTTCATTTTAGGGGATAACTCCACGATAACCAAGAAAAAAATGGTTTTGAGATCAAGAAAAATCAAGAAAAAGGAAGTTAAATTTCCTGGCAAGATTTTAATTAACAAAAAAAAGTTAAAATATTTGGGGTGTCACAACACTACCCCCCTTAAGAAAAAATCTCGTCCTCGAGATTTGCTAAGACTTATCTCTATAGCAAAATTGCATCAAAACAAAAACGGCTACAGTGAGAGGGCAATAAGTGGTGCAAAAATACAGTGTGGAACACTGGCGCTGCGTGGAAAAATCTACGGTTAGGAGAAAAACGAGAGATTTCTACGCCGGATATAGATTTAGAATAAATTCTAAATCTCAAAATACGCTGGTCGCACCCGAGAGCACAAGTGCTCTCTGGGCCGACAGTGGACCCGGCCCCTTGTCGGCCTCTTCTTCTTCCTCTGGCTCTTTCTTCTTCCTCTCTCCCGCGTGCTTTCCCGCGCTTTCTCCACCGGCAACGCCTAGCGCGTAGGGCATCTAGGCCGTACTGCGGTAGTGTGCGGCGTGCTAGCTGCCGGTGCAGCATGCACTCACCTCGCGGGCCAGTGCGCTGTCGGCACTGCTCGAGGACTCGCCTCCGAACACCGGCGATCGGGCGACGAGCGGCGTTGGTGGACCTCGCCCACCGTACACCGAGCTCGAGCTATAAAATGGCCGAGGTGTTCTTCTCTTTTTCCTCGCGCCTGGCCTCGCTCCTCCTTCTCCCTCCTTCTCCTCTGTTTCCGTTGGCCGGAGCTCGTGACGGGGCTCTAATGGCGGAGGTGGTGCCGGACTGGTACGTGATCTTGTTGTGCGGAGGGCTGGCAGCGGTGCTGGGGCTCTCCGTGCTCCTGTGCGCGATGATCCTTGATGATCGTCGTGATGCTGCTGCTCGGGTGTTGGCTCTCTGTTGTGGTGGTGATCACGAGGAGTAGGTGGGGTGTGTCGGGCGTTGACTGTTGTCGGGAGGTGCTCAGTTAGATGTAACACCGTTGCAAAAAGTTTGCAAGCAGTGTGAGTGTGCGCTCGAGTAGTTGTGGTTGTGAGTCTGCTGCCGTGGTGCTGCGGGAAATAAAATAATCCAAGTCGTGAGGGGATGTATGATGCAGTAATCAGGGAAAAGAAATCTCACTCCAGGATTTTTCGCGAGAGAAAACAGTAATACATTAAAGTCAAACCGCAATAGAGCTACTCTCGTTAACAAAAACTAAATGATTTACTCGCCGCAAAAAACTCGGGGGTACCACGCATAAGTTACAACACATAAACACAGTTGCAGGAGTAAACACAGCAGTGACGTCTATAATGAAAACGGTAACTGGACGGGGTCCTGAGAAAACGTCTCTGGTACTTTAATACACTCTTCTTCTATCGGGGAAAGTGGATTGACCAGACGATGAATGTGCCTCTCCTGGTCTGGCCTCAATGATCTGCCGATGGCGATCTGAGGATTTAAATCCGCGAGGCTCTGTAGATAACCCATCACGCCTTGGGTTAAACGCTCTTGAGCGATGACGTACTGGGCGAGGTTGGCCAGGACTGGGTCTCTCTCAATTCGTCCACCGGGAATAGATGTTACTCCTCCGGGTGCTGCATTGCTCGGAAAGTAATAATACCCTCGTTCGCTGGCATAGGGTACCGCGAATCGAAGGCAAGCAAGTGCTTCATACACAGCAGCTTCTACGGCCATATGCGGGGTTGGCATAGATTTCCCTACGAAGGAGACCTCCGTTGGATATTGGTTTGGGTTTACGGGAGGGATGTGTACTGCTGCCCAATATCTCGAGGTGGAAGGGGTGATTCTTGATTTGAACAACTCGTACTGGGGTGGCTGGGTAGTGTAACACCTCGGACGTAACTTTCCATATTTGTAACTCCAACTCTTGCCATTTTCGGCATTGTGATATGATATTCCCTCCGTGGTTGGGTTTTTTTTCTTTTTGCTTGTTGTCCATGTCATGCATTTTATATCATGTCATCATGTGCATCGCATTTGCATACGTGTTCGTCTCATGATTCCGAGCATTTTTCCCGTTGTCCGTTTTGCAATCCGGCACTCCTATCTCGCCCGGTGGCCCCTTTTATGTTTTTCCGTGTGCGGGTACTAAACCTTCTCGGATTGGACCGAGGTTTGTCTAGTGGCCTTGGTATACCACCCGTAGACCACCGGTCAAGTTTCGGGTCATTTGGAGCTCGTTTGGTACTCAGCGGTTAACCGCACTCTCAAAGGCCTCTTTTAAGTTGCAGCCCAACACCCTCCAAAATTGTCCAATAACCCATCTAAGTCACTTCCATGCTCTCCGTCGTTCGATCACGATCGTGTGGGCGAAAACTACACCTCATTTGGACTCTCCTAGCTCCCTCTATGCCTATATATACAAACCCCATTCCAAATCCCGGATCAATTCCCCCCTAACCTAGCTAAATTCCCCCTCCGCGCCAACGGACGTGTCCGATTCAGGCCGGACACGTCCGCCTGCCGCCGCCGGCCAACCGGGGCGTGCCACGTGGCCGCCCGGTCCCCGATTCCCCGCCGCCCGCGCCCGGCCGAGGCCAGGCAAAGGGCCCTCCCTGCCCGTCGCGCCGCCTCCCGGCCCCGCGCCTCCGCGCCCGCCGCCGCCCGCCGGCCACGCCGCCGCCCGCCGCCCGGCCTGCGCCGCCACCGGCCCGCGCCGCCGGCCGCCCGGCCTCCTCCGATGCCGCCGTCCTCGCCCGCCTCGGCGCCCGCTCCGTGCCGCTCCGGTCGCCTCCCTCTCCGGCCCGGCGTCCCCTCTCCTTCCGGCCGACCTCCGGCGCCTCCCGCCGCCGTCGCTCTCGATCGGGCCGGATCCCGATCGGATCGGCCCGAGGGTTGACTTTCCCTTCTTCCCCCTTCTATTTCTTCTAAGTCTTAAATCCTGTTAATATTTCGTGGCATTTTCAACGTAGCGTAACTTTGCATCTGTAGCTCCATTTTGCGCGTATAATATATCAAAATGTTCGTCTCGAAGAGTAGATCATTTCATCTCAGCGCATCATTTTCATTTGAGCTCATCTTGATGCCCGAAATGCTGTTGGAAGTGGGCTATGTGATGTTAGTTTCTGTTTCTTAACAGAACTTGCACTTTTGTTATTTTTGCTATGATTGATGTGTGCACCCTATGAAGTTGAGTCCTACATGTGTTTTGTAATATGCCATGCCATATTTCCAGGGGTGTATGACATGTATTTTTGTGATCTATTTGGTGACTAGCACAAGCATGCAAAGTAGGTGTCCAGATGTTGCTGATTTCAGCTCTGTTTTGCTGATATTTTGATGCCATGTTAACTTGATGCTACCGAGAGATCCATGCATATTTTGAGATACTTCCGTAAGGATGTTTTGTTAAACATGTCTTGCTCTATCCATCCATGCCTTTGTTTGCAGTTATGGAGTGCCATAGCTTGAGTCAATCGAGCTCTACTTTTGCTATCAAATGTTTCCTGGCAAATTGTTTACATGTTATTCAATTTGGCCTAGGTTGTTGTGGTTGATCCATGTATGCTATGTTATTGTTCTTGCCATGTATGTCTTCTATGCCATGTCTTCTTGATGTATGTATGCTTAGTTTATCATATAAGGCTCTGTAGTGAGTGCATTGAGCTTGTAAACATGCCTACTTGTTATCAGTTTTGGACATGCCATGTTGCTGAATCATTAACTAAACTTGCGATATTGACATGGGTGTTACTATATTTTCTGATCCTTTTGGCTTATGGTCAGTAAGGGACTTTTGTTCTATGCTTTGAGTATATTCATGCCATGCCTTATTTTGCTATTATAAGTTCCTGTAGCATGTAGTTTTCTTGCTCTGAACATTGCTACCGATGCTGTTTTGCCATGTCCACTGATATTTTGTGCACTTTTGCCATGCTTGTTTGAACCTGTTATGATGTGAACTAGCCGTAGCTCAGTGCTCATCTTTTGTCAAGCATCTTGTGTAGATCACTGCGATATACTTTGTTGGTACGTTTGGGTGCAGTAGCTTAATTTATTGTTGCTTGCTAAGTGGCATCATCTTTGTTAATGATGATTTGTGCCATTCTTGTTTTGCTTGTCATTTGCAAACCGTGCATCCGATTCCGGTGATCTTTATATCGATTTCAACCGAAATCATCTCATCTTTCCAGTGGCATACTTGGTTTGCCAAGTTGATGCCTGGTTCATCATTTTCTTTCCGGAGCGCACATACGCATTGCATATCACATCCCACATATCATGCCATATTTTGCATCATGTTGCTTGTGCATTGCACCGTGATTTATTGTGGTTCCTTTGTTGGTGTTCTTGTTTTGGGTAGAGCCGGGAGACGAGTACGTGAATGAGGAACCTGTTGAGAACGCTTACGAGGATCAAGCTTTCGACAACTCTGAGAACATTGCAGGCAAGATGACCATACCCTCGAAATCACTTCTATCTTTGCTATGCTAGTTGCTCGCTCTTTTGCTATGCCTATGCTACGATGCCTACCACTTGCTATATCATGCCACCCATATTGCCATGTCAGCCCCTAACCATCCTTTTCCTAGCAAACCGTTGATTGGCTATGTTACCGCTTTGCTCAGCCCTCTTATAGCGTTGCTAGTTGCAGGTGAAGTTGAAGTTTGTTCCTTGTTGGAACATGGAGATGTTGTTCCTTATCGGAGCATGTTTACTTGTTGGGGATATCACAATATATATCTGCTATAAATAATGCATCTATATTCTTGGTAAAGGGTGGAAGGCTCGGCCTTATGCCTGGTGTTTTGTTCCCTCTTGCCACCCTAGTTTCCGTCATACGGTGTTATGTTCCTTGATTTCGCGTTCCTTACATGGTTGGGTGATTTATGGGACCCCTTGACAGTTCGCTTTGAATAAGACTCCTCCAAAGAAGGCCCAACTTTGGTTTTACCATTTGCCACCTAAGCCTTTTCCCCGGGTTTTCGCGAGCCCGAGGGTCATCTTTATTTTAACCCCGGACTAGTGCTCCTTCGAGTGCTGGCCCGAACTGAGCTACTGCGGGGCCACCACGGGAAACTCGAGGCTTGGTTTTACTCAGTAGCTAGTCTCATCCGGATGTGCCACGAGAACGAGATATGTGCAGCTCCTATCGGGATTTGTCGGCACAATCGGGCGGCTTTGCTGGTCTTGTTTTATTGCTGTCGAAATGTCTTGTAGTCCGGGATTCGAGATTGATCGGGTCTTCCGGTAGAAGGAATATCCTTCGTCGACCGTGAGAGCTTATAATGGGCTAAGTTGGGACACCCTGCAGGTAATATCTTTCAAAGCCGTGCCTGCGGTTATGAGGCAGATGGGAATTTGTTAATGTCCGGTTGTAGATAACCCGAAGTTGACCTCAAATAAAATACACATCACGCGTGTGTAACCGTGATGGTCTCTTCTCGGAGTCCGGGAAGTGAACACGGTGTTGGAGTTATGTCTGACGTAAGTAGTTCAGGATCACTTCTTGATCGCTACTAGCTTCACGACCGTCCTTTGCTCCTCTTCTCGCTCTCTTTTGCGAATGTAGCCACCATATATGCTAGTCGCTTGCAGCAGCTCCACTTTACAACTCTGTCCTTCCTATAAGCTTAAATAGTCTTGATCTCGCGGGTGTGAGATTGCTGAGTCCCTGTGACTCACAGATTCTACCAAAACAGTTGCAGGTGCCGATGATGCCAGTGCAGGTGACGCAACCGAGCTCAAGTGGGAGTTCGATGAGGAACGTGGTCGTTACTATGTGTCTTTTCCTGATGATCAGTAGTGGTGCCCAGTTGGGACGATTCGGGGATTTGTGTAGCATTTGGGGTATCTTCTTTTATTTTGGTTCCGTAGTCGGACCTTGAGTGTACTCTGAATGATGGATGTTTATTTATGTATTGTGTGAAGTGGCGACTGTAAGCCAACTATGTATCTTTTTCCCTTATGTATTACATGGGTTGTGTGAAGATTACCTCACTTGCGACATTGCTTTCAATGCGGTTATGCCTCTAAGTCGTGCCTCGACACGTGGGAGATATAGCCGCATCGAGGGCGTTACAAGTTGGTAATCAGAGCCTTCCCCGACTTAGGAGCCCCCTACTTGATTGTTTGCTGGCGTTGTTGAGTCTAGAATGGAAAATGTTTTGAGTCTTAGGATTATATATATCGGAGAGTAGGATTCTTTTTACTCCCCAGTCCCTTCGTCGCTCTGGTGAGGTATCCTGACGTAGAGTTTTGACTCTTCTCTCCTCAAATTTCACTAAAAAATTTTTTAGGATCACGCGGGTATCTTGGGATCGTTCCGATGGTTTTGTGACGAGAACATTGTTCTTGGTGCCTCCTGACATTTAGGGGTTGTGGCAGTGTCCCGGGGAGTAGAGCTCCGAGGTGTTGTCGTCACAATTTTATCGTTGCGATTCTGGAATACTGAGTTTTGCCGACATCGAAATCTCTTTTGTGCAGTTGTTGGTGAGATAACCCGATAACCCGAAGATCGGGCGAGCTGGGAGTATTGCCATGACTTGTATAACGGATGTTTTTTCGAAGGTCGAGGTACACGATTTCCGAGAATTTCTTGGTTATGTGTTGACGGATGGATACAGCTGGATCTAGGTATTGTTAGTTTGGGTGATATATTTTGTGTCCCCTGTATCCCGAACACCAGATTGCATAACCAGAAAGTTTGGGAGTTTATAGGTGGAATTCTAGTAGCTTACAGGATATCTTTCGACATGATGTATGATTTGAGATTGGGGTTCAACGTCTAGTGGTCGGCCCATTCACGGTCGATTCTGATGGTCGCGAGACGTCTTAAAGAATCCTTGGCTATGCTGATTCGGGGACGTCTTGTTTGTCATTCGTGACGTCCGCTATACGTCGTGTCCGTGTGGGCCCCACCACGAACACTTTGGGCGAAATCTCTATCATGTGTTTGTTCCGGCTCATTCTAGAAGCCAATCTTTTGTTTTCAGTTGTGATATTCGATTTGTTTCTAAGACAGATGTTGTTTCCATATCTTTATCTAAGTGGCTTCTCACCTTAATGGACGTGTGATTATTAGCTTTGGAATTCATTCGTTCATTCTTGTTCGAATGTTTATTGTGAAGACTATATGTTGCAATTTCTATCCGTTGATTTCAACTTGACTATTTGTCTATCAAGGACTAACGGATGTCACCCTCTTCAGGATGGCTCCGCCAACGCGTCTGAATCCGGATCGCAATGATGGGGATCAGTCGAACCCTCCACCTCCACCTCCGCCTCCAGAGGCCTGGCAAGCTATCATGGCAGCCACCAATGCCAATGCTCAGATGATTTTGCAGCTCTTGCAAGAACGTACTCAAGGGCAAGGCAGTCAAGGAAATCAAGGTCAAGGCAACAATCAGCCGCACTTTGCTACTCTCAGTCAGTTCCTCGCTAATCAGCCGAAGTCTTTCAGTTTCTGTGTCGAGGCCACAGACGGTGACGATTGGCTTGTGGACATCTGCAAGCATTTTGAATGTAGCAATGTCAGACCTGAGGACTTTGTCAAGTTTGCATCGTTTCAACTCAAGTACCAAGCTGCTGAGTGGTACCAGCAATACAAAGATTCCACAGGAGGTCGTGTCATTACCTGGGATGAGTTCCGCCGAGATTTCAGAGCTCACCACATTCTGAAAAGTGTTGTTGAGAGCAAGCGTGAGGAGTTCCGCAATCTCAAGCAGGGCAACATGTCTGTGTACCAATACAATATCCAGTTCCAGAAACTCGCTCGCTTTGCTAAGCAAGACGTACCTGATGAAAAGAGTATGATCTATCAATTCAGAGGTGGTCTGAGAGATGATCTGCAATTAGCTCTTGTGCTTTTTGAGCCGTAAAAGTATGATGAATTCTACAACATGGCCTTTGAAGCAAGAAGATGCCCAGCTCAAATGTGAGGCTTCTAAGAAGAGAATCAGGGATGCAGTTCAGTCTTCTTCTTCCTCTCAAGTGGCAGCTAAGCAGCAGAAGTTCTACCTTCCTCCTCCTCCGTTCCGTCAGCCTTATCAGCAGAAGAACTCAGGTGGGCGTGGATCTTCCCACCCACCCAACCCTGGCTATCAGAACAAGTCTATTTCTCAAGCTCCAAGGTCAAGTGCTCCTTACCACCGTCCGCTCTCTGAGGTGACTTGCAACAAGTGTCAGCAGAAAGGTCACTATGCGAACAAGTGCTTCAACTAGAGGCGTCTTCCGCCTCCTCCTCCTGTGAAATCTTCCAGCAATGCAATGGTCAAGCATATTCCAAAGTCTGCCAAGGTCAATATGATGAATGCAGCTCAAGCGGAGGAATCTTCTGATGTGATAATGGGTAATCTTCCAGTTAACGATATTCCTGCAAAAGTCTTATTTGATACTGGTGCATCGCATTCTTTCATGTCATATCCTTTTGCATCGAAGCACAATTTTGACACAGAGGAATTACCTAAAGCATTGCAAGTTATTTCTCCGGCTAAGCGTTTGAGCTCTAGCATGATGGTTCGAATGTCGGTATCAAGATGGGCGATTATAGATTTCGGCTAAACCAATTGTTCTCGGTGACTCGGATATTGATCTTATTCTCGGAATGGATGGCTTTCTCAGCACAAAGCTTAGCTTGATTGTGCTGCTGTGGAAATTCAATTGACTCACTCTTCTAATGATGTGATCATCTATGCGCTCGTGATGAAACCATTTGGTTGTTTTCTCTCAATGAGAAGGGCGAATTGGATGCTATCTCTCGATTCGATCGTTTGTAAGTACCAAGATGTCTTTCCGAGAAGAGCTTCGGGTATGCCTCCTCATCGGCCGATTGAGTTCGTTATCGATCTTGAGCCTGGCACTGAACCCGTTTGCAAGCGTCCATACAAGCTTGGACCTGATGAGCTGAAGGAATTGAAGAAGCAGCTCGATGAACAAGAGCGTCTGGGTTTGATCAGACCGAGTTCATCTCCTTGGGGTTGTGGTGTTCTTTTTGTCCAGAAGAAGGATGGCACGGACCGACTTTGCGTCGACTACTGTCCATTGAATAAGAAGACAATCAAGAACAAGTATCCACTTCCCAACATCAATGAGCTTTTCGAGCAACTCAAAGGTGCTAAAGTGTTCTCCAAGCTTGACCTTCGTATGGGTTATCATCAGATTCGCATTCGTGAACAAGATATTCCCAAGACAGCATTCAGAACAAGCTTTGGTTCTTATGAATATACTGTCATGTCTTTCGGCCTCGTCAATGCTCCTCCAACATTCTCTTGGATGATGAACTTCATCTTCAACCCCTACACCAATGAATTCGTCTTGGTCTATCTTGATGATATTTTGGTCTTCTCCAAGAAAAAGAAGGATCATGCCAAACATTTGCGATTGGTGCTAGAAAAGCTCAGAGAGCATCAATTCTATGCTAAGTTCTCCAAATGTGAATTTTGGCTTGATGAAGTGCTTTATCTTGGTCATATCATCTCCGCCAAGGGCATCGCTGTTAATCCCGAGAAGGTGTCCGCAATTGTGAATTGGGATCCTCCTCAGAATGTCAAGCAGCTCCATGATTTTCTTGGTCTTGCAAGCTATTGCGAAGATTCGTTGATAACTTCTCCAAGATTGCAAAGCCTCTTTCCAACCTCCTCCGAAGCATGTGAAGTATGTCCGGTCTCACGAGTGTGATGTTGCTTTCAATACCCTCAAAGAGAAACTCGTCACAGCTCTGTCTTAACTCCTCCGATGAATCCAAGCCATTTGAAGTTTTCGTGATGCTTCTCTTCAAGGTCTCGGTGCTGTGTTAATGCAAGAGAAGAGAGTTGTGGCATATACCTCTCGCCATTGAAGCTCAACGAAAAGAACTACCCCACTCACGATCTTGAGTTGGCGGCAGTTGTCCATGCATTGATAACGTGGAGACATCTCTTGTTGGGAAGGAAAGTGGACATTTTCACCGATCACAAGAGTCTCAAGTATATCTTCACTCAACCCAACCTCAACCTCAGGCAGACTCGATGGGTGAAATGATTCAAGAGTACAACCCAAGTATTGAATATACTCCGGCAAGGCCAATGTCATTGCAGATGCTTTGAGCAGAAGGCTATCGTAATAGTTTAATCCTCAAGCCTTCAACCGGATCTCGTGAAGCTTTTCGCAAGCTGAATCTTCAAGTTGTTCCTCAAGGTTTTCTTGCCAACCTCATAGTCTCTCCTACTTTGGAAGATCAGATTCGTGAGGCTCAACTTTGGATGCCATGGTGAAAAGGTGAAACGTGGTATCGACAAGGGCATTTCCAAGTACAAGTGCTTCCACATTGATGACAAAGACACTCTTTTCTTTGAGGACCGGATTGTGGTTCCTAAGGGTGATCTGAGAAAAGCCATTATGAACGAGGCTCACAATTCGCTTCTATCCATTCATCCTGGAAGTACGAAGATGTACCATGATCTCAAGCAGTCGTATTGGTGGACTCGAATGAAGCGAGAAATTGCTCAATTCGTGAATGAGTGTGATGTCTGCAGAAGAGTGAAAGCAGAACACCAAAGACCAGCTGGTCTCCTCCATCCTCTTGCTATTCCAGAATGGAAGTTTGATCATATTGAGATGGACTTCGTGACTGGATTTCCAAAGTCCAAGCGTGGAAATGATGCTATCTTCGTTGTCATTGACAAGCTTACTAAAGTGGCTCATTTTCTTCCTATCAAAGAATCTATCACAGCGGCTCAGTTGGCAGAGCTATACACCACTTTTAACGCCCCGGACACACCCGCCGGTGGTCGTTACTCCTGGCGGGATCTAGACTGGCCCCACAGATCAATACTAGTCTTTTCTGCGCACTTTGTCCTCACTCATGCGCGCCGGGAGCAACTTCGATTGGTCACCCATCGACACTACTCCAAGCTGAGCACGCTTAACTTTGGAGTTCTGTCCGAATGGGATCCCGGAAAAGAAGGAATTCCTTATTGATATGAGTAGTCTATCATCCCTAATAAGCCAGGCTATTACAGGTAGCGCCCATGGTACTGCAGGTAAAATCCCACAATATCTTGACATAACTACCCGGGGTTGCATCGGGAGTTCTCAGATAGATACTGGGCTCGGCATGGCAAGAAATGGTTGTGAGGATGGTGCACAAGGTGAGGGGTGCTTGGCAGGTCCTGTGAGTGGTCCTTTTATAGCACCGGAGATGGGTCATTTTACCGTGGTAAAAGGTAAAGAATTAGCCGGCTCAGCTTGGGGTTAAGCCACAGATATACACATCTCACTAAAGTGACGTATCACTGTGGGGGTTGTCGGGGCGGTTTTGGTAGTTGAGCCTGGGATAGAAAAATCACACTGCAAGCTAATACATCCATGCAAGGCTACTATTTAAAACAGAGGCACGGCGACAGGTTGCGTTAATTTAAGTGATCACAGGATTACAAAGCGAGGATACACTGGGACTCGACACTACTCGAGTGACTTAGTCTACTTCGTTTACATCCAAGCGGGCGTTCCTTGTGGATGTCGAGGATTCTCCACGGTTCTCACCGTCGGAATTAGCTGGAGAGGGTTGAGGGGCTGCAGGCTCGGGGTAGTGATGATGACCATCGCGGGGATTGTTGACCACAACCCCGTTGGAGTGTGCTCCCAGGAGGCGATGAAGCACTTCTGGGGTCATCAAAGCACCTTGGCTGACGGCTGGGGCTGACCTCAGGGTCTTGATCGGGTGTCCGAACAGCACGACTGGGTTGTCGGTGTTGGGCTCGTTCTCTTCTCTTGCCGGGACTCGACGAACCAGCTCTCCACGAGCTGTGATCAAATCAATGGTGATTTGATCGAACAGTTCCTCCAGCGCACCTACATAGCGCACTAGGTGCAGCAATGCAGGGTCCGTCTCGTGATCTCCGTTGGTAACTTTGGGTGGTCTACCATACCCTTCACGCCTGGGGTAGTAGTGGAGCGAGCGACGATTAACTCGGGCGGCAGTGCACGAGATGAACTATAGCCTCTCGAGCAGCTAGTTGGATGGCTTGTGGCTCAAAGGATGTTGTTCTTCCGGTGAACCTGTACGGGCGCTCGGGCGCTAGACCCCTACCGTAGATGTGTATAGTGGCCCAGAATTGACGGATCTCACCGCTCAGGGGTCCTTGGTACACAACATATTCAGGTGGCTCTTCTAACGCATAGGCACGACGGGTGAGGTTTGCGAGTATGGCCACAAAGCCTCCAAGGTTGGTCGCTGTGGTCTCATTGTGCACGACGGGGCCAGACATTGTGGCTCGGTTTGGGGTAGCGGCTATGCTGTGTCGGGGCTAGCATGCCCTTTTATAGAAAAAGGGGACGGAGTCTTCCTTCGCACGCTTGCGAATGAGACACCTTGGGTGCCGGTCACTGGTGCGCGATAGACAGGCTAGGTTGATAGGTTGGGCACCGACTGCCAAAAAGGCGTCAGGTCACTGTGTGGCTACCTTGCACGAGAAGCTTGGCTGGGGTTTCGGTTATGGTCTGGTGGGTTGGTTTGCCTAAGCTCATTAACTTGACTAAGATAGGATTAGCCAATGGTCAGCCTGGATCTGATACCAAGTCTGTCGCGACCGGTTTTTCTGGGTAATAAATTCCAGAAAAATGGCCGTCGTGCTCACCAGCTCCAGGATTACTGTTAGCTGATGAGGCACCAACTTGGTACAGAAAATCCAAGCAAAATACAAAATATGTGGTACAAGACCATCTGGTCTATGAGTACAACAAATGGTTTCCAGTGGTTTATGGAGGAAGCGGTTTGAGGATCATCAGTGGAACTCCATTTCCCACGGGAACAGCTGACCAGGTTAACTTCTATCTTCGCGAGGCTGCTATCACCGTTGCTTAGTCTGTCGTCGCAATGCTCCTCTCCACGCAAGAAATCTGGCCAAGACAATAGCCAGGGACAAGCCAGTGAGTAGTTTGAATGTACTCGCAAACATTATGAACACATGTATAATATAACAATCAAAAATCATGCCTTGAAGAGTATTCTATGGCACAACGTCAGTCATAAAAATGAAATCCTTGGTGCATGCATGTAAATTATTAATAGGTAACCACAAATATGTAATGACGGAGCATCAATAAATGCCACAGTCGGGCGTCTGAGCGACACCACATAAAGGGCTTATAAATAAATAGAAACAATGCCACAGTCGGGCGTCTGAGCGACACCATATAAAGGGCTTATAAATAAACAAAAACAATGCCACGATCGAGGCGTCGAGCGACACCACATAAAGGGCTTATAAATAAACAAAAACAATGCCTACGATCGAGCGCCCGAGCGACACCACATAAAGGGCTTATAAATAAACAAAAACAATGCCACAGTCGGGCGTCTGAGCGACACCACATAAAGGGCTTACAAAATGGATACAGTGAATATCCAGGAGGTAGAACCGTCCCAGGGATACTCAATAATTCAAATAACATAAAAGGGTTAGTCCATAATAATAATCATCATAATCATCACAAGTTACGAATCATAAACCAAGTTCTGGTTTAGTAGTTTTCCTCCGAAGACTGACACTAAGACCGATACTTGACCCATCCTAGACTTGAATCCTTAACCGAGGACACGGCTATTCGAATAGGTTTATTCTCTGCAGAGGGTGTACTCTTTACCCACGAGTAACGGATTTCTTTAGTCCTTGGGACTAATTCCGTCTACGGTCTTTTAATTGAAAACACACCTGACTTGCACACACCAGCTTAACTTACCCGTTTCTGGAATCACCCATGACACCTGTTAAGCAAAACTCTAAGTGGGGAGGCTGCAACCTCGCGTAGCATGGGATCAAATTTATAACGCGCGCTCTAAGGGGTGGCCTCCCCTCTCAGTCTCAACCAGAGACACCCATGCCCCGGGACCAGGTGGCCTGCCTACTAGCTTCAACCGATATCTTCCACCATGGCCTCTCTGTACGGTGTGTGCTTGAAAGGGGTTGACGACTGACTGAACCGTACCCTACTTGTTGTAGGGACAAGTGATAGTACGAAGCAAGTAAGGGTTTACCGGAACAAGACTCGATATACGGTCGACTCAGGAGGTTTATAAATTCCTCGCATGACATATATAACAAAAATATATTTCAACCAACAAAGTCACCACTCACTATACCTTACCATGCCATACCGGGCATAACCATCCCGACGGGGACCGGTGTCACGCCCAATATGCGACCCTATCCAACAGGAACTCGAAGGTCCCACCAAGGATAGACCCGCATATTGAAGCGCTTTTGCAAGGTGGATATCATTACATCAACATTACATAATAGATGGGGATACATACATAAGGCACAAATGCCACAAGAATACATCAACATCATATACAAGACCAACATCCGACTACGGATGAAACATAAACAGAAGCTCAAACAACATCCACCCTGCTAGCCCAGGCTGCCGACCTGGAACCTATCCCCTGATCGAAGAAGAAGCAGAAGAAGAACTCCAAAACAAGCATGCATCGCTCTCACGTCATGATCATCGCAAACCTGTACCTTCAACTGGTGGTGTAGTAATCTGTGAGCCACGAGGACTCAGCAATCCCATTACCATGGGTATCAAGACTAGCAAAGCTTAATGGGAAAGGAAGGGGTAAAGTGGTGAGGTTGCAGCAGCGACTAAGCATGATATGGTGGCTAACCAACGCAAATAAGAGCGAGAAGAGAGCAAGCGGAACGGTCGTCAACTAGTAATGATCAAGAGGTGATCCTGAACTCCTACTTACGTCAAACATAACCCAGAAACCGTGTTCTCCTCTCGATCAACCCCGAAAAGAGACACTCACGGTTACACACACGGTTGGTGTATTTTAGAAGAGTTCACTTCAAGTTTACTACAACAGGATATTAACAAATTCCCATCTGCCACATAACCGCGGGCACGGCTCTCGAAAGTTTATACCATGCAGGGGTGTCCCAACTTAGCCCATGATAAGCTCTCGCGATTAACGAAGGATATTCCTTCTCCCCGGGAAGACCCGATCAGTCTCGGAATACCGGCTACAAGACATTTCGACAGCAATAAAACAAGACCAGCAAAACTGCCCGATGCGCCGACAATCCCGATAGGAGCTGCACATATCTCGTTCTCAGGGCAACACCGGATGAGACAGGCTACGAGTAAAACCAAGCCTCGAGTTTCCCCGTGGTGGCCCCGCATGCGGCTCGGTTCGAACCAGCACTTAGAGAAGATCTGGCCCGGGGGGGCTAAAATAAAGATGACCCTTGGGCTCCGGAAACCCAAGGGAAAAAGGGCATAGGTGAGGCAAATGGTAAAACCAATGTTGGGCCTTCTTTGGAGGAGTCTTATTCAAAGCGAACTGTCAAGGGGTCCCATAAATCACCCGACCGCGTTAGGGACGCAAAATCCGGGAACATAATACCGATATGACGGAAACTAGGCGGCAAGAGTGGAACAAAACACCAGGCATAAGGCCGAGCCTTCCACCCTTTACCAAGTATATAGATGCATTAATAATATAAGATATATTGTGATATCCCAACAAGTAAACATGTTCCAACAAGGAACAACATCTCCATGTTCCAACAAGGAACAAACTTCATCTTCACCTGCAACTAACAACGCTATAAGAGGGGCTGAGCAAAGCGGTAACATAGCCAAACAACGGTTTGCTAGGAAGGGTGCAAAAGGTTAGAGGCTGACATGGCAATTTGGGATGGCTTGATAAACAGGTAATAGGTGGCGCAGCATAGCGATACAACGAAGCAACTAGCATAGCAATGATAGTAGTGAGATCCAGGGTAGCGGTCATCTTGCCTGAAATCCCGCTAGGAAGAAGAACGAGTCCATGAAGAAGATGAAGCCACGAAGATGAACCAAGCGTAGACGCACGAATCCTCACGATCGCAACGAAACAGAAACTAAGAAGAAGAACCACACAACATAGGTAGACACACCACACATGAACAAGACATGATGCACAACAAGTATGATGCATGACAAGACTAGATGAAGCTACTCATGGCAAGAGCTGATGCAAACAAGAGCAACACATCAAGGCAAGTTTAAATGAGGCCGGAAACAACATATAACAATTCTGGTAAGTCCTCATATGCAAATTTCGAAATTGGTCCAGATCTGAATAAACCTTATGTTCAAGTTGTTAAACAGCAAGTTAAGATGCACCACGATGATCTACACGAAATTCTAGTCAATTTACATATAAAGTTCATTAAATTCGGAGCTACGGCCTAGAAGATATGAGCAAAACAAGATAAGCATGTTTCGAAATTGGTCCAGATCTGGTAAGTCCTCATATGCAAATTTCGAAATTGGTCCAGATCTGAATAAACCTTATGTTCAAGTTGTTAAAAAGCAAGTTAAGATGCACCACGATGACCTACACGAAATTCTAGTCAAGTTACATATAAAGTTCATTAAATTCGGAGCTACGGCCTAGAAGATATGAGCAAAACAAGATAAGCATGACATTGATGCAAAATGCATACAAACATCAAGCAAACACCTCAAAACAAGGATGCAACATGATAATATGAAACTACATGCAAAATCAAGCAAGTTTCATATAGAGCACACTCAAAACGGAGCAACGGTTCAACACATACACATGGAACAAGACATGACAACAATCTGTCCAAAACAGCAAGTAGGCATATTGCAAGCATCAAAACAGCATGCTCCAGGACCTCAACAAGAAAACAAAAGGCACGGGCATGATGTACAGATAAAGCATGACAAAACATGAACACTGAACTATCTCCAGAAATCACTACAACATGCTCAAAAACACATGGCAAGATTGCAAATAATAACAGTTTCACAGACTTAGCAGAATTCACAGGACATGGCAGAAATAATATCAGGTTAACATCTTTAGAGCTATGAAACAACATGTTACAGGAACTTATCATGGCAAACAAAAGCATGGCATGAACCTACTAATTGCATAGAACAAAAGTCCTTTACTGACCATAAGCCAAAAAGGATCAGAAAATATGATGGCACCCCATGTAAACATAGCAAGTTATACTACAGATTCATACATGGCAGGAACAACAATAAGTATGCATGTTGGTGAGCTTGAACCACTCAGCGCAGAGCAATACATGGCATGGAAAGGCAACCAACAGTAAGAAGGCATGTCATAGAAGCTATACATGGCAAGAACAACATCATAGCATACACGGATCAACTACAACAACCTTGGCAAAATTGAATAACATGTAAACAATCTGCCAGGAAACATTTTATAGCAAAGGTACAGCTCGATTGAGTCAAGCTATGGCACTCCATAATTGCAAACAAGGGCATGGATGGATAGATCAATACATGTATAACAAAACATCCTTACTGAAGTATCTCAAAATATGCACGGATCTCTCTGTAGCATCAAGTTTACATGGCATAAAAATATCAGCAGAACAGGGCTGAGATCAGCAACATCATGAAGCCTAGTTTGCATGCTTGTGCTAGTCACCACAGAGATCACAAAAATACATGGCATACACCCCTGTAAAGATGGCATGGCATATTACAAAACACATGTAGGACTCAAGTTAATAGGGTGCACACATCAATCATGGAAAAAATGACAAAAGTGCATGTTCTGATAAGAATCTGAAAACTAACATCACATAGCCCTCTTCTAACAGCATTTCGGGCATCAAGATGAGCTCAAATGTAAATGATGCAATGAGATGAAATGATTAACTCGTCGAGACGAACAATGCGACATATTATACGCACGAAACGGAGCAATATGCAGAGAGATACGATGGCATGAACATGGCATGATAATTACTGAATCTGGGGACTTGTGAAAATATACCTCCTGATCTGGGGGTTGACCCGGGCACGGATTATGAGGCAGCGACGGATCTCGCCGGAGATCGGCCGGAGATGAGGGAGATGGCGGTCGGCGAGGACAGGGGAGGGCCTTGGCGGGTCGAGGAGCTCGGGGCCGGAGACAGGCGGACCGGCCGGATCCGGCCGGATCGGGCGGGCAGGGAGGGCGGCCGGGCGCGGAGACGCAGCTCCGGCCGGGGCGCGCCAGCAGGCTCGGAGGCGGGCTCTGGCCTTGAGGTCAGGCGGCTTGAGCCCGGCTGGAGGTGGCGAGGGCGGAGGAGGCCATGGTCAACGGCGGCCGGAGGGACGCGCGGGCGGCGGGTTCCCATGGCAATGGCGTGCGCCATGGGCGGGCCGGGCTTGGCGGCGCGGGCAGGCGCCGGGCACGAAGGGCAGGCGGGCAGGCGGCGGCGGAGGCTGCTGGCTCGCAAGGGCCCAAGTCCAGGCCAATGGCCAAGGGCGCGGGAGGAGAGAGAGGAGGGGCGGGTGAGGTGGCGGCGTGGGATTGGGCGTGGCGTGATTTCGTCGTCCGGTCCGGATGGACACGTCCGTATGGAGAGGGAATTTGCTAGGGTTTCAGGGGGATTTGGCCGCGAATTTGGACGGGAGGCACATATATATAGGTAGAGGGAGCTAGGAGAGTCCAAATGAGGTGCGGTTTTCGCCCACACGATCGTGATCGAACGACCGAGAGCATGGAGGGGAGTTTGCTGGGTTTTGGGCCACTTTGGAAGGGGTGTTGGGCTGCACACAAAAGAGGCTTTACGGTTACCCGGTTAATGGTTGGAGTACCAAACGACCTCCAAATGGCACGAAACTTGACAGGCGGTCTACCGGTGGTATACCAAGGCCGCTTGACAAACCTCGGTCCATTCCGAGACCGTTTAACACCCTTTACCGAAAATAGGCAAAAGGGGGCGCCGGGGAACATAGGAGTGCCGGATTGCAAAACGGACAACGGGGAAAATGCTCGGATGCATGAGACGAACACATATGCAAAATGAGATCCACATGATGACATGATAAAAATGCAGATGATGACATGGCAAAGTGCAACACGCAAGCACATGACATGGCAAAGACGGCAAATAACTGGCAAACACCTGGCGCATCGAATCCGGGGCGTTACAACCGGCGACAAGCTCACGCCTACCCAAGGCAGAGCCTTTCCCGGATTCCTTTCCGGCATCCATGCAAGGCACATGAGAATGGTTACCATCACAAGTATAATCATTTCCAACAACAAGGAGATCACAAAAATGTATCCATGCAAATGATGATATCACATGAAATAACGAGTACTCCGAAATGAGGTGGTGTTATAAACGTGTCAACGAACACACCAAAATATTATGCTGGGTTCAGAATGCTTGCCTTCAGTTTGTGTAGAGGCAGGGTGCACCCTAAAAACTTTTGCAAGCTTTCTTCTTCTCCAAAAGTCCTATTTTGAATAAATTTGAATTAACACACAAACTCAAAACAGCACAAAAAGTTGTTTTGAAATTTTTTCAAATAAATCTTAAATAAACTAGGTCAAATTTGAGAGAGGTAGGAAAAATAATGAATTCATTAGGAGTTATATTTTAAAAGTTATAGCCAGTCAAAGTTTAGTCAAATTCTTGGTTTTTAAATAAAACAGAAAAAGAAGAGAAAACGCTTCGAACTGGTACACGTCGAAGACGTAGTTTGAGATTTATGTCTCCACTTAACCCACGTGGTGGGCGGGGTCAGCGAGTGGGTCCGAGGCCCCTTGGTCAGGTTTGACCAGTCCATCTCCCTCCTCTTCCTCTGCCCGAATGGCGGCGAGGCGACGGCGATCAGCGCCGGCGAAGGGCTGCTCTCCACGGGCTCCAGAGGGTCGGGATGGATCCGCAAGACCGGGGCGGTCCTCCCGGTGGTCGTTGGGTCGGTGGGGACGGAGTGAGCTGCCGGCGGCGAGCTTCGCGGCGGAGGAGGCATTCGGGAGCAGAGTGGTTTTGGGGCTACGGTGGCTCCCAATCAAAATCGAGCAGGGGGGAAAGTTCACGGGAGGAAGAGAGAACTTCTAGTGGAGAGAGTGGAGAGGGGGAGGCCCTGGTTGCGGTGAACGGAGCTGGGACGTGGCGGCGGCCGGACCGGCCGGAGTTGGGGAAGACGGCCTCTTTCTCTTCAATTGACGGCAATGGGGGCACTAGGAGTACGGTGTGAGGCTGCTCGTGTGCTCATAGGGCTCGACGGGCTTCCTTTTATAGTGCTCCTACGTCGGTTCGCGGCGGCAGTGGATGAGCTCGTCGGCGACCGACTTGTGAGCTTGCGAGCAACGTGGCGAGCACTGGGATGGCGGCCGAACTAGCGGACGAGTGGTAGCCTGCTCGGGCGAAGCTGGCGGCGAAGCCGGCTCGGCGGCGCTGGCCATTGTGGGGCTGTCGGGCGGCATTGGCGGCTAGCTGCTGGCCTGCCGGAGGCGTGGCGAGGCCTGCTTGCAGCGTTGCGGTGAGGAGCTTAGCGAGTGGCGTGGCTCGCAGGCGTCAGAGAATCGGGCGCGACAGCGTCGTTTCGGGCGCGCCGCGTGCAAAGCGTGCTCTGCTCGCGCCAGATGCATGCAGGACGTGCTCGACGAAATGCTATGGCATGGCAGGGGGCTCCAAACCACAAGAGGGTTTGCAGGGTGGGGTTATAGGTTAGGGCAAAACCATGGGACATGCTGGTCTGGTCAGGGTATTAAGTTCACAGTGTAAACAAAACTCCTGTCAAATCTGTCCACGCTCTCAAGGTGTTTGACAAAATGCCAAAGGCTCCTAGGCAGTTCTTGGAGTGGCCAAAACCTCCAGAGTGGGGTCTCTTTAGATAAAAGAGAGGGTGGTAAGGTTAGTTTGTCCAAAGCTCAAACTTGCTAGTGCAAGTTTTGCAAAACTTCAGATCTGGACAGGAAGTAAATGGCATTACCTCATGAACCAAAAATGATCCAATGGGTGCATGTTCCTGGACTTAGAGGTTTAACAGGGAGGACTATAAGTAGGGAAAAGAATCAAGGATAAAGGGGCAACTAAAAAGGTGGTTGCTGTACAAAACCTCAAGTTGGACCAGAATGGAAAAAAGGATGATTCATTCAATATTTCCAAAGGACATCACTAGGTTATTGCATAAAGTTGAATACTATGCTCCTACTGACATCCCAAAATTTTGTAGAAGTTTTAAAGAAATAAATGAATAGGTTGTAGTGTAAAAATGCTCTCTGGACCAGATTTGAAAATATGGTGTAGGGCTCAAAACATTCAATGGGTAGAAGATATCTTTGCACAAAAGTGGTTCAAATACCCCATATGACATCTCCAAATTTTGGTGGGATTTTTGAATGAATTTATAAAAGGGTTGTAGTACAAATGGGGCCATAAAACTATAGGAAAACATTTTTCAAGAAAATAAAGATCAGGGAGAATATTATATACTTAATTAATTCTCCTGATAAAAGAGAAGATTTTCTTGAGAGGGTAAACAAGTCCAATATCATAAGTGAAAGGTTTTCATTTTAGGGGATAACTCCAAGATAGCCAAGAAAAGAATGGTTTTGAGATCAAGAAAAATCAAGAAAAAGGAAAGTTAAATTTCCTGGCAAGATTTTAATTAACAAAACAAAGTTAAAATATTTGGGGTGTCACATGATTACTATAGCCGTGATGCTAATGACGCATGCTTGGTCAAGAGAGCGTGGCTACAGTCCCGCCGCCTGGTGGGAGATCACTGTAGCCACACCGTGTCTCATCTGGTTAATTGTGCTCGGGCCCCGAGGGAGGAACGGACCGCCTGCTGGAAGCCGGCCTCCCTCAGGTCCGACTGGCCAGGCCTCCGCCGTCTTCCGGGCTGTCGCTGCCTGGTAGGGCCCGCCGCCTGTAGGCCGTACCGACAGGCCGTCGTGGGATCAGGGCTCCACTTGCCAGCTGTGACGTCAGGGGCCGAGTGGCAATAGTGCCGCGCTGGGCGGAGATCTCCGCCTGTACGGCGCACTTTGGCCACGCACGGCTCGGATACGGGAGGGATGGGCTACATTGTAGCCACATCCGGTCTTGTCTTCTTAATGGGGCGCAGACTTTGAGGGCGCCGTGGGCCGACTGCTAGGAGCCGGCCTCTCTGGAGGCCTCCTGCTAGGAGTCAGCCCGTCTTGATGCCGCCTTCCGAAGCTTGGTCGTTGAGGGAGTCCTGGATTTGGGGGTGTCCGGACAGCCGGACTATAGCCTTTGGCCGGACTCCTGGACTATGAAGATACAAGATTGAAGACTTCGTCCCGTGTCCGGATGGGACTTTCCTTGGCGTGGAAGGCAAGCTTGGCGATACGGATATGTAGATCTCCTCCCATTGTAACCGACTCTGTGTAACCCTAGCCCTCTCCGGTCTCTATATAAACCAGAGGGTTTTAGTCCGTAGGACGAACAACAATCATACCATAGGCTAGCTTCTAGGGTTTAGCCTCTCTGATCTCGTGGTAGATCTACTCTTGTACTACCCATATCATCAATATTAATCAAGCGGGAGTAGGGTTTTACCTCCATCGAGAGGCCCGAACCTGGGTAAAACATTGTGTCCCTTGTCTCCTGTTACCATCGCCTAGACGCACAGTTCGGGACCCCTACCGAGATCCGCGGTTTGACACCGACATTGGTGCTTTCATTGAGAGTTCCTCTGTGCCGTCGCCATCAGGAAGGATGCCTCATCCCATCTTTAAAGACGGCACTGTTGCTAAAGGAGCTTTGGCTATCGGCCAAACTCTCCGGCTAGGCGGTTTTCTTATGACCGCCTATTCGGCAGCCACGCCGACGATGACTTCTTGGGTCATCGAAAGCAATCTTCACGTCAACTCGGAACTCGCCGAGCAGTTAGATCCGACGGAGCTCTCTTCCTTAAACGAGCTCCTGGATCGCATCGCCGCCCGCAGGAGTCGCTTCTGAGACTCACGATCAGATTGGGCCTAAACCCGATCCGAGAGAGATTCTCTCCCAGGTCACCCATCACGTTGCTGTGGTGGAGGAACAATCTGGCGACCCTTCATCTATCTTAAGGACTAGCTATGTCCGGATTCCCGATCCCTCAAGCCGGATACCCATGAGTGGAGGGCGTCACTCAAGACCTAAACTTAGAGTCGAGCACGGCTAGATTCATTGGACAACATCCAAGAATCCAAGCTTCCGAGTTCGGAAACTCCTTGGCCCTTGAGCCTCAGATTGGGTGAGGTTTTGGATCTAATTCTACCCACCCACCCGAACATAGGCGATCTATCCAAAATTAGGCAAGAGCCCGAGGAAACAGTACATCATTACTGGGCCAGATTCCTCCTGGTTATGAACAGGATAAAGGACTGCCGCGAGGAAGACGCAATTTCATTCTTCTGCAATAATTGCATGGACAAGGGAATCCTCAACACCATAGGTCGACGTGAAATTACACGCTTTGCTGACTTGGCGTCCATAGTACAAAAGTACTGTGCGATGGAAAGCGCCTGGAAAACCGAAGTAAGATTTTGGGACAATCCGGCCCTGAATACAAACCCAGTCCGAAATAAAAGGGTGCATTACCGCCAATCACCCGGGTTAAACACCAAAAAACAAAAAACCACTATGGGGCATGGAACTGTACTGGAGGGATGGCTCAACGGACCCTGTAAAATTCATAGTACAGAGGGCGCCACACCAACTCATAGCCTTAGAGCATGTTGGATACTCCGGCAGGTGGCCAAAAGTGGCGAAGAGCTTCTAACCCCAACATCCAGAGAGCACCAGCCCAGGGATACCAGTACGGTATTAACAATCTTCGAGACTTTCGCATCAAATAATATGCAAAAACGAACACTCCGCAGCCTTGCCGAAGTCTACCAAGTAGCAACAATAAATCCATGGAGTGACACGGCTATTACTTTTAATGCCAGTGATGAACCTAAATTCCAAACAGCCCGAGCACCAGCAGCATTGGTCCTCAGTCCAATAGTGGACGGCTTTCGCCTTACCAAGGTACTCATGGACGGTGGCAGCAGATTGAACCTCATTTATGAGGAAACAATTCGAAAAATGGAAATAGACTGGAGCCGCATTGAGCGAACCAGCACAACCTTTAGAGGAATAATATCCAGTCGGGAAGCGTGCTGCACAGGAAAAATCACACTGGATGTGGTGTTCGGCACGCCGGATAATTACAGGTCCGAGGAGGTCACGTTGCAAGTGGCCCCAATCAGTAGCGGATACCACGCTCTATTAGGGCGAGAGGCATTCACAATTTTTCAAGCTATACCCCATTACGGATACATGAAGCTCAAAATGCCTGGGCCCAACGAAATCATCACTCTCGCTAGTGACCCGGACATAGCACTTCGCGCCGAAAATAAGACAGACGCACTAGCCCTTGAGGCACTATCCGAAGCCCTAGCGGCCGAGGAACTGACTGCGCTGCGCTCCACGGTGAATAGGGATGATGTGATACTCGATAAAAGATCCAAGTCCACCTCCTTCAAACCAGCGGACGAAATAGTCAAATTCCAAGTCCACCCAACGTACCCTACAAAAACGGCCTCCATCGGGGCACAATTAAACCCTGATGTAGACGCCGCACTACGAGAATTCCTACGAAAATTGGGACATTTTGCTTGGCACCTTCAGACATTCCAGAATCCCACGCCGGTTGGCGAGCACAGCCTAAACATCCTAAAAAGATTCAAGCGATCAAACAGGCTCTTGGCGTTCTCCGAACCTAAGAGACAAGCCATGGGAGAGGAGCTAGCCAAACTATTGGAGGCCGGATTCATCAGAGATATAAAACATCCGGACTGGCTAGCAAACCTGGTGATGGTACCAAGAAGGACAAATCCTGGCACCTATGCGTCGATTTCAAGGACCTCAACAAGGCTTTCCCAAAGGATCCTTTCCCCCTCCCCCACATCGATCAAATTATCGACGCTACCGCATGACACGATTCATTGTGTTTCCTCGACGCATACTTCGGCTACCATCAAATTAAGATGGCAGAGCCTGACCAAGCCGCAACGGCATTTATCACCCCATACGGCCCATTCTGCTTCAATACAATGCCCTTCGGGCTCAAAAACGCCGGCGCAACATATCAACGCATGATTCAGACATGTCTGGCAAACCAGATCGGCAAAATAGTGGAGGCATACGTAGATGATGTGTTCGTCAAAACCAAGCATGTCAAAACTCTAGTAGACGACTTGAGGCTCACATTTGATAACCTCCGAACATATGACATCAAGCTTAACCCGGAAAAATGCATTTTCGGAGTACCAGCCGGAAAGCTCTTGGGTTTCATTGTATCCGGTAGAGGAATTGAAGCAAACCCAGCCAAGATCCGAGCTCTGTCACAATTGGATATCCCAAAGGACCTCAAGCAAATACAAAAATTGACTGGATGCGTGGCGGCTCTAAGCCGCTTTATCTCCCGTTTGGGAGAAAAGGCATTACCCCTTTATCGCCTCCTCCGTGCAATCAACACTTCGAGTGGGCGGATGCATACTGCCGGACTCGAAGAAATAAAAGCCATATTGTCAACAAACCCGGTCCTGGCCGCGCCCAACATGGGCGAACCAATGCTATTATACATCGCGGCAACTCATCAAGTTGTAAGCGCGGTGCTCGTTGTCGAACGAGAAACGGACGGACACAAGTTCCCCCTTCAAAAACCAGTTTACTATGTGTCCACTGTCCTCACTCCATGCAAGTCACGGTATCCGCATTATGAAAAGATAGTGTACGCGGTGTTTATGGCATCCCGGAAGCTGTGACACTACTTTCAAGAGTGTTCGATAATAGTAGCCTCCGAAGTACCTCTTAACGACATTATAAACAACCGTGACGCGATGGGCCAGATTGCCAAATGGGCCATTGAGCTCCTCCCGTTCGACATAACCTATAAGCCACGGCGAGCCATTAAGTCGCAAGTTTTGGCCGACTTCGTCGCCGAATGGACTGAAGCCGAACTCCCTAAAGAGTACGGCACATATTCCAACTGGATCATGCACTTCGACGGCTCCAAAATGTTGGCTGGTCTAGGGGCTGGTGTCGTTCTGACGTCCCCAATAGGAGATACAGTTTAATACGTACTGCAGATAATGTATACGGACTCCAACAACGCAGTCGAATACGAGGCCCTTCTACATGGTCTCCGGATGGCAGTATCCATGGGCATTCAACCTAGAGGTGCGCGGGGATTCGAACCTCGCGATATCCCAAATAAATGGAGACTTTGATGCCAAGGATCCGAAAATGGAAGTTTATCGCAACGCCGTCCAAAAAATGTCAGCTCGGTTCGAAGGGCTTGAATTTCACCATATAGCCCGGGAAAACAATCAGGCAATAGACGTCTTGGAACGCATTGGCGCAAAGCGCAATGCCGTCCCCCCAATATCTTCTTAGAGAGGTTGTTCAAGCCATCCGTATTATGGGAAGGGGAGTCCGGAAATAACAGCTCGGACCCAACAGCTCGGACCCAACAGCTCTGCCCGACACCGAACATTCTGACACAATTGGAGGCTCTGCCAACGAAGTAACATCTTCAGCCCACGTAATAATGGCAGTCATTGCCCCGTGGACGGAACCATTCCTAGCCTACCTAACCAGGCAGGAACTTCCCGAGGACCAAAATGAGGCACGCTGCATAGTGCGGCGATCTAAAGCCTATAAAGTCCATGAGGGAGAGCTTTATAAAAAAAGCATCACCTGAGTCCTTCAAAGGTGTATCTCCGAAGAGGAAGGGCAGAACCTTCTGGCTGAAATTCATGCTGGACTCGGCGGGCACCATGCCGCAGCCCGGGCCCTTGTAAGCAAGGCCTTCCGTACAGGATTTTGTTGGCCGACGGCCCAGGCAGATGCTCACGACTTAGTCCAACGATGTGTCGGTTGCCAGCTCTTTGCTAATCAAAGCCACATGCCACCCACCGCCCTCCGAACTATACCCATCACCTGGCCCTTCGCGTTCTGGGGGCTTGACATGGTTGGACCCCTTAAAGGAGGAACCCACAAGCAAAAATACCTACTGGTCATGGTGGATAAATTCACCAAATGGATAGAGGCCAAGCCTGTTAAGACGGCCGAATCCGGACCGGTGATAGATTTCATATCAGGGGTCGTACACCATTACAGCGTCCCCCACAGCATCATCACTGATAACGGCACGAACTTCATGGCCGACGAGGTCAAACTCTGGTGCAAAAACATGGGCATCAAGCTCGACTATGCTTCAGTCTATCACCCTCAAACTAACGTTCAAGTCGAGCGAGCAAATGGTCTAATCATGAGCGGCATCAAACCCAGATTAGTGTGGTCCCTCAAGGAATCTAACACGCACTGGGTAGAGGAGCTCGACTCCGTACTCTAGGGGCTGCAGACCACGCCGAATCGCACCACCGGATTCACACCATTCTTTATGGTATACGGCGCAGAGGCAGTTCTGCCCTGCGACATAATTCATGACTCACCTCGCGTGCGCATGTACGAAAAAAGAGAAGCCGAGCTCGATCGGCAGGATAGTTTGGACGCCTTGGAGGAGGAGCGTGACGTGGCAAAAGCCTGTTCCGCATTCTATCAACAGCAGGCCCGAAGATATCAAAGCAGAGAAGTATGGGCCAAAACTTACAATTTAGGTGAGTTAGTACTACGCCTGCCGGACAAGAAAAAGGACAAACTCAAGCCCAAATGGGAAGGTCCCTTTATTATCGACCAAGTCCTGACTGGCGGAGCGTACCGTCTGCGAGATACATCGGATAACCGACTCGAGCCGAACCCATGGAACGCAGCCCGTCTCCGAAGATTCTACGCCTAGCGCCGGATTCTGAGTTCCTTTCCTTCCTCTGTCTATTTTTTACACATTAGCTGTCTTATATTTCTCTCCTTCTCCCTTCTTTTCTCTTACAACCTTTAAAGGCTCGTTCGCGCATTGTTCGCACACACTTGACACGCTATCTGCGCTCATTTTACCTGGGGGCTCCTTTAACAGAAGCTAATTTATACGGGCTTCATGCCCAACACATGTGTCACACTTCCGCATGTACCTTTTATTCACCATTATATGCATCGATATGACTTAATTTTTGGCCAAGCTGGGTTGCCTGGCTCCTGTGCTTACCCCTACGTTCCCGATTGTTCGGCTAGGCGGTAAAAGGAGCACCTCTGCGATTGTTACTGACAGGTCAGCCGGATGTGTACCTCAGACTGGGTGAAGCCGAAAGCTAGCGTTCTTAAGGGAATATTCGGTCGGTGAACTAAAGATGATTTCTCACTTGTTTATTTATCTGCCCCCAGATGCTTTTACGCTTTTTGCAGTCCGGACATGCACTTTAGGGCATGCCTCGAGGAAAGGAACCCCTAACGGAACTATTCTCCCTGGAAGATGTTTCATACTAACCATGTAATATAACATAACTAGTTGGGCACTTGTCTGTTCAAGCACTAACGACCCCTACGCCTGGTCTCCATGCATGCCCCGATTCCTACATAACCAAGTGGGTATTTGTACACACTCCGGACTGTCAGGTCCCGAGGTTGAAGCGAAAAGGTCAGCCATGACAAACGATCTACAATCCGGCTAGAAGGCATTTTACATGTCATCTTAAATTACATAGTCAATTTGACTGGGCATATTCCTCTTCAATACCATCCAACAGGCTGTCTAGCTTATAGTCATGTTGGGAATATTTGGCGGCCAACTCTACTTGGCCGTACACTAAGCTTACGGGGATCTCCTTCCCATCGGCCCCCACAGGTCCGACCTCGGCCATGTGGTTTGGGTCAGCCTTCGTGTACCGCGTCTTCACCATGGCCCAGGCCTTCCTGGCGCCTTGACGGCAGGCCGATATCTTCCATAATTGGAAGCACCGCCACGCTCCCTTTAGCCTCTCTGCAAGCTCTCCACGGCCTTCGGGCAGGGAGACAGATGGCCACAAGGCCTGGGCGACGCTTTTCATCACCTGCCTAACTCGTTCATGCAGTTGCAAGAGCTCGGGAAGAAGGTCACCCGTAGAATCGGTCATTTCCTCTGCAGGACGACCTGTGAGCATACCTACAGACATAACTCTGTTAGTCGACTTCCTCGCCGAACTCTTTTTCAAATTTCGTTCAAGCAATTACTAAAAATACCGTGTCGAAGCCGTCAATTCTCCTTCACGGAGTCCGACAGCTGGGCACGAACATCCTTTAGTTCCTCGCCCAGCCGGGTGTTGGCATCATGGAGATTATTCTTCTCCTACCTCACCCTCGTAAGCATGCTCTCGCCGGCCTTTAACCGGTGCAATAGTTGTTGCTTGTCCGCATCTACTCCGGCGCCATCTGCAATGATATTGTCAGATTTACACACACGCCGCACTTCACAACATACTTATCTTTTGAAGCGTATATTACCAGAGGGGGGTCTCCTTGGCCTCCCCTGCAACGACTAGTGCGGCCTCAAGTTGGGCTTTGCACTCTACCAGCTCTTGGGATAGTTGGGTATTCTTTTTTGTAAGATCCTCCATAACAAATGATCCTTAAATTAGTTATTCTAACTGTTTCAAGTCTCAGGGGCTACTGGCATATATAACCATCAAATTTTCTCACCCGTATGTCTTTCACATACTGCTCCGTGGCTCTGGCTAGACCATTTTGAGCGGCACGGAGGTGCGCATCTCTCGAATTGAAGGCATCCAATGCCTCTTGGGAGAAACATGTGTCACGAAGAACTGTCCGGCGACGCCTGTGATTCATGGCACTCTCCACCTCGGAATTGGTGGCAGACAGTCTGTCGGCATCCTCTGTCGGAGGAGCGCCCGACGCACGCCTCGTGTTTGCCTCCGCTTCTGGACCTGGCTTTGGAGCCTGGCTGGTGGAGGCTCGATTGGCAACCTCTCCGGATATAGTCCGTGGCGCTTTTTCCTGAAGAGAGCACGAGCGTTAGTATGCCTTCCGGGAATAAAACCTGGGAATAAGATGGCACGCCATACAGTTGCACCGGCGTCTCAATCCGGACCGCACTTCTTTTCAACCTGTTGGGCCTTGCTACCCCTTGTTGGCTAGCCACCGCAGGCTCAGCCTTCCACCTCAAGGGTTCCCCCTGCAAAACACCATTGGTATACGGTG
The DNA here is from genome assembly GCA_021605205.1 of Aegilops longissima. Taxonomy (NCBI): domain Eukaryota; kingdom Viridiplantae; phylum Streptophyta; class Magnoliopsida; order Poales; family Poaceae; genus Aegilops; species Aegilops longissima. The sequence goes on along the minus strand of CM038679.1, from coordinate 534,396,287 downwards.
ATCAAAAATAAGCACGGATGGATCATTTTCGAAGTATTGGGACTTCGGTCTCAGTTACCTGTGAGGCTAGAAGTATTCTGGGGTAATCGTTCGTAATGGCGACCAAGGCATTGTCGATGCTCAGTTGGTAAAATACCCCATCAATCAGCTCCACGGATATGTCCGGATCCTCTTGGGAGGCCGGATCGAGGGACCGTTCCGGATCCTCGGGTTGTGGAGGAGGGTTGTTTATATCCTTCACGGCCCGGCGCAATTCCTGCGTCGAAATCACAAGCTAAGGTACTTAACTATGGGAATATGGAACGGATGGGCAAAAAGAAGTGTCCGCTTACCCAGCTTGGAGGATAGTACATAGAAAATCCGTCTTTTGGATTGACGCGGAGGAACTCCACCTCTTCTCCCTTGTACAATGTGGACAAGGCCTTCGTCAGAGCAGCAACCGATCCCGGCCCCTTACGGCCGCAGCGGGTGGCATCATCCTCCCCGTTGAAATCCCACATGGCGTGGCCTCTATACTGAAGCAGCTGCACCCCCCGCATAATGCATGTGGCCATGACCCCGATCATGGTCAGTCCGTAATGAGCTAACAACCTTATCCGGCTCATCAGGTAAAGGACGTCCTTGTCATTTTTCCTCCGAGGGCTCCGTGGACGCCAGCTTAGGCGCTTCTTCAAGGGAGCATTATTGAACTCGGGGAGGCCGATCCGAACAGGGTCCGACAGGGGAACATCTTCTATATAAAACCATTCTAAAGGCCAGTCTTCGGACACCTTCCTTGGGGTTCCGGATAGATATCCGGTCCCGACGATGCGCCATAGTTCGGCTCCGCCCACTTGATATATCGACCCCTCCTGAGAACGGGGCACAAGGCAGAACAGCTTCTTCCACAGCACGAAATGAGCCTCGATGCCCAAAAACAGCTCGCAAAGGGCTCTGAAGCCCGCAATATGCAAAATGGAGGCAGGCGAAGGTTGTGCAAGCTGGAGGCCGTAGAACTCTGTGAGTCCCGGAGAAACGGATGAATTGGAAATCCGAGTCCTCTTGTCAAATAAGGGACAAGGCATACCCGCTCTCCTTTGGAGGGATTGGGACGCTCTCCACCGCTTCCGCCATTATAGGTGGCGAGTCCGCTCGAACCGAGACCATGAAGGCTGGGGAAGAAATCCCTTGGTTTGGGCGTCACTAGCTCCTGTAAGGGACGGAACATCTCTCCCAATCTCCGTGCTGAGGGCTGGGAAGGCGAGAGGAGGAGCTGCGTCGACCGCCATGATGGAATGGATTTACGTCGGATGCGCTCCGATGAAGCCGCATGAAGGAAGATGGTGTGATTCGGATCTGAATCCTCGTCTCTTTTATAGGCAGCTCATTTGCGCAGCTAGGGGGGTAAATGTAAAAACACCCTGGCTTTTCGCATTCGTTTGACACATGGAAGACGTCCATTATTGGGCGTGGAAGCCAAGGAGCACAATATTCACGAGAAGCCGAACACTATTCCACAGGTACACAGAATTTGGAGAAGAACCCGCCTTGCAATGCCAAAGACAATCTGCGCGTCGGACTCGTCGTCATTGAAGCCTGGTTCGGGGGCTACTGAGGGAGTCCTGAATTAGGGGGTGTCCGGATAGCCGGACTATAGCCTTTGGCCGGACTCCTGGACTATGAAGATACAAGATTGAAGACTTCGTCCCGTGTCCGAATGGGACTTTCCTTGGCATGGAAGGCAAGCTTGGCGATACGGATATGTAGATCTCCTCCCATTGTAACCAACTCTGTGTAACCCTAGCCCTCTCCGATCTCTATATAAACAGGAGTGTTTTAGTCCGTAGGACGAAAAACAATCATACCATAGGCTAGCTTCTAGGGTTTAGCCTCTTTGATCTCGTGGTAGATCTACTCTTGTACTACCCATATCGTCAATATTAATCAAGCAAGAGTAGGGTTTTACCTCCATCGAGAGGGCCCGAACCTAGGTAAAAACATCGTGTCCCTTGTCTCCTGTTACCATCCGCCTAGACGAAGTGTTCGGGACCCCCTACCCGAGATCCGCCGGTTTTGACACCGGCAGTCGTCTTCTGGCAGCCGGCCATCCGAAGGCGGCGCTTCATCTTGATGTCTTGAGGGGCGCAGCCAGCCCTGATGTCTTGAAAGGTTCAGGGAATCGGGTTAGGCTACCCGTGGCTCATTACTCCGACACTATGAAGGTTTGGTAGTCGCCTGAAGACTTACCACGAGTGATTGGGCGAGGTCTGTGTGACCTTAGCTCAAGGAGAATACGGTGAGGACGGTGTGTCCAGGACTGTGTGTCCTCAGGTTTAAATACCTAGCCGCTCCAACCAGACGTACGACTGTCATAGCAGTTGAACTGGTCTATCAAATCATTGTCTTACCAAGCTATTGGTTATATTTCCTCAACCCTTTCATTTCCTCATTCATATGCTGTTGTACTTGATTGTTACTGTTTGAAGACTTTGACTGACGACTTTCTCAATTTCCTCAGTCCAATTCTTCAGTCAGTTTGTCTTCAGCCTGCTTATCTTGTGTTTACGCTACTTGTACTCTATGCTTGTTTTCATTTCATCATGATGACTGTGCTACTACTATGTTATGCTTGCATCTGAGTACTTATTCCGCTGCTAAGTAGTTCATTGCTTAGGAATTTTCTCACCCTGAAATTCCTTAGTGACGAATTTGTAAAAATTGCCTATTCAACCCCCCCCCCCCTCTAGTCGATATAAAGCACTTTCAATTGTTATCAGAGCAAGGTACTCCCTTGTTCTGTGTGATTTTGGTTTAACCTCCTGGAGTTTTAGTTATGTCGACCGCAGGAATGAAGAAAGTGATACGCCCCATCTTTGACAGTCATGATTATTCCAAGTGGAAGGCAATGATGAAGAAGCGCCTCATGACGATGAACAGCGAACTGTGGACCGTCACCGAGATTGGTCTTATTGATCTATGCAAGACGGCGGAGGCTGATGATATTTGCAAGTACACTCTACTTAACCTCATGGCAAAGGACATCATCTACTCATGTTTGTCCCAAAATCAGTTCAGGAACATTATGCATCTCGGCCATGCAAATCTTATCTGGGACTGACTCTCTGAGGTCTATGAAGGTCATCGAACTCGTCATGATCCCTGGTTTGAGGATTTCAAGGAATCGCTCAAGGTGATGACTTTCGATCCAAAATCATCATCCTATGCACCATGCCTTATGGCAAAAGGTGCCAAGGTAACTGAATGCTACCTATCTGAGTCTAGTGATGATGAATCTGGTGATGAATTTGGACCCAGCTATACCAAACTTGCTTCCCTTGCCACTAATATAAACAACAAAGAGCTTTGGAAAAAGTTCAAAACATGCTTGGTGAAAGCGATGATATGCTGGGTGAAGAAATGGATCGTACTCAAACCTTGACTGATAATCTTCTAAGACTTCAGTCTAAGTTTGACAATCTTCAAAGTCATCCTAACACTCTCTTCAAAGAAGGCAAGATGTTGAAAAGCTAAGGGAGAGTTATGAAGATCTTCAGAAGGAACGTGATTCATTGCTTGCTCAGCAGATCAGTGCCGCTCAGAAAGAATTTATTCCACCATGTTTGAAATGCATTGAACGTGAATCTGCTAATTCTTCACCTGAAAGTTCAAATGCTTCTATTGCTACGAATTCTTCAACTGTCTCTGCTATCACAAATTCATCATCTGAGGATGCTACTAGTATCACTAACAATGCAGGGCTGAAGTAATTGTATGTGATAGGCATTATAAAAGCCTCAAAGGGCATCATGCTCTTTGTGATGTGCTTAAAAGCAGATCCTCAATAGGAACCCTGGGAAAGAGGGTATTGCCTTTGAGAGGAAACTCAATGCTAATGGGACCTATTGGAAACCTAAGCAGTATCCCAAAACCTCATGGGTTGCTGCAAAGGGACCTCTCGTAGATCCATCTAATTTATCTGGCTTTACATGTGAATCGTCATATTCTTATGATGAATCATTTGACTCCAACTATAAACTGTTCAAAAATCAGAATGGTGAAGTATTTGCTAGATATGTTGGCACTAACTGCAGGAACGGTCCCCCTATGAAGAAAATCTGGGTTCCCAAAAGGTGTCATGAAAGTCTTCAGGTGAATGTCATCATGACACCGCCTGTGAATAATAGGAGCCCCAGGTCAAATTCTTCATATGGACCAAAGTCTTCATATGGATCCAAGCCCTCATATGGACAAAATTCCTCACGTGGATCAAAATCCTCATATGGATCAAAATCCTCATATGGACATCATCGTGCTAACACTTCTGTTTCGCAGGAAAGATCTAAAGGCTATGAATATGTGCATTATTCTTCAAACCATTATGTTCATAAGTCCTTGAAGAATTTCTCTGCTTATTCATATGCTTACTCTAACCCCTCTTATGTGAAACAAAGTGGACTGGCTTCTATGCCACCTTTCTCTTATGGAGCTCGCAGAATGAGGAACTCTTTGCCACCCCTTCAGATGTGGGTGGTGAAGAAAAAGAACTAATCTCTTATGCAGGGTCAGGTCTCCAGACGAACTTAATTGTCTGAAGAATTTGCTGGAGACCTGAATATGCTTGATAGGATGCAAGCTAATCATGAAGAAATGAATTTTCATTTCTCACATCCTCATACTACTATAATCTGTTCTATTCCTTGATGAAATTGATCTGATGAATTTGATCTGATGAATTTGATGTCATATTCTTCACTGATGAAGTATATGAGTTCGTAAGTTGCACTAATTCATCTGCAGGAAGATCAACCAAAAGCTACTGAGTGGGTCCTCGACTGTGGTGTACAAATCACATGACTGGTGACAAGAACTTATTGATGGACACTGCTTTATCTCCATCACATCTGAAGCATATCACCTATGCTAACAAAGGCAAAAGCAAGGTATTGGGTCTAGGTAAGGTTGCGATCTCAAAGGATCGGCACATGGACAAACTCATGCTTGTCGAATCCTTAGGATTCAACCTCATGTCTATCTCAATGCTTTGTGATCTTGATATGGTTGTTGTCTTTGGCAAGTGTCTTTGTGTTGTGATCATGGAAGCTGACCTTTCCAAAGTCTTCTAAGGATTTAGGATAGGAGACTTGTATATTGTTGATTTCTCTACAGGACCACAACCTGCTACATGTCTACTTGCAAAAGCTTCAGAAGGCTGGCTATGGCATCGACGACTTGGTCATGTTGGCATGAGGAACTTGCACACGCTCGCAAAGAAGAGAGTATGTCATTGGCTTGAAGGATGTCAAATTCCTCAAGGATCACCTGTGTGGAGCTTGTGAAGCTGGAAAGATGACCAAGGCCAAGCATCCCTCAAAGACTATCATGACTACCACTCGTCCATTTGAATTGTTCACATGGATCTCTTTGGCCCTACTCATTATGCCACATTCACCAATGCTGCATCTTTATATGGCTTTGTTACTATTGATGACTATTCTCGTTACACATTGGTGCATATCATCACTTACAAATATGAAGTGCAGGAAGTCTTCAAACAATTTTCCTCGAGGGCTTCAACCAACTTTGCTGTGAAGATCAAGCACATCAGAAGTGACAATGGGACCGAGTTCAAGAATACTGGTCTAGATGACTATCTTGATGAACTTGGTATTACTCACGAGTTATCTGCTCCTTATACTCCTCAGTAGAATGGCATCGTGGAGTGCAAGAACAAGACTCTTGTTGAGATGGCTTGCACTATGCTTGACGAATACAAGATGCCTCGTCATTTTTGGCCTGAGGCAATTGAAAGTGCTAGTTATCGACTAGAGGGGGGTGAATAGGCGATTTTTGTGAAAGTCTTCAAAACATGGGAGTTTCGAAGACAGACAATAGAAATGTACCTATTGATATGCAGCAGAAGGTAGACTACACTAGACAAGCCATAGTCAAGTAAGTAATGAAGTGAAAGCACGAAGACTATTAGCAGCTAGGTAGTATAGATCTGGATGGAAGAAAATATGAAGCCAAACAAAAATAGTCGTCACAGAGTGAAGTCAATCAGATCAAGCAAGCAGGAAATGACTTCACGAAGACAAAATGTAAATAAAGAGAGGGAGAAGATAGAACTAGTAGCTTGGAGAGGACATGGATTTGTTGGACCAGTTCCAGTTGTTGTGACGACTGTACGTCTGGGTAGGGAGGCTGAGATTCAACTCAGAGGACCGCGTCTTCACCTTATTCCCCTTGAGCTAAGGACACTTAGTCCTCTCCCAATCATTCTGGTAAGTCTTCAAGGTAGACTTCCAAACCTTCATAGACTTCGTTCACCGGCAATCCACATTGACTCTTGGATGCTGAGAACGCGACGCCTAACCGGCTGGAGCATTCACAGTCCTCAAGTGTAATAAGTCTTCAGATCACACGGACAGAAAGACTTTAGTGATGCCTAACACTCTTTGGCTCTGGGTGTTTTGGGCTTTGTCCTCGCAAGGATCTCTCTCTCAAATGCTTCGCGGGTGGGTTGCTCTCAAACGACAAAAGTCGTGCACTAACTCTGAGCAGCCACCAATTTATGGTGTAGGGGGTGGGATATTTATAGCCAGGAGGCAACCCAATCTGATTTGTCCGAAATGACCCTGGGTCACTAGAGAACTGACACGTGTCCAACGGTCAGATTTCGAACACACGCGGTAGCTTGACTTGGGCTACAAGTAAAGCTGACTCATCCAGCTCTAGATAAGATTTGCTCTCATTGTCTTCGCTCGAAGACATAGGATTTGGTTGAGCATCACATCAGTCACTATGACTTTGTTCACTTGGACCCCACTTAATAGTATGGTGGTTCCTATGACTCAACAAAGAAGAAAAGGAAACTACGAAACAACTATGTCTTCACACTCCATAGTCTTCACGTGAATGTCTTCCCGAGTCATAATCTTTGTTGTGAATATCTTCACATACCACCATTGTCTTCAATGTCTTCAGACATTTTTAGGGGTCATATCTGGTAGGTAAACCGAATCAATGAGGGACTACTACCTGTGTTATCCTGCAATTCTCACAAACACATTAGTCCCTCAACCAGGTTTGTCCTCAATACTCCAAAACCAACTAGGGGTGGGACTAGATGCACTTACAATCTCCCCCTTTTTGGTGATTGATGACAAACTGGTTGAAGTTTTCAACGGGGATAAAAGTATGTGAAATTGTAAGGATTAACGTATTGTCTTCATAAGTAGCAAAAGGCTCCCCCTAAAGATGTGCATATAAATAGTTTGCATTTGAATGCAAATGCACATGGCAGGTTTTACTTTGTGAAGATCCTTTTCAACATAAGAAGACAATTCATCATGCATATAAAGGTATAATGAAGATAATGACATGCATAATGAAAAATGGACGTCTGCGGAATGACTTCATGCGGTATTTATAATCGCATCACAGAATAGCAGACAAAGTAGCAGACGGCCATCAAGTTTAAGTGTTACAACCCAAAAGAACCAAATGTATCAAAACAAGAGTTGTAACCACTTGGCAAAATATAAAGCAACCACCCATATGGACCTGCTTGAAGACTATCAACTCGTATGCGTCTCCCCCTTTTGTCAGTAAGGACCAAAAACGTTTGAAGACATAGAGCATCTACTCGGTCCCTTCAAGTGCAGGGTCGATGTTGGAGTCCGGTGGTGCAGAGGGGCCTGGTGTAGTGTCGAGACGCGGCGAAGTAGTGATTGGGGAAGTGGCATCGTCTTCATCATCGACGACTCTTGCATTAACTGTGGCAGCTGAGGATGAATACTCTAAGACTTCTAAGGAAGGAGTACGACGCAAGACGGCATTGCGAGGAGTCGTGGAATCAAACTTCTAGCGCTCAGTGAAGCCATCTTCGTGAAGATCATCTTCGGAGCTTATCAAAGTCAGACTCTTCCATGACCTCCGACAGGCTTCATGTGATATGAAGGCATTCTTGGTGGCAAGATTGCGAATGCGATTAACATCCACCAGGAGGCTCTGCATCTGATGCTTCACCCAGTCATGGTGCTTATCCTGTTTCCGATGCAAGGCCACGAGAAGTTCTCGGTCATTGAGTACGCGAGATCACTTCCGAGGCCTTTGAGCAATGGTGCTTTCAGTGGCTTCATTAGTTGCACGATTAGGTGCACGTGTGTTACCAGCCAGAGGATAAACATGAGTTGCAGCAAGAACTCCCTCAATTGGTTGCGTTAAGCTTTGGCGATCAACATTGTGAAGATATATTGGCTCCTTGGCAGGTTCAGGGTAGATGGCTTCGACAGACATATCAACCTCGGCAAGAAGATAAGATGGTTGCGCAGAGAGGGCTGATAGTTGTGTAAGAGTGAAGCTTGATTAAGCGCATCACCCATGGAGCATAAAACTTCAGGCCAAAGAGATCAATTCCAGATGCAGCAAGTTGCCTGATGAAGAAATCTTGAGCATTGAAGTTGATGCCATTGAGGATATAGAAAACCAATGTCCTCATTGCGCCTTCAAGCTTGGCTGCAGGAGAATGTCGTTTGACAGGCCATATAGTTTGCCTTATAATATGATAAATGGTGCGGGGCAGATACTCTAGGTCTTCGACAAAGAATTCCTTTGGATATTCAGCATCTCGTGGCAGTGGCTTCATCATGCTGAGCATCTGACTCATGTTGGGCTCTGGCTTCTGAAATAGGCTCTCTAATGCATTGCGGTGTAGCTGACAACCAGGTTCATAGAGTTCACCTGGAGTGGGCAGGGAAGTAAGATCAATGATATCTTGGGCTTTGGATTCATGGTGTACATGACCTGTCATCCACTCAAGGACCCAAGTCTTCGGATCCTTGTTGTAACCAGGAATGTGAAGAGTGGCATAGAATTGTAGCGGAAGCTCCTCATTCCAATGTGTAGGCGTTCTGGGAACGAGGGTCCCCAGACTTGCCTGCCTGCGGGCCACGGCGTGGCTCTGCGAGCGGGCCCTTACGGCCCATCTTCACTAGCAAGCACTCAAGACCCTCGCGAGGGGCCAAGCCTCGCGAGGCGGACGACACAAGACCTCCTCGGGAGTGGCCTCACCAGGCTTGCTTGTGAGGGGCGGAGAGATCAAGGCAAAGGGGTTACCTCACGAGGTTTCCCGTGACGTAAGCCATGACGATCAAGGCCAGGCAGGCGCCAGCGCGCACAGTGTCCTTGCTTCCTCTTTGGTGCTAAGGAGGCAAGCGCAGGCGAGGAGTACTGAGGCGTCAAGCAAAGATTTCCATATCGGTGCAATGAGGCCAAGACCAGCAGGACGGCAGGACGGAGGTCACCCTGGAGCCTAAGAAGGCGTAACCACCAGAGCCTTTGGCAGGCGAAGACTACTTTTATCAGGATAAGTTGTACTAGCTGTCCCCCTTCAAACTCGGCCTTTGTGGCATCCCTTCCCGCTCAATATTTGGGAAGAGGACCGGGGCCTCTATAAATAGGGATAGCCACCGTAGTAGGAGGCAACTGGTCTCGAACTCATTCAGTTCATCCACACACCCACCAAGCACAAGAACACCTCACCTCAAGAGGCTGTTCTTCCCCTTGTACTATTCATCCTTAGCCCGAGAGGCAATCCACCACCACCACACTGGAGTGGGTATTACACCGCAACGGTGGCCCGAACTAATATAAATCTTGTGTCCTCGTGTTCTTTGGGTTCAGCGAGCTAGTCCGTGGGATCGTGGAGTGTGAGAGCGTGGCAGAGGAGAGATCTTCATGCGCACCCCAATGTTCGAACCTCGAGGGTTTTGCCGGAACCCATAATCCGACATTTGGCATGCCAGGTAGGGGTACGCCGGAGCTTTCCTTCCGACGATCTGCGCTTCACCGCCATCGCTCTCTGCCCCCATGGCAAGCGCAGCGCTTTCCGCTCCGATGACCGATGCCAGCGGCGGGGCCAGGGGGCTCCGAGCCTTGGCCCCCACCTTACGACAGGTGCAGTGGCCGCCCAAGTTCAAGCCGGAGATGCCACCACGCTACGACGGCGCGACGGATCCGGTGGCTTTCCTGCTGGCGTACGAGGAGACCATCCTCAAAGCTGGGGGCGACAATAGGGTCATGGCCAACTAGCTTCCCATGGCCCATACGGGCGCACCGCGTGCCTGGTTGCTCACCCTCCCAGGATCTTCCGTGGCGTCTTGGGAGGAGTTGCGCAACCTCTTCACCGTGCGCTTCGCGGCGCCGGCACCCCAAGCTGTAATGGCCCTCATCGGTGGCTCACAAGCGCCGCCCTCAGACCGCCACTTCAAGACATTCTTTATCCAGATCGGTGCCGCTTCCACGCGCCAGGGGGCTCCCCCGGGCTGGGCGGCGCCCGAGGCTGACCTCACCTTCGACTCAGGGGACCACTCCGTCACCACCACCGGCTCGGATGTGCTCCCAATGCTTTGCACGCCCACCATCTGCAACGTGGCCGTCACAAGGACCCTCATTGACGGCGGTGCCAACCTCAACGTGCTCTCGGTGGAGGCCTTGAGCCTTCTTCACGTACCACTCGAGCGGCTCCGCCTCAGCAAGCCTTTCTCAGGAGTTGGTGGCGGCATCGCCCACTCCCTAGGATAGATCCGCCTTCATGTCACCTTCGGCACGCGCGACAACTACCGCACCGAGCTGGTCGACTTCGACATCGCCCGCATCAGCCTCCCATACAACGCCATCCTTGGGTACCCAGCTCTGGCCTAGTTTATGGCAGCAACTCATCCGGCTTACAACCTCATGAAGATGCCTGGGAGCAAGGGCGTCCTCACCGTCGAGGGGGACACCAAGGAGGCTCTGGTGGCGCTCAAGATTGCCCTCAAGACCGCCTCTGCGGCGCAGCCCGCCACCGCGGGTGCCTCCGAGGCCAAGGGAGCCGCACCAACCAAGAAGAAGCAGTTGTTCACCCAAGACAAGGCTGAAACCAAGCAGGTGCCAGTCGATGAAGATGGGTCCTCAGGAGCCACCTTTACCATAGGTGCCGACCTCGACCCTGATCAAGAGCAAGCATTATTGAAGTTCTTGCGCGCGAGCAAGGAGATATTCGCATGGGAACCCAAACAGCTGGTGGGGGTCCCGAGAGAGGTGATTGAGCATCACTTAAAGGTGTGCCCCAATGTATACCCTGTGAAGCAGTGGGAGAGACTACAGTCCACGGAGAAGCAGGCCTTCATCATCCAAGAAACCCGCAAGCTGGAGGCGGCGGGTGCCATTCGCGAGGTTCGGTACCCCGAGTGGCTGGCGAACCCTGTTGTTGTGCCGAAGAAAGGCGGGAAGGAGCGCATATGTGTCGACTTCACCAACCTCAACAAGGCCTGCCCCCAAGATCTGTTCCCGCTTCCACGCATTGACCAAATCGTCGACTCCACCGCTGAGTGCGATTTGCTGTGCTTCCTGGATGCGTTCTTAGGCTATCATCAGATCAAGATGGCGTTAGAAGATGTGGAGAAGACCTCCTTCTTTACCCCGTCTGGGGTATAATGCTATACTTGCATGCCTTTCGGACTACGCAACGCGGGAGCTACCTTCCAACGGCTAGGGCGGCAGCTCGGGAGAAATGCGGAGGCCTATGTCGATGACATTGTGGTGAAGTCTCGGGATGTGAGAACTTTGATCCAAGACCTGGAGGAGACCTTTGTGAGCCTACGGCAGGTGAACTTGCGGCTCAACCCAGAGAAGTCCGTGTTCGGTGTCCCTTCCGGCAAGCTGCTGGGATTTCTCGTGTCCCACAGAGGGATTAAGGCGAACACAGAAAAGGTCAAGGCAGTCGAAGACATGAGTCCACCGCAGACCCTCAAGGAGATGCAGAAGCTTGCCGGCCGTGTGACTGCATTGGGGCGCTTTATCTCCAAGCTGGGAGAGCGTGCCCTACCGTTCTTCAAGCTGATGAAGAAGAAGGGCCCATTCGAGTGACTCCGGAAGCCGACCAAGCGATTCAAGGCCTCAAGAGATACCTAACCAGCCCACCAGCGATGGTGGCGCCTCGACCCCTCGAGCCCTTGATGCTCTAGCTGTCTACCACACCCCACTCCGCCAGCGCAGCACTGGTGGCCCTCAGAGAAGAGCGCCAGGTCAAGGGCCCGCCAAGTGGAACCACCAGGCTGGATGAGGCGGCGCAACACCAAGGCGAAGCTCCTGAAGCAGCGGCTGCTTCGGCAGACCACCAAGCCCCTGAAGCCGAAGACCCCGAAGAGATACCTCGACCCCCGGAAGCCGAAGACTCCATCGGCTCTCCTGCCCTCGTCGAGCACCCAGTGTACTTCGTCAGCACAGTGCTGCGAGATGCGAGGGCACGATACCCCATGCCTCAGACGATCCTACTCGCGCTCTTGGTGGCCTCGCGCAAGCTGCGCCACTACTTCCAGGGTCACCCCATCAAGGTCGTCTCGGCTTACCCGCTGGAGAGAGTGCTCAGGAGCCCCAATGTTGTAGGGCGATCCGCTGAATGGAACATCGAGCTCCAAGCGTTTGACTTGGAGTTCAGCACGACCAGGGTCATCAAGGGGGCTGCGCTCGCAGACTTTGTGGCAGAATGGACCGTTGTCCCAGAGCTTGAAGCAGGCGAGAACCAATCCCTATCTCCAGGGAGCGAAGCAACGGACGGCTGGGTCATGTACTTCGACGGCGCGTTCTTACGCCAGGGCGCGGAGGCTGGAGCGGTGCTTATCTCACCCACCCAGGACAAGCTCTGCTACACTGTGCAGCTCTGCTTCCAGCAGGGCGAGAAGGTCTCCAACAACATAGCAGAGTACGAGGGCCTCATAGCTGGCCTCAGGGCTGCGGTGGCCCAGGGGGTGAGGCGTCTCACCATCAAGGGCGACTCGTAGCTCCTCGTCAACTTCTCCAACAAAGTATATGAGCCGAAGGGCGAGCACATGGAGGCGTACCTTGCGGGGGTGTGCAAGATGGAGAAATAGTTCTCGGGTCTGGAATTGTAGCATGTGCCCCATGGCACCAACAAGGAAGCCGACGACATCGCCAGAAGGGCATCCAAGCGGCTATCCCAAGAGCCTGGCGTCTTTGAGGAGCGGCACTTTAAACCATCAGCAACACCGCCGCTCTCAAGAACAGCACTGCCTCGGGAGGTGCTCCCTCAACCACCTGCCATAGGAGCCGCATCCTGCAGCCCGACCTCGGGAGCGCGCTTTCTCTTAGCGCTCGAACCTCGGGAGGGGTGCTGGATCAAGGAATTCAAGGAATACCAGATGAAAGGGACGCTGCCGGAAAAGGAGGAGGACATGGAGCGTGTGGCCCGACAAGCCACGGCGTACTGCATCCAGGACGGTGAGTTATACAGGAAGCGGCCAAATGACTTTTCCCTGCGTTGCATCTCCAGGGAGCAAGGAAGAGAGCTGCTGGCCGACATACACGGCGGGGACTGCGGGCACCACTCGGCGTCTCAGACCCTCGTCGGCAAGGTGTTTTGAAGTGGATTCTACTGGCCCACGGCGCTCAACGACGCGACTAAGTTGGTGAGGTCTTGCGAGGCCTGCCAGTTCCACGCCAAGCAGATTCATCAGTCGGCTCAGGGCCTCCAGACCATCCGACTCTCATGGCCATTCACGGTCTCGGGGCTGGATATCTTGGGCCCGTTCCCTCGAGCGCCTGGGGGCTACCGCTACCTCAGTGTCGCCATCGACAAGTTCACCAAGTGGGCGGAGGTAGAAGTCGTCCGCACCATCCCAGCTGGCTCCGCGGTCAAGTTCATCAAAGGTCTCGTGAGCCGTTTCGGGGTCCCCAACCGCATCATCACCGATAACGGCTCGCGGTTCACTAGTAATCTCTTCAAGACATATTGTGCTAACCTTGGAACGTAGATCTTCTATGCTTCGATGGCGCACCCCAGGAGCAATGGTCAGGCCGAACGCACCAATGCGGAGGTCCTGAGGGGCCTCAAGACCAGGACCTTCAAGAAGAAGCTTGAGGCCTACGGTAGGGACTGGCACTACGAGCTCCAGTCCGTGCTGTGGTCCATCCGCACCACCGCCACCAAGCCGACGGTTGAGACCCCATTCTTCCTCGTCTAGGGATTAGAAGCGGTTCTCTCTCACAAGGTCAAACATCGCTCCACGCGGGTCCTGGCGTTTGATGAGGCCAAGCAGGACACCATGCCGGGGATGGACCTCGTGCTGTGGGAGAAACGCCGCCGTGAAGCCACGCTATGAGCGGCAAGATATCACCAGGCGTTGCGGCGGTACCACTGCCGCAACATCCGCTCCAGGACGCTCGAGGCGGGTGACCTCGTCCTAAGGCGGGTGCTCTCCAGGGAAGGGCTGCATAAGCTCTCACCCATGTGGAAGGGCCTGTTTAGGGTTGCCCACGTCTCCAGGCCTGGCGCCGCGCGCCTAGAGACGAGGGACAGGGTACCCATCCAGAACGCCTGGAACATTGTCGGGTGGTAGGTGCGACATATGCCAACGGGTGGCTTATCATTGTGGCAGCCAATAAGACATCGCCAGTGCCTGGAAACGGGATAAGGCGAAGGCATGCACGCCGGCGAATCTTACCCAGCTTCGGGGCTCTCCGGGGAGATAATACCCCTACCGCTGCTCTGCGGGTTCTCCGCACGATCACTAGATCAACAAGTAGCTACAAGAGGCTCCTTGAGCTGTTCGGCGAGAAGAAGAAGGAGGGCAAGGCTAGCTCTCTTCTTCCCTCAATGTGGTGCCTAAAACTCTAAGAGATCAACCCTTTGCATGGGTGCCCTGGGGGGTTTATATAGGCCTACCCCCTAGGGGTACAATGGTAATCTGGCTGGGCTTGGGCCACGCCGTCGATGTCTAGGTTAGCGGCTTCTCCGTGACATTTGGGACTCGCTGATTGGTGGGCCCTGCCGGCTGTCGGCTTCTTGGTCGACAGGCAGGTCCCACCGCTCGGGGGTCTGTCGAGGCTGATTCTTGTTGCCTCCTCGATGTGAGGGCTTTGTCGAGGTAAGCATGGCTCTGATGCCGCCGTCTGGCTGGCGCTCACTGTAGCCTTACCTTGTCTTGTCTCCTTAATGAGGTGCCTCCTTCGAGGGAGGGAGCAAGCCGGCTGCTGGGGGCCGGCCACATCCAGTGGACTGGGGGAGGCATGGCCGCCTTGAGCGTCTCTCTCGTGAGGGGCCCACCGCCTCGGGCTATCTTGTGACTTGTCGTGGGTGGCGTCATGGTCAACATAGCAGTGATGTGGCCACGGACGGGTGATGGCCGCCCGTCTGGCGCCACAGTGTGCATTGCGCTCGGGATTCGGGGGTGGCAGGCTTCACTATAGCCACGGCCCGTCTCATCGTTGTTATGTGGGTGCAGAGTTTGAGGGTACGATCTTGGCCGCCTGCTGGGGGCCGGCTTCTTGGAGTCGGCCTTCTCGTGGCCGGCTTCTTGGAGTCGGCCCTCTTGTGGCTTTCCTCCTGTGGGTTTAGGGCCGGGCTGCCTCCCGGGAGACTGTTGGAAATATGCCCTAGAGGCAATAATAAAAGTGCTATTATTATATTTCTTTGTTCATGATGATTGTCTTTTATTCATGCTATAACTGTATTATCCGGAAATCGTGATACACGTGTGAATACATAGACCATAACATGTCCCTAGTGAGCCTCTAGTTGACTAGCTCGTTGGTCAACAGATAGTCATGGTTTCCTGACTATGGACATTGGATGTCATTGACAACGGGATCACATCATTAGGAGAATCATGTGATGGACAAGACCCAATCCTAAGCATAGCACAAAGATCGTGTAGTTTGTTTTGCTAGAGCTTTTCCAATGTCAAGTATCTCTTCCTTAGACCGTGAGATCGTGTAACTCCCGGATACCGTAGGAATGCTTTGGGTGTACCAAAGCGTCCTGGCGAAGCGGGTGACTATAAAGGTGCATTACAGGTATCTCCGAAAGTGTATGCATTGGGTTGACACGGATCGAGGCGAGGATTTGTCACTCCGTATGACGGAGAGGTATCACTGGGCCCACTCGGTAGTGCATCATCATAATGAGCTCAAAGTGACCAAGTGTCGGTCACGGGATCATGCATTCTGATGCTGAGTAAAGTGACTTGCCGTGCGAGACTAAGCGAGGTATTGGGATACCGACGATCGAGTCTCGGGCAAGTAACATACCGTCGACAAAGGGAATAGAATCGGGGTTGCTTGAACCCTTGACATCGTGGTTCATCCGATGAGATCATCGAGGAGTATGTGGGAGCCAACATGGGTATCGAGATCCGCTGTTGGTTATTGACGGAGAGGCATCTCGGTCATATCGCATATCTCCGAACCGTAGGGTCTACACATAAGGTTGGTGGCGCTAGGGTTGTAGAGATATTAGTATGCAGTAACCGAAAGTTGTTGAGTCCGGATGAGATCCCGGACGTCACGAGGAGTTCGGAATGGTCGGAGGTAAAGATTTATATATAGGAAGTCAGTTTGACCCAGGGAAAGTTTTGGGGTCACGGTATTGTCTGGGACCACCGGAAGGATCCGGGGTCCACCGAGTGGGGCCACCTATCCGGAGGGCCCATGGGCTGAAGTGGCGTGGGAACCAGCCCATGGTGGGCTGGTGCGCCCCACCAAGGGCCCAAAGGCGCCTAGGGTTGGAAACCCTAAGGGACCGTTGCCCAGAGGGGCATCGCCCCCAGTTGGAAACCCTAGGGGCGTTGCCCCCAGGGGCATCGCCCCTAGTTGGAAACCCTAAGGGCCGTTGCCCGAGGCCGCCGCCCCCCATCTAGATGGGATCTCCAAGGGGCATCGCCCCTAGCCCCTATATATAGTGGAGGGAGGAAGGGCAACAAGACCCGCATCTTGGCACCTCCTTCCCCTTGCTACACCTCCTCCTCCCTTGAGGCGCTTGGCGAAGCCTGCCGGATCCTGCTGCATCCACCACCACGCCGTCGTGCTGCTGGATCTTCATCAACCTCTCCTTCCCCTTGCTGGATCAAGAAGGAGGAGGCGTCCTGTTGACCGTCGTGTGTTGAGCAGCGAGGTGCCGTCCGTTCGGTGCTAGGATCTCCGGTGATTGGATCACGGCGTGTACAACTACCTCAACCCGTTCTTTTGAGCGCTTCCGCTCCACGATCTACAAAGTGTTATGTAGATGCATCTCCATGACTCGTTGCTTAGATGAACTCATAGATGGATCTTGGTGAAACCGTAGGAAAAATTTTAATTTTTCGCAGCGTTCCCCAGCAGTGGTATCGAGCTAGGTTTATCGTAGTTCTCTATTGCACGAGTAGAACACAATATAGTTGTGGGCGTGGATCTTGTCAACTTACTTGCCGTTACTAATCTTATCTTGCTTCCGCGGTATTGTGGGATGAAGCGGCCCGGACCAACCTTACGTGCGCTTACGTGAGACCGGTTCCACCGACTAACATGCACTAGTTGCATAAGGTGGCTGGCGGGTGTCTGTCTCTCCTACTTTAGTTGGAGAGGATTCGATGAAAAGGGTCCTTATGAAGGGTAAATAGAAGTTGACAAGATCACGTTGTGGTTATTAAGTAGGTAAGAAAGCGTTCTTGCTAGAACCCAATTGCAGCCACGTAAAAGATGCAACAACAATTAGAGGGCGTCTAACTTGTTTTTGCAGCAATTGACATGTGATGTGATATGGCCAAGTTGTGATGAATGATGAATGACATATTGTGATGTATGAGATCATGTTCTTGTAATAGGAATCACGACTTGCATGTCGATGAGTATGACAACCGGCAGGAGCCATAGGAGTTGTCTTTATTTTTGTATGACATGCGTGTCATTCAAGAGCCATGTAATTTACTTTACTTTATTGCTAAAGCGTTAGCCATAGAAGTAGAAGTAGTCGTTGGCGTGACAACTTCATGGAGGCACAATGATGGAGATCATGATGATGGAGATCATGGTGTCATGGCGGTGACAAGATGATCATGGAGCCCCGAAGATGGAGATCAATGGAGTTTTATGATATTGGCCATATCATGTCACTACTATATAATTGCATGTGATGTTTATTATGTTTATACATCTTGTTTACTTAGAACGACGGTAGTAAATAAGATGATCCTTACAACAATTTCAAGAAGTGTTCTCCCCTAAGCGTGCACCGTTGCTAAAGTTAAGTAAGCTTCTAAGCACCACGTGATGATGGGTGTGATGGATTCTTACGTTCACATACAGCGGGTGTAAGACAGATTTACACCGCAAAACACTTAGGGTTAACTTGCGAGCCTAGCATGTACAGACATGGCCTCGGAACACGGAGACCGAAAGGTCGAACACGAGTCGTATAGAAGATACGATCAACATGAGAATGTTCACCGACGATGACTAGTCCGTCTCACGTGATGATCGGACACGGCCTAGTCGACTCGGATCGTGTATCACTTAGATGACTAGAGGATGTCTAATCTGGTGGGAGTTCATTGTAATAATTTGATTAGATGAACTTAATTATCATGAACTTAGTCTAAAACTTTTGAATGATATGTCTTGTAGATCAAATGGCCAACGCTCATGTCAACTTGAACTTCAGCGCGTTCCTAGAAAACCAAGCTGAAAGATGGCGGC
Source organism: Aegilops longissima (assembly GCA_021605205.1). Lineage (NCBI taxonomy): Eukaryota > Viridiplantae > Streptophyta > Magnoliopsida > Poales > Poaceae > Aegilops > Aegilops longissima. The sequence continues at coordinate 534,377,798 of CM038679.1, read as the reverse complement.
AGTAACTATACGGACTGGGTCCGAACTTGAGATCATCCTCATAGCTGCCAGAAACAATATGTCCTAGAAGGACCGCTAGGTGGCGCTCCGTCCCGAAGAACCAAGACATTATGAATGCTTGGCAGTCTCGTCTTGATGATTACTCCCTCGTTCGGTGCGGCATGCTTTACTGACTTAGAACGGGGCTCCAAAAGCGTTTTGAGCATCACGGAGCATATGAGATGTTCGAGGAGCTGAAACTTGTTTTCCAAGCTCACGCCCGGTCGAGAGATATGACATCTCCGACAAGTTCTACAGTTGTAAGATGGAGGAAAATAGTTACATCGGTGAGCACATTCTCAAGATATGCAGGTTGCACAACCGTATGACCCGGTGAATATTAACCTCCACGATGAGGCGGTCATTGTGAGAATCCTCGATCGCTTCCACAAAGCTACAAGAGCTTTGTGATGAACTACAATATGCAGGGGATGGTAAAGACCATTCTGAAGTATTCTCTATCTTTGAAGTCAGCCGAGGTTGAAATCAAGAAAGAACATCAAGTGTTGATGGTCAATAAGACCACTAAGTTTAAGAAGTGCAAGGGCAAGAAGAACTTCAAGAAGGGCGGCAAGGAGGTTGCGCGCCCGCAAACAAGTTGCGGGAAGAAGTCAAAGAATGGACCCAAGCACGAGGCCGAGTGCTTTTATTGCAAGGGAAGGGTCCTTTGAGCGGAACTGCCCCAAATACTTAGCGGACAAGAAGGCGGCAACACCAAAGGTATATTTGATATACATGTAATTGATGTGTACCTTACCGATTACTCGTAGTAACTCCTGGGTATTTGATACGGTGCCGTTGCTCATATTTGTAACTCACGGCGGGAGCTGCGGAATAAGCGGAGGCTGGCGAAGGGCGAGGTGGCGATGCGCGTCGGGAATGGTTCAGTCGATGTGATCGCCGTCGACACGCTACCTCTTCATTTACCCAGGATTAGTTATAAACCTTAATAATTGTTATTTGGTGCCAAGTTTGAGCATGAATATTGTATCTGGATCTCGTTTAATGCGAGATGGCTACTCATTTAAATCCGAGAATAATGGTTGTTCTATTTATATGAGAGATATGTTTTATGGTCATGCTCCGATGGTCAATGGTTTATTCTTAATGAATCTCGGCGTAGTATTACACATGTTCATAGCGTGAATACCAAAAGATGTAAAGTTGATAACGATAGTCCCACATACTTGTGGCACTTTGCCGCCTTGGTCACATTGGTGTCAAGCGCATGAAGAAGCTCCATCTTGATGGACTTTTGGAGTCTTTAGATTATGAATCATTTGACACATGCGAACCATGCCTCATGGGCAAGATGACCAAGACTCCGTTTTCGGAACAATGGGCGAGCAACCAACTTGTTGGAAATCATACATACCGATGTATGCGGTCCAATGGCGTTGAGGCTCATGGAGGATATCGTTATGTTCTCACTCTCACGGATGACTTGAGTAGATATGGGTATGTCTACTTGATGAAACACAAGTCTGAGACCTTTGAAAAGTTCAAGGAATTTCAGAATGAAGTAGAGAATCAACGTGACGAAAGATAAACTTCTTCGATCGGATCGTGGAGGAGAATATTTAAGTCACGAATTTGGTACACACTTAAGAAAATGTGGAATCGTTTCACAACTAACGCCGCTGGAACACCTCGGTAATGGTGTGTCCGAGCGTCGTGTCGCACTCTATTGGATATGGTGCGGTCTATGATGTCTCTTCTGATTTACGCTATCATTTTGGGGATCGCTCTAGAAACAGCTACATTCACTTTAAATAGGGCACCGTCTAAGTCCGTTGAGGCGACACCGTATGAATTATGGTTTGGGAAGAAACCTAAGCTGTCGTTTCTAAAACTTTGGGGATGCGATGCTTATGTCAAGAAACTTCAACCTGAAAACTCGAACCCAAGTCGAAAAATGCGTCTTCATAGGATACCCTAAGGAAACCGTAGGGTATACCTTCTACTTAAGATCCGAGGGCAAGATCTTTGTTGCCAAGAACGGATCCTTTACGGAAAAAGTTTCTCTCGAAAGAAGTAAGTGGGAGGAAAGTAGAACTTCGATGAAGTACTACCTCTTGAACAGGATAGTAGTGCAGCTCGGGAAAATGTTCTGTGATGCCTACACCAGCGAAGAGGAAATTCATGATGATGATCAAGGTACTTGGATCAAGTTGCTCTTGAACCCGTGGGTCCACTAGGACACGTTCCGCACAGTGAGTGCAGCAACCTGTCTTGGAAATCATGTTGTTAGACAACAATGAACCTTGAACTATGAAGAAGCGATGGCGGGCCTAGATTCCAACAAATGGCTAGAAGCCATGAAGTCCGAGATAGAATCCATGTATGAAAACAAAGTGTGGACTTTGGTGACTTGCCCGATGATCGGCGATAGAAAACAAATGGATCTTTAAGAGGAAGGCGGACACGGATGGTAATGTCACCATCTATAAAGCTCGACTTGTCGCTAAGGGTTATCGGCAAGTTCAAGGGATTGACTACGATGAGACTTTCTCTCCGTAGCGAAGCTTAAGTCCGTCCGAATCATGTTAGCAATTGCCGCATACTATGATTATGAGATATGGCGGATGGGCGTCAAAACAGCGTTCCTTAACGGATATCTTAAGGAAGAAGCTGTATATGATGCAGCGGAGGGTTTTGTCGATCCTAAAACGCTAACAAAGTATGCAAGCTCAACGATCCATTTATGGGCTGGTGCAAGCATCTCGGAGTTGGAACATTCGCTTTGATGAGATGATCAAAGCGTTTGGGTTTATCTTGAGACTTATGGAGAAGCCTGCGTTTACAAGAAAGTGAGTGGGAGCTCTGTAGCATTTCTCATATTATATGTAGATGACATACTTTGATGGGAAATGATATAGAATTCTTGGACAACATTAAGGCCTACTTGAATAAGTGTTTTCAATGAAGGACCTTGGAGAAGCTGCTTATATATTAGGCATCAAGATCTATAGAGATAGATCGAGGCGCCTCATAGGTCTTTCACAAAGCACATACCTTGATAAGATTTTGAAGAAGTTCAAAATGGATCAGTCAAGAAGGGTTCTTGCTGTATTGCAAGGTGTGAGATTGAGCTCAGCTCAATGCCCGACCACGACAAAAGATAAAGAAGAGATGAGTGTCATCCCTATGCCTCAGCCATAGGATCTATTATGTATGCCATCTTGTGTACGGACCTGATGTAAACCATGCCGTAAGTTTGGTAGGAAGGTACCAAAGTAATCCCGCAAGGAACACCGGTCAGCGGTCAAGAATATCCTGAAGTACGAAAAGGACAAAGGACATGTTTCTCGTTTATGGAGGTGACGAAGAGCTCGTCAGTAGCGGGTTACGTCGGCGCTAGCTTCGACACAGATCTAGATGACTCTAAGTCACAAACCGGATCGTGTATATGTTGAATGGTGGAGCGATGGCTGGTGCAGCTGCAAGCGAAGCGTCGTGGCGGGATCTACATGTGAAGCGGAGTACATGGCAGCCTCGGAGGCAGCGCATGAAGCAATTTGGGTGAAGGAGTTCATCACCGACCTAGGAGTCATACCCAATGCGTCGGGCCGATCAAACTCTTACGTGACAACACTGGAGCTATTGCACTTGCCAAGGGCCAGGTTTCACAAGAAGACCAGCACATCAAGCGTCGCTTCAACTCCATCCGTGAAAAGCGTTCGGGATGGAGACATAGAAATTTGCAAAGTACATACGGATCTGAATGTCGCAGATCCGTTGACTAAACCTCTCTCATGAGCAAAACATGATCAACACGAGAACTCTATGGGTGTTCGATTCATCACAATGTAACTAGATTATTAACTCTAGTGCAAGTGGGAGACTGTTGGAAATATGCCCTAGAGGCAATAATAAAAGTGTTATTATTATATTTCTTTGTTCATGATGATTGTCTTTTATTCATGCTATAAGCTGTATTATCCGGAAATCGTGATACGTGTGAATACATAGACCATAACATGTCCCTAGTGAGCCTCTAGTTGACTAGCTCGTTGGTCAGCGAGATAGTCATGGTTTCGACTATGGACATTGGATGTCATTGACAACGGGATCACATCATTAGGAGAATGATGTGATGGACAAGACCCAATCCTAAGCATAGCACAAAGATCGTGTAGTTTGTTTTGCTAGAGCTTTTCCAATGTCAAGTATCTCTTCCTTAGACCATGAGATCGTGTAACTCCGGATACCGTAGGAATGCTTTGGGTGTACCAAGCGTCTGGCGTAAGCGGGTGACTATAAAGGTGATTACTGGTATCTCGAAAGTGTCATTGGGTTGACACGGATCGAGGCGGATTTGTCACTCCGTATGACGGAGAGGTATCACTGGCCCACTTTCGGTAGTGCATCATCATAATGAGCTCAAAGTGACCAAGTGTCACGGTCACAGACGGATCTGAGTAAAGTGACTTGCGTACTTGAGACTAAGCGAGGTATTGGGATACCGACGATCGAGTCTCGGGCAAGTAACATACCGTCGACAAAGGGAATAGAATCTGGGGTTGCTTGAACCCTTGACATCGTGGTTCATCCGATGAGATCATCGAGGAGTATGTAGGAGCCAACATGGGTATCCAGATCCGCTGTTGGTTATTGACGGAGAGGCATCTCGGTCATGTATCGCATATCTCCGAACCCGTAGGGTCTACACATAAGGTTCGGTGGCGCTAGGGTTGTAGAGATATTAGTATGCAGTAACCGAAAGTTGTTGAGTCCGGATGAGATCCCGGACGTCACGAGGAGTTCGGAATGGTCGGAGGTAAAGATTTATATATAGGAAGTCCAGTTTGACCATAGGGAAAGTTTTGGGGTCACCGGTATTGTCTGGGACCACGGAAGGGTCCGAGGGTCCACCGAGTGGGGCCACCTATCCGGAGGGCCCCATGGGCTGAAGTGGCGTGGGAACCAGCCCATGGTGGGCTGGTGCGCCCACCCAAGGGCCCAAGGCGCCTAGGGTTGGAAACCCTAGGGGACCGTTGCCCGAGGGCATCGCCCCCGGTTGGAAACCCTAGGGGCGTTGCCCCCAGGGGCATGCGCCCCTGGTTGGAAACCCTAAGGGCCGTTGCCCGGGGCCGCCCCCCATCTAGATGGGATCTCCAGGGGCATCGCCCCCTAGCCCCTATATAGTGGAGGGAGGAAGGCAGCAAGACCCGCATCTTGGCACCTCCTTCCCCTTGCTACACCTCCTCCTCCTTGAGGCGCTTGGCGAAGCCTGGGATCCTGCTGCATCCACCACCACGCCGTCGTGCTGCTGGATCTTCATCAACCTCTCCTTCCCCTTGCTGGATCAAGAAGGAGGAGGCGTCCACGCTGACCGTCACGTGTGTTGAGCGCGGAGGTGCCGTCAGTTCGGCGCTAGGATCTCCGGTGATTGGATCACGGCGTGTACAACTACCTCAACCCCGTTCTTTTGAGCGCGCTCCACGATCTACAAAGTGGTATGTAGATGCATCTCCCATGACTCGTTGCTTAGATGAACTCATAGATGGATCTTGGTGAAACCGTAGGAAAAATTTTAATTTTCTGCAACGTTCCCCAACAGTAGCCGGCCTGAGAGACAGCCGGCCAGGGGAAGGCGGCCCCACACCATGGATGCTTGAAGGCTCGATCGGCCTGTAATTTTTCTGAAGAGCCGGGGGGAGCCGGCTAGGCTACTCGTGGTCATTTACTCCGACAGTAGTCCCCGAAGCTGGTTGGGCTTCGAGGCTGAAGAGAGGACGAGAAGCCCAATCAGCTTCCTATCCTGAAGAGCCGGCAGCTAGGAACCGGCTTTGATTAGGTGTGCCGTCTTTAGAAGGCTTCGAAGCTTGAAGGCGTGAACCAGGTGGCACGCGAGCCGGGCTGCGAGCTGACCGCCTGCCGCCCGCGCGCCACGTGGCGCCCTTCAGCTGGAAGGGCCTGCCAGCCCATGCGCGTGACGCGACGTCGCCGTATACCGGGGCCCGCCACTTCCACGCCTCGGCCCAAATGTGGATCTTCTGTGGCCCAAGCAGGCCGCTCGCCTTCCGACGGCAGTTTCTGCACGCCATTAGGGCGTAGTAGTCGCGAGACGTGGGGGAGTGGGCGCAGTTAATCCCACGTCCCCCCACGCCTCACCTCCTCGGCTTCGCTGCACGAGACTATAAGTAGGGGGAGGAGGGGGAGCGGCAGACGCTCGCACGCTCGCCCTCGCTCCGCCATTTTCTTCTTCTTCTTCCTCTTCTCCGTCACCGCACCTCCTCGCCGCCGCGCTGCCCTTTCGCCAATCCTCTTGGTGCACCGTAGCCTCGCCGCAGCAGAATCGCGCGCCCTCCGTCGTCGCGCTTTCCTCGTCGCCTCTCCGTCCCCATGGCGCTGTCCAGCTCTTGGGATGGTGTCAGGACCGGATTTTCGGGATATTGATTTCCCAGAAAATGGCCCTTGTGCTCACCAACCCCAGGATTACTGTTAGTTGGCGAGACACAAACTTGATACAAAAACTCCAAGCAAAGTACATAATGTGCAGTACACGACCATTGTGGCCTATGAGTACAACAAATGGTTTGTAGTGGCTGATGGCGGAAGCGGTTTGTGGTTTATCTGTGTCTATGGGACTCCATTTCTCACAGGAACAGTTGACCAGGATAATTCCTATCTTTGCGAGGCTGCTATCATCATTGCGTAGGTTCCGGGGCTGTCATCGCATCGCTCCTCTCCATGTAAGAAATCTGGCCAAGACAATAGCCAGGGACAAGCCAATGAGTACTTTGAATGTACTCGCAAACATTATGAACACGGGTATAATGTAACAAACGATAATCATGCTCTGAAATATTCTATGATCACAACGTTAGTCACCAAACAAAATCTCGGATGCACGCAAGCAGGTTATTTATATACATGAATATGCAATAACAGAGTAGTAATAAAATGCACAGATCGGGTGTCTGATGCGACGCCTCGAAAGGTTAGTAAATAACGAGCGTGCCTTAATCGGGTGTCTGTGCGACACCACATGAAGGGCTTATAAAGTAAATGAATAACAAGCATGCCAATGTTGGGCGTCTTAGCGACACCACATAAAGGGCTTATAAAAACAAGCATGCCACAGTCGGGCGTCTCAGCGACACCACATAAAGGGCTTATAAAGTAAATAAATAACAAGCATGCCACTGTCGGGCGTCTCAGCGACACCACATAAAGGGCTTATAAAGTAAATAAATAACAAGCATGCCACAGTCGGGCGTCTCAGCGACACCACATAAAGGGCTTATAAATAATCACAGTGAATATCCAGGAGGTAGAACCATCCCAGGGATACTCGATACTTCAAATAATATAACGGGTTAGTCCATAACAAATAATAATCATAATCATCACAAGTCACAAGTCATGATCCAAGTTCAGGTTTAACAGTTTCTCCCCCGAAGACCCACACTAAGACCGACACTTGACCTATCCCAGACTGTAGTCCTTAACCATGGACATGGCTATTCGAATAGATGTTTAATCTCTGTAGAGGGTTTACTCTTTACCCACGAGTAACGGACTCCTTTAGTCCATCGGGACTAATTCCGTATACGGCCTTTTAATTGAAAACACACCTAATCGCACACCAGCCTAACTATCGGTGTGCGGAATCACCACGACACCTGTTAAGCAAAACTCTAAGTGGGAGGCTACAACCTCGAATTAGCATGGGATCACAAAATTTATAGCAGCAGCAAACTAGGGAGCTACCCCTTGGCTACAACCGAAAACACCCATGCCCTCGGACCGGTGGCATGCCTACGGATGCCTCGGTATCTTCCACCATGGCCTCTACATGCGGTGTGTGCTAGGAAAGGGGTTGACAACTTACTGAACCGTACCCTACCTATGGCAGGGACAAGTGGTAGTACGAAACAAGTATGGGGGTGAACGGAACAAGACTCGATCTATGGTTGACTCGGGAGGTTTAAGTATTCCCTGCATGATTAGTATAACAATTTATACTTCTACCAACATACAGAATCACCACTCGACATACCTCGTCATGCCATACCGGACACAACCATCTCGACGGAGGACTGGGGACAAACTCGTGTCTACCCAAGACAGAGGCTTTCTCGGATTCCTTCCGGTATGCATGAAAGGCATTCGATGCTGACTATTATCACAAACATATCCAACTCCAATAGCATGCAATCATCAATATGCACTCATGAGTGGAAACGTATTATCACATGAAATAACGGATACTCCATATCAAGGTGGTGTTCTAACCGTGTACATAACACACACACTATTATGCCAGGGTTCAGAATGCTTGCCTTGAAGTTGTGGGGAGGCAGGGTGCATCCCAAAACTTTGAATGTTTTCTTCTTTCTCCAATAACCCTATTTAAAATTTTTGAATTAATACATAGTTTCAAAAATAGTACAAATAAGTTGTCTGAAAATTTTCAAATAAATCTGAAAATAAACTAGACATTATTTGAGAGAGGTAGGAAAAAGAATCAACTCATTTGGAGTTATATTTAAAAAGTTATAGCAAGTCAAAGTTTTGGTCAAATTCTGTTTTTAAAATAAAACAGAAAAAAAGAAAAACGTTTCGAAACTAACCACGTTGAAGGCGTATTCTGGGATTACGTATTCACTTATCCAGCGTGGCCTGGTGCGTGGGTCGCTGACAGTGGGTCCAGGGGGCCCACTGGTCAGGTTTGACCAGTCGACTCTCCCTCCTCTTCCTCTGCCAGAGCGGAGGCGGGACTCTAGCGATCGTCGCCGGCGATTGGCGGCTCCTCGCAGGGCTCCGAGGGCGGGGATGGATCCGCCAGACCAGGGCGGTCCTCCCGGTGGTTGTTGGGTCGTCGGGGGTGCAGGGAGTCGCCGGCGGCGAGATCCGCGGCGGAGGAGGCTTCGGGTGGGTTTGGGGTTTCGTTCTACCGTGGTTCCCGAGCGAGGGTGAGGGGATGGGTGGCTCCGCAAGACCAAGAGGAATCGGGTGGTGGTGTTGGATGGCCGGGGGAGGGCCTGGTTGCGATGAACGGCACCGGAGGGCGGCGGCGGCCGAACTGGCCGGAGACGGGGGAGATGGCCTTTCCTCACCGATTGCCGGCTACGGGAGCTCTAGGGGGTTGGCTTGAGGTTGCCTGAGGGCCTAGGCGAGCTCGGGGCTCCCTTATATATGTGGCCGAGGTCGGTTCCGCGGCCGTGGATAAGGTCGCCGGCGAACCGCCTTTCTGTAGTGGACAGGGCGACGTGGAGCTGGCCGGCGCATTCCGACGAGCTACATACTGCTCAAGGTG